>JBAMMX010000013.1:21893977-22518977 GCA_037126225.1 Dillenia turbinata
GGTTGCCACCAACAAGAACTCACAACCCCATCGGGGTTAAATTCCATGAAGAGAGTCCGACACTCAAGTCAATAAGGGGAAGAATGTAGTAATTGAGAAACCACGATTTCGTGTCATGTGTGTGTAGTAATGTCACATATGTATTGTGTATAGGACCTAGATATAGTTATTGGCCTGATGCAAAACATACATGTAGAGACACAAGCACATAACGGATGTATAATCGGGCGAGTATAAAGTCATACCCGAATATATAGAATTAGTATGAAGCCATACTTTCGATAGTATAGGATTGATGTAGAAATCATATTCTCCGATGATGCATACAGAAGACATCAAGGGGGAGAATTAGGCATCCTCCTTGTCAGGATGGGGCCTGGGTGGTATAGTCATGTGTGTTCCTGGTAACAAAGCTGCTCTTGCTTTGCTATATAGCCTTCCAAGAGATGTAAAACCCATAGTTTTTTGTATGTGATTTTCAAATGACAGATTATGATAAAAACTTTTAAAATATATAGAATCCTTTGAGATCGAGGAAGGTTCAAAATTTCATTCCTTACCGGGAGTTCAAGGGAATTAAAATTCTAAAGAATTAAGAAAAGTTTAAACTTGTTAGAGATTTTCTTCCCTTATCGAATGATAGGGGGGGAGTCGAAATCTCATGGGAATAAGGAAAGCCAGAGTTAAGCCAGATACCATTATCTATCCTAATCCTAATAACAATTAGAAAAAATTATATTAGGTAGAGTGAATGATAACCGGGAGAAATACAAAAGTGGAGCATTAAATAAGGTAATCAGGAGGTTGAATGGCAGGTGATCGAGTGACCAAGGGGATCGAACTACTAGGAGGTCAAATGGCTTGAGTGGTCGGAAGATCAAGTGATCGGGAGATCTAATGTCTGGAGGTTGAATGCACCAGGAGATCGAGTGACCGGGTTAATCGAGATACCGAGAAGCCGGGAGATTTGAGTGGGAGATCGAGTGATCGATGGATCGATGGAATATCAAGAAGCTGGAGACTTGAGCGGGAGATCAAGGGACCGAGTGATCGGAGATCGAGTGACGGGCAGAGGTAAGCGATCGAGAAACTTAAGCGAGAGTGCCTAACTAATCGCGTCAAGAGTGTAGAGTGTTTGTGTTAGAGTATAAGTAAAAGATTTAAAGACCGACTCAGCCAGCTCTCAAGGGGAGTGTGAGAGGAAAGACCGACATGAGAGAGGGAGATAGGGCTGGGCTGTAAGTAGCCGAGAGATTTGTAAAAGAGATATGAAGTCCCGTTCATCACAGTGAATTTGCTTCCCTTCACTTTGCATTCATGTTCCTACATTAATCATGTATTGAAGTGACTTAAACGTAGGGTTGTTGTCGGAAGCATTGTAGTTGAGAGTATTATGTGTCGTAGTCCCGGAAAAGGTATGCCATGCCTTATATATAAACAAGACCGGAGTTACTATATGAGACGTATAGCTAAGAGAACAACATCCGAGGTGTAAAGTCAAAAGAATACCATCCGAACAAGAGAACCAAGGAGTGGGAGTTAGATCTCGGATCAAATCAAGCGTATAGCTGAATGAGTGGGTCGTGGTTTACCCATCCGGGAAGATACATCCCTTATTGACGACATGTTCATTTTGTTGAGAGAGTGGGTGTCTACCCTTCGGGAAATATGTCCTTTACTAATGACACGCTTGTTCGATCGGCGAGAGTGGACCATGTCCACTCATCGCGGAGATAGATCTCATACTAACGACACATCTGCTTGGTCGAGAGAGTGAGCTATGTCTAGCCGGCGGAAAATAGATCATATATTGACGCACACATCTGCTTGGTCGAGAGAGTGGATCGGATCTACCCTCGCGGAGAGAGATCTCATATTGATGACACTTTTGAATCGATCGAGAGAGTGGACCATGTCTACCCATCGAAAGATAAATCTCTATATTGACAACACATTCGTTCGGTCGAGAGAATGAGTCGTGCCTACCCGTCTCAAGGATGTATCTCATATTGAACGACATGTTCATATGATCAAGAGAGTGTCGGCCTACAAAAGAAAATGCGGTAAACTAGAGCTTCATGGGTATAAGGACCTGAATTACGGTTAGTCAAGATATAATAAGAAAGTGGCAACGTATATGAAACATAGATATTATTGTTATAATGATTGCGAAGTAAAATTTCAAATTGAAACTGTTAGGTAAAAAACCGAGGAATTGTCGGAGCAATGGTGGGCTGTGACGAGATTACCAAACTGGAGCCCTCGATGGATCCGAATCGTAGTTGATCATCCAATGCCAAGAGAATGTTGCCTTCCGAAATTGCTAACTACCGAGTGTAAGGGCCAAGCCTTACAATTGCTCAACGGAATTGGATTCTGAGGAAGCTCAATAAGATCAATCTTCGTTGTTACTCGATAAATGGGTGCTCCAAATTGTATTATCATAGATTGAAAATTACTTTTGATTGTTACTCGGTCGACATAATCAAAATGTTACAAAAAAAAGTCAGAACATGAAAATATGTATATTATTGATATGATAATTGTAAGACAAGATCCAAGATTAGAATAACAGTTAACAGCATTGAAAGACTATCAAAGTAATAATAGGCTGTGAATAGGAATTATCAAACCGAAACATTTAATGGATCCAGATCATAGCTGTGTACTTGAACCTAAATTGTTGATGTCGAATAGGGGAAGGGTAAAACTGGGAGGTCGAATGACAAGAAGATCGAAAGAGTAGGTTGCATTTGTACGATCGAGTGCTAGGACCCGTATCGACGATGCATTTCGAGACATGGAACCAAGAGAGTGCTTAACGAAGGGGGCCCCTAACTGTTTTATCACCAGTTGAAAGTCATTTTTAATTGCTGCATGGTTGACACGATCGAATGCTACGAAAAGGTGTCAGGGTATGTAGAATAGAGATATTATTGCCACAATAAGCGTAAGATAAAATTCCAAGTTGGAACGACTAAATAGAATATTGAATTACTGTTAGAGTAATGGTAAGCTATGGATAAAAATTATTAAACCAAGACATTTGATGGATCAAGATTGTAGTTGAGTACTCCAATGCAAAGAGTTGTCTACTCCAATGCCAAGAGTTGTCCCGAGGGTGGAGAGACGAAGCGAAACATGGGGTGGGTTTTTTCTAGCTAAACAATCAATCGTTTCCACGGACGGTACCAATCTTTGGGAGGTGATTTTTAAACTCCACAGTTAATTGCTCTTTCGACTCGAGCGGGGATCCGGTGCTGAGGAGTTCGCCAAATCTTCTTGGATTGGAAAACTGGAGAGAGCCTGAATTATAGCCCTGTGCTGCCTCTTTGTGTCGTACATAGAGTTCACCAGTGCCGATGCTCGGTTAGGTTGCCATCAATGGAGAAACTGTAAGAACTCCATCTGAGTCGATTCATCGAGGGGATTCGACGCTAAGTCAAGAATTATAAAAGGTAGTAACTTTAATAATAGAAAACTAAGAAATCACGTATACGGTCCCGTGTCATGCGTAGAATTTACCCCCCGTGTGTATTATATACGTAAAACTCGGATATGGCCCTTGGTGGCATCAATGCAATACGTACATAGAGAGATAATAAGCACATTATATATGTATAATCAAGTGAGTATAAAGTCATACCAAAATGCATAGAATTAGACATGAAACCGTACCTTCAATGGTATAGGATTGATATAGAAATCATACCTCCGATAGTGTATGTTGGGCATGAAACCATACCTCTAATATGAAAAATTAGGCATCCTCCTTCTGCTGTATGTGTAATTGTGTATAGAGTTGTGCATTCTCTAGAACGGGTTGCCTTTACTCTGCATATATAACTTTCCAAGAGGTGTAGAAAACCTTAGTTTCCTTCTGTTTGAGATCTTCCGAAACGGCAAGGATTGTGATTAAAGACATTTAAAATATATAAAATTCTTTGAGATTGAGGAAGATTTACAATTTTCTTCCTTACCGAGAGTCTAAGAAAATTATAATTCTAAAGAATTAAGAAAAGTTTGAAATTGTTAGGGATTTCCTTCATTATAAGATGATTATAAGAGGGTTGATTTTATGGGATCTCGAGTATTCTTTCCCATGTGGCCGATGTCGAAAGTCTATAACCTGATGAGTCTGATTTACGGATTCACGGCTTGACGGTGAATTTGAGGGTGACAGATCCCTTTGCTACGAACATATGTATAGTCCAAGAGGGGCTTCTTCTACTTTGTGCTCAGTTTTTTCTGATTATTCTCGAGACCAATTTTGTTAAACTCATGTTGATCCTCTCCTCCAAGGTAGACCTCTCTCATCCAAACCTTAATATTCTCAGAGAATGTCAACAACTCATTCACCGCACTTTGGCGCAAAAGATGCTTTTTGTTCCTTGTGAGGGTAACACTTGTGCCGATATCCTTGCCAAATTAAGACCATGACCTTTTTCCTTCTCTTCATGAGTTTTACTCTCCTCCTAAGTAGGTGTATCATTTTTTAATGCGTGATATTCAGAATATAGCTTCTTTTAAAAACTATTTCTCCCCTTTCCTATTTGTAAGCAAAAATAAATAAATAAATAAATTAAGTGATATTTGTCGTAGCCAATATGAAAAATTAAAGACTTGCATTAGTGTAGGTTTCAAAACTATTATTTTTTTATTTTTTTATAAACAACTAGTAAATGATAACCATTTTGAATCTAATTAAATTCGATTCGAGATGGGTTGGATTTTGAATGGACAAAACTCTCTTTAACGTCTGTTTTCTTTATACACAAAACTTGACTTAAAACTTTATTTAAAGGATACCAGTGTTCAATCACCAGACCAACCAGATGTTATAATTTCATAACTAATATCAATATTGGGCCGTCCCTAATGGGATAGCTTATTGATCACAACACCCCTTCTTAACTCTGTGATCCGAGATTCAAACCTCTGTACAATAAAAAAAAAAAAAAAAATCAATGTTGGGCCTCTTTCTACGCCCAACTCAGTCAGCTCAGATCCATGTAAAGAATGGGCCCGATCATTACACAAGTCAGCTTTTGGAATATACGTTGGGCTCAGGTCTTTTTGTAAGCTGGGTGTAACACAAACTGTGCCCACCCAATCCATACCCTCCTTCAACTTGTTCTTGTTTCATGGGCCTAATCCACTGGGGCCCCGCCCAGATTTTATTATTAAATGTGCTTTTTTTTGGGGCTCGACAACAAAGAAGGGACAAGACTCGATCCAAACCCATTAAGCACCTGCCCTACCATTCACCCACATGGGATAAGCACTCTGCGCAAAATTGAGTATAGACTCAATTTTTTTTTTTATTGCGATTTTTAAATATTGAATTTTGGACTTCTGCCTATTTTACAATCTAATCTAGTTTTCAGTTCAATGTTTGTTCCTTTCTAATAATAATTTTAGCAGAGTTTAACATATAATTTTTCTCTGTAGAAGAGGGAAAAAAAAAAGTCTCTGTTTGTCAGAAAAAACCTTAAAATAGTTTATGGAAATCTCTTTATGTGATGTGCTAGGCAATTGGATGGATAACTTTATGTTGTAAATATCAAAGGTTTTCGTATCCAAATATATGAAAAATCATAAAATTAGATATCCGCATTTATCCAACAATTTGAAAAGTCATATACTCTAAAAATATTTTTGAGAGCCTATACATACAATGCAAACATTTAAATAGAGTACACCACCCCAAAAAATAAATAAATAAATAAAATCATTCTCTACCCTGTATTCAATATTTTTCTCTTTTGAATTCATTATATTTTATTTAAATTTTGCAACATGTTATCAACAAGGTATTGTTCGTGAAGTCATAGATTTAAGGGATAATAATTATTATATATTTGATTATTTTTCTTGTATAAGTTCATGTCAGATATGATTTTACGGAATATTACCGTCATCCATGATTATAATTTAGAAACAAATAGCAACAGATAGTTGGTTTAGTAGAAAGAATATTAGGTCTTTTAATTTAAATTTAGATTCAAATATTATGAATCGAAAGAAATACAGAGCTCCTCTCTAAAGAGGGTCCTGATTAGTCAGAGTATAATTTCAAATACCAATTAATCGAGTACCAAAAAATAATTTTTAGGGACAAATAGTATTTATTATTTATAAATTTTAGAATTATAGAATCCCCCCAACCATTGTAGGCCCCCCAATATCCCCAATTTCCAATCATCGATTAGTTAGAGGCTACATCTTCCTCATGTGCTAACTTTTTCAACTTATTGTGTGTAAACACGTGTCCTTTCATTACTAGGTCAAATGGCATGCAATGCCAAAGACATTCATTCAAGATTGACAAATAAGTCTTTTGTTTCTCTGTATTACCAAGTCAATGAATGCCAAAGCCATTCAAGGTTGACAAACAAGTCCGTCCTCTAGAAATGAGAAAAATAAAAATGTTTGAAAAAGTAACAAAGATGGAGTCAACTCTTAGAATAGCAATGGAGATACTTAGGGTAGGTTTCTCATATACAAGCCCTAATTCCAAATATTTTGATGTAGGAGAACCAAACATATCATATGACTTTTGTTAAAAATTATACAAAAAATTATATCATATATTTGGTGAATTATAAATAATTAAATGAGTTGTTTTTTAGCTTATTTAATCTGAGAAACAAATTTATTTATATTTTTGACAACGACAACAGATAAATAAGATTTGAAGATCTGTATTGTTAGTAAGAATTTTAAGTTATTCAAGTTATTTGTCTGACTATTTGAACTGACTTTATTATTTTAAAAAATTATTTATTTTTTCCTTGAAAAACAGGAGAGAAAAAAATTGACAAAAATTCTAAGTTATATGGAGTATTATTTGAGCTAAAACTCTTAATTATCTACATCTTTATTGCAAATAATAATAAAAAAGGACTAGAATGTAAGAGCCACTATAGGAGAAAAGGGGCTTTGATGACAATACCAGACAAGAAAAACTAATTGCTAGATCAAAGGTCACAATCAAGGCAATGCATATCTATGTAAATATAGATTTGCATGAATGTGTATATGCAAAAGAAGGGAAAACCCTTTATTTATTTAGTTATTTTAAAAGAAAGAAAGGTAGAGAAGTGTTTGATTTGTGGAGGCCTTCGACAGCATGACAAGCCCACTTCATGAATCATATCAAAGGAATTTACTAAATCAATTATTTAAGATGATTTTTTTAAGCAAATTTTTATAACTATCAACTGGTATCTGGATTTCACCTTATTAATCCGATCTGAGTACTATAGGACTCAATAAAGGCTGACTCTCTCAAATCCTATTTTTTAATTCTCATGGTTCGAATTCATGATATATGATTAAAATAGTGCAATGTTTTACCGTTACAGCTATGGGAGTTTGGTATTTAAGATGATATGTCCATTGTGAATAAGCAACCTAGACCGACCACATTATGATTTTAAAGTATCTAAGTGTTGGTAGCTGAGATTATGTGTCATTTTTTGTTTTATAGATAGATTTTACTTACCCGCAAAATATATATTTTACTTATATATTTATACTTTAGTTGAAAATATTATACATAAAATAAATAAAGGTCCATGAAAACGATAATTAGGTTTCCCAAACACCACCTAACACATAGATGTGACTCTTAGAACTGTATATATGTTAGAAAATATTATGTATCAAAATTAAATCAATTATTAAAAAATATTATGTATTAAAATAAATTAATAATTGATTTAATTTTGAGAATATTTAATTTTTTTGTTTCAATATTTATAACAATTAGTTTTGTTATATAAATCCAACTTGTTATAATATTTTATTAAAACAAAATATTATTAGAATTTTATGCTATTATATTTTCTTTTATCTTTAACATGATATCAGAACAGAACATTATTCATCTGTCAATACCTTCATGACTTATTATGCAATTAAAAAATTTGAAGGGGCAAGGGAGCAAGTCAAGGTATCCTTTTATTTTGTTATTTTTTTATACTTGACCATGGGTATATATCCAATAACTCGACTAGTTCAATTCGAATAACTATATGGCTTAATTTAGGATTTGACTCTCTCAACGTCTATTTTTCCATTTCCAAAACTTGACTTCAAGTTTTTAGTTAAACGAACCTAGTATTACCTAGTATTCTGCCACTATAACCATACAACATCAATAAAGAATCCTTTTATTAGTATCAATACCTTTGTGACTTGATCTGGCTCATTCTATTGCATAAATGTGAAAGTAAAAAAATAATTTATAAATTCTATTTCTAGTGAGTCAAAATTTAACACATAATGTATTTTGTGATATATACTTTCTAAATAACAAATATAATAACTTTTGACCATAATGTTTTACATTGTCTTACATGAAATATTAAAGTCTTTGCTTCAAAAATAATGACATCTTCCATATCTCTTCTCCTAGACTCCTAGGGCCTAATGCGTAATAAATCTTACCAAAAATATTATTTTTGATGCAAACACCATGCATTCAGATTAAAAATTAGACCCTACTTTCAATCAATGGTAGCACCATGCAAATTATATTGTGCAAGCTTAGTCCTCCATCACAACCAGACCAATCATAACTTATAATTTAAGAAGAGAGTGATTATAATTAACTAATCTTATGGTAGAATTAGCAATTCTTCGTTACATAAATTATTTTTTTAAAAAATTCTGATAAATTTATCGTTACCTAAAATAATAATGGTTAATAAAAAATAAAATAAAATTCATCACGACCATAAAATTGAAAATATCTATGGAATTTGTAATTGTTAAACTATTATTTAATAATTATTAATTATTTTATTATCTCATCTTATTGAAAATGGTGATCAATGAATAACAATCCGACTAGGACAACTATGAGCATTAACATCAAGTGGATGAACAAATGCCTAATTAGTTTGGACACTGATACCCTTTAAAAGAAAATTTTTGATTCGAATTTTATGTATGATAAAAATAGATATTAAGAAAATTTTATCTTATCTTTTAAGGGCTAACTCCTCTCGAACTGTATTTAATGGAGAACGATGTGATTACCGATAACTTAGAAAACGAAAATATATCAGATGGATGAAAGAAAATTTCAAACCGGATATGGATGCAACCTCAAAAATCAAAAGGTCAGCGACATTGTGTATCGAGACAACTAAATGTTTTAGAAATGCAAAAGTCAACTCTGCTACATGCAATTAATTACAACAAAAGCGAGGGACATACGAGGATCCACACTACGTAATCATAAAAAGGTTTTCTACCTGTAGAAATAAAAATGGATGGATGACATGTGAATGCAACGAATTGAGAACAAAGGACAAACGTCGGACACTGTGGCTTAGGCTTGGTATCCCTACCCTCATGCAAACTTCTTTATTAATGTTACATATCAAAATATGTTAATATAACCTATCTCCTTCATTCTGAAGTCGATAGATGTTTGGACTTAATAGAGAGAGAGAGAGAGAGAGAGAGAGAGAGAGAGAGAGAGAGAGAGAGGGAGGGAGGGAGGGAGGGAGAGAGAGAGAGAGAGAGAGAGAGAGAGAGGTCTCGTGATTAAACAGAAGATTAAAATGTTTTCTTACAATGACATAATCAAATTATTGTTCTGAAACTGGTAAATCAAGCTTGGGGCAGGGGCATTGTCTCCTTGGCTCCACCAGTATTCAAGATTAATATGTCAAATATTAATGAATTATTTTGTATTCTTAATAAAATCAACATAAAACAAATCAACACTAACTTTGTAGAAATATTAGAAACCTAAATTAGCAACAATTTTATATCCCGTTAAAAGTTTTTCAAATATTATTAAAATTCTATAAAATACTGTTCACTCCTAAATGTCTGTCTCATCTCAGCTCCATTCTCTTTATATGTTGTATTTCGTTATTTAAAAAAAAAAAATTCTAAATTTACCCCTATATTATATATGAAAACTAAGTTAATCAATAAGAATGTATGTTTTGAAAGAAAACTTCAAATCGGATGAAAGAAAACTTCAAATCGGATATGGATGCAACCTCACAAACGAAAAGGTCAGCGAAATTATGTATGGAGAAAGCTAAAAATTTTAAAAATATATATAAGTCAACTCTGCTAAATGCAATTAATTACAACAAAAGCGAGAGACATAAAAATTCTACTTGTAGAAATAAAAATTGATGGATGACATGCGAATGCAACGAATTGAGAACAAAGGACAAACGTCGGACACTGTGGCTTAGGCTTAGTATCCCTCATACAAACTTCTTTATTAATGTTACATATCAAAACAGGTTAATATAACCTCTCTCCTTCATTCTGAAGTTGATAGATGTTTGGACTTGAGAGAGAGAGAGAGAGAGAGAGAGAGGTCTCGTACTTGAACAGAAGATTAAATTGTTTTCTTATAATGACATAATCAAATTATTGTTCTGAAACTGGCAAATCAAGCATGGGGGCAGGCACATGGTTTTACAAAAGCTTGGAAATGACAAGTATTCTTTAATGGGATATTCGAACCCTGATTTTGCTACAGGTTGTAGAATGCAAATTGATTCATTTTTTCATATGAAATATTTGCAGCACAAAATACTAATTGGGTCACATTAATCTTGAATACTGTCGGAGCCAAGGGGACAATACACTTTGCCCAAAACTTTCTTTTTTTTTTTTTCTATAACCAATCAGTATCTGAAGTTATATTATAATTAATTCGATTCGAGTATTGTCAGATCTAAATTAAAGGAGAACTCTCCAAATATAATCTTTTTTATTCTCAAGATAATTTTTGAAAATAGTAAGAGATGTCATTGGGTTTCAAAACAAAATCAAAAAACAAAAGTAAAAAATAAAAAAATAAAAAAACAAAAACAAAAATAAAAACAAAAACAAGTTACTTTCCTAAAGAGATCTCCTTTGATTTCCAAAAGCACAAATTAGTAGCAAGTCCGAGTTTTCTATTAATATTTAAAAGGGTCTATAGTATTTGAGATCGAATATCAAAACAAAGTTAAGTGCAATGTGAATTTCGTTTTATTTTCACCCGTAGTAAAGAATATATTGATATATCAATAATAAAAATATTAGATATATAAAATGAATCATAAATCAGATAGACCAATTCTTATGTAATAGTCTATAAGTATGTATTTTTTTTAATAAAATCATTTATATGTTTTAATTCGATTCAAACATATATTTATATTAAAATTAGTCAAAATATATTGAAATAAACTATCACATAATATTTAATCCACCCAATATTTCTTAATTAGAAGTGAGATAATCTTCATCATCTAATAGAAGTTGTTGATAATGGAATCAACGAATTCTAACTATTTTGTGCTTATATTATGAGTGTGGTATAATGTATATGACCATGTTCTTAACCTTCCAAATATTAACGACATTTTATTCGGTCTTCTTATTAATAATTAATAATTACGTATTATTATTGTTAGTATTATTAAAATTAAAAGTTCAATTAAGTTACAGAAATTGTGTATTTTCAACAGGGGTTAAAATTATCGGATGAGAAATGATATAAAACATTAATTATTTAAAATATTTTATATATTTAAAAATTTTAAATGATTAGAATTTGATTTCAATTTATTTTATATTTGGGGATCGAAAGCGAAATGACCCTAGAAAAGGCTGCACATGTATTTACTTGTGGTTTTGTTTATAGTTTAGGCACTCTTACTATAATTTACAAAAATAAAAACCAATTAACTTTAGTTCTAATTTATCAAGATTAATATGTCAAATATTAATGAATTATTTTGTATTTTTAATAAAATCGACATAAAACAATCGATAGTAACTTTGTAGAAATATTAGAAACCTAAATTAGCGATAGTTTTATATGCCGTTAAAAGTTTTTCAAATATTATCAAAATTCTATAAAATACTGTTTACTCCTCTTAAATGTCTATATCATCTCAGTTCCATTCTCTTTGTATGCCGTATTTCGTCATTTAAAAAAAAAAAAAATCTAAATTTTCCCCTATGTTATATATGGAAACTCAGTTAATCAATAAGACCGTATGCTTTGAATCATAAAAATTTCTTTTATTTGATTGTTTATTTATTTTTAGTATTCCAAATTCAGGTCATTCTATGATAGTCTAGCAGTTATCATTTTTTGAAGATAAAAATATAAAACGATCGATATCTATTAAATAAGAATCTAAATATTACAACTCTTGTTTGTATCGATACTCCATAGATCATAAAAAGTTCTCCAGATTCTGACGGAGGACTTATATAGCACATGAATGGATTTGTGTGGAAGGCCGATTCTGGCGGAGAGAATGAAATAAAAGCGCGATCATAAGTCGCTAGAAGAGATACCAAAGAAGCTTTTTTTTTTTTTTTGATTATACAAAATCAAGATTATCTAATAAAAATGTTAGCTTTCAATTTGTAATTTCATTTGGTGGATTTTCTTCCAAGTTTAGTTACATTATTACCAGAAGTATAATGCCTGCGAAGTAAATTCATAATATAAATATATATATATATACTAAAAATATTATATATCTTAGTCTTTTTTCAAAATTTTTAATAAAATATGAGATAATACTATATGTCATAAGATCTGAAATGTAACATACATTTCGAATTATAATCTTAGGGGGTAGTGTTATAATTTTTAGTCAGACAAACAAAATGCGAAATTATAATTTTGAAAATTATAAGCATGAAATTTTTTTCTTAAAATTTTAGGGAGCAGCTCCTCCCTCTTGCCTTGTTATCATGTCCAATCTGAATTACTTTGACTTAGTTTAATTTCCAAATGCAGATAGGAAAAGAATTTGTGGCCCAGTTGATCCATCATGGGGAGTTTTTATTTTACTTTTTATCCTTTTTGACTTTTTTTTTTAATTTATAATATCTTCTATGAACAACTTGCAAATGTTGTCTTAGGTGTCTATTCTTATACTTAGAAACTGATGAACATAAGTCCGCTTGTTATTTGATTTTTTTTTTTTTTTTTTTTTTTGTCATTGGATTTGATCCACCATCTGATATCCAGAGTTTCATTCTGACTAATTTGAGTCGAGTCAAATCGAGGTCTCTCTTTAAAAGGTACAGCTCTTCCAATATAATTTGCTCTATTATCGGGGACTTAAACCCGAACTCTCTGGTTAAAGGATGAGGTTACCTACCTTGGGTTGACCACGGTTCGGTTCGAATCGTGAACCGAACCAAAACCGATGGCTCAAAAATAGAATCAGAATCATTTTTTCGGTTCCGGTTTAGAAACCAAAATCGGAGACATATGGTTCGGTTTCGGGCCCTAAATTTTAGGAACTGGATCGAACCGAAACCGAGTATTCTTTTTATTGAAATCGAAACCGAATTTTTAAAAATGATTGGTTTTTACTTTTGAACAAATACTAAACTCATTCAAAATTCAAATTTTTATTATTATGTCACAATTATAACAATAAATATGCACAAAATTAAAGTCATTTAAAATTCAAATTTTTCATCATTATGTAATAATAATCAATATGCACAAAAATCAAAATCATTCAAGTTTATGTAATTATAAGAATGATAATATATGAATTATTTCTTTTTGATTTGTTGATGTGAATTTATTGATCAAATATATTTTGATGAGAATTTTTTACGATAAATATTTGATTTAAAGAGTTATATAAAATAAATAAATCGACGTAAGTTAAATCACCACATACAAAATTTGAGTTTAAATATAATTTAAATATAAGACAATTTAAATTAAAATAAGTCGACCGAATTAATGAATTAAAAAATAATATAGTTAAGTCACATATTTCCTATTAAAGAGATGAGATAATTAAAATTAAATAATTTAAATTTTGGTTTTAAACAGTTCGAATCAGAATCGATCCGTAAGGAACCAAAATTGTCGGTAAACGGTTCGGTTTCGATTTTGATAGATGATAAATTTGAACCGCCAGTTTTAGAACCGAAACCAAATCATGAGAAATCGGAACTGAAATCATTGGTGAGAGGTTCGATTTCGATTCCATTGAATGATGAATCAGAACTGGTGATTTCGAAACAAAACCGAAAATTCCAAAATCGTGGTCACCCCTATACCTACCCACCGCACCAGACCGTTGGTCCACTTTTTATTTGATAAAAAAATGCTTTACTTGATAAGAAATCAACTCAAAAGAACGACTTAGAGTTCGTTTGGTAGAGCTTTTTTTTTTGTTTATCTTCTTCTTTAAGGAGAAAACTTGTCAAACACTATTTTGAAGAAACTCTTAAAAAAAAGTAGTTTTTTTTTTAATAAAAGAAATAGAGTTTTAACAAAAGCTCATTGGAGGAGCTTTTGCTTCTTTTTTTTTTTAAATCTAGCTTTTCATTTTTTTTATTCCTTTTATATCCTCACTTTAAGGATATGAAATCTCAAATATGTTCATATCATAAATTCATTTACCCTCGTATCCTCTTTTTTCCTTTATTTTTACTTTTTACTTTTAATTTTTAATTTTTTACTTTTTACTTTATTTAAAAACTATCAAATAAGTTTGTTTTTAAAATTAAAATTACCAAACAACTTTTAATTTTGGTTTTAAACGGTTCGAATCGGAATCGATCCGTAAGAAACCAAAATTGTCGGTAAGCGGTTCGGTTTCGATTTTGGTAGATGATGAATTTGAACCGCTAGTTTTAGAACCAAAACCAAATCGTGAGAAACCGGAACTGAAATCATTGGTGAGCGGTTCATTCGTTCCGATTCCATTGAATGATGAATCAGATCCGGTGATTTCGGAACAAAACCGACAATTCCAGTGGTCACCCCTGTACCTACCCACCGCACCAGACCGTTGGTCCACCTTTTATTTGATAAAAATTGCTTTCCTTGATAAGAAATCAACCCAAAAGAACGACTTAATCTAAAATATTTAACATTAATTGAACTTAATCAGTCCAATTCCAGTGTAAGTCTTTTAAAAATAAAAAATAAAAACCTTTTTCGTAGTAAGCAAAGAAAATTTGTTTTCATGAAAAGAAATCATAGTGGGTCTTTTTTATTGGAAATCTAAAACATATTTCAAAACTGAAAATGTTAGTAAGCAGTCTGTTACTTATCTCTATCTCTATTTTATTTTATTTATAGTATTTTTTATTAAAAAAATTGTTTAAAAAAATATAGAGTTTTATAAATAGAAATCAAATTTTTATTTGAAAATATTTAAATTACCGTTATATCAATAATTTTTTTAATTTAAAACTTTACTTAAAAGTCAATTTATTAGAGAGAACATTAGTCAGACAAATTTCCTAATTTAGGAAGCAATTTCAGTCGGTTTTTAGGCAACTCTTCCCATACTCATGTAAGTTGTTACGTACACAGTTTAGGGATACTCTTTTGTTAATCCATTATTTTACAAAAATCAAATGAAAAATGACAATCAATGGACCACCAAAAATTAGAAAAAGAAAACGATGATACAAATGAAATTCTTAAATTCATACATACTTGCCTATGCAAACTGATTGAGAGAGAGAGAGAGAGAGGTGAACATGGATCATGGACAGTAGGTGTAATGGGATAAAATATTAAGTTTTTTAATTAAATCTTAAATTTAAAATTTAAAAATAAAAAAAAAATTATACTAGAAGAATCGTTCTCCAAATAAGACTACGTAGATACTCAAACTGGATTAATCAAAGCATGATTCCATTCTATGGTGGGAAAAAGAGAGAGAGAAAGAAGCGAATACGAAATCCACCGATGAGAACAAAGGAACGTAAAAAATTGAAATTAATTTCCCAAATATTTCTTTCATTTTCAGAGTTATGGTTGAAAATTGAGTGTGTGGGTTCCACTAAGGATACTTCCCTCTCAATACCATCCACCATCCCTGCGGTCTTGACCAAAACTTTGTCAACTACTATTCTATTCCCCACTTCGCTTGCATGGCCTAAGCACAGGAAGCAGTCACCAACATTTTCCCAAAACCAATCCTGGTTTTCCCAAATCCTACCTTTGTTTTCACCTATAAATACCAGGTACCCATTCTCTCTCTCTCACTACACCCACATATCTCTCTCTCTCTCTCTCTCTCCCCAACATTTTTTACCTTTAGAATTGCAAACTTATCAACCATGTCACCTGCAATGAACTTGGTTTCAATTGAGACCGAAAGCCTATACCAAAAGGGGGTTAAAAATTTGTGTGAGAATGGAATCACAAAAGTTCCAAAGAAGTACATATTGCCTATTCCTGACCGACCCAAATCGGAAAATGAAGATCTTTCTGTTGTAAATTCAAATCTCAAATTACCCATCCTTGATTTTGCTCAATTGCAGAGCTCAAATAGGTCTGAAGTTATTGCTTCACTAGCAAAGGCTTGTGAGGAATATGGGTTTTTCCAGGTGAGCATTTTCTATTCCTATTTATATAATTTCTTTTTGCAATTATTTAAATGTGTGGTTGAGCTGTACAACTAGGGTGGTGGCTCTCCTCTCACCTTCTTGCAGGCAGCCGCCACAAAAATTTTTTATCAACTATTTATATAATTATGAGGATTTTGATTAAAGTTTTTGGGAATTTTTATTGAATGAATGCAGTTGACGAATCATGGCATTGCAAGTAATGTGATTAGTCACATGAGTGATGCAAGTAAGAGATTTTTTGAGCTTCCATATGACGAAAGATCGAAGTATATGTCAAATGATATGTTCTCTCCAGTAAGATGTGGGACAAGCTTCAACCAAAACAAAGATGGAGTGTTTTGTTGGAGAGATTTTTTGAAGCTTAGTTGCAATCCCCTGGAAGATTTGCTCCCTTATTGGCCTGCTTCGCCTGTGGACTTGAGGTGAGCTTATACATAGCATCTCTCTCTCTCTCTCTCTCGCATTTAAGTTTTAGAACGTTTCATATTTAATATGGTATGAGAGCAAAGTTTTTTTGAGTTTGAATTTCTGAATTTCTATTAATCAAAAGTGTGTTTGGTGAACTTTATCATCGGAGCCCACGTATAAAGAAAAATGTTTAGGACGTGAAACATCTCTCTCTCTCTCTCTCTCTCTCTCTCTCTCTCTCTACCACACGAAAGCTACACCCTAATTATTGTTATTTTTTATTTTTTTTACCTACTTGAGCTATGTCGCTCTGCCATATGTTTAAAGGCCAACCCCTCTTTGCCCACTACTACCACTTATAAATAAGAAAGTTACACTTCATATCTATATATATATATATATATATATATATATAATATAAATTTCTCTAATACCAAATATTAATATGACACTCTAATGTTTTTTTTTTATGTATTTTGAACAGGCAAGCTGCAGAGGCTTACTCAAAACAAGCCAAATTCTTGTATCTGATGCTCGTGGAAGCCATTCTAGAGAGTCTAGGATTGGTTAATAGTGAAGTAGGAGACAACTATTTAGATGAATTTGAAGATGGTAGCCAACTCATGGTTGTGAACCATTACCCTCCATGTCCGGAGCCTGATCTAACCCTAGGGATGCCTCCCCATTCAGATTATGGATTTCTTACTCTTCTTCATCAAGCTGATGATGTCAAGGGACTTCAAATACACTACCAAGGGAAATGGGTCAGTGTTGAGCCCTTACCCAACTCCCTTGTTGTCAATGTTGGTGATCATCTTGAGGTTTGTTAAATATAAAACTTTCTCCTGTTAAACTGATGTAACCAAAATCTGTATTTTATATTTGAAAATGAAAGATTTATTGACATTTGAAGAAAAATGTATGTCATTAAAGATGATTTCGACGTTCTGTGAACACTTTCTGACTCTTCTGTTTCTCGATCTTTTTTTTTCCTTCCCCAAACAGATATTTAGCAATGGAAAATACAAGAGCATACTTCATAGGGTGATAGTAAACCCATCCAGGCCAAGAACGTCCATTGCATCCTTGCACAGTCTCTCACACAACCGAGTGGTTAGGCCATCACCAAAGCTCATAGACGAAGCAAATCCAAGGCGTTATAGAGACACAGACTTTGCCACTTTTCTTGAATACCTTTCCTCTTGCGAGCCCAAAGAGAAGAATTTTCTCAAATCTAGAAGAATTGACTTGTGAAAAAAGAAAAATACAAAGTCATGAAGAAGTCTTACTATAGGGTTAATGTCTTGACTTCCTAGAGTCAAGCACACATATAGGGACTAAAACACTTTTCTAGGTTTTCATTTTGAAATTAAGGGAACACAAAATCCATGACAATATATGCTATTGCCCTCTCAAACATGCCTTTTTTGAATTTTAATTATCGATATTATATTAAATTAATAAAAATCAATATATATCTGAAGATGGAATTCTTCTTTTTAATTTTTTTTTGGGCCTATATATATCGTTGCGATTAATTCGGTTAGTAAATGCTTTTTAAAAGACATAAAAGTTTATGAGATTAAATTCTACCATTTCAAAGGTAAGAGAGAGTTTAAGAATGAAGAGAGTAAGCCTTATTGTGTATCCAATTGAGCTTTAGACCAAAAATGTAAGGAGAGAACTTAATCTTCATGCATGTATTCTATAAGCTCCCTTTCTTTGATACCAATTTCAACTTCTAAATCTATGTAGTAACAATTAGGAAACTCCATCGTCTCCTTTATCACACATTTACTCATATTGAACTTAAAACAACCATACGAATATTTTTATTTTTCTCCTACTCGGTCGTACAAATTGTGCAACTTATACCGGTTTCTCAATCGATCTCGATCTATTTATTTTTTAATTTTTATTTGGTAATGAATTGCATAATTTATAATTTTGTATAAATATCTTTTATATATGTATTTTTTTTATCTACTATTGATATCCAAAATCATATTTGATACATGAGATAATTTGCGCTTAGTGTCCCATTACAGTTAAACAATTTTATTGATATTTTGTTTCTAAAATGTCCTTAACGTTTTAAATCCATGACTACATTAAGGAAGTTGATGTTAAGTATGTGTACCTAATATAATAAGATGATGTTTGAAAAATCTGAGATTTAAAGGGGTTTTTTAATACAAGAACTTGTTTTTGCATAGAAAATTTTGACTTTTACCTATAAAATTTTATGTTTTTGATTAAAAATTTTTATTTTAGTTAAAAATAATATATATATATATATATATAATTTGAGGCAAATTGAAGTTGCCCAACAGAGACAACACCACTCTGTTAACTACTTTTGGTTTGTCTTTTCATGCATATTAAAAAATGATTAGGTGCTTTGCATAATTTGTTCTCAAAAAATGATTAGTCTTGCAAATATAATCTCTTTCTCCAAAGTATCTGCACTTTGCCAAGGTTGGGAGGGTTGTGCCCCAACTGAAATGATTATTTTGTAATTGTAAGTCACAAGAATATCTATTATTATTTATTTATTAACTAACAATTAAAAAAATTGGGAGAGCTATAAATTACTTGGTGGACAATCTCGAACTCAAGATATTTATGGGAAAGAAAATGGTAGCAGTTGAGTGTTTTTTTTTTTATTATTATATAAGAATCACGAAAATTATAAAAATACACATACGAAATTTATCTTTGAGAAGACATAGGAGTGTATTCAAACCGAGTCGAATCCGACTATCTCTCAACTCGAACTCGAACTCGAACTCGATGAATAGTAATTAATATGAGTCAAACTTGAATTTGATGAGTAATTTGCATATATATAATATATATTATATTTTTGATTTAATTTTTTTATTATAATAATATATTAATATATATAATATATATCAATATATGTTATCGAATTATTCGATAATTTTTTTAATTTAAAATTTTATTACTTGAAATCGACTCGATTGTATAATGAACTCGACTCAAACTTAACTCAAAATCGATCAAAATCGAGTCGAATCGAACTGTTGATCGAGCAGCTCGCAAGTAGATCGAATTCAACTCGGTTCATATAACAGCTCTAGGAAGACACTTGAAAGAAAGCTCTCTATCACTCAAGTGATAAAGAACTCTTGCTCAAGTGTTCCTAAGAGGACAATATTAGTTGAGTCATAACTTATCGAACACTAGATTTCGATCTCGAAGAAGACATTTGAGTAAGAGCTCTTTATCACTTGAAAGGAAAGAACAAAAAAAAAAAAAAGGTGTATGGAATAATTCAAAGACCGTGGATTCCAAAATCCCTGTCTTTTGAGGGAGAAATAAGGGTGTGGGGGGCCAAAATAGTAAGATAAATTATTTTATTTTAAGAATAAAATAATGATTTTATTTATTAAAATATAATATCAAAGTCAGAATATATAAATATATATATGTGCTTCCTAAGTCCCCAAAAAAAATAAATTAAAATTAGAATTGGAGCTCGTACATGCATGAACTAGTTGACATTTAGAGAGTATGACGTGAGAAATAATAGGTTTAAGGTGGCCTGACCTACTGAAGCACTCCTGGAATATAATATTAATGTCAATCATTTTATGTCAACCCATGAAAAATCCTTCTAAATTTCTCTTTCTTGTTTTTGCTTAATTTACTAAATATTACTATTTTAAGATAAAAATTATGATAATTACTGTTAAATTTTATAATGTTAAAATCGACAAATTACAGTAACTTTTTTAGTGGGTTTACTAGAAGCTGTTTTCCTTTTTGAAGTAAACATAGATTGAAGTCAAATAATGCGACAATCACTAACATTTTCATTGATTTTAAAGTCTAAAATTCAAGCTCATCACATATAAAAAACAAAATTTAACTACTCGTTTAGCCAAAATTTTAGACCAGGACGAGGAATGTTCTGTTTGATCAACAACAAAAACAACAAACTATAAACTGAGTCTTAATATCAAATTTTAGTACGGTTGCAGGGAGAGGGAGAGAGAGAGAGAGAAGAAATGTGCTTTATTTGACCATGAAATGAAAAAGAAATTAAAGATCTAATTCATTGGTAAATCCATTTGTAATTCGGAATTTATTCTACAAAAGTAATTTTTTATAGAAAAATTTTACTTCTATTTGTAAAAACTTATATTTCTTATTATTTGTTTTTACTATATTTCAAAAATATTACTCATCGAATATCACAAAATAGAAGCAAGTTGACACAATTAGACACGACGAATATATATTGTAAGCAACATTACACTGCAATTTTATCTAATGGAGATGTAACCATCTTAGATTTCTTTCCTGCACCAAATATAAGACTACAAATATTATACTTAGTACCCCTCAAAAATGGGGGGAAAATTCTTTATTTCAAACGTACACACTGCAAGCATTATGTACATTGACTTTCTATGGTCCAAAATATGGAAACTGCATGTTAAGTTTGATCAGGTCTTGGCCTTTTAAGGCACCTCCTGTGGAAATAGGGGTTAAGTACTAGATACCGTTAATTAAGATTTGGAGTTCGAATCTTGAGAATGAAAAAACTGAAATTGGGAGAGCCAAACCACTTAATACACCCCACAATGTTTGGAATGAATTATCCATGTGAAACCCAGATACCAATTGATAGTAAACAATCCACTTATTTAAAAAAAAATAAAAAAATGTCTTGGTCTTTTAAAGGCACTCATTAGAATCAATTGGGGTTTTCTAAGAACATTATAGTGCAATTTTATCAAACGAGACACGTATAATAATCCACTATCGATATTAAACTCAGTACACATCAATAAGGAAAAACATGTTTAGCACAAAGTGGTGTCTTCAAACGTTCACACTTCATGTATTAGGTAGATTGACTTCCTAAGGTCCAGCATATGGAAATTGCATGTTAAATTCCATCAAATTTTAGTCTTCTGAGAGCAACCGATGGTATGACAAAATAGAGATAAATTGACAAAAATTAATCTCGACTGAGATTTTTCAAACGAGATTATAATACAATTTTATGTATCTATGGAAATTGCACATTAAATTCCATCAAATTCTAGTCTTCTGAGGTACTGATCATATAATAAAATAAAGATAAACCGATACAGACTAATCTTAACTGAGATTTTTCAAACAACATTATATTCAATTTTATGTATCGAGATACATGAAATAACATACTTAGCTTTCATTCCTACTCCGAATAAATCAAGAATACAGACATTAAACTTAGTACACCTCAATGAGGGAGAGAATTGTTAGTACAAAATGGCTACCTTGAGATGTACACACTCCATGCATGGGATCCAAAATATGGAAATTGCATGTAAAACTCGATGAAGTCCTGGTGTTTTGATGAATCATTCATGTGCAGGATAACAAAGTTCTAGTAATTATACATTTGATTTCTTGAAGCCTAATGACTCATGGGGAATTCATAGAATGCATTTTTTCAGCATAGACAATCCAATAATTATTTTAAATCACATTGGGGACAAAAACATTATAAATATGAGTTTGAATTAAGAAAAAACCTTGTTTCAAATCTAACATTTTTTTTTTTGGGTCAATTAAGAAAAGCATTGTTCATGAGATTGTCGATTATCAAGGGAAGTATTGCGTCTTTCTACTCGTAAGTTAGGAAATTTGACTTTGATTTATCTCAAATCGTGTTCAGAACAAGAACAATAATGGCGCATCTTATCACTAGAATTTTCGTGGAAATTATTGCTAAGCAAGTACAGAGAGAAAGAGAGAGAGAGAGAGAGAGAGGGAGGGAGGGAATTTTGTTGATGGATTGTCAGAGACTATATAACAAGAACCAACTAAAATTGAAAGGGTATATAGCTTATGGTTGTTTAAACTTCAAGTCTGATCACTTCAAATGAGTTGGCATAGTTTGGGTGATTATCTCATTGTTCATAACTTGCAAATGTTGCTCCATGCAAGGGAAGTTGCTGGAAATTTTCAGATCAATTTTCTGTTTGTCTCTTCTAGCAGAATTGTGATCAGTAATTGAGGTAATGGCAAGCATGATCTTAACACCAATACAATGCAAAAATTCTAAATGTTTCTATGGTAATTTGACATATTTTTTCCCAACATCTGATGTCCAGGTTGTCCGAGGAAGAAGCACCATGATGACTGACATTCTCAAAGTATTATTGGATTAAGTTAAGGTTGTGGTGGAAGGAAACTGCAAGGAAGCATCTGGGGTTGAAGTTGAAATGGTAACAGAGGAAAGTTGCCTCATCATTTGTGCCGTGGGATAGGTCGAATGTTATTGCCAACTTTGTTTATACACAAGTCTCATTTACATGTGACGCACTCGGAGTGATGAAGGGCTATTCACTCCATGGGCAGAGGACATTTCAGCAATTGTTCAGTCAGATTCCTGCCCTGCTTGGGATGGCGGCAGAGACTCCATTGTCTGTAGAGTTTCTTGTGGCTATCTTATTCCCATTCATTCTAGTGCAGAGAAAATAAATTTTTGCAATTCTAACCACGGTAGGTTACATGGCAGCGCAAGCTGCCTGGAATATAACATAGGTCTAGGCAGGGTACAAAGAGAGCAAAAGAAAAAGAAGAAAGAGAGTTGACAGCTGCAAAATATCAGCTTGTAATTTATCAAGTTTTATATAGCATAGCAACATAGATTCTAGGTTGATTATTACAATTAAGACAAGATTTTTTCTAATTGCGATGTACTTGGGATTTTTTTCTTCCCCCCTGCGCCCTGGATACAGAAAACAGAATCAGTGACAGCAACTATTGCCTGGAATCCTCAATCATGGTTATCCATCCTTGTCAGAGATGGGTGGAGGCTCTGGATGAAACAGCTTTTGTAAGGGAAACCAAAATTTTGAAATTAAACTAGAAGATTCGAGACGGAAGAAATTTTAAGCTCTTAATCTTTTCAATCCAGACGTTCTTGAAGCTCAGAGTGGTTTCTTAATCATAGATTCATGAACGGGCAGTCGGTCTAATGAGATGTGATGCTAACTCTCTTAACTGAGTCTCGGATTTGAAAATTAAAAATGAATAAAAAAAAAAAAAAAAAACTACCTCGGGGAGAGCCACCCCTAAATTAGGCCCCACACACACTTAGAATCGGATTAATCGAAAACCAAAATATAAATATATATCATAGAATCGCTTCCTGGTTGGATTAGGATTTGTCTTGCATCAGATGATCGAGTCCCACTAACACATGCAGGATTAGTTGTGTTCCAAATGTTCAAATCCCTGGAACTGCATCTCTTTCATTGGAAACTACGAACTTGGATCCTTGGAAATTGGGTTGGGGAACGTGGGGTTTGCCTACTGTGCTTTTCTAGTACTCATTAAGTTATTATGCATATGCTCAATGGGCTTGCGATACCTAAAAGAAGCAGATGATTATATACTCAAGAAATAACCGAGGTTGCAGCCTTTGTCAAATAAATAAATAAATAAATAAAACACACACACACACACACACAAAACTTCAAACACCTGTAACAACCTAAGCCCGAAGTAGATGCACCAAAAATTTGCCTCTGCAAGGTCAAAATGTAAGAAGCTATTCCCTGCTTGTATGAAAAAGATCCAAAGATGAAAGTGCTGAAACTTGGGTTTATAATGATAGCTCTAAACGTTATGTGCTTGTGAAATTAAAGAAAGACGAGGATGGACGAAAAGTGAGCATAGTTAATGTTGAATCTAAAGGCTTTAGTGCAGGATAGATACCATTGGTAGTTAGTCCTCTTGATGGCACTGTTATAGCATCTAATATGGAGAGCACCATAGAAGGCATCTAAATGTGCAAGTGTCATGACAGGAGCACAATCAGTCGAATGTCCGCAAGTAAATAAACTGCTTGAATAGAAGGCATTCACCCCAATAAGGCAGATATTTCAGAGGGTTGCACCAGATCGCCGAGGAATAATAGGTACTTTCACCCCAGACAGACAGTGAGCCACTTGTTTCTCAGTGGTCCACGAGGAACTAGAGCAAGCCGCTCACTTTGTCAGCTCGGGAGACGCAAGTAAGCCGCTCACTTTGTCACTTAGAAGCACACTCCGAACAAACATGTTGGCAGTAACAGATTTGAAAGGACCACCATTAGTCTCTTCTAAATGTGAAAGGGGCTTGACTGAGATCTCCGAAAACATGAAGCCCCATATGCTCAACAGAGTCTCAGGCTTTGGCTTCCAGTTTAGCAAGCAACAGGTTCCAATTTGTTTGTCTAAGAGGAATATTGAAACATTTCCCCAGCCCAGATGAGATCAAGAACAGAAGAGATCAAGAAATCATGTCGAAGCTGAAAGAATTGTGTAATTTTATTCAAACATGAATGATGAATCTGGAAGGTGCCACCTGTTGATCCAATTTTCATACAGTGTTCCATCCATAATCAGAAAACATAGGCGACCACTGAACACTCTACATATGATAGAAACCTTGTGAGAGCTTTACAA
Organism: Dillenia turbinata; assembly: GCA_037126225.1. Taxonomy (NCBI): domain Eukaryota; kingdom Viridiplantae; phylum Streptophyta; class Magnoliopsida; order Dilleniales; family Dilleniaceae; genus Dillenia; species Dillenia turbinata. Next base: position 21,919,267 of record JBAMMX010000013.1, read on the forward strand.
GCATGTTAAAGAAGTGAATGATATCTCAATGGATCTTACCACTCATTTCTTTCAATCTGTTCACAACCTTCTTTTTTTATTTTTGTTTTTTTTTTTTTCCCTTTTTTCATCTCTTTTTACAGTATGGAGTAAGCTCGAACTACCTCAACAATGGGAGCCCGGCACAATGGGCATTTTCCTCCACTGCGAACTAATTCATTTGCACATTTTGAACAAGTGCACATGTGCCCACATCTGCAGAAAAAAAATAGTGTAGGTATAAAATTGAAGGCAATACCAAGAAAAAGAACATACAGCAGCAACTATAAAATTTACCTGTACAACAGAGAATCAATATGACTATCACAACAAACGCAACAAGTTCCTTTTCGAACATGACCCCACTTGGATCCATCCTCCGATGTCTCTGCACCCACTCCTGAGAAACATTTCCATCTTAGAAATTGATTGGAAAGAACAAATACATGCGGAAGTGCGAGAGAGAAGGAAAACTCAGCTTCCTTGACACGGACCATTTGCTGCGTCTTTCAGAGCAACAGTAATGCAACACCAATTATGAGGGGGGAAGATAAAAGAACACAAACCTTGTCCACCAGCAGACCGATTGAGAGCAGCAGAGACTTCCTGTCTGACTGAACGCTGCAACTCCAGTTGCATGTCCATGCAGGCCTCTAACATTCTCTGCATGTGACTCATGCTTTGCTGGAGCCTTGCCATGTCAGCTCTTAAATCATTTATCGTCTCCCATTCCTGTGACAGATAAACATCAAGTTTAGTTCAAAATTTAAAAAGAACAAAAAGTATATTTTGACTCCAATTTTGAAAAACAAAAATAGAAGTAACAAGTAAATGTTAACATTGGAGATAGAATGAAGGCGTTCTCTAAAGAACATGGGCCCGTCAAACCTTAGTCACATTTCATATTTTAGAAGTAACTCACAAGTTCTGAACGATGCACACTGTGACGAGGCCAATTAGCATGATGTAAATCCTGGTGCCACAGTGGCTGCGGAGGGGGTACTGGTGGAGCTGATAGCACCAAAGGTCTCACAGAGGCATCACGCTGATCTTCATTCTGTTCATCCCTCCGCTGCTCCTGAACCTGCTGAGGTGATACAGGAGCTGACAAGTTCCTATAATGATCCCAGTCAATATGAGAACGACCTTGTCTTTCAACATATGACTGTATCAATTGGTCTAGACTTTCACGGAAGCCACTGCGAAGTAAATTAGAAACACTTCTCCTAGGAAGAGAAAAAAATAAAAAAAAAATAAAAAGGAAACACAACGACAACTTGTTTATACTGTCAGAAAATTTTATGGGGAGAAGGCACTGGGATCTAACATAAACCAGAACAAGAAAAAGCTTTCTTTTTTATTATTATTTTTCTGGTGAGAAGCACATATAATATAGATATATATATATATACCTGCTTAGGAGTTCCCTTAGTTCCATGCTATACACATTATCATCATCCGGCGGATGGAATCTGTTTAATCTTCTAAAAGGAACAGAACGCCGAACTCTAGGGGGATCAGAAGGTGCTTCAGACCAATTTTCCACTGCTTCCCGAGAGCCATCTTCAGGCCATACTTCATGGACTTCCTGTGTTTGCCTATCAACAGCTTCATTTCGTGAAGCTTCCTCATGCCCATCATTTCCTGTATTTTCTTGCCAATTTGTGTCCAAATCTTCTGCAGTACCATTCCTCCATCTATTAAAATCATCATAAGTTGTGGGTTGCCAGTTTACCCTATCATCTTCAGCAACTTCTTCCTGCCAATCACGTCCCTGATTTGCAGTTTCTTGCCAACTCATACTCTCTGCAGCTCTGTTGCTTTCCTGGTTTTCAACATGGTCCCATGACTGACGTCCATCATGTTCCTGAGTTCCAGAAAGTGACAGCTCGGGGCTTTCATTCTGCACATTCTGTGGAGCATTCATTTGAATCTGATCATTCCTATATTCATTGATATTATTGCTAGAAGTATCAGACTGGCTGCTTACTTGACCCCGAACTATATTCTCTAATCTGGACCGAAAACCTTCCCTGATTGAGGCAAAGATTATTGTTAGTCAACGCTAGTTTCGGTTCATAAACTTCAGAAAATGGGGGAGCAAAAAGCAATGAGCTATAATTCACATAAAAGAAACCAAAAGAAAAGAAAATGGTGAGGACAAAGGACATGCCATAATTAGCATACGACCAGACATGACCGGTGACTCGCACATCAATACAAGTTGTTATTAAAATCACCAGCATGACTATCAAAACTCAAGTCATATACTCCAATTTTCCATTTTATGTCATATTATTGGAATTAAACATAAACCAGACTGATTAATCTACCGGTGAACTGGCTACTTTACTGGTCCAGCTCTCTTATTAGACTAGAGTTGCATAACTTGTTCAAAGCCAGTCAATTTTCAATTAAGCCAGTCAGACAAGCCAGTTTGATTAAATCTGTAAGATTACAAAATCTAATAAACTTAGCCATGGAGAAAAAGGAAAGCACAAAAATGTTCAAGAAAACAGTTAATCAAGTGTCATGAAAACATGAGGTCAGAAATGCCACTGATATCACTCTACTCCCTAGAGATTCGCAATCTGGATTGTATGAATTTAAATCTCTAAAATGAGAATCTAAATTTAGTACAGATTCAAAGAAATTAACAAATTTCCAAAAAAAAAAAATACTCGAAGCAATTATGGTAACCAATACTTGTTATTTAGTTTACATTTACCTATCAATAACCTCATAAAAAACATCTGAGGCAACTGAATGAATGCAAACCGCCACTTGAAATAGAAGTAGAAACTAATCCTACAGTAGCATACTGGGTACTAAGCAAGGTAACATACCAAGTACCCAAATTCATGTCCCATACCACAACTAACCATGATCCAGGCCTTTTTGAAGTCAAAATCAGAGCAAAGACCCTACTACTCTATTGCCGTCTTATTCTCAGAGCACCTGACTCCATCTCCATCTCAAACTTTGCGGTCAACGATCAATGACTCATCTTAGTACCCCAATATCAATCTCACTTGTAGTGGCAGCTTCCGTTGCTTTCCTTTACTCCTAATTCGTTTATCCTAGTATCTGTTCCCCAAGATTTTCACTTGGTTGTATGATCCATTGAACTCTTGTCCAGTTAGATGCCAGATTTGGAAAATTCAGTGATTTCAAAGTTCTACCCACATACAACTATTATTGAGGTTGTTATTTGATTGAAAAATGGAAAAGGAAAGTACCAAGAATTTGCTAAAGTTGTGCTAGCTCCTTATTGGGGTAGAAAAGTTTGGGCAGAGACATTAAAGAGTATGATTTGAGGTTTTTGACACTCCATTGTTCAATGCTAGCTGGTATTCTTTATTCTTTTTTATTTATTTTTCATATCAGAAAAAGGTACATTACATCTAGTAGCTTTTTATTTGATGAAATTGCACTCTTCTTTTGTTGCTCGTGACTTTACCAAAACAATCGCTTCATTACTCGGTATCATTTCAATCATGAGGTCCCATTCAACAACAGAAAGCATTTATCAATTTATAACTCCAGGTTCTACTCCATTTCCAGTTTTCATTCTTCAATAGAAAATTAAAAAATATATATAAATATATATATTCATTTCTCAAAGTTTCAAAACATTTTTCCCTGTCAAAATTTTTAAAAATGTGTTAAATACATAATTTTCTATTTAAAGAAAAATAATAAAATTGAAAATTGTACCATCTTAGAGATAGATATAGAGGTTGGAAATTATTGAACGAACTTCACTCCTTCATATACATCAAGAGTTCATTAACGAGAAGGGGCTGGGCCTTATTTCAAAATCAAAAATTGGTGCCCCAAACCAAAATTGGAAATTGGTTTCTTCAACCGATTTCGTCAATTGATCGAAATCGATTGATCTACAAAATCAAATCAAAAGGGGACTGGAGCAAATGCTGGGGATCAAATATCATCCATTTCATCGATCAAGCTGCCATCAGTTGACTTAAGAGAGGGGATTAAAGAAAGGAGACTGAAGAGAGGGGACTGATTCATCCAGAGGACACTGAAGCGAGGAAACTCAAGCAATCATTGGGGGTCAATTGCTTCTCAAGTTGAACATGAGTGTATGTGGGCGTATCAGATAGAGAGAGAGAACCAAATTGAAGAGAGAAAGAGCAAGGAGTCAATGACGGAGAGAGAAGGAAGGAGTCGACGACCATTTGGGGAAAGAGAGATGAATTGGTCTTAATCAAAAAATAATAATAGTAATAATAATTGGAAAATTTTGGAGAAACTCGATTTCAGCTTCTCCAACTTATCATTTTGGAATATTTTCCTTTTTCGATTTTGTAAAAATGTTACATTTGAACGCAAATTTTCTTTTCCAGAATATTCCCAAAAAAAAAAAAAAAAAAAAAAAAATTCCAATCTTCTTGGGAATTAGAGTGATACTTCTCTTTTGAATTGCTCCGGAGATTTTCCAGCAGCATAATATATGAGGCAGAACATGTTATTTAGTATATAGGGTATTAGAATAGTTCTATCATTTGTCTGTTTTTAATTTTCCATTGGATTGTTTTCATTTCCTTCATATATAAGCAATTTTCTGCATTACTATATATATTTGGTTAATGAGCAATTTATGTTACTGATGATGGTACCCTCAAGTACTTGAAATATGCAAGTGTTTAACTAAGATTAGATTACCATAAATCATAAACCTATTAGCATTAATAGTACTTCTCTTTACACTAGAATTTGTTGTCACAGTTTTTTTTTTTTTGGGGGGGGAGGTGGAATATTGGTATTTTTATCAGTAATTTTAACATTTAATAACATTATTTGACCCAGCAGTTCAACAGTGACCTGGGCCCTCTGCCAGGTGAGGGAGTTTAACAACTATGTTCATACTTCATTCCAACACACAAATAAGCTTTAACTTGGTAACTCCCACAAAACTCCAAGCAAGAACATTGGGGTTCAGTTATTACGAAATGGTCGTTTCATAGCTTTCCCCGCACTATCATAGCCTTAGAGCCACCAATTTACTTAAATATATGAAGTAGCTCCTTCAAAATTGATCAAATCATTTGCTTATTTTTTTGCATGCTTTTCGTCCTTTACAAGGATACATATCAAAAGAGCCCAGACAGTTCACTCTTTTCTCCTTTCTTTTGCTTGGCAAATTTTTGGGGGTGGGGGGACTCAAAAGTGGTCTAGGCTCAAGTCAAAGGGGAGTAGGGAGGTAGCATCATGCCAATAGGCCTTTCTATATATACACAACAACAACAACCACCAGAGCCTTAATCCCAATAATTGGGGTCGGCCTAAATATAATATATATATATATATATATATATATATATATCTCAAAAGACTGCACAACATGCTAGGAAAAGTAATTCAATAAAACATAAACTCAATTTGTAACATAATTTAACTTCATCAACAACATTTCTCATTGTGCACAAAATTCTGATAAAAAGTCATCACTCTGGAGGATTCTGTCTAGAATGTAGAAAGTCCCACTAGTAGAATAGGTAATACAGGTTCCCAGATCCTGCAGAATCTAGGAGAACCACTCATACCAACCGCCCCCACCAAAACAGAAAGGCTGCAGTACCAGAAAAGCTTCAAAAAAAAAAAAAGGCATTCTCTTTTTCTTAGAAGTTCTACTATTGAGGCTTAGGATGCATCCTCTTTTTTCTTCCAGAACTTCGCAAAATAAAATAAAAGTAATAACGCAATTAGGTTTATCTTGTACCACGAAGGTTGATTCTCAATAATGAACAATTAGAACATAACACAAATAGTGGAACAAATGACACAGATTCTATTTAAGACTGAGAAATGTTTTTTTTTTTTTTGTAAGAGAGCATCTTAAATTATCTACCATGCTTTTGTCCTTGCTCAACAGAAGGATAATGATAACCCCCTTTGTAAAGTCAATCTTAAGTTTGCACCTTCCTTAAGCCTAATCAGAGAAACTACAACAGAAAAGGAAAAAAAAGGAAGAATAAGCGATCAAGACAGCTTTAAGCAAGATCAAATAAAGATATCCTGGATTTATAACATTTCAACAAGACAATTAGGTAAGAAAAATCCAGCAAACATTTTCTTACAAGCGGTAATATCAAGGGAAACAACATACCTCAAACCAGAAACAGTGTGGCGTTGTCTCAATTGAACTAATTCACTTGCTGCCAATGATGGTGGCCTCTCCTCTTCAGCAGGTCTTTCATTTCGCAAGAACCTACCTCTGAGCAAGGCCTGGAATATTTTTTATCACATAAAATTGTCAAAAAGAAAACTCAGAAAGCAAAATTCTTTCTAAGCACCACATGTCTCAAAAGGAAAATTTAGAGTGCCACAATCCGAGCTAGGAATGGACATCACTCTTTTCAAAAATGTAACTGTTAAGTGACAGCATGCAATGAGGATGCACAAATTTTGTTAGCAGTCTTTCAAGGAACTGAACAAGAAAAAAGATGCAGGGGACAAGTTAAGAAAAGAAATTCAATAGTAGGTGACAGCACCTAGGTTCCAAAATACCATATGTGTGTGTGTGGTGTAAAATAACGATTTCTCCTTATACCAACAAATGCTGGTCCCAATATCCAAATTGCAGGAAACAATGAAAAACAAGTACTCTCTCTCTTCCACTTTAAGTGTCATTTAAGTTAATTGTACATGAATTAGGGAAATGATTGAATAACCACAATTTTAGAAAAAATTTGTACTAATTGACTAAATTACCTTTGAAAAGTCAATTTTAATATGCTGTTATGGAATGTTATTGGAAGCAACAACGGATAAGGGTAAAATTGGGAAAAAAATAATTAATATTTTATTGATTTTCAAAAATGACACTTGAAGTGGAACAGAGGGTACATTTACAAGGAAAAACAGCAAAAGGTTGAAATGAGTACCTTTCGAGTGGTCTTTGACTGAGCTTAACGAGGAATATCATTTTGCAAGAGAAAAAAAGCAAAAGGTTGGGAATTACTAGAGATAAAAAGAGGTGTTGTCTGTGGACTATAAGAGCTCCTGATGTTCTCTTTTCTACAAAAGGGTGATCATGGTTTTGCCCAATAAGTTTGAAATGAATCATGAGCTTGAAAGGGTATATTTACAAGGAAAATAAAAGGCAAAGCGTTAAAGAATAAGAGGATCTTTCATGGCTATGAGGCATGATAATTCTTTAATGGCACTCATCTCTGCCTCCGGAAATTGGAGATCTTCTGTAGCTTTTATTGATGTCCATGACAGTCTTGATTTTGTAAATTTCTTCTCTCTAGAATATGTGCTTAAGCTAGGCATCTTAGAGCTCCTTTTTCTTAATATTCATATTTATAATAATAAGAATAATAATCACCAGGAGACAAAGGCAGCGCATTCTGTTTTTGCTTATTGAATTACCACTTTAATATCTTGGGGGAGAAGTAGGTCCTCCTATATCACTTGAAGATATCTTTCTTATGGTTTAAATGTAGTATACAGAATGATGCTAAAACTCTCTGGTGCTGTATCACGATGGCATTAATATGGCATATCTAGTCAGCAAGGAGCATGCTCATCTTTAACAAGAAGAACCTACCATTAAATTTTAGGTGTGACAAGATTTTTAGTGCCACTTTGGACTTTAGCTAATGGTACTTTAGAGAATATTCTTTTGAAGATATCCGAGGATATTAGATGGCAATCAGGAGAAGTTGAGATGATGCCTTCTCTCATTTATTTCATCATTCCCGAAGATATCTTATCTGCCCTTATAAATTCCTTTATCCTTTTTCCTCTCATAATATCTCTTTCTTTTTCTATCCAAAAGCAAGGAGAAGGCTCATCAAATCCAAAAACAAAAGGGGAAGGGGAAAAAATAAAGAAAAGTAGACATAATTGGAGAAGTCTGCATGATTTTAGAAAAGTAAATGATAATAAAGTTTTCAAGTAAAACCAAACAGCCAGCTTGGCAAGAGAGAAAAATGAGGAGGAGAACAACTTTTCCACATTTGGGAAGCAAAGAAACAAGAGGATTTTATTTTTCTTTGTTTTAATATTTATAAAAATAAAAAAATAAATAAAAAAAATTAAAAAAAAAAAACCACTTAAAAGCTGTTCTGTGATAAGGATCTTTTCTGACAAAAGAGAAAAGTAAGGAGGAAAACAACTTTTCGTTGCATGGGAGGGAAACAAAGGAGACGATTTTTTTCATCCATTTTGATAATAGGAAAGCAAAAGAAAAAAGGAAAATAAAAACACTTGAAAGAGCACCAAAGGAATTTCCTGGAGGGTGAAGAGGATTATGAGAAGAAAGTTCAAGGAAAAACGTCTGAAATTTCTTTCTCCCCCATAGTGGAGTGAAAAATGGGGAGAAATTTACAAAAACTTTCTTTCCTTTTAATAATGTTTCCATCAAATAAATAAAGGACAATTTGGCCAATTTAAAAAGTTTTCTTCCCAAAAAGGTCAATTAAGTGCATTTCTTTCCCTCCTTTTCCTCCCTCTCCAGCTTGAATAAGATAATTTTCACTTTTTCTTGCCTCTCTATTTCTCTGCCTCCCAAACCAGAGAATAGAAAATTCTCCTCTGCTATCTTTCCTTCCTATATTTGCTACCAGTCTTACCATTAACATGATTGAATTCTCGCAGTGCAATAGAGAATTGAACTATGTAAACCTTATTAGAGCAAGACAAGGAGTAGGATTTTCATTTTCATGCATCAAGAAATATAAAATTAGTGATTTTTGGAAAACTTATACCATTTGATGTTTAAAGGAACATGAAAATAAATGCATACAAAAGGATTTACCGTACAACTTTCAACTACTCAAGCTATTGAAGCAAACCTACCCTGGTCCCAAATAAATTAAGATAAGAAAAGACCTACTCATGGAAAAGAAGTTGACTAAGAAAATAATTTGTCCCCAATGATGTGAAATTCCTTAGCTAATGGAAGAAGCAATTAGGCAAATTTTCTATTTTTAATCGAAGAAAGAAAGCTTTTAGACAAATATGATAGAAAGAGATGATAACTTCCTTTTTCGCCAACTTTTCTATAGAATCATTTTATCTAACTTTAATATACATTCAGAACAAATATTAGAATTTGCTTTCCCAAAACACAAAATGAAAATAAAAGGACAACAGAAAGTAAAAGGAATCAAGAAAATAGTTACCGGATTCAGTATTGAGTGCTCTCGCTAATTTTAAACAAATTTCAAGAATAACTCATATTATTGAGTTAACAAATCATAAAAAGATAATCCACAATTTGAACAAGCAAAACACAAATATAAAATAATAATTAAAAAAAAAAGTTTTAGCAGCTGACCTGAATGCGGTTACGGTGAGCAAAGTCAGAGACCGCGCGATGCTCCAATAAACCCTGAAGTTCTCTCTGTCTTTCCCTCTCAATTCTCACAAGCAAATCAATTAAGGCTTGTCTACCACGCAGCCTGAGCATGTCCCTGCGAATGTGCTCCGGCTGTCCTTCATCATGGTCAGCAACTGATCCTTCAGGAGCCTGATCACTCTGACCACCATGCCCAGAGGCTTGCTCTTCCCTTCTTCCTGCTCGGGCACCCCTCTGTTGACTAGTCATTTGAACCCATTCTCTCACAATTCTCACCCTCTCACGCTCAGTTTCACCAAGCCACTCAGCTCGGGGACTATCATTCCTTTGGGTAACATTAGACGAATGATCTGTCATTCCACTTTCCATCCACCCGCGAACGATCTGCCTCACCCTTTCCCTATCAACATCACCAACATCAGGAGACTGCTCCCTGCTAGAACTATTTTGATCCCTCCGCTCATTTTGCAGTCCAATCTGTTCGTTTGACCAGCTTCCAAAATCATTCTCGCTCTCACTCACATCCTCCGTGCTACCCTGATTTTCACTCTCCCTACTCTCAGACATGTTTGTGCTCAACGCATTGGTATTTGACCCCACACTTCTCTGGTGCCTCAACCTCTCCCTCACCCTCTCCCGAGCACGACTCAACATGTGCTCATCCTCCAACTCCCGCCACATTTGGAGTATGGCCGATGCCTGAGTGCTTGGCCTTTCAACAGTACCCCGCCTCCGAGAATTATACGACTGTGACTCCCTCAAGAATGACGAATCAAGCATGGAAACTGTATGCAACCCTGCGAGAGCCATTAGCTCATTCTCCCTATTCCTTCTCTCAATAGTCGTAATCATTTCCTGAGCTTGCCTAGCAGCCCACCTACTCAAAATCCGGGAATGGCGCCGCCTAGCGGCCGAAGACTCAGCCAGATCATCTCCCTCGAGATCTGATCGGCGTCTCCGGCGTACAAGCTGATCGCTCCCGTCTTCGTCCTCGTCATCAGGAGTTCGTGTAGAACTGCATGATGCATAGGACATACATTCATCCAAATGCACCCTCATGAACTCCTCCAAACCCCTCTCAAATTCCGACTGTACGTCGGTAGCACTCTCGGGTTTTTGCTGTAGCTGTTGAAAATCAGTCATATTCCCCCACACCCACAAACCCAACCCTAACACCAATTCAAATACAATATCAACAAATCTGACATATTGCCCAGACAAACCCTAGCCCTAACCCTAATCATCCCTGCACCACAAACCCTAACCCTCATTGAAAAAACACAACCTTTCACCCTATCTCCACGTTAAAGCAACACTTTTAGGTCTAAATGTATACAGAATAATCAATATAACAAGTGTGAAACCTAATTTGAGATTGACACTCATTCACAATAATAACCTAGATAGAATTTAAAAGATCACAAGCCACAGTTAACCCTATATAATATTTAAGTCAAAAGTACATTAGAGAGAGAGAGAGAGAGAATGAGAGAAACAACAATTTCAATAGAGAGAGGGGAAGAGTATTGAATTGAATTGAATTGAATTGATTGAAGATTGAAATATTTGAGAGAGAGAGAGAGAGAGAGGCAGATCGGAGAAACCTGAAAGACGTACCTTGAAGGACGTATTTGTTAGAGTGAAAGAACAGAAAAAGGAAAAGCTAATCCAATTGCAGAGGAATGTTGGAGAGAGAAAGATACAGAGAGAGAGAGAGAGAGAGAGAGAGAAGCGGCGATCTAAGAAATGGGGACACGTCATTATCTTGTTTTGATTAATTAACTTGAATTATTTTTATAAAATGATTTTTGGTTTGATCTTTTGGGATTTTTATTTTTATTTTTGTCGGGAATGTGTACGGAAATGACACGTGGAATTATTGTCCATGAGATTTAACTTATTCTCACTTAATGAAATTGAGGGGGACGATTCTTTTTTATTTTATTCGCAAAATTACCTTTTTATCCTTAAGACTAAAAAAAAGTTAATTAATTAATTAAGCAAAGTATGCCACTATTTCTTTTTCCTTTTTATTCCAAAAATATGTTTGGCAGTTTGTTTGTTTTTTAAATTTATTTTTATAATTTAAGAAAAATACATTTTTAAACAGTAATATGTCCTTTTTGAAAATAAGAATAAAACTCTCAATTTAAGTATTTTTTTAAGAGGGGTAATATTGGAATTCTATAGCACTTATTTTTCATTATAGTGGCATATATTGTCAGAATATTATTGTACCTTTTTTGTTTATGTATGGTTGTTTTCAAAGAAATTGTAGAGAGATTTATTTAAATTGCTTAGTCCTATTTTTGAGATAATATTTTGAAATTCAAGAAAATAAGAAAAAAATTTTACATAAAAATTAAAAAAATTATAAAAATATACGTATTTATAAAAATTTGAATACTAAATTTTGATTTTAAAAAAGTATAAAATAGATAGTTTAATGTATTTAAAGTTGACCCTTAATGATGAGAGAATTCTATAATGTTTAGGATATTAATGCTCTCATGGCCATTGGGAGGTAATCAAGACTCTAACTCTTTATCTCGTGAAGGGTTTTGTGAGGCACCCAAAACTCTTTGGGTAGGAAGGCCTCTTTTAGTATCTCGTGAAGATTTTTGCGAGATGTGCACTCTGAAGTATCAAAATTTGTTAAGTATGAGCAGCATGAGTGATCTACGATAGTAGCGGATTCACGATTCAAGAGTTGTGGAAATAAAATATTTTTATAAAATAGAAAAACGATCTTAATGAGTCAATTGATAATATTAGTAGAAATTAAGATTGTTACATGAATCAAACCGAATTTAAGTTGCACGTGAACCGCTTGATCAACAACTTAACTCGACTCAAGTTTGACCGAATTCAAGTCAAATTCATTATATAATTTAGTCAAATTTGAATAATAGAATTTTAAACTCAAAAACTCGTTGAATAACTCGATAACCTATATTAATATATTATATATATTATAATATAAAAAATTAAATAAAATAAAATATATTAATATATTATATAAAAATCAAGTTTTTGAGTCGAGTTCGAGTGATTTATTATGCAGTCGAGTTGAGTTTTGAGTCCTATTATTACTACTCGTTGAGTTCAAATTCAAGTTTAAGTTCGAGTTAGACTCGGGTTAAAAAATTTGAGTTTGAGTTTGACCACAGGGATACTCGAAATCAATTTAGTTCAAATACACCCCTAGTGGAGCAATATTTTTTGTTAAATTGGGAAAATATTTATTTGATATATAGAAATTAATAGAATTATTTTGATCTAATAAGGACAATTGTCCACCCTCCTATCTACGTAGATCTGCCACTATCTAGGAAGGTTTTCTATACATTTGAGTATTTAAAAAAAAAAAAAGTGTTATTTTGTTTTAACTATTAAATTAGAGCGACCTAAATGTGTGTGTGAGATAAGAAAATAGCTATTAGAAGATTAATAGATGTAATTATAAACATTAAAGACAACACTAAGTTTTCTCAGAGGAAAATTAAACATAGGATGGGAAAGTCTGCCTAGTTTAGACTCTAAAAGCTAAATAAATATTATTTTGAGAATGAAGAATTTATGCCAACATATTTGGTCCAATCACTAGATATCAGTATTCATTAAATCAGATTTTGGATTCGAATCTTATATATATTTAAAAAAAATATCAAAAAAATTTTACTTCTTAACAGTTCAATCAAACTTAAAATGAATTTAGTCGAATAGGATCTTATCTTTTATATAGTTTAATTTTATTTTATAAACAGACGTAATACGATAACTTTATACTTTCAGAAAAAAAAAAAAATCAGATGATTCATATGCCGAAAAATTTTGAAAGAACACGTGAATAACAAGTGAGAGGTAAATTTTCTTTTCTTTTTTTTATTTTTTGGTGACTGAGCATGTGAGAGGTGAAATTTGATTTACATATTTCCCTTGTCTTTTTTTTTAACCTTTTAGGAAAATATTTTTTACAAAATTATAAAAGAACATCAATGTTTACAAAATTATAAAAGAACATCAATGTCTCAAAACAATACACAGTGACAAATTCCCATAATAAAAATACATTTTTAGACGATTTCTCACACTTAGAAGAACAAAAAAATGAAAAACAAAAGAACCAACATTTAGACGGTGGAGTGACTAAGTATAGATATCTCTTAAACAAAATTTCAGATTCGAATTTTGTATCTAATAAAAATAGATGTCAGGAAAGTTTTGCTTCATTAAGGATCAAACTTAATTCGAATCGGATTTAGTCAAAATCAATATAATTATTAAATACTAATAATTTATTATAAAAATTAAAAAAAAAAAGTAGAAAAAAAGTTTTACCTATTCTTGTTCCTCATCAATGAAAGGAACTAGAAATGGAGAAAAATTCATACAAATAACAATCAGGCAGCAAAATAGAAAGACTACAAATGGCATTAGATTCCCAAGCAAGAAAACCCTGCATTTAAATTTTTAGTTGATATCCCTACAATTTCTTGTGCATTAAGGGCAACTCCAATAACACACATTGCTTAGAGTTTGTGACAATTTTTTTTTTTGGGGTGGTGGGGGGGAGACTACATGCCATTGGCAATCTAGCCTGGTATCCCCCCCCCCCCACATAAACACACCTACTAATTTTTGAGACTTTCACCTTTCCTCTTACCCTATTGAATAATATTTTGTCACTTGTAAAAATTGAACCTTTTGTCTCAATTATTATTGATAATAAAATTTGTAATAATATTCTACTCAAGAATAAATAGAAAAATGACAATATGGTGAGATAATATTTTTGTCACTATGGTCATTTATTCATCATCATCTCCCATTTTATGTCAATTAAAAGAAAAATATTATTCTTTAAATTCAAGTAAATCTTAATTTCTTATGTTTTTATCTGACTTGTCATCGGTAGTGTTTGCTGAATCTCAACTTGTCTTATTTACTTCTATTTTATTTTATTTTCTTTCTAATATTTTTAATTAAAGTAAGAAAAATATCCTTGACAAAAGATATAAAATTTAGAAATAGAAAACAATTTTTCTATAAAAAATATTTAAATTATCAACCTGCTGATAACATTAATGTTAAGTAAGTCGTAACTTAACTTTCTTAAATAGAAACCTACCAATTAATTTTTTAAAATAATATATTTAATGATCTAATTAATTAAGACAAACAGAATAGGCACCAAAAAAAAATAAAAACCCTGTCTCAATAAAATTCAAAATCCCAACACTTTTTTCTCAAGCGAAAGGCAAAAGTGAGTTTGAAAAAGAAGGAAAAGGGGAAAAAGTTCAAGGATGTGACCAATGAAGTATTAAAGAACAGGAAGAAGGTTCAGGGTTAGGGAGGTGTTGGTTTCAAAAAGTGCATAAGAGAGGGGGAAAGAATCATTGGGATAGCTTGAGGTCTCCCAAAGGCAACAACTTTTTGATTTTAGGTTTTCTAGGAAATGAGAGAAAGACTTAGGTTTGGTTACCACTGTACATTTGGTCTTAATAAACGTCTTAAATTTCTTAATCAAATTTAAAAATAAAGAAATTATGTTAGATAAGGTTGTTATGCGAACCAAGTTGAAGTTGAGCCATTTACGAGCCGATCGTTTAACGACTCGACTCGACTCGATTTTGATCGAACTCGAGTCTAGTTCGAATCGAGTTTATTATGTAATCGAGTCAAATTCGAGTAATAGAATTTTAGAATCAAGAACTCATTGAATAATTTAATAACATATATTAATATATATTATATATTTTTATATATAATTATAATATAAAAATAAAATAAAATATATTAATATATTATATAATAATCGAATTTTCGAATCAAATTTTGATTTAACATATCAAAATATGTTAATATATTATACAAAATTAAAGATATTACGTTAGAAGAATTACCCTCTAAAATGAATTCAACAAATGTATGAACTTAATTAATTGATATATGATTTTAAATATCGATAAGTACCTTAAGTTTGGTTCCTCAACTTGGCCCGAGTAATATCAGGCCCTTGTCTTGAGTTTGGTTCATCGATTTGGCAGGAGCAATATCAGGCCCTTGTCTTACTTATAGGGCTAACAGGGTGGGTTGGGTGTGCCCTTCATCACTGAATGTCTCTCTGTTTTTGTTAGTGTTAGAATATGAGCTAATAAGAACATATTGCTTTATTGATCTACAGCATCAATATTCTTGCCATAGAGTCACACCCTTTCTGTAATGAGAGGGATCCATTTATACAGGGAAGGAGCTAATTCTAACTACCTACCTCAACTGCTCAGTTCCCAAAACAGAAAACTAACTGCTGAATTAACAAACAAACTATCAAGCTAACTACTTAACAAACTAACAAACTAACTACTTGCTGAATTTAGCTCAATAACTATTTCTCAACACTCCCCCTCAAGTTGGAGAGTGATATATATCTAGAACTCCCAATTTGGAAAGAAGATACTTGTGTTGATGTGCTGCCAGACCTTTTGTCATTATATCTGCCACTTGGTTTTCTGAAGAAATATGCTTTGTGACAATAAGACCTTTCTGCACCTTTTCACGAACAAGATGGCAGTCTATCTCTATATGTTTTGTTCTCTCATGGAACATTGGATTTGAAGCAATGTGTATTGCAGCCTTGCTGTCACAATACATCTCTGCTGGTCTTAGTTTATCATGTCCAAGTTCTTGCAGTAAACCAGTTAACCATACCAGTTCTGAGACTGTAGCAGCCATACTCCTGTATTCTGCTTCAGCTGAAGATCTTGAAATCGTACTCTGTTTTTTTGACTTCCATGAGACAAGAGATTCACCAATTTTGATACAAAATCCTGTAACAGATCTTCTTGACATTGGACAGGATGCCCAATCTGAGTCACAATATGCAACAAGCTGTATTTTGCCTGTGGATGGGAAGAAAATTCCTTGTCCTGGGTTATTTTTTATATATCTGACTATTCTGATTCTTTGCATCAAAATGAGACCTCTTTGGTTTATGCATAAATTGACTTAAGTGTTGAACAGCAAAGGTGATATCTGGTCTTGTTGTAGTTAAGTACAACAATCTGCCAATTAGTCTTTGAAAACTTGAGGGATCTTTAATCAAAATGTCTGTCTCATTATCATGCTTTCCTTTATTAACACTTTCATCATATTCAACAGTGGTCAATTTAAGGTTTGGTTCCAATGGAGATTGAGCTGGTTTAGAACCTGCTAGACCTGTTTCTGAAATAAGTTCTAAGGCATATTTCCGCTGATTAAGAACAATTCCTTTTTCTGATCTGATCACTTCAATGCCAAGGAAGTACTTCAGGTCACCCAGATCTTTAATTCTGAAATTTCTATGTAATACTCTCTTTAAATCATCAATCATGATCTTGTCATTCCCAGTTATTAACAAATCATCTACATATACTAATAGCACCACAATCCTGTCACCTTTTTTCTTTGTAAACAGAGAATAATCATATTTGCTCTGAGAATAACCAGCTTGAATCAAGGCCTCAGTCAGCTTCATGTTCCATTGTCGAGATGCTTGTTTTAAGCCATATAATGACTTAAGTAACTTGCAGACTACTTTATTTTTCTCCCCCTGTCTGCAAAATCCTTGAGGCAATTCTATATAAACTTCTTCATATAAATCCCCTTGTAGAAAAGCATTATTAACATCCATTTGAAATAGAGGCCATTGATATATTGTAGCTAAGGAGATCACTGTTCTGACTGTAACCATTTTGACTACAGGAGAGAAAGTATCAATATAATCAACACCAAATTTCTGATTATACCCCTTGGCTACTAATCTTGCCTTAAATCTTTCAATCTCCCCATTCGATTTGTATTTAACTTTGTATACCCATTTACATCCAATTGTCATTTTTCCTGGAGGTAAGGTCACAATTTGCCATGTATGGTTCTCTTCCAAAGCCTGTATTTCAGTTTTCATAGCTTCTATCCATCTATTGTCTCTAATGGCTTGATGATAAGTTTGTGGTTCAATGATGCTTGAGATGGATGCTAGATATGCTTGTGTATGTGAAGACAAATGGATATATGAAACATAATTAGTAATGGAATTTGGGTTAAATGGTGGTACTGATGTTAGGGAGTTGGTATTGCACATATAGTCCTTTGTCCAAATAGGAGGTTTAATGTTTCTTGTAGACTTTCTTGAAGGAACAACAGCTGTAGGGACTTGGAAATCAGATGAAGGAACATTTGGAATAGATTGAGATACAACATCTGAATAACTAATTGGATTATTATTGTTTGATGACTGATTTGAGGGGGACATGTGCAGAAAATCAAAATCTGATATTGGATTTGCTGGAAATATAGGTGGTTCCTTGTCCTGTAGTTTGAAAGGAAATATATTTTCATGAAAAACTACATCTCTATTGACAAATAATGATTTAGATACTAGATTTAGAAGTTTATATCCCTTTTGAGTTTCAGAATATCCTAAGAAAACACAAGGTACAGCTCTAGGTGCAAACTTGTCTTGAATGTTGGGTATGGTTGCATAGCACAGGCAACCAAAGACTCTTAAATGGGAAAGATTAGGAGCCTTAAGATGTAACATCTCATATGGTGTTTTTCCATTGTGAACTGCAGTAGGAAGTCTATTTACTAAATAAGTTGCTGTTAAAATGCAGTCACCCCAAAAACTAATTGGTACATTTGACTGAAATTTCAGAGACCTAGCAATCTCAAGAAGATGTCTGTGTTTTCTTTCAGCTATACCATTTTGCTGAGGAGTGTATGTACATGTACTTTGATGTATGATTCCAAGTTCACTAAATAGAGAATGGCATTCTGCATTAAAAAATTCAGTACCATTGTCTTATCGTATGGTCTGAATTTGTTTTTCAAATTGTGTCTTAACTAAAGTGATAAATTGCTTGATAGAAATGACTGCATTATTCTTAGTTTTAAGTAAGAAAGTCCAAGTAATGCGGGTATAATCATCTACTATGGTTAAGAAAAATCTATTACCATTGTGTGTTGTTGTGTGATAAGGACCCCACAAATCAATGTGAATAAGAGAGAAAGGATGAGAAGCATGAGAAGAAGTAACAGGGAATGGTAATCGTGTTTGTTTTGCAAGTGGACATATGGGACATTTAAGGATGTGAGATTTATTAAAAACATGGTCCCTTGTTGAAAGAATCTGATTCATCTTGGCATAGGATGGATGTCCCAAGCGCTTATGCCAGAGATCAGATAGATCATACAGCTGTGTGTTCAAACAAGAAGTA
This sequence comes from Dillenia turbinata, assembly GCA_037126225.1. Taxonomy (NCBI): domain Eukaryota; kingdom Viridiplantae; phylum Streptophyta; class Magnoliopsida; order Dilleniales; family Dilleniaceae; genus Dillenia; species Dillenia turbinata. The sequence continues at coordinate 21,937,876 of JBAMMX010000013.1, forward strand.
AATGTTGAATTTTCTGCAGTTTTCTTCACCTCATTATACAGATATAGACCATCATGTGCTTTACCAATCCTTTTCACCTTCCCATTTGAGAGGTCCTGGATGATACAAAAATCAGGAAAAAAATTGACAGAACAATGCCAATCTTTGGTTAGTTTTGAAATTGAAATAAGATTGATTCGAAAATCAGGGACATAAAGGACATCATTCAGAACTTGACCAGATGATAACCTATAAGTTCCAATAGGAGTTGCTTTAGTAAGGGTTCCATTAGGCAGTTTAATGAAATTGATGTCAGAAGCATATGAAGTATAAGAATTAAGATACTTCAGATCAGAAATCATATGGCAAGTTGCACCTGTATCCAAGATCCATGTGATATCAGTAGCAGGTAAGAGTTTTGAAGTCATACCTGCCATATTTGCTAGTGGTTTGGTCATTGAGTCTTTGTTGAGCAGCTCAAGAATCTGTTGATATTGAGATTGAGTGAATATTGGAGCCTGTGGTGCAGCTTCTTCAGTGTCAGTTACTGCTGTAACATTTGCAGCATTTGATGTCAAGGCTTTAAAATCTTTCTTCTTGTTGAACTTGAAGTTTGGTGGGAAGCCAATGAGCCGATAACAATTTTCCATTTTGTGTCCTTTTTTATGGCAATTTTCACAGAAAATTCCATCAAACTTCTTTTTTGAAGTGTTTGAATAGAACACAGATGCCTCAACTGTATTATTGGCAATTGTTCCTGTATATGAGTGTTGAGATTCCTCCTGCATCATCAGCATTGAATATGCTTGATTCATCGATGGCAATGGTACCATCAGTAGAATTTGGCTTCGTATTGCTCCATAACTTTCATTCAGTCCCATCAAGAACTGCAATAATCTCTGTTGTTGTGTATGCTGCACATATTCTCTTGAATTCTCACAAGCACAGGTTGGCAGAGAAACCAGTGCCTCATATTCATCCCATAGCAATCGAAGCTTGCTGAAGTAACTTGAAATCGAAGAATTTCCTTGCTCTATAGTTGAAATTTGTTTGTGAAGAAAAAAAATTCTAGATCCATTGACTTTATCAAACCTTTCTTTCAAATCCTTCCAAACTGAGTATGCATTTGTAGCAAATACAATTCCATTTGATAATTCTTTTGTCACTGTATTAAGAATCCAGGACAGAACTGTTGCATTGCATCTCTCCCATTGATCATGAAAATTTTCAGCAAAAACTTCTTTGATGCAAGTGCCATCCACAAAACCTAACTTGTTCTTTGCTAGCAAAGCAATTCTCATTGCTCTGCTCCATACAGTGTAATTCTCGGCTCCTGTCAATTGATAAGAAACCATATGTATTCCAGATGTATCTGAAGGATGAAGGAACAATGGATGATTGACATCAATCAATGAACTTGAGTCTTCCATTGCTTCTGGTCTCCTTCTCATTTCTGCAGACTGATTTTGATTTGCGTTCTGCATTTTGATTCACAGATCTTACACTAATGGCTCTGATACCATGTTAGAATATGAGCTAATAAGAACATATTGCTTTATTGATCTACAGCATCAATATTCCTGCCATAGAGTCACACCCTTTCTGTAATGAGAGGGATCCATTTATACAGGGAATGAGCTAATTCTAACTACCTACCTCAACTGCTCAGTTCCCAAAACAGAAAACTAACTGCTGAATTAACAAACAAACTATCAAGCTAACTACTTAACAAACTAACAAACTAACTACTTGCTGAATTTAGCTCAATAACTATTTCTCAACAGTTAGCCTGCCCGTATGCTGCATCACTTGGAATTTGAAATCAGGAACATGTTCATGTTTCTGCAGGAAACCCCATAGAAATGTGTATTTCCAAAAGGATGACTTTTTGTTAAATTCCATTATATTGGCAAAAAAAAATATCAAATTATGTTAAATTAAACGTGTGACTATGATAATGAGAAAACACAATAATAATAATAATAATAATAATAAATTTAGATCATAATACATGTTGAGAAAGTTGAGTGGAGGTAAAATTTTAACATAATAAATTATTGATATTACATAATAAACTGTCGTTATTATAATTTTTGTTCTTTTTTAGGAGAATTTTTATTTTTACTTGAAAATAAAGACACATTGGTACAGCCTTGGTACGGGGCTCTGATCTGACTTGCCTTGCCCCGCGCTGCACACTAGCTCGCATGTTTCTTACTCGTCCTCAGCTGGTTCAACCGCTCGAACCGACCTGTCTTTTTTTACCATGTTCACCTCACTCCGGACCGGTTCTTTGGCTCTTGACTCCGGTTTGTGTCTCCTTTCGGCCTCTACTTCCTGATTTTGGCATTTATTTTCTATAATTCTCTCTGCTTTATTAGATTATTGAGTTTTAGTTTAAATAATATCTCTTTTTTTTATAATAAATTTAAATTTAAATATTAATATATATAAAAAAAAAAAATTTAAAAAAAAAAATTTATTGATCTCACCTAATTATGTACGTGTTATTTAATCAACATCCAACTCTGACCCTCTTATCAGCTGTACCTGTCGTCTAGTCAATCTGACAAACGATAAAATCTTTTTATTTTTATTATTTATTTTTCGATTCTATCATATTTTATTATAATTTTTAATTAAAAAAATAATAAATCAAACCGACTCTCGAACATTCCGTACTTGTTACTTGCTTTTTGGCCGACTGACCCTCTTATCTACTGTGTACTTGTAATCTATTCAACCAGACCATTTGACTTTCTTATCTTTCGTCTCCCTATCTGGCTATCTGCTATCTTGTTCTCTTATTCCATTGTCTACCTATCTCGCTATCTACTGTCTAATCTTTTTATCTGTCTTGTACCTACCTAACTTTATGTCGTCTACTCTTTGATTGTCTTATTTACCATCGACCTGCCCAGTTCTCTGTTGTCTAATCAATCTCTAGTTTTGCTAATTTCTTTTATAATTCATAATTTAGTTTATAAAATCAAGTTGATTTTTAATTCAAATACTTGAATTTGAGAAAAAATATTAATATAATTTTAATAACACAATATTCATTATTTTGGTGACACAATATTCACAGCATATTGAGAGAATGTTAGATAGCATATTTTCTCCTGTCTGAGTTTGAAGAATATGCCTATACACACACACAAACCTACCCTCTATACATTCTTTGATATATTCACTAATACAATATTTCTTTTTTTGAATTATCTCCATTTTCTGAACATTGATAATAGCCAAACTCTTAGTTCACATGTCCACTAGTTTCTGCAATGTGTGTATCTTTTTAACCTAATTTTTTGAGGTAATAGCATAACGAATAAAGTGATATCTCAAATCAATATGTTTCATCCTTGCATGAGGCATATGATTCTTAGTGAGATGACAACCTCGTCTTCTTTCATGAGGAACTTAATAAAGATGCCCTTCAATCATATAACTTTTTTGGCAATTTCATTTGACTACCATGTACTCAATCTCGGCGGTGGAAACATGTACTCAATCTCGGCGGTGGAAAGGTGATTGGGCTTTGAAGCGTGGCTTTCCAGCTAGCTACACAACCCCCAGTGGCAAACACATAACCCGTGATGGACGTTCTCGTATCAACAAGTTTGTCGCGTATAGTTTTAATCAACAAGCAATAATACCTAATTCATTTAAAAACAAGGAGTTTTAAAAACCCATTTATTAGGTCAGATTTACCGAAGAACAAGACAACTTATAGAACATTTCGATCTGATATGAAATTCATTCTCTGCATCTCTCAATATTTGACATCATCCATTGTTGAAGATCAAGGAAAAAAATAGAAAATAGAAAGGAAAATAGTGAGGCACAGTTAAAGTCAGGTGCCTCATACCCTTGCCACCACATCTCTGGGTTTTGGCTCCCATCGAGCCAAAAAAAAGGGTTAAATTCAAGAGTTAGGACCAAACACGAACCCCACTTGATATCAAATCAACTTATCGATACAATAAGACGACCTAAAATCTACGCAGTCTGATTAGATGGAAGATTTTAATGAAAAAAGAGAAAAAGAGAGTTTTTAAAAATTCATCAACATCCGACAAAATAATTAATCGGAAGGAAAAGTTTTGACCCTCCAAGTCTAATTTTTCAATCTCACCAAATACAGGTGTTTTGAAGAAAAGAGATTCTTTTTTTTAAAATTATAAATATTAAATTTATTTTTATGGTTTTTATTTTAAAAATCTAATAAAAATCAAAAAAATAAAATAGAAAATTTATTTACTTTTTTTATTATATTCTATTTCTTTTCCATATTTAATCAAATGCGATTTTTATTTTACTTATACTTCCTTCCCTTTCCTATTATTTTTCTTTCTTTCGTTTACCTCCCTTTCGTATAATGATGTCAAACACACTGTAAATTAGGATTTTAATATAATATAAGATTCCCAACAAAACATATACAGATATAAACAATGAACACATAATAATGGGAATTGGGAAAAGAAATGTTTTACTAAGAAACAGGATAAACAAAGTTAGGGTTTCCTCTTAAACACAGACCCACTTAATCCCAAATCAAATTTATCACCAGGAGGAAGGAAAAAAATTTGCCAAAATGTCTAGGGTTTTGGTTCTAATCTTTAAGTTCATAAATTAGATCCAACCAAAATAATAAAATTAAAAAAAAAAGTTTGTGTTTATTTCTCTTTCGGCCTTGAAGTTGTCATAGACAGTTTGTTACTTCGTTAATCATTGCAATTTGGAGTCATCATGCCATGGGAAGCACCAAATTGACCTGTCACAGGATTTATTATTCCTGTGATTGGTTGCATCTCCATAGAGATGGGTTAGGACCCATCTCTTATTAGTCATTGAAAGTATTATAATGGTGAATTATAAGGTTAAAAAAATTAGGGACAGAGAGAGTAGAATGGGATGAGAAATAGATGGAAAATTGATGCATCCACTTGAGAATTAATGAAAGTAATCTCAAAAGGGTTATTCTACTGCAATTTAATTTTAGGGGATATCTGTCATTACTCCTAAAGTTTAAAAGCATTTTTGTGGGTTTGGCTTTAAAAATTTTATTTAATTTCAACTATATGCCTATTATATTTTGATCTCTTATGTTGTTGATAAAAGTTTTATATTGATTGTCAATCATAACTCTTCTTATTTACTCAAACTTGAGACGACAACATTAAAAAAATTGTCATTCTTTTCATAAAATCCTTAAACTAGTCTGTGGTCTGCAATGAAAATATTTTCTTATTAAAAACATGATAGTTAAGAATTTAGATGAGAAAATGATTTTGCATAGGAATAGGTAACGTAGGAGAATCTATACAAATTAAACCGATATTTTTTTTTTTTACATTTGTTTCTTAAATGACCGACTCCACTTTTTAGATTAAAGTTCAGATTGTAGTTGTTGATCCAATAGGTGTCACTCTCATACATTACCACAGTGGTTACAATGTGTATAATGTAATTCTAAAGACAAACACACTTTTTGTTATGTTCTCAAATATATTTTATTAGCACCAATGATATTTGGATCTAGTAACAGTACACTGAATTCGTTTAAATAAAGTTTTAAATTTGAATTTTGAAAATAAAAAAAAATGAGATATAACCCCTGGGCCCACCGCTATTTAAACCGAATTAATTGAATTTCTAAAATATATATATATAGTTTTATTAGCCCCAAAAATAAAATAATGACATGTTATAATATTTAGTCAAAACACACAAGAAAAGCCAAAAGTGAAGAAAGAGGTATATTTGTGGGCCCAAAATTATTAAAAAAATATTATTCTGCATTTGGTCAAATGGAAATATCTATATTTATTTCATTTATATGCTGAGAACAAGATTCTCTTGCTTTGTATGATATGAAAGTTGAAAGAATGTTATAATTGATGGCAAATGCAATGCAAGGCTTAAGTACAAATCTTGGGGGTCACCTTTTGGATAAGCAAAATATTATAATTGCAAAGCAATATTTAATGCATAATTTTTGAGATGATTATGAAGCCCTCATTAGAACAATGCAAGTGGAACCCATTGATTAAAGTCAAAATCAAGAGCTAACCTCTTCACCCAATCATTTTTGTTGATCTCTAAAACCATACCAACAAACTATTATAGTTGTAAGTTAATAGAGAATAAATTGGTATAATATTTATAATTAATTTTATTTTATTTTTGAATAAATATTACACTAATTATTATATTTTATTATATTTTATATGTTACAAATGGTGGAGGAGATATAAAGAAAAAGAAAGGACAAATTTGAAAGTATGGAAGATTTGTAAATATATTAAATTTATTCCTGAATATTTGAGAATAAGAATTTTGAAAACTTCAATATTGTAACTTTTTATTTAGTAGTTACCTAAAATTTAGGAGAGTTTTCTTTCTTAAAAATTGGATTACTACTCCTATTTATAGAGTGTTTCATTATACAATTAAGAGGGAGAAGAGAGCCCTAAAGGGAGGCAGCCGCCCCTCCTCTTTCCACCATTTTTGTCACGTCCTGTAGCTCTTCTTGTAGCCAAAGGTCACATTCTTGTAGTTTGTTCCGGCACTTTCTTTTGTCCAACACATTTGTTTTCCAATTTTTATTCATTGTAAGTTTTTATTATTATTTTCATGTTTCCTTTTTAAGTTATTTTTTAGTTAAAGGGTATTGAAATCTTAATTTTTAACAATTTTAAGATTTAATTGGGTTTATTAAATCAATATCTAATAGGTATTTATTTGATTCCTGCACTTTATGGATCATGATTTTCTAGAGTTTGTTAAATAGTGGTTAATATTTAATAGATCTAAAATAATCTATAACTAATTAAAACAGCAAATCCGTGATTGTTTTTTAATTTTAATAAAGTGGTAAATAACATTCATGCCATGAGAATGACATTCATGTCATAGAATTAAATAATCTAATTTAAATGAATATGTCGTGTGTTTGTTAATTAGAATTGGATCTCTCTAAATATTAATGCTGTTGAAACTTTCAATTATAAGAGTTTTTCTAAAATTGACTCTCGATTAGAGAAATAATTAACGAATTTCTTTTAATTATCGACGAAATAAGGAGAGATTGGTCTTTGGGCATTTATCGACGACTATAACCAATTTATTTATAGGTATTAAAATTTTTAGATAGATCAATAATCAATCACATAAAATCAAAATGGAAATAATTCTTTTGACTAGAAAAATTTATTTTTCATTAGTTTTTATTTTATTTTTCAAGTTCTTTATTTTTATTTTAATTAGTTTAATTAATTCTTCAACCCCCATATTTTTTTATTTTATTTTATTTTCCTTAAAAGAAGTAAATCCACAGTTTCCTGTGAAGATGACTCTATTCACTCTATACTAGTATTTAGTGAAGTAAATATTTTATTTTTGGTTATTTGACGACACACCAAATTTTGGCGCCGTTTCCAAGAAACGGTGTTAAGTGATTTATTTCTTTTAAGTTTTGTTTTCTTTTTATTTTTGGGACTAATATTTATAGTGAATTTACTTGAAGTTTATCAATAACATAGAAAAGAAGGATTTTAAATATTCAGATATGGCCGGTCAAAAGACTTTAAGAGAGTTGTTATTTCCTGATTTTAATGAGCATACATTTTGATGTGATTTTCTTAATATTGAGACTTCCCGACAATTTGAAATATGGCAAGTGTTCCAAAGACGGTCAATGAGGTAAACGATTTTTCCCTTCATCAAGAATTGAAAGAACTAACTTCTTTTATGCGTAATTTTATTGTAGGAAAAACACAATCGGTACAAATTTGTGGAATTTATTCAAAAGTGGATCATCCAACCAATAAGTGTTCCATTCTTTATGGTGACCCATATTCGAACATCTATAACTAAGGATGGTGCAATGAACCATACTTCAATTATGTAAATTGGCAACAAGGATTCCAACAACAACCACAAGTCCAGTCTCAATTTCAGTCTCAACAAATTTCTTTGGTAATCAAGGATTCCAACAGTAACCCTCTTTGAATCAAGATACATCTTTAGAAGAGATTGTTAAAAGTTTGGCTAACAACACTTTATTAGTTCAACCGTAAAGCCAACGATTTTAACAGGAGACAAGAGCCAGCATCCAAAATTTGAAAAATTAGGTGTCACAATTGATGGCAACCATGAGTCGATTGAAAAATCATCAAAAGAAGTGGAAGACAATTCATTAAAAGCCGAAGAAGATATGAAAATCGAGCAAATAGAGAAATCATCAACAGCGAATGAATCCACCAATGAGATAAGTAACGAGCCTGACACTTTCAAAACAAAATTTTTGATTTTACCACCTTTTCCTAGCAGGTTGACACAACCAAAAGAGGAGGAAGAGAAAGAGATTTTCGAAATTTCTCCAAACGAAAGAACCAACATTCCTCTCTTAGAAATAATAAAACAAATGTCAGAACTATTCATGAAAAGAATCAAAACAAAAATTGATACCGATTTGGGTATTTTAACTCTTGAATTTGATGGTAAAGTTACTACTTTTAATATTTTTGACGTTATGAAGTATTCTAATGATTTTAAGTCTATTTTTCATGATAGCATGGTGGAGTTCATTATTCATGATAATTTTGTGCAATATGAATTAGATTTTGTGTTTAAAGAAAATGTGACAAACAAGGTTATACAATGAGACAAATTTCTTGAAGACAAACTCCCACATTAGAAACAAATATTGGTAGACCATAAAATTCTTCACTCCAATTCAAAATTGAAGTTCATGCCAAGTAAGTTGAAGTCAAAATGGACCTAACTAGTCTTTGAACGAGGTTGAACCGATAAGACAATATCGAGCCAAAGACATTAAACAAAAGCGCTTGTTGGGAGACAACCCAATATTTTCTTTTATAATTTTTATTTCATATTTATTTAGTTTGATTTTGATTTGATTTTGATTTTTTTTTAGGTGAATAAATACTGAAAAATTTAATAACCAGAAGTATTCTGCCATTAAGGCGTGCCCATACCTTAACAAACCTTCATTGCTATCTAAGTTTTGCTAATATTCTCAAATGATCAAAATTGCACATGAGTTAGGGCGTGTCCACGCGTTAAGAAGGGGTTCATTGATGCCATCATAAATTTTTCTTTAAAACTTGTTGGATTTGACCCTCCATTCATTACTCCACCCGAGAGAAGTCTTGTTCTCACTTTATTTTTTTATTTTTGCTTTTATTTGAGATTATGGTTATTTATTTTTATTTTTATTTTTCTCTCTCATTTAGCATACATTGGGGACAATGTATGATTTAGGTGTGGGGGGATATTTTATATTTTTGTTTAGGTTAAATTTTATTTCATTTTATTTAATTAAAAAAGAAAAAAAATTGAACTTTCTAATTTGATGTGCGTTATTTAGTTGGCTAGAAATCTATGAAAAAATGGCTCGTATTAATGGTTTTTGTACTTGTAATGATCGTTCATATCTTTAATAGTTTTCTTTGAATGATAAGTATGCAAGATTTGACGCAAACCTCATTTCAAAGTGAGGATTTGAGGCTAAAGTGAACAAATTCATTCATTATGCTCGGAATTTTATTTTTTGTTAAATGATTATCGCACTTGAATTGAATATTTTAGAACTTGCAATGTTATACATTTCAAGATCACATCTAGGGTTTCATATATTGAAATAACAAAGGCATCTAGGTTTTACCCCTTTTTAGCTTTCGTAAAAATCCCTACCCTAATTTCTTTTGCCCTTAGTGAACCAAGTTAAGAAACCTTTTCTTTCTTCGTAATTCCTCATTACAATACCAAAACCCTTCTTTTTGGTTTGCGTTTCAACCCTTGTACCAAGAATATATGTAGTTAATTGTATGATATTAGTTATATAATTGTCTCATGAGATATGTATTGATTAAAGTTTTGATGATGATATTTGCTACATATGAAAAAAAAATTTTGATTTTGTTCATTTTTTGTGCTGAGATGTTCTTCATAAAAAAGGGAGAGAGAACAAAAACAAAAAATAGAGAAAAAAAAGCAGCAGCGAAAAAAAAAAGAAAAAAAAAAGCTGCATTTTTTTGAAATTTCATTTCAGTCATGGACTATGAAGAAAAAATCTGATATTTTTACATGCTTTTGACTGTTAGCTATATTGAGCACATGTAGATAGCGAGATCATGTATTTTTTGTGTATTATTTGTGAGGGACAAATGTGTTATCACGGAAAAAAATTATATGGTTAGTTGCATATTTTCTTTGGTATATTTTAAACATTTGATATGCCCTTTTATCCTACCTCAAACCGTAGCCACGTTACAACCAAATGAAAAACCTTTAAATTGACGCATGAAATTCAAATTTTTAAGTAGTAGAGATTTGATATATTTGCAAGCATATGGTAATGTCAATTTCAATGTATTGATTTGAGTGTAATTGATATATTTTTCACCCCTTTTCAAGTGCATTTGAGAGAACCTTTGGAGAGAATATTGAATCTTGTTGTTTTGATTTAATAAGAAGTTGTTGGAATTTGTAATAATTGTTCTCGTACGAAATACTGTGAAATATTTATTGTTTTGATTATTTTTCTAGTTTGACTCTCATAGCATATGTTGGCTTAGTAGTTCGAAAGAAAAATATGTTGATTTAAGTGATTTTAGTTTTATTTGAGTTATGAATGTTTGAGGACAAGCATTGGGGGAATTTGATAGGACATAAATTGATATAATATTTACAATTGATTTTGTTTTATTTTTGAATAAATATTACACTAATTATTGTATTTTATTATATTTTATATGTTAGAAATGATGGAGAAGATATAAAGAAAAATGAAAGAAAAATAAGAACAAATTTCGAAGTATGAAAGATTTGCAAATATATTGAATTTATTCCTAAATATTTGGGAATAAGAATTTTGGAAACTTCAATATTGTAATTTTTTATTTAGTAGTTACCTAAAATTTAGGAGGGTTTTCTTTCTTGAAAATAGAGTTACTACTTCTATTTATAGAGTGCTCCATTGTACAATTAAGAGGGAGAAGAGTGCCCTAAAGGGGGGCAGCTGCCCCTTCTCTTTCCACCATTTTTGTCACGTCCTGTAGCTCTTCTTGCAGCCAAAGGTCACATTCTTGTAGTTTGTTCCAACACTTTCTTTTGTCCAACACATTTGTTTTCCAATTTTTATTCATCGTAAGTTTTTATTATTATTTTCATGTTTTCTTTTTAATTTATTTTCTAATTAGAGGATATTGAAATCTTAATTTTTAATGATTGTGAGATTTAATTAGATTTATTAAATTAATATCTCATAGGTATTTATTTGATTCTTGCACTTCATGGATTATGATTTTCTAAGGGTTTGTTTAATAGTGGTCAATATTTAATAGATTTAAAATAATCCATAACTAATTAAAACAGTAAATCCGTAATTGTTTATTAGTTTTAATAAAATGGTGAATGGCATTCATATCATGGGATTAAATAATCTAATTTAAATGAACCTGTCATGTATTTGTTAATTAGAATAAGGTCTCTCTAAATCTTAATACTGTTAAAACTTTCAATCCTAAGAGTTTTTCTAGGGTTGACTCTCGATTAGGGAAATAATTAACGAATTTTTTTTAATTATCGACGAAGTAAGGAGAGATCGGTCGTTAGACGTTTGTCGACGACTATAACCAATTTATTTATGGGTGTTGAAATTTTTAAATAGATCGATAATCAATCACATGAAATCAATATGGAAATAATTCATTTGATTAGAAAATTTTATTTTTCATTAGTTTTTATTTTTATTTTTCGAGTTCTTTATTTTTATTTTAATTATTTTAGTTAATTCTTCAATCTCATATTTTTTATTTTATTTTATTTTCATTAAAAGAAGTAAATCCACCGTTCCCAGTAGAGATAACCATATTCACTCTATACTAATATTTAGTGAAGTAGATATTTTATTTTTGATTTTTTGACGTATTAATAAATGCCCACGATGGGGCAGTTTTACCAAAAGTTAAAAACTGAATTTTTGAAATTTAAATTGGGTTGGTTAACCCCATGATCCCATTTTTTGTTTTTCAAGTAACCTCCCATAATCAACGAGTAAGTTGGACGTGCAAAATCAATCGTGTGGGAATTAGATTGTCTCTCCAGTTTTCGGAAGTGTGAATAATTATATTTCACAATAATATCATTGAGAAAAAGAGAAATCTCAACTTTGGGGGTTTTCCAATCGTTTGTATATCACCGGATTAAGGGTTGAAACGTTGTGACATCGTATTGATAGTTCGATTACTGTGGCTATCATCCCGACTGCGAGTTGTTCGTGTTCAGAATTTGCGGTTCTGAAAATTTTCTGTATCACCGATTGAGATATATCGCAAACTCATCCTTTTACGATTCTGAAAAATTTATTTATTGCTTCAGCTGTGTGTATGAGTCACGTTCTTCTAAAATTAGTATCAATGCATATTAAAAATATTTTAAAATAATTTTTTGGAATTAAAATTTGGGTATAAAAATTTAGGGTTCAGATCACGGATGAGTTTCGTGAATCCAATTATACCACTGTGTTACTCAACTCACGTAGAACATGAAAATAATTTTCTCGTAATTTTCTGAGCACGTTTAGGTCAAAAAATTCCAATTGAAGTATTCGGCCGTAAATAGTAACCGAACCCTTCAACCCTAGATTTGACAAGTTTTAGGTTAAATCAGTACATAAAATTGATAGATCCGTGTTTGTCTCTGCTAGATCTACATTTTGATATACATATATTACATATAATATGTACCAGAATGTGAGTTTCCAGAAATGAGTCGAAAAAAACCCAGTTGCAGAGCGATTCAGGCGAACACGAAAACCAACAGTGGACCCCTGACCCGCGCCCGCGTTCGGATTCGACCCGGGGACGCTGGCCGTGCGCGTGAAGGCACATCGCCTGCACGCCCGCTCGTCGGGCGCGTACACCGATGCGCAAATGGTGCGTTAGGGGGCGTGGGACACGTCGCCGGGAGTCCCCTCCTGGCGACACGTATGCTGTCCTAAAATTGGATTTTTCTAATTTTTTGAGAGTTTTATGATAAAAAGTAACTAATTGTGGTTTTTTATGTACCGAACCCTATTCTGAATGGTGAGATGCAATTCCGGATTGTGGTGTATGGCGTCCGTTGACTTATACGCTCGTCTTGGAATCTGTATTCGAGTCATTTTGGTTTTGGTGATTCATAGGGTACATAAAATTGTGAATTTAAGTATCAATTTGTCACTAATGTCTCTTTTTCTATGTGACAGAGACATGGTTACAACGAAAACTGTCATTCTAGATCTCGTAAAGGGAGACAAGTCGAACGGTGACAACTATGATAACCGGAAGACTCAGTTTGTCTTCGAGGAACAAGAGATCGGGGAAGTTCTTAAGAACGAGATAGTGGACCACGGCGAGGGTACCACGGCACAAGCACGACGGGATCAGGAGGTGTATCGTACTTGGAAAAAAAATGATGGCCAAGCGAGGGTAATCCTTCTTAGCAGCATACACGATGAGTTGATTCTCATTTACGAGCAGTATCCTACTGCACAGTCGATCTGGCATACTCTGAGAGAGCACTATGGCGCCCCGTCAACTCCTAAGTTGAGGATGTTGACCTATAAGTTTATAACTTATAAGAAGAGACCCGATCATACTATGAAGCAGCATTTAATGCACGTGACGAGTATAATCGCCTCTCTGAAGAATATAGGGGAGTCGATGTCTGATGAGTTTCAGGTACTGGGTGTGATCCAATCCTTGCCTGACTCCTGGGATGTGGTTAAGACCTATCTCACGCATACTGAGAGTATTCGTACTTTCATGGACGTGAGTAGGCACTGTGAGCTCGAGGAGGAACATCAGGAGGTGGCTAGGTCTTCTGCTCATGCTAATATTGCGAAGTCAAGTAAGGGCTCCCGAGGAGTAAAGGGCAAGTGGCGCAAGCGTGAGAAGAAGGCCAAGGGTCAAGGCAAGAAGAAGCAACTTGCCAAAATCGACGACAAAGGATAGAAACGCAAAAAGAATGAGCTCGATAAGAGCAAAGTCCAGTGCTACGTATGTGGCAAGCTTGGGCATTTCGCAGGGGAGTGTAGCGAGCAAAAGGTATATCCTTTTTCTTTACATGGTTTGAATTACGTGTCATCTAATGTGATGCTCGCTAACTCTTCTCCTTTGTGGATTATAAACTCAGAAGTCACGGACCATGTAGCTCGGGACAGGAGCGCATACGTGGAGTTCCGCCATTTGAGTCCCCAGGCGAGGAGGCTGTACGTGGAGAATGGAGCATTTATAGAAGTAAAAGGGATTGACACTTGCAAGCTATTGCTGCAAAGTGACCAAATCTTATATCTTCATGATGTATTGTATGCTCCTAAGATTAGACGAAATCTTGTATCTGTCCGATGTTTGTATTTGCTAGGATATTCTGTGTTGTTGGGGAACTCTAGAGTTTCCATTACATATGACAATTCTTTGATTTGTTCCGATTTGGTCCATGAGGGACTTTATGTACTAGATATGATTTCCTTCTATGAGATTTTTTCTTCTTCTACTATTGCTTTTGCATCTGATAGTGTAGTGGATGATGTGAATGTATGGCATAGTAGACTTGGCCACATAGGGCAAGAGAGGATGACCCAGTTAGCTACGAGTGGCTTGATGGGCCCGCTAACCAAGGTCCAGTTGCCCGTGTGTAAGTTTTGTCTTGCGGGCAAAGCCACTAGAAAACTATTTGGAAAAGCAATGAGAGCGGGGACTCCATTGCAATTGGTTCATTCCGACATTTGCGGACCCATGAATGTGAGAACCCGAAACGGAGCCACGTATTTTATTACATTCATAGACGACTACAAGCGTTTCGGTTACTTCTACCTGATCTTGCACAAGTCTGAGGCACTAGAGTGATTCAGGAGGTTTATCAGCGAGGTTGAAAGTCAGCTAGACATGATGGTGAAAACTCTCAAAACCGATCGGGGACGCGAGTATCTGTCTGAGTAGTTCAAAGAGTTCTGTTTCGATAGAGGCATTACTAGACAATTAACTATTCCTGCTACTCCTCAGCAGAACGGAGTAGCTGAAAGAAGGAATAGGACTATGTTGGAAATGGTGAGATCGATGATTACGCAGGCCAATTTACCTATCTCCCATTGGGGGGATGCGTTATTGACTGCCACCTACATCCTTAACCGTATTCCGACGAAATCCATAGTCAGCGCCCCATACGAGTTTTGGACAGGGAGACAGCCTGACCTTAGCTACTTGAGGCCATGGGGTTGCACCGCGTATCTTCATGATTCCTCGCATCAATACGGCAAGTTAGGCCCGCGAGGAAAAAAGTGTATCTTTATTAGATACTCTGAACACTCCAAGAGATATATGTTCCTAGAAAAACATACGGACGGCACTGTCACTAAGATGGAGTCTCGTGATGGCACTTTTCTCTAGAGTGATTTCCCTCAGAGAGGAGAAATCGACCAAAACTTCACTTTCTATGAGATGGATGAGCCTAGCGGCTCAGCCGAGCCCAATGGCGGGACTTAAGAGCCGATTACGGATCTTGGTCATAGTGGGAGCGGTCCATCTGAAGGTGCGGAGGCTTTCTCTCCTCGTAGGAGTAGTCGAGGACAAGTGCCTCGTCGTTGTTTCCCGATTGAGGATGAGATCCTCATCGTGACTCCCGAGGACGACGAAGAGCCAAAAACCGTACAGGAGGCTCTTGAGAGTTTAGCAAAGGACCAATGATTATAGGTCATGCATGAGGAAATGGAATCAATGAGAGTCAACGAAGTCTGGGAGTTAGTTGACTTACCGAGGATAGAAAGGCCATTGGGAACAAGCGGATTCTCAAAATTAAAAGAAATGCCAACGGATCGATTGAGAGGTATAAGATCCGTCTGGTAGCTAAGGATTACACGTAGACTAAGGGCATTGACTACGATGAGACTTTCTCCCCAGTAGTCAAGTTTACTTCGATCCGCTTGCTATTGGCGATTGTCATTAGTATGGATCTAGAGTTACACTAGATGGACGTTAAGACTGCTTTCCTTAACGGGAGCCTGGATGAGGAGATCTACATGGAGCAGCCCCCGGGGTTCGTTCTAGTAGGTCAGGAGGATAAGGTCTGTCGACTTCGGAAGTCGATATACGGCCTAAAGCAGTCATCCAGGCGGTGGTACCTAAGATTTCACGAGCAGGTGATATCTTACGGTTTTACGATGATCGAGGAGGATCATTGTGTCTATCTGATTCGGTCCAATAACTCTTTTGTGATCCTATCATTGTATGTGGATGACATAATGTTGGCCGGGAACGACATTTAGTATTTAATGACCATCAAAGCGTGGTTGTCATCCAACATCGACATGAAAGACATGGGTGAAACTGAGTTCGTCCTCGGAGTTCAGATCCAGAGGGATCGCTCGAGAAAGATGTTGGCTCTTTCACAAGAGACCTACATTAGGAAAATTCTCAAGCGTTTTGGAATGAGTGACTGTAATCACATAGATACTCCGATCGCAAAGGTGAAGGCCTAAGTCTGGAAATGTGTCCAAAAACTCAGAAAGAAATAAGGGAAATGAGTAAAGTACCTTACTCCAATACAGTGGGAAGTTTAATGTACGCAATGTTGTGTACTAGACCGGACATTTGTTATGCAGTTAGTCTGGTGTGCAGATATCAGACAAATTCTAGAGGGGGTCACTGTAGAGCAGTAAAAAGGATTTTTTGATATCTAAAGGGAACTGCAAACTTCTCCTTATGTTACGAAGGAGGCGATTTGCGTCTTGTGGGCTATTCAGACGCCGACGGGGGAGGTGATTTGGATAAGCACAAATCGACATCAGGTTTTACTTTCTTGCTCAATGGCGGGGCCATCTCTTAGAGCAGTAAGAAGCAAACCTGTATTGCTCTATCTACAATGGAGGTTGAGTTCGTGGCATGCTCAGTTGCAATTCAGGAGAGTGTTTGGCTCTGAGACTACTGGACGACTTAGGGATTGTAGCGGATAGTGGGAGGCCATTAATGATTTATTGTGATAATCAGACCGCTATCGCTTATACTCAAGACCCTAAGTTTCATAGTAAGACCAAACACATTGACACCAGATACCATTACGTTAGAGACATCATTGAGAAGGGTGAAGTGACCGTCAAGTACATTTCGATACACAGCATGGTGGCTGACCCCTTCACCAAACCCATCACTAGAGACTCCTTTCTAAGGCACCGAGAGTCATTGGGTTTGGGTATCTTATGACATTTCTCAGTTTGTACTTATTGATAACATTGATACTTATTGTTTTTCTATATATATGATTATAGTGCATTATTCAGTCATTTTTGTGTTATATTTTCATTTAATGCACTTGCTTTTATTATTATATATATATATTCTGTGATGTGATAATAGATATGTCAGGCAGGCGATGTCGACTCTCTCACACGAGTGACCACCTCCAACTCTGAGTGAGCGGGGATGAGACGGCTTCTGGCTGTAAGAGGATTTGAGAGTGGCCCTGCTAGAATATAAGTCGTCCTGATACATATTCAGGATGAGATCATATGCGATATTACCAACATGGACATACCCACATCCATGTTGCCTGTGAGTAGCCAGATTTGAAATCTCGGATATCACCTGCGATTTGTGATATTGTCTTTGAGGTACTCTCTCTCAGATCTCTAGGTAAACTCTTATGTGTGGACTGAGTTCTCATACATACACAGTGTTAAAGAAATCTGACATATGCCCTTTTGAGAGATGGGAGAATAACACTGTGGCACGTGTTTCATATCGCGTGTGTTAAGACGACTTGTGATAGTAAGAACTGTATTACTTGAGACAATAAATTGAAATTTATCCCCAAACTCCACTATGTGAGACTCGAGATCCATTGGGTGGGATCTCTTGTGCCCTTATTACTTTCAGCTGTTTCTTGAGGTTTTGATTCAGTATTTGCTACTTTAGTCTGTTTACCGATGACCCGGAAGATAAATTGAGATCTGAGAGACAGGTCTAGGAAAGTAGCTGAGTTAAGACCGATAGATTCGAGTTTGGGAAAAGGAATACCAATTGACATTGTATCGTTGTGTTATATTCATCGACCGGTCTTTTATGCTCGTCCATGTAGGGATTCGAACATAATAGTGGATACATAGTCGAGCGAAATCTAGGAATTATTTTTGATGAGAAAAGTAGCTCGATAGATGTAATTAGTTTTGGATCTGGGATACAACGAGCTTTCTTTTGATACTAACGGTGACTACTCGATCATCCTAATAAGTGTATCGAAAAGTTTTTGTTTACAGGTGTACTCGCTAGTCGCACAACGTCCAACCCTGTATGAAAACCCAGTAGGGTGATATGGTGGATTGCATAAGTTGTGATCTTATGACGGAGGTAAAATGTCATCGTGTGCAAATGAGAGATATTGGTAAATGCCCACGATGGGGCAGTTTTACCAAAGGTTAAAAACTGAATTTTTGAAATTTAAATTGGGTTGGTTAACCCCATGATCCCATTTTTTGTTTTTCAAGTAACCTCCCATAACCAACGTGTGAGTTGGACGTGCAAAATCAATCCTGTGGGAATTGGATTGTCTCTCCAGTTTTCGGAAGTGAGAATAATCATATTTCACAATAATATCATTGAGAAAAAGAGAAATCTCAACTTTGAGAGTTTTCCGATCGTTTGTGTATCACCGGGTTAAGGGTTGGAACGTGGTAACATCGTGTTGATAGTTTGATTACTGTGGCTATCATCCTGATTGCGAGTTGTTCATATTCAGAGTTTGCGGTTTCGAAAATTTTCTGCATTACCGATTGAGGTATATCGCAAACTCATCCTTTTACGATTCCAAAAAATTTATTTATTGCTTCCGCCGCGTGTATGAGTCACGTTCTTCTAACATGACGATACACCATAAGTACATTCATACTCCCCCCTCTTTCTTTTTCCACCACCATCACAAATCGTCAACTATCCATTGGTTTTCTCTCTCTTCTCTCTCTTCTCTCTCTCTTTCAAACAACTTTTGGTATTAAACCGTTTTTGATAAACACGTTCCATAACTATTGAAAATTGAGCGCAAAAATATGCTACATTATTCAGAATGCCAAGAATATATTCCTCCCATTCTAGTTTAAGTGATAAAGTTATCCTATTCCAAATATGCATATAAAAGGGAAAAAAATTGATTGTTTTTACTTTTTCAACCAAAAGTCATTTTCTTCCGGAAATACCCATTATTGAAGTTGTTTTGGTGGGAGGGGAAAGGGTAATTAGAGGAAAAATGTCCAAAATAATAAAAAATATGAAAATGAAAAAAAAAAGTTTTTTCTCTTTTTTTGTGATATTGAATTCATTTTTTTAAAGAGAAAATTTTTAAAGTAAATTTGTTTAGAAAGATAAATTTTAAAATAATTTAATTTTTAGAGAGAAAAACTTAATATGTTTTGCTAGAGAGGGAAAAAAAATAAAATTTAGTTTTTCTGAGAGAGTAGAATTTTTAAAACAAATGCTTTTTATTGATAGAAGATATGAATTAAATTAATTTTTTTTAGAGAATAAACACTATTTAATTTTTTCATAGAAAGAAAATTGTTTATAGAGAGAAAAAAAAGTAATATGTTTAGTATTAAAAGAGAAAAACAAATTTTAATTTTTTTATAGCGATATCTTAAAATCAATGCAATTGAAAAAAGAAAATGAAAATTAAATTGATTTTTTTATTGAGAAAATATCTATTTTGCTCCAACACTTGTAAGATTTAATTATGTTTGTGTCAAACACACTTTTAAATATAACACATATATCTTAATATATATATATATATATATTTTATAAATTATCGGTATCTGATAATCATTTTAAATCTGATTAAATTTGATTTGACTCGAAATGAATTCTTAAAAAGTAAAAGTCTTTTAGAATAAATTTTTTTATGTATAAAATTTAAATCTAAAATTTTATTTAAAAGAATTGATGTTTAATTATTAAATTAATTATGCATTCATAATATATATATATATATATGTATATATATATTTATACACATGACACATTTTTTAAGCAAAACATGGGATCGTTGAACCCGCGTGCTTGAGCGGGAATGCTTTTAATTAGAAAGTCACGTGCCAACTGGTAAGCCTGGCGACAGACGGCGTCGTTTTCTCCCATTTGAGATCGTCTCCGTTCAACTATAAGGATTGTTTTATCATCGTCATTGATTGGTTTAGTTGTAAAAGTTTCTTCTAACTGTGAGTTTGATTATTTATGGATATGAAAAATATCATATTAAAAGATCTTTTTTTAAAAAGAATCCAATAATAAGTCGATCTGAATTAATCAGAATGAAACTCCAAATATCATAAAAAAAACAAAAAAAAATTGTTTTATTTATTTATTTATTTCTTTATCGTTTTTCCTCTTTTGTCCACAATTTAAAATAAAAACATGTAAATTGAATTAAAAAGATTAAATAATTAATTTAACCCAGAATACACCAATATTTATAAAGAAACTTATTAGATTTTTTCTTATTTGAAAATGTTTCTTTAATCTATTTATATATCGTGTAACATGTAGGAAAGATATTTGATTTTGTCATATTACTAAAAATAGTTTTATAAGGAAAACTATGATTTTTAACCTGCGATCAAGATGAACCTATTAACAAGATTAAAATATTTAGTGTTATGATTAATTTTCTGTCTAAACTTTTGTCTTTTTATTTTATACTTGACTATCGATATTCAAAAATCTAACTAATACAGTTCAAACAGTTATTGATCCAAATTTAAAAATTAACTCTCTCAATAATTTGTTTTATTATCAAAATTCGAATTCAAGATTTTAATTAAAAAATTTTATTATTCTTCAACATGATGATGTTGTGAAAGAAACTTTTACTTAAAAGTTCACACCACGTTGTCTTGACGCAACAATGAATTTGTTTTTTTTATGATCTCGAGATTACGGATTCGAAGTGTAAAAATAATTTTTTTATAAAATATAAATGAAAGTTTACGTATATATATACCCACATTCTCCCGGAGAGAAGCACTTTATAAATAGGATGAACCCTTTTATTGACCCAAGATCAAACTGTGATAGTTTTTGTATTTAAAATTCATACAAGCAACGTTTGTTTTGGTTTCAATTAAGATTCAACATTTGGGGAAGGGAGCAACATGAATTACTGCTATATGTTATCTTATATGTCATCTTTAGATATCCAATCTTGAACTTTAATATCTTGAGTATTGAAAAATTATCAATTTGTACAAATTTAATGAAATACTATAAAATTAAAAGATATTGATATAAAAAGTTTTTTATAATTTATTTGTAAAAATCAAAATAATTATAAAACTTATATCGATGAACAATTCATGCTATCAAAAGGGATCTTTTGTACTTGATCATCGATATTTACAAATTTGACTAATTCAAATTAAATAACTGTGAAATCTAATTTAAACTTACATATCGTTGGTTATCATAAGCAACCGTTCGCCTCATCCTATTAATAATTTACAATAATTCAGATATCAGGTTTCTATTGTATAGAAGATTGGCTATCTATGCTTATAATTCACTTTCGATAGATCGGGGGATTCCATATGATCCTTCTAGGCATGATTTCCAGAGTGACATCTGAAGAAAGTATAATCAAATCTTTCATGATTATCCTGGGACAGTTTTTCTATGAAATTAAGAACAAGTAGCTACACATGAAGCGTTGAGGTATTAGCTTAGCTTACATAATAATAATAATAATAATAATAATAATAATAATAATAATAATAATAATTATTATTATTATTATTATTAACATTAGTATTATTATTTTACTTGAAACTTGACAAGTTCAATTTGAATAGTTATAGAATTTAATTTATGGTGCAAATTATTCGAATACCTATTTTTTTATTTCTAATATTTGAACTCGAGATGTTAGTTAAAAAGATTTAATATTTTATCACTAGATCCATACGTCATTAATTTAACTTACATAATTATGTGCTTTTCTATTTTTTTAACATTAATAATATATTTCAATTTTTATAATTGCCTCAAATCTTCGAACTTTTGCTTTCATTTTATATTCCTCTTTTATACTTGTGTGTGAAATCGACAATTGATGGCTTTGATTTATTATTAGTAAAAAAATCAAAGCATAAATGATGTATTTTTCCATAATCTGAAGGATAAATGGAATATAAATTTTTAGGTAAATAATAGCAATGATTTTATTCTTTTAAAAGAAAATAAAAACCAACAAATTATTTTCGAATAAAAAAATTGACAAGAGTTCTATGCATTTTAATAAATGCTCTGCCCAATATTGGAATATATCTCAAAACCCAAAAAAAGAGAAAAAGGAAAGAAATAAAAAAAATGGGAGAAATTCATGAGAGCACTTGAAAATGATTTAAGGTCAGGTACAATCAGCAAACGAGGGGCGTAACAAAAGGGCCATTTATCATCCACAAGCATAGAGACAACAACTTTGGGATGAGAGAGAGAGAGAGAGAGAGAGAGGAGAGAGGGGGAAGCACGGAGAGAAGGAGAGTTTTCTTATTAAATTTTTTTGAATTGGATGATTAAATATTTTAATTTTAAAAATTTTGAATTTAAATTTTAATAATGATAAAAAAAAATTTAAAAGAATTAATTTCTTAATAAATTTTGTAATATTTAGATTAGATTAATTAAATAAAATTTAGATACTAATAGAGAGTGAAAGACTGTTGTGTAGGGTAGGTTACCTGTCATAAACCATGCACTCAAGTCCCCTCCCAAAATTCCTTTTCTCCCTCATCGTTTTCTAGGCTTTTAGCAAAACTCCATAACCAAGAAGCCATTAAATTATTTGTTCCATGACATTGTGCGATTGGACTTACTATGGTTTGGTCAATAATAGAGAATCATTTTTGGGACAACAAATCCCATCTCATCCTTGGAAAAAATTTGAGCCACCAATGTAATGTTATGAATTTAGAATCCTATGTTTTTGACAAAATTTTTGGGGACTAAACTTAGGATAGTTTGTATATACATGATAAGTTCCCCTTGGAAAGGTGTAATTTTTTCTTCTGGGTGTTTTATATATATATGTGTGTGTGTATGTATCATTACATTTCCTTTTTGGTATGCTTGCAAATGGAGGGACATGGTTTTGTGTTTAGAACATTGGGTTGAGTCCAAATGTGCTTTACCAAGGGCCTTGTCGATGCACATAAGCACATTGACATGTGATGTGCTCCCTAGTGTGCTTTCCCAGGGACCTTGCTGATGCTTATCGTTGCATGGGAGTGAACATATAATTGACATGTGATGTTCTCTCTCTCTCTCTCTCTCTCACATATTTTTTGTGTTTCTAATTTGTTATTAGTTATTATCACTTTTTGATAAGAATAAATTGAATGACATGGATTTTCATGTGATGGGACAAGTCATTTTTCAATTATGGCTTCACCATATTGTTGTGTGTCGACCAAAGGTTTCTCTAATTTTGATCAATCTCCACACACCGACATATCCCATGCTGCTCTTTTTCAGAGCTCAACATTAATTTTCAGGATCAAATGGATTAAATCAATAGATTTTAAGTGGTTTGAACTCCTTCCCTATCTTTGTGGAGAACTCTCTCCCCCTTTTTTATGTAGTAAAATAATAATAATAATAATAAAACATAATAAAAAATTTCTTTTTAACACATGTTTTAGATTTAGAATATTTTAGTTAATGATTATAAAAGGGACTCTTTTCTTGTCGATTTAAATAATTATTTAGTAGAACAAATATAATCTATCAATTATATTATTCGATAAAAGACCTTTCACAATAAATTTATGATTATATCTAAGTCATTATCCGAATTTAATGTAATCCTAGCATAAATCCACTTTACCTTTTTTGGGATATAATTTTTTAAATAAATACAATATCACCAATGGTTTGTACTCGCTAAAGAAACGGTATCTTTCTACTTTATTCCTGATATCTAGTTGATTCAATAGTTAATAGTTTAAAACATATACTCTTTAAATAAGATTTTAGGTTTAAGTCTTATATATAAAGAAAACAGATGGATGTCAGCTATCAACTCGAATCAAATTTAATCATCCCCAAGAAGATAGTCTAGTGATAACGACCCTCCTCTCTTAACCCCGTAATCCGAAGTTCAATTTCTATTGTAAAAAAAAAAAAAAGAATCGAATTTAATCAAATTTAATATGAAGATACTTATGTTTATTCCAAAAAAAAAAAAAAACTCTTTCTCATTTATTAAAAGAAAATGAGATAACTATGTCAAATTGTTGGCTTTAATAATTTAACATAATTTTCCAAGAGCGAAAAGATCCTGATATGTCATATTTTAAGGTGACATGCAATTATTTAACCACAGTACTGAACAAAAGAGCATGTACGAGGAAAAAAAAAGGTTAAAAGCCACTAATGCAAATTTAATTAAATTATAATAAATCATCAGACTCATCTTAGTCCAAAAGAATCATATTAGGATGATATACTTGACAGCCAAGAATTGCCCTGCGCCTTCACCTGACCTGCCCCTGGTGTTGTATTGAGCAAATGTGCCTTTTGCTGAATTTCAGCATTGAAATAGTAATTTTAATAACAACGGACAAATGATTTAATAGTAAAAATATTAAATCTTTTAATCAAAATTTAAATTTTAATCTTGAGAATAAAAAGAATTACGTTACGAGAGTTCTTTCTATAAAGGATCCGACAATAGCTTACGTTAGATTAGTTGAATCAAGACTCTGAATATCGATCGGTCAAGTAAAAAAAAAAAGGAAATAGTAATTTTAATGTTGATTGGGGTCCTCCCAATAAAATGAAATCTAATAATTTATGGAAATTAAAGAGGGAAGGACAGACAGTAGTTGGATCCTTAACTTTTTTTTCTGAAAAATGCTTTCTTTTTAGTCACAAATGGAGGCCTCTGTTTGTCTCACTCTGCATGGTTTTGGCATGAAGTGATAAATGGGGAACACAGATAGATTTCCATAAGATATACCCTACCCTACATGTCCCACCACTTCTATCCATATCTTTTAAGAGAAGACTCTATTCTCATTAATTCTTTTTCACTTTTATCCCAACCTTGCATTTTCCAATAAGATAACCTTCAATCGCCAATGATCTCCGGTTCACTACATGGAGAACAACATTTTCTAGTGAAATTGAAGATCCAATGTTTGGTCATTTTTAGGATAGAAAGATTTTGGAAATCTCACATAAAATTTGATAGACATATTTCTAATTACGTAAGTACAGTGGTTATTATTTTGGAGTCTTTTACAAACTATTTTTGGGTTTTCTTTTTTTCACCGACTGCTGTTCGGATTTTATTTGACTAATCTAATTTAAATACTGTAAAACTCATTTTAGGGGTTGCCTTTTGTTTAATTAGGAACCGGTTAAAATTGTCATCCGATATGATGATTTTAAAGTGTCACTTGAAAAAGAAAAATGGCAATACCAATATGATGTTAATGTCGCCGGTCAAATTCTCAAGATCAAGAATAGTTTGTAAGGACCTAAAAATGGGAGATATTTTACTTTTCAACTCTATAACTAAGATTTTTTTCCTATATGGCTTGTTAATTATTATGAACTTTCAATAAATTTATTTGTAGTAATAGTTAAAATTTCGGAAGCAATGCTTCTTTTATTAGTGGTTGATTGATTGATATACAGTAATCAATTTATTGATCCTGACTAATCTAGCTCGAGCTAACTGTTAGACCCATTAAGGGATGAACTCTTTCAATGTCTATTTTTTTATTTTCAAGATTCAAATTTGACAACTTAATTAAAAAAATTTAATATTTTTATCACTAAACCAGAACAACAACAACAACAGTGGACGAATGCTTCAATATTTTGTTGAAATGTTATTCAAAGAGACACCAACATGTAGAGTGGGCTTAAAGTCTGATGGGTTGGATTTGGGTCGGCTATTAGGCAATATTGATCGGTCAAAACTTGAGGGCATCATCCCTCTTCCATTTTGTGGGCTAGGGTGGACATGTAATGGGCCAACTCTATAAGCTCTCCATCTTAGCTTTTGGGTGGGCCAATATTATATTGATGGATCATGTCGGCTACATTGGCTTATCAAGACCAATGTTTCGACGGGGATAATCTAATGATCACAATCCTATAACAACCATTAACTAAATTCTGAAAAAAAACCATCGACTACTACAAGAAGTTGAAACTGTTAAAAGCTAGGTGAAGGACCAAAACAACTAACTAAACATTGTTAAGAAGTTGGTATAGTTAGAAGAGGAAATGATGTATAAAAAATGTAAGACAAAGAAAATGTTCTATGAATTTGATGGTGTAATTCTTTTCTTCTCTCTCTATCCTCTATCCCTCCCTCTCTCTCTCTCTCTCTCTCTCTCTCTTTCCTTTCTTCCTCTGTATCTCTCAACTTACCTCCCTTGGCATTCATTCACTGCTTACTTCCATCTGCACACATTGATCATCATAACCAACACATTCTTCCATTCACTAGTTAATAAAAACTTCATCATTTTAATTGTAATGGATTGGTGCCGATTCTTGAGTTGCAGCCATTACAAAGCCCTCCTCTCCCACTCCATTGATTTCAGATTCAAATCCCAGCATAACAAGAAAAAAAAAACAAGACCAATGTTTTTTTTTTTTGTTACAATGAAATTTAAACCCTAGATCACGGGATTGGAGGAGAGAAAGAACAGACCAATGCTCATTATGATGCTTAGCTTAACATATTGAACCGGATTCGACCCGGATCCTTCCCTACCATGACCCTGCATACATCTTATTTTGCTTCATTATCGTTTTTGTCACCTCTTAGTCTGCTCCACCATTCTCTTCCATCTGTGATATGTTGTCTTATTCTATTTATGATTTTTCTCAACTAAATAAATTTTAATTAGAAACATAGAATTTTTAATACAACAAAAACAATCTACTCTTTCATAAATATAGAATTTTTAATAAATTATAAATTATAAAGTTTCTTCTTGAACAAACATAAAGTCAATATACTAAATTTTTTGATAATGAATTTCGTTCTTTTTTCGTAAAGGTTTCTTTTTTTAATAATAATAAAAATTGAATTCCGAATCACGGATCAGGGATCAGGGAAGAGAGCTATTGCTACTGATATGTTCCCTTGGAACCTTTCATAAAGGTTTCTACTGTTATCAACAAAAGCCCTAAATTCTTGAGTTTAGATATCAACTTCTGCCCTAATTTGAAACATATGTGAAGAAAAGAAGAAGGATAATATTGGCCCCAAATATTGGTAATCTCGGAAGTGGACATTTGGCAAACTTATTTCTACATGCAATACAACTATTATCTACACGATCTGCTACTCTATTCCCTTAATCAGAGATCTCGACAAAAGGGATTTAGAAAATCCAACCTCTTAATACTTCACAATACTCAAATCAGATTATTCAGACAAAACTCTAATAATCGTCGGTGAAACCCAAACCATTATCCGTCGTCTTCAACATATTATTCCCTTGTGGTGGGACCGTATCACTCATGCTTGTCATGGAAATTTTGTAGCGATGATCGGTCAGACTTATCGGATGACGTGGTCAGAATCACCAGATGAAGATGCCAAAATAGAGTTGACAGGTTAGGCTAGAAGAAAGAAGAAGAATGTGGGTCGGACTCAATTTGAGAAATTACTACCAACAATCAGTGGAATGATCAGATTCAGAATAGATACCATTCTGCCTAGTAATGGCAACAAATATGGATTTGAAGGCACATTGTTTGACATTTTGTGTACTCATTTCTGCACTCACTCTATACATGCATTTGATTGTTGTGCAGATGGCTTCCCTTGTTCCCTTTTTTTGCTGCTAAAGTGCTTCCGAAGAGTGGGTTCTTCTTCTCAGTCAGACAGAGCATTAGGGCTGCTTATCCCTTCTGTTGCTGCTCCAAGGTTGCTATTTTTGTAGATACCGATAACGGGCTTGCTGGGCAAGTGCTATGCCCTTTCCACAAGGTGAAGGTGCTTGATATTACAATTATCCAAGAAGACACCATACATTTTCCGAGCATCTGTATAATGATGAGAAAGCTCTCGCCCTAAATCCATGTCCGATATTCCCGAGCTCTAATCTGAAGCTAACATAACAAGCTTCAATAATTTTAGAGCATCTTTCTCCTCACTTCAGCAAAACCGAAGCAAGGCGCCAATGAGCTTCAGATCAAGTGGCACCTCCCTCTTCCCTTTGTAATAGACTTAGGTCTGAGTCTCAGTAGATACACCAAAAAAAAATAATAACCGAAGCAAGGTGCATTTCATGTAGGCATGATACCTGAAAGACGTGCTGGGTGAGATGATGCATTTCATAGAAACGAGGTTCCGATGTTTGCTGGCTATTAGTACTTCGATGACCCAGTTCATCATGCAAGCTTTGCGGAAAGCGCTGCAGGTTCACTGAAAAAAGGACTGACTGCAACCTTTCAATAGGTCTGAATAACAGAGGGTGAGATCGAAAGCCTCTGCCTCTACTTTTGACCTCAATTTGATCCATCAGCGGCTGTTCTTGTTGGTCTATTTCCGGTCACCTAAATAGGTACCATCTCGGTGTCACGGAGAGAGAGAGAGAGAGATGGTGTATACAATGAAAAAAGTCCTTTGCAGAGTCAACAGCCTTGTGTAACAAGTAATTTTCCCTAGTATTATCCTCTAAAATTTCCCTATAATAGCAGAATTTCAAGTTCATGGTCATGAAAACATACCAAGGTAATCATATCAATCAGGAAATGTTGGGCACTTTCATTTGCTCTCCTCAATTTCATTCAAATGCCGGGGTCAAACAGGACTCACCCATTTTCATACATTTAGGTACATCAAGAACTGCAATAATTCAAAAGGTATATTAAGGAAGCAATCAATTAGCACAAGAAATACTAAATTGTTACAAGCAGAATTTGCCGGCAAATGGTCTAGATCTTTCACTACAAAATCTACTGAATTGTCCTACATAAAACATATAAAATATGGAAGAATTAATATGAAATGGACAAAAATTATGACCCTCAACCTATGATACAAATATGAACATGTAATGACTAGAAGAAACCCAGCGACACTTCCTAAAACAGCGATACTGCTTTCTGAGCAATCTTAGATCTGCCCAGTTCCCAGAGGCTGCCTCGATGTGTCACCCGAAGCCCAAGCTTGATAATCTTTTACCAGCTACATAACCACATTTGGAGAATGAAGGGAAAAAATAAAAATATATGTACATATATATCCTTCAGGAGAAATCCTAAAATACTTAATATAATAACATAATGTGTCAAAATTAGTTTTTCCATTTTTTATTTTTAAAAATAAAAATGTTCTCTTGACACATTTGTCATGACCCAGTAACAGAGCAGGTAACTAAGAGAAGAAAATCTTTGTATTTATTGAATCTCAGGACACAAAGCTCATGAAAGAGGAAGTGTCTTCTAATAAATTGAAGACCTCCACTCTGAACTGAAATGACTCTATATATGCCCTATGTCTTCATCACAATCTGCTATAGAAGCAACAACACACGCACACACATATACAGAAATAAGAAGTCTTAACCAATAAAATGTCACATGAAAAACATGGTCATATCTTATAACTTAAAAAGGAAACCCATATCAACAAGTGGTCACCCCTTCCATTGTTTTTTCTTTATAAAAATAATATATATATATATATATATTAGCCAACCGTTTTATCACACAAATTGGAATTTTGGGACTCTACCAAATGTTCATCTTCTTTATAATGTTAAGAGGAGATTTTGATAAATATTAAAAATCCTATCTTGGGAAGACTGGAATTGCAAGAGACACTGTCAAGGGATTAAAAAGATTATGGAAATTTAAATCCCAGCCCGAGAAATAAACTCTTACTGGCCTGAGCCATAAACCATGGAAGCATTAAGCGCAGTATCTGATCAAGGACTTGAGCCCCATTTGATTCTATTACTCCTACTGGAATTGGCCTAAATGCAAGTGGGATTTCAATGCTAACCTGTGGAATGCACAATGGAAAATCAACTTATTAGAAATGGTAACCAACAATAAAATGAATTTTTTTTTATTATTTTGGTATATTAACAACTAATTATGCCCTGAAAGTAATTTTGAAATTTGTTTGCATTAGTAAAGCCGCCTCAATAACAGCATCTGACGTGAGCTGCTGAATTGATGAATTACTCTGTTGGATATCACATGATACTTGATTCACCATAGAAGCTGCACTCCCACATCAAATCAATGTCAAAGCACTCCAAAAAGCAGTGAAATGCAAATTTAATGCCAAATGAAAATCTAGAAAACTATCAACACATAACCTACTGCTAAGACATCAATAATCGAGTATAGAAATGTTTGAGCAATTAATGCTGTCCACCACCCACAGAAATGACAAGCATCATATAATAATATTTATTCATGCTTCAATGTCAATGCAGCAAAATGGTGGTAAAGCAGTTCCCATTACAATTATATGATGTAAACACAACCGTTTTTGAAAAAATTTGACCCTTCTAACATGTCCTGTGGACTGTTCCTTCATCCTGCTTGCAATTGTATAATTGACAGTAAATAGCATTCAATCAGGTGTTCATCAAGGATCCACATGATGACAATTTCAAAACTCAATGAGATTTCCCCTTTTCATGAGGGCCACATAGCATAAAAGGCCATCTTATCTATTTCCTTTGTCACTTGGTGCTGAACCATTTAACTTGAATGCCTCTCTAATTTGACTAAAACAGCACGGAGAGAGATTATAAGCAAAGACATTCCTATAGCTTTACTGCAGCGTATAAAACTTATGTGCCCTCCTACTCTTTCTTCTTTTCCGGTTCTGTCTTAAAGAAGGTCGATGGCCTTACATAAGGGGAGGGAGAAGTTTTGAACATCCAACCCATTGATTTGAGAATTTTTTAAATAAAGGAAAAAAAATATAAAACCTATTTATCGAAGAGAAATTTGGTTACCACCAGGGCTATAAAGCCAATGCATTTCCGCCATTGTCAAAACCAGAACTCATGGTTCTCTTAGGGTGATTTTCAAGTCCATTTATAAGGGTAATCTAGATTTCAAATTCACTTCATTTTTTTTTTCATGGCATCGCTTTTACCCTCTTTATCCAGGAGAGACTTGTTTCACTTGATTTGTGAAAGGAACTTCTTCTACTGATATTGGTAGCCTCCCAGTCAAGTTGTATTTCCAGCCACATGCTTTTCTAATGGAGAGAGTTTTCAACAAAGTTTAACCAACAGTTTTTCTTTCTTGAAGGATTTCACATAGATATTGTGCTCATGGTTATGAGGCTAGTTCATGGTTTCTTGTTATATTGCTGCAGTTATGCAGCTGAGCATTTACATCTCGATTACAGGCTTGGAATGGAAATAGGTTGCTTCCCGACAAAGCTACAGATTTTGTTGACCCCACCCCCCCCCCCAAAAAAAAAGGAAAAGGAGACCAAAATTTCAATTGACCATGTTGCAGTGCTAAAGCTCACACCCAATCAGTGCAATATGATTCTACTCACTCTTACTTGTAAAATGACCAGATCAAGTTTTTATCTTTAACCAAGAGCATTGCCACCAAATGATGATGTAATAGGGGGTTTAGAATCCTGACCTTTCACAGGTCTTGGATTCAAACCTCTTTACCTTTTTTTCAATTATTACCATATATATATATATATATATAAATTTATATATTTATATATATATTTATATATATAGATATATATTTATATATTTCTATATATATTTATATATTTATATATATATATATATATATTTATATATTTATATATATATATTTATATATTTATATATATATTTATATATATATATTTATATATATATTAACATTGGGCTCCATCAAGATTCAGCATTGAATCCCTTACCATTTGCAATAGTGATAGATGAAATCATCAAAAATATTTCAAGATGAAATACCATGGTGTATACTCTTCGTAGATGATATAGTTTTGATTGATAAAACTAAAGAGGGTTTTAGTACTAAATTAGAGTTATAGAGGGACACGTTAGAATCTAAAGGATTTAGACTGAGTAGATCTAAAACTAAGTATATGAGGTGTAAGTTTAGTGACAACCATCAGGATAATGAAGAAACGATTAGGTTAGAAGGAAGATAAGTCTCAAAAAGCGAGCGGTTTAGATATCTTCATTCCATCATCCAGAATGATGACAATATAGATGAGGATGTAAATAATATAATTCAAGCGGGTTGGATGAAATAAAGAAAGGAATCCGGAGTTCTCTGTGATCGCACGATACCACTACATTTAAAGGAAAAATTTTATAAAATCGCAGTAATACTCGCTCTATTATATGGTACTGAAAATTGGACTATTAAACAGTAACAAGAGCAAAAAATGACTATAACTGAAATGGGAATGTTTAGATGGATGTGTGGCAAAACTAGAATGATAGAATTTTAAACGACGACATACATAATAAATTGGGAGTTAGCTCAATTGTAGATAAGATGCAAAAATACCGTCTGAGATGGTTTAGACATGTACAGCGAAGATTTAAGACGCACCTGTTAGGAAGGTAGAGAACTTAAATATAGAAGATTCAATAAAACGTAGAGGTAGGCCATTGAAATTTGAATACAGTGCATTCGTAAAGATATAATAGTGATGAATTTAGTTGAAAAAATGGTTTTAGATAGGAATGAGTGACGTAAGAGAATCCGCACAAACTAAATCTTTTCTCTTTTTCTTTTTCTTTTTTTTTTGATTTCAATATTTGTCTCTCGTATGGCCGACCCCAAATTTTGAGATAGAAGGTCTAAATTGTTGTCGTCATTGTCGTCTTAAAATAGAATTATCACATGACATAACAGAGAGAGATATGGTATTACAGGTACAAGGTGTATACAAACTGCAAATCACAACTCAGATCGAACTTGAGGAATTTATTACCTCACATGCAAAACTTATCAACAAAGAAGTGAAGAAACAAGCGTGTCAAGGTTGGAGAAATGTACCATTATACACAACACAAAATTTAGTTAATTAAACACAGATGGGTGGAGAATGCAAGAATCTACTACACATTTTTTATCATTTTGCCAAAACACAATTCAAGACTAAACAAACATTCGGAGCTCTAAAATGGAATCTGTAAAAATCATTCAAGATTATAATGAGCCCTTTTCTTATTTTCAAATTCAACCAACGAATAAACCTGCAACTGCGAAGTTGTTGCTCCAGGCTCACAAGCTAATTTAAAAACCTTCCATTAGCTAATACAATATTCCTTTAATTAATCTAGTTTCATCCAAATAGTTACTACCCATTTCCCAGCCTAACTTAACTAAAGATGCAAAGCAAGAAAGCATTAGCCAAACTGGTTTCAGCATAGAAGGCTAGGATTTAAGAGCAATAGCTTCACACCTTGACCCAGTTTAGGCAGCATATATCAACACAACACCCACAAGTGAAAAAATAGTAACACCAACAGAGAATTATAACGAACATGCTGCAGACACAATTACCTAGGATCAGAAGGGCACAAAACAAACAACAGAAATAACATTGTCCTGACATTAAAAGAACAAAACATATTTTTCCCACTACTATAAACACTAACAAGCAACCATCCTTGAGAGAATAAAAATTTTTTGCAACCTTATTCTCAACAAAACCTTTCTTGAATTCAATAAACCAACATTTCGTGGGTAAGAAAACAGAACCAAACCTGCTCCTTACCATCAAATTTCTCATTTTGTGCATCCACAATAGGCGAACCCTCTAGCTGTCACCTCAAAAAAAAAAAACCCACAAATATTTCAAATTATTTCATAACCATTAAAATCATATATTTTAAATCACTCCTATGTAGCACTGACACAGACACTGACACTGGAAACCTATTGAAATCCACACAATTTAAATCACAAATATGGAGGAGGGACACAGACGCGGACATAAAAGACGACCAGATAAGATGTATAGCTCACTTTTAAGTGTCTGCGAAACATAAAGAACACTTGTAAAGACAAACCTTGCAAGACAGGAGCTTGATACAACACCCATTAGGCTGTTCCTCAACTCTAACCAACAAAACAGGGCAAACATCAAAATTGAAGAATTTAAACCTATAAACATAACACCTAAACGTGCTTTCGTCAACACATTCGATTCTCTCAGCATCCAAAACAGAGTACTGGCCCGCAGGCAAGCAAATAACAGAAAATCAAATTGATCCGCAAAAAGTATTTCAACATAGAACGAACTCGGTACTTAGAGGGCGTTGGAGTTGCTTGACGGGGACGGATTCTCGGTAGCGAGCAACAAATCGAGCCTTAGGGTTACGGTCTGAAGCAAAGCATGAAATTCGAATGGAAAAGAGGGTTGATTTTGGAAACGTGGCTTTGCAGGAGAAGGAAGCAGCAAGAGGTGAAGAAGGAGATGAACTACCTAGTAGGAAAAGGGGTGAATGATTTATATACAATTAAATTTAATTTTATGAATACTTTTAATATTAATAAGGGTAATAAAATCTTTCTTAATATGAATATTATAATAAATTTATTTTTGAAATTTCTTTTAATTTATTTGTACATATAACAAGAAACATCAAACGTAATAATATCGAAAATATACATACAATATATAACATTTATTATTTTTATCCAAATTTTCTATTAGCCAATAAAATTATTTATATTAAAGAATTTATTATATATATAATATAATTTTTGTCAAATATAAAAATTAAATATTGTGAAGCTTGATTTTGATAATCATACTCAATCTAATGACTTTGGGAGAATATAATTTATTTCAAACTTACTTAAATTTGAATAAAAATCTCTCGAAACGGATTTATTATTAAATCATGACATCTTTCTTGCTCAAATAAATATTAAAATATTTATAAAATCAAATCCAAATATTAAGATTTTCGGTGTAATTTTTCTATCAATAGTTATATTTTAAAAAATTATTTACCGTAATAAGTCTTAATTTTAAATCCAATTAAGTGAAAGTATTCGAAGAAAAAACAAATGTTTGGAACATTACTTAATATTGTGATTAAATTTTAATGATTTTGAATGATAGTACCCATAGTCATTATACTAATTATTTTTTTTCCCTTCTTTATTTAAAAAAAAAAAAAAAAAAAAAAATCAGTTAACTGAGAAAAAATATATTTGTATCTTACATTCAATTTTGAATTATATTTCTCTTTTTGTTATTATAAGGTTTTTATTATGATATATTGCTTAAATTATACCTAACTTTAGAAAGAAAAAAAAATCCACTACTACAATATCATTGAAATATTAAATTTTTAATATTTACGTTACATAATATTTAAAATATTAATTTTAGTTACATTTTCATTAATGTAAAGTAATTTAAATATTTACTTTACACAAATGATGATCATTCCAGTAATCTCTCTCCAATGATTAATTTAATTTTTGGAAATTTAAAAAAATAATAATAACAAAAATAAAGGCCGGGAAGCAATTCAGTTACATCAAACGCCTGTATGATTTCCCTCGTCTTTCAGAATCGAACAAGCTTAGAGAGAGAGAGAGAGAGAGATTACTGAAAGGAACTAACAATTTTCATTAATGGAGGAAATTAAATTACAAGATATTTAACAATTCCAATCCATCTTTACAGCCCAAAAAAAACCCTTATTTCACAATTCCGCCATAGCCCCAAAAAGACCCTAGAACTCCCACCGCAAACCCTAAGAACTCGTAAACTTGGTGACTGCTTTGGTCCCCTCAGAAACGGCATGCTTGGCAAGCTCACCGGGCAAGACCAATCTCACGGCAGTTTGAATCTCCCGGGAAGTAATCGTGGGCTTCTTGTTGTACCTCGCAAGCCTCGACGCCTCCTGAGCCAATTTCTCGAAGATGTCGTTGATGAAACTGTTCATGATCCCCATGGCCTTGCTTGAGATCCCGATGTCTGGATGAACTTGCTTGAGGACTTTGAAGATGTAGATCTTGTAGGTCTCCACGCTCTTCTTCAATCTCTTCTTCTTCTTGTCCGCCTCCTTGGGGATCTTCTTCTCCGCCTTGGCCTTTGGGGCTTTCCCCGCTGGACCTTTTTCTGCTGGTTTCTTCTCTGCGGGCTTTTTCTCTGCTTTGGCGGCCATGTATAAGTGATAGAGAAAGAGGTTTGAATTTGGTTGAGGAGAGAGAGGAAGGGTTTTGAATTCCCGAGCGCTGGATCGGACGTAGACCGAGGAGAGAGGTTTTTATGTAAGGTTGGGAGTAGGATGTGATTGGCGGAATTTGAGTGACGCGGATCGCAAATGTATGCCGTTAGATTTTTGTTGAATATTCAGCAGATTTTGAATTTCGTTCAATTTTTTGAGTTCGCGGCTATTTTTCGTTTCGGAATCTTTAGAAATGTGGGCTCTTGTTGGATGGGTCTCGAGTGTGATGCGGTTCTCTGAATCAGAATCGGAGGGTTCAGCTTTGTTTGGTGTAGATATGAGAAGATAACTTATTTTTTATAATTAAAAATATTAATAAATAACTCTGATGTACGAAAATTTCTTAATAATAAAATTTGTTGTTCATTATTTTTGAAATACTTTTCATTTTCAAGACATCTAAATACGTTAAATTAAATAATATTCACATAAAAAGTTTTATATTTTCTTTTTATTTATTTAGTTATAATTTTTATTTTTTATATTATTTATATTATGATTAATAATTACATATTTGATCATTTTAAATTCACATTAAAAATATATTTATTTTATTATTTTTATATAATAATTAATATTTAAATAAAAATTCTTATATTTTTTTATATTTGTGTGATTCTCCACATTTTCGATTTTTTTATAAAATATCATTTTTTTGTATCATTTCGTATGTATTTCTATTTCTCTTTTTTCATTTTCATATAATATGGGTATAATTATTTATAAAAAAAAATATTGAAAAATGAAAAAAAAAAGGAGGAAATGTTGAGTGGGTGGATATGGAGGTGCGTGAATAGTGTGAATTCATGGGATTAGATGATTGTTCTATGTTTTAAATTTAATTTTTACTTATTTTAAATAATTTAACAATAATATAATCCGTCATATTAAATAATATATACTTATAGTCTAAAATGTAGCATAACTCAAAAATTGTCTATCATAATAGCAGACTAAAAAATGGGCTAAACTTGAGTTAAAAATATAATCATCATACCTTGTAGCACTATAAAATTTTAATTTTATACCCATTTGGACAAAATCTAAGCTTATTTTGTCCCATAATTGTCACGTCTTCTCTCTCCAGATCTCATAATTCTATATTCAAATCTCATTATAAAAAAAAAAGCTAAACTTGTTTCACCAAATTTATTTTTTCTCAACTTTAATTCTATTTTTTATCTCATAGTGATAAAATTAAAAGAGATAAAATTAGAAATAAAAAGATTTGTAATATGTTTAGAGTTAGCTCAATTGTAGATAAAATACGAAAGTGTCATATAAGGGGGTTTGAGTATATGTAAAAAAGACCCAAAAATACATCGATTAGGATGATCCATGAAATTTAGTAAAATCTAGAGGTAGATTATTAAAAATTTAGGTATAAATAATTCGTAAATATGTGATAAATAATAGTTTAAATGAGACGATAGCATTAGATAAAATTGAGTGATGTAAAACTAAATTAATTTATTTTTTAAAAATTTTTTTAAATAATTGATTTTAATTATTAGAATTAAAATTTATATTATTATTGTTGTTTAATTTTATTTTTTATTTTTTATATAAATTTAAATATAAAAGAGACGTAAATTTAAAACTTTAAAATGAGGAAAGAGACGACATTAAGTTATAATTTAACTCGTGATGATGTGATTTTCTATCAGCACATCTCTCGATAAATTATCTTTAATCTGCTCAAGGAGTACGATTGGAAGCTGTCTTGTCGACTTTTGTAACAAGATAATGACAGCTTTGCTTGGGTCACTATAAAATGGGTTATTTCCTTGAATAGAGTATTTTTTCAAAAAAATCTCTTAAATGGGGTGTTTTTTTTTTTAATCCCAGAATAGAGAAAGCGAGATCACGAATCTCACTTTCTCTATTCTTTTTTTTTTTTAATTTTTGAAATTTTTAAATTTTTATAAAAATTTAAAAATTAATTAAAAATTAAATACTAATTAATATTATTAAAAATTATAAACAAATTAATCAAAAATAAAAATTAATTAAAATTTAAAAAAATTATTAATTAAAAAAACATATAATTAATAAAAAAATAATCAATAAATTTTTATTAATTAACTGTAAAAGGATTCCAAATGAGGCATGCTTTTATTACAAAAAATAGACCACTAGTTTAAAACTATCACTGAAATCTAAAAATTCAATCTCTAATTAATTTACAAAATAACAAATTTAAAATGGTATAAAAATTTCAGGAAAATATTTATTATAAAAAAAGAAATTGAAACCCATGAGATGTTGAATTTTCAGATTTCGATGATAATTTCTAAACTAGTGATTTATTTTTCGTAATAAAAATATGTCTCATTTGAAATCCTTTTTATGATTGAGTAATAAAAATTTATTGATTAATTTTTTATTAATTATATGTTTTTAATTAATTTTTAATAGTATTTAATTTTTTATTAATTTTAAATTTTTATAAAAATTTCAAAAATTTATTAAAGAAAATAGAGAAAGCGAGATCCGTGATCTCGCTTTCTCTATTCTGGGAATCCAAAAAAAAAACACCCCATTTCGGAGATTTTTTTGAAAAATCACTCTATTCAAGGAAATAACCCCTATAAAATTGGGAAGGGAAGGAGCTTGTTGACCTCCCACGATATTTCCCTTATTTTCACATCGGAATAATGAAGGTAAAATCACACAACAATTGGTAAATGTTTTTAACATCGAGCATATAAATAACCCGACAAACCTAATAATTTATTAATTCATTGATTAAATTAATCTAATCATTTTATAAATCAAACGGTATCATCATAATATTATATATATAATTTATATATTATATATCTTAAAATAAAATAAAATTTATATATTTATATAAAAAAATATATTTAAATAAACAAAATAATGTTATCTTTATTAATTGTAATAATCATTCATAAAATTAATATTAAAAAAATAAAAATAAAGTAATTAAATTATATCTGTAATTGAAAAAATAGAATCATATTTATAAAATATAGAGAAATTATGTACAGATTAAGTACACTTGTATTAATTTACCTAATAAGTGATAAATTAAAAAAAAAATCAAATTATAGCTTGCAAAAATAAAGAAAAATTATTTTCATGAAATAAGTTCATGTATTATATTTTTAGTATAATATAAGTTAAATGATATAATTTAAAAAAAAAAATTTTGAATCCTAATATTATTCGGCCTAATTATTGAATAAAATATCAAAATATTTTTATCACATATCGGATGGATATAAAATGTAGAGAGAAATAGAAGAGAGAGATTGTATTTTTATCTCATATCGGATGAATATTAGAAAAAATAAGGAAATAGAGGTGTATAAATAAAGAGAAATGAGAAACATGCTTTTCCAATAAATTGTAATAATTTATGGTTGAATTACATTAATTTATGATTTTTAATTTATGGTTCGACCGGTTTGAATAGTTAATCAATTTTATCGATTTTAAACGATTTTGATCGGGTTTGATTTCATCCGGTTTAATAGTGAAATTGAACCAGACTATAGAATAGTTCACGGTGGAACCGGTCGAATCGACTAATCCGGTTCGATTTTAAAAACATTATGACCAGTGTAAAAAAAAAAAACAAACAAACAAAACAAAAACAAAACATGTTGAACTCTGAATAAAAAAAAAAACCAAAACCTTAAGTTTTGGGGATGACAAATATCTAAAATCAATCCATAATGATCTAGAGAGAGAAAAATTGATCATTTCGTTATACTAAGAGTTTGATAGAGATTGAGAAATCAGCGACGACTGAAATTATTCGAATAATCGAAATCTTTAAATAGATAAAAAATCAAATACGAACAAAATGATCTTAAAATTCTTGAATCAACCAAAAGCCAAATAAGAATGAAACAAACTTGAATTTACAAAACCAAGTTTGAACATATAAAATCTACTTAACAACCAATCGAACCAAAATATTTGTAGAAAAACTCGATAAAATTTCGAGTGAAATCGGTCAAACGAAGAAATGATCTTACAAAGAATTGTAAATTATACTTTTAAAATAATAGAGATTGAACCCAAAATCAGTCATTGAGGAACAAAAATTGAAGTAGAAAAGAAGATAAATTGAAGAGTTTACTAAAATCAGGAACAAAAACCCTCCCTAAAAAGATATCATTAATTAGGCTCTAATTGAGAAATTTTATTCCAAATTGTAAATGTGATTATTTATATAGGAGAATTGACCAACTAACCATTTCACTAATTGATTAACTGACTACCCCCTTTGATCATCGAACATGAAATGCTTTCTAAAATCAAGTATCCAAAACTTGTTACTCGATAAATTTAATCCAAAATCTTTTGGCTTAATCGTGATAGCAATTTGAAAAAAAAATGAATATCGACAAAATGTTTATAGCAAAAACTCAGTTGGGAAATTAAGTTGCCTAATAATAATAACAATAATATATAAATATGGAATCATAGGTACTCAATGAGACATTATAATGATTACGAATCGACTTTTCAATTCGATGATTCTGAATTTAAATCCTGATATAACGATTAAAAAAAAAAGAATCATAGAATGAGCAAAGCTCGGCATTTGAGTCTAGCACACAAAAGTGATTTCCATTCAACACATTTAAAAGATCAATTTCTTTATTTTTTTCCTCAAAGATTTAATCTTAATACAATTAATTCTTAATGTCATACGATTGTTATAATTATCAATTTGTTCGGCTGACAAAAATTTTTGAATCATCTTATTTTTTTGTAAAAGAAAGTACCATACACCATAAGGGTTCTTTTTTTTTTTTTTTAATGTTGACAAAAATTTAAAAAGAAATGAGCAATTCTAGTTTCAACCAAGGCAAACGCATTTGAATGTCAACATTAATAAAGAAAATCAAGTGGGTCTTTGACCAAGACCAGCATAATAAAATCTCAACAATGGCATAAATGACAAGGACTATGGTTGGTGATCCATCGAGGGGAGTAGAGCTTTAAAGCCACTAATGTTGAACAACCAACAATTGATTTCATCTACATTTGTCCAAAATATCAGTATCATCACGTGTGAAAGTCGAAAAATTATTTAATCTTTTCGATGTGCAGGGTTGTTTATTATTTTTCGACTCGGCCTCTTACAATTCAATCTACTCTTCATGTTTTGATCTTTTAGGGTTTGTGATAACTTTTTCATTGTTGTTCATCCTCTTCTTCTTCTTCTTTTGACACTAGTAGTTTTATTATTATTATTTTTTTGTTCGGTTTGTAAATGAAAAAAAGGTAAATACTTCAAATAAAAATAAAAATTTTCAAATTTTTCATTTTCGTGTGAACTCAAAAAATTTGCTTTTATTTTTGTTTTTCCCCTTCTTATTCTATTTCAAAAGAAAGCTCTATATTAAAATTAACACTCATGTGAGGAAAACATGTATGCTTAATATAGTTGAAATTTGAGGTTAATAATATTGAAATTCCAAACCTTATAGGCATATACACAACTTAATAAAGAAAACATAACTAGTGAAACCAATGATAATAGATATCGATGTTTAAGGGATCTCTACCTAATTTTGATTATGTTGAACTGCATTATACGCTATTATTAGGATAAAAATTGACACTTAAATGTGACCTATACATTCATTTGATATCTGACAACTAATAAGCCTAACAACAACAATAACAATAATAATAGAACCTTAATCTTAATAATTGAGATCGGTTTTGAGAGTAGACGTATATGTACGCAGTATTTCCTTTACATTTTTGTAAATAGACTGTTTTTATATCTCGAATTGTGATTTTTAACTGTTGTGTCAATGTTTGTCATAAAAAAAATAATTATTATTGAAATAATGAATACCATAATTCAGAGTCATTGGTCATCCAATGTTGCTTGATCAAGCATTTCTCTAATCAATTTCTCCGATCCTATCCTGCACTCTCTGCTCAGACCAAAACAGGACATGATTCTCAAAATCCAGAACAAACCTCTGCAAGAAAATGCAGTTTTTCCCATCAATATCACACCGTAAACTGCAGTGTCTGCAAGCCCTCCATACTCAGACTTGAAATTCTCAATGTGGGGTTGTCTTCTTTTTCTCCTTCTTCTTTATTGTTGTTTTTAGATAATGCAGAAGGAACTTTGTCAACACTAAGCTGTTGTTGACAGCTAATAACCAAATATATAAAATCTGACATACGTTCAATCATGTGCAAAGCTAAATGAGTGAGAAATTAACATTAAAATAAGATTCTTGCATATACTGATTTTTTTTTTTGCAATTAATGAAGCTTTTGCAATTAATGAAGCTAAAAAGATGAGAAAGTAATGTGCAAACTAGGGTTGTTATGATATCTGGGTAATATCATGGGTACCCATGATATTATCTGGTCAAAACTCGACTCGAACTCGGTTTGACCGAACTCGAATTCAGGTACCTCGGGCTCGAGTTCGAGCTCTAGCCCAAATGTATCAGATTCGAAAGCCGGACGAGTTACTCAAATTTTTTTTTAAAATATTTTTTATATATTAAATATCTGATGATATTATCCGACGACATTATTCGATGACACTATCCGCAACACTTTAAACTTGAAAAATACAAATCTAGATCATACTATCTTATGATAATACCCGATGACATTTCGAGCTCGAACTCGAAAAATTCAAGCTTGACGAGTTCGAGCTCGAGCCTGAGCTCGAGCCCACCAAAAAATTACTCGAGTTAATACCCGAATTCGATCCAAGTGTCATAACACCCCTGATACAAACACATGTATAAATAATATATATGATAAAATAACGTTCAAATAAGATTTTCATATTCATTTTATGTAGACAACTGTTGATCAGAAAGAGTGTGCATGATAGCTAAACACGTGACTTGCATGTGATTGTGATTAATCTAAAACTTAAAATAAGATTTGCACACATATTCATTTCATTTGGCCACTGATAAAGTTAAATAAGTGAGAAATAACATATGAAAACCTGTACAGATAAATTTGCAAGAAAGTAACGTTAAAATAAGATTTTAATATTTAAATTATCTATATAGCTGATGATTATAAAAATATGTGATTAATTTAAAACTAAAAATAAGTTTCACACACAAAAATACAATGAACATGCATATAACCCAAATAGAGCTAAATAAGAGAACCATTGATGGTTCATGCTTGCCCTACTTGATTTGATACGTAAAATAAGAAAATCAATATTTTTTTTTTAGGTACGAGATATAATTAAGTGAAATTGAATTATGAGAATAAGAATAGAAATATGGAGACTCTATCAATTGACAAGAAGGTGTATATCACCAAAGATTCATATTAAATAAAATGGTGTGCTTGAAAATTCAACCCCATCGGATTAAGCTTTTAAAATTATTTAATATTTCAAAAATTTTATGAACAAAAAACCAATCAACCTATTATAGTATTTACAAAATCAAATTTCATCGGTTTATAAGTTAAATTGAAATAATCAAAATTTTTAAAAAATATTAAATACATGACACGATAAGATTCATAAATTTTTAAAGAAAGATATAAGCTGCATTAAATTCAATGTTCCAAATAAATATTATAATTATTATTTTTATTTTTCTATTTTCATTTGGAAACACTGAACACGTGAAGGTGATCTCAATGCGATGCAATGCGCACAAAACGGCAAAACCAAAAACCAAAATCCAAAAATTGCAGAAACAAAAGAAAAATAAATACGAGAGAGAGAGAGAGAGAGAGGTGCAAGGGAACGCTCACCACATGTGACCAGCCAAACAGCCGCTGACGCGCCACGACTCTACCCCCAAATCCAAACACCCCCCCTCTCTCTCTAGATAAAAGACTTCAATTTCTACACCTCTCTCTCTCTCCCTCTCACCGGTTCAACACAGTGCATGTTCTTCTCATAAAACTCTCTCCCTCTCCCTCTCTCTCTCGCTCTCTCTCTCTCTGTTCAGCAATGGAATCACCAGACTCGTCTTACGTTTCATCACCAGAGAACGCACCGAAGCGATCTGGACGGCCCAAATCCCCTAATTCTGCTGCACCCGAGGGTTAGTACTCCATTTTCTTAATCTCATTTCAATTTTTCTTTCTCTTTCATAAATTTCCGAGATCTGTCAATTTCTGATCTGTTGGTTTATTTTCTGAAGATCTGTTAGTTGCT
Source organism: Dillenia turbinata (assembly GCA_037126225.1). Taxonomy (NCBI): domain Eukaryota; kingdom Viridiplantae; phylum Streptophyta; class Magnoliopsida; order Dilleniales; family Dilleniaceae; genus Dillenia; species Dillenia turbinata. Next base: position 21,982,323 of record JBAMMX010000013.1, read on the forward strand.
GTCTTTTCTGAATTTTTATCTCTTATTGTTGAGATTGAACTAGGTCATGTCAGGTGAATTTCACGTGTTCTGGCTTTTCTTTTTGGGGTTTTAGCCGAGTTGAGGAATGTGGGTTTCTATTATATGATTTTTCTTGTGAATGTTGCCATTTGGGCTTATACACCATTAGGCAACAATTGGTTTATTCCGAAGTGTAAGTTTAGTGGGTTTTATGTGGTTTTAGTAAAGGTAATTTAGATATACATGAAGTCCCCAGGCAAAAATTTGTTTATTCTGAAGTGAAAAGTTGGTGGAGTCGGTTGTTTCTTTTTCCTTTTTTTTTTTTTTGTTTTTTACTCTTTAGAAACATGAATTTTTAGAATTATGTGAACCAAACGAAGTGAAAATGTAATCCCGAAATAAATATATGGTGGGTTTTGTTGTGATCTGTGTAGTCCTACAGGTGCATATTTTTGGTTATAATGAACCCCATTAAGGGAAAACGGGTAATCATGGGTTTGGTTGTTATTTTATTTTATTTTAAGAAATATAAATTTTGAATCATTCGTGAATCCCACCAAGTGAAAATTGGTCAACCCTGAAGTAAATATATGTTTGGTTTTGTTGTGATTTGTGTAGTTCTACAAGTGCGTGTTTTTAGTTATACATGAACCCATCGAGGGAAAATTGAATTATCATGAAACGAAAATTTAGTCAGCTCCCTTGTGATTTTTATGGTTTGACAAGTGGAAATTTAGGGTTATGAAAGAAACCCTGAAAAAAGAGAATTAGTTGTTCCTGAAGTTTATGGCGGTGGGATAACTTGGAGTTGCTTAGGAAATGCATTTTTTTTCTTCTGTGGTTTGTGTGGTCTTACCAAGTGCAAGAAAAGGATTATGCATGAAGCCCACCAAGTGCAACATTATTTTACCTTGCAGTAAAAGTTTGGTGGCTTCTGTTGCAACTTATATAGTTTTAGAAGTGGAAATTCGTGGCTATACGTGAACCCCCACAAAAGCAGAGTTAGTTTGCCCTGAGCTTAATGAGGGTTGGGATTACTTGGTGTCACTAATGAATTTCCTTCTTTAGAGTTCGTTTTCTGATTTATGGCTCAGATTTCCATTGTTGTAGATAAGATGAATATTGAGAACAAGAGAGTTAACTCTTTTATTAAGGAAGTGGTGGTTAGCTAATTAGGGTTGGTTTTTAGTGTTCCATTTGACTTCTCTATGGTGTGATATGGGGCTCTTGTGTTTCATGTTGGTGTTTCCAAAAAGTCTGTGGAAAATGTGACTGCTGGAATCATTGTTGAGTGGAACTTATTTGCTCTTGTTGATTGCTTTTGGGGGGGGGGCATGTTAGTGATGAGGTCATCAAGATTGCAAGGAATTCACAAGATCCAACTCAAGTTCCAGATGGCTGGTGACAAAGACTCGAGTTAAAAAGTTAAAAAAAGTACTGAATAACTTAATTCAGAGGGTTTTACAACAAGAAATTGGAGTCCAAATGAATGAAGAACCAAAAGGGGTCTTAATTATGCTCATACAAGCCCAATTGGAAGAATAAAGGGTCCAAAACTATCCAAAATTAAGGGAGGACGAAAATAAAGAAAAATAGCAGCAAAACTTGATCAAAATAGTTTGGCTTATTTAGTTTTCTAATTTTTTCTTTATAGTTTATATTTTAGTTTTCTAATTTTTGATTGTTTAGAAAGTTACTAAATTTTTAATTACTAATTTAGTCTTTACCTTTTGTCTATAAATAGGTCATTACATATTGTGTAAAAGACAACTTTTGAGAGAATTAATAAAATTATAAAGTTTCTTCACACGTCTTGTTTTTTTGAGAACGTTTGAATTTATTCAAGATAGGAGTCTTGTTTAGTTCTTTGACTTATTAATCTAGACTTCGAACCACCTAGATTGTGGCGTCATTCATTCCATCTTTATACCAAGGTTCTTGTTCTAGTGAGAAACGAGTTTAAGGTCATATATCTTAGGTTCTTCCTCCTTTAGGGTAAGGGTTTAAGTCTTTATTTTCCACTGATTCAAATCATTCGTTAGGAAGATTCTTGGACCATTTTACTTGTTCGTGTGTTTTAGGGCTTCTATACCTAACGGGTTCACATCAGTTAGTATTAAGAAAGAAATGTAAAGTGGGAATAAGTTGCTGTTTTATAGGTTAATGGAGAAGGTGATGGCATATTAACAAACGTATCTGGTTCCTTGTTTTGTTTTGTTTGTGGTGACAGTAGGTGTGAGGGAGTGTCTGATTATTCTTAGCACTTGTGCGGTATGAGTAATAGTTGGAATAAGGATTCTCATCAATTGACTTGGAAGCATGATTTGGTTTGTGTATGAGCGTGTTGAGCTGAATTTGTGTCCAGTTATGCACCATCTTGGGGGTAAAAATGATCTGGATGTTTTGTTGGCTATATTCTCTTCGTATATCATGTTTGCATTGGCCATATAAGGTTGTTTTCACAAGCTGAGCAGAACCTGATATCCAAAATCAAAATGAAAAAAATAAATGACAGAAGATGCATTTGATGAAGAAAGAACAACACAAGCATCAAGTCTTGCATTAAAGAAAAAGATGTCTCATATTTTCTTCAGCTCCTGCTGCTGCACATTCTCTTCTTTAAACAATGTAAATCTAAGGTGGATCCTTGTTTCAGCTTAGGCCTAGAGTTTCTTGGGATTCTTCTATTACTGAGTGAGGATATGATCTTAATTTGAGATATGCCTATTAAGGTTGATTTCATATGGCTTTAGTATCTACAAGTCACTTTTGACTAAAGATCTACAAACCACTCTAGATTGGTGAGTTTTTCAGGTTAATATAGATAGAAATTAAGAACTTAATTTTGATTAATTTCCCTAAAAAAAATGCAGATGCAAGACTCAAAATATCACTAAAAACATTTTAAATGGTTGGGAAAATAATTAAAATCACTGTCAAAGCAATTAAATTTCTACTTTTGCCATCAAAAATCCACCATATCATGCAGTAGTTATTTGTCAACCTTTTTATAAAAGGTGGGCTTATGACTTTCAATGCCATGTGACATATAATCAACTATGAAGGTTGTTCCAATTTCAGAGCAATTGCTGATCCTCCCTCACTGACATAAGAATGGTCAAGATAAAGGAACTTCATTTGAAACATTAAGTTACCTTACCACCACACTGGAAGAAGAGGATGGGCAGGAACTGCAAAAGACATGTGATAGATATGTTATTTTTTTCTTGGGTTGTGTGCATGTTTTCTCCTAGGATTATTCTCAATTTTTCTGTATGATCGAATTTCTCTTTGTCTTTTGTAAATTTGTCTTTTTCTCTAAAGCTAAATTGCTGTTGGTGTCTGTTCAATGAAATTTCCCCCTATTGTTTTCAGTCTTTGTGTGCACTGTGCATATATTGAGATGATGACGCTTTCAGGACCATCTATTATGGTTGATCCGCTAAAGTTTAGGTAGAACTATTTTATTATTATTATTATTTTTTGACTCTTTTGATTTGTGTGTTTGTTTGTCTGTGCTATGTTTTCTGGTTTGCTCATTTGGTTGGTACCCCCTGGAGGATTAGCTAGGTTGCTTGGGCCATTTGCATGCTTATTTAGGTTCCTTTTGGGGAAAGTTGAAGTTAGGTTCAACTGAGATTATATAGATTTTCCAATGCAAAAGATTATTTAAATGATGATAATTTTAATCACTTTTGTAGAGAAATTTTATTTCCTCTTGCAAATATTCTAGATTTCCTATAAAAGATTTTCTAGTTTAGTTGAAATTTATTACAAGAAGAATAAGACAAAATAAAGGTAAATTGGAAAAGTGGAGAGAAGTTGAGGTTTTGTGAACACCACCTTATTGCTATATTGCTATATTGCTTACGCAATGCATGCTAGAAGGAATATGTTCTTTCTATTTTATTTAACCTTACTTCATGCATCATTCTGTCGAATATTCTCTTTTTGTGTTGTTTTTACTTTACCTTCTGAATATATGCTTAAAGGGTTAGCCTTCGTTTTATTATCTTGCTACTTTCAATTTGAGTTATTTATATTTCTTTATTCGACCATTTCTCAACCTGGCTACTTTTTTAATCTCCTGTTTTTTGGTACCTATTGTTGTTGTTGTTGTTTAGTTCTTATTCAACTAAGATACATTTTGTTTTTGTTTTGTTTTGTTTTATTTTGTTTTTGCATGCCACGCTCTAATCTCAAAATATAATGATATTATGCTTTTTGAATATATGTTGCATTTGTTCACTATATTTTTTTTTTTTTTTTTTTTTTTTTTTTTTTTTTTTTTTTTTTTTTTTTTTTTTTTTTTTTTTTTTTTTTTTTTTTTTTTTTTTTTTTTTTTTTTTTTTTTTTTTTTTTTTTTTTTTTTTTTTTTTTTTTTTTTTTTTTTTTTTTTTTTTTTTTTTTTTTTTTTTTTTTCTGAAAATTGTGGTTCGTACTCTTTTCTAGATGTGCCAATTTTGTGCTAAATAAGTGTGCTGGTTATTAACATGTTTTATTATCCTTGTTCTTTCAATTTCTGATGCTGCCAGAATCTATGGAGAAGCCAACATACATTAGGTTTCTGGTGTCAAATGCTGCAGCTGGTTCTGTGATTGGAAAGGGTGGGTCCACAATTACCGATTTTCAATCCCAGTCTGGAGCGCGGATCCAACTGTCACGTAATCATGAGTTCTACCCTCGAACAACTGATAGAATAATCATGATATCCGGAATGGCTGATGAAATAATCAAGGCCACTGATCTTGTCCTTTCTAAATTATTAAGTGAGGTAGTTTTGCATCTAATTTGCTTGTTTTCATTATTTTTTTTTTTCTTTTGGTGGATGATGTTAATGGAAATGTTCTTTCTGTTGGTCAGTTTCAACCTGAAGGTGGTGATGATGTTGAGCCTAAATCAAGGGTGAGACTAGTTGTTCCAAATAGTTCCTGTGGTGGCATAATTGGGAAAGGAGGAGCAACCATTAAGTATGGATTCTATCCTTTGTACTTACTTTTTGGAAATTTTCTTCGGTTATGATGCTTGTATTCTTGAAATTTGTTTCATATGAACTAACCAGTCAAAAGTGAATCTGTGAGTGTATGCAAATACCCAGGAACATCAGGGATATAGTTGCGTGTGCTATTTTCTTATACCTATTCATGAAGAAATAGGTGGATCCTCTTAACAATAAAATAAATCAGTATTCCACTAATCTATACATTGGGATTTGACTTTGTGAGATCTTGTTTAGGGTTTTAAATTTTAAAATTTTCCATTCGGGCAGGGAGAGCATTACCAATATCTGGTACTTTATGCTTATCTTGTGGCATTCTGATGAGCAAACAGTATTAGTAGCCTGAGGCTTAAAAAAAAGGGACCTACGCCCGTGCTAGTTGCAGCTTTTTTATTTGCTATGTACAAGTTCTTTGAAGTTAAATGCCATGGGAGAAGAGAGAGATTTAGTAGATATGGGCAGTGTGTAGGCAACTTGAGTGAGAAAACTTTCATGAAAATATTCCCCGATTATTGATGAAGCACAACAGTTCTTCTTTGCTGTGTATTTTCTTCTTTGATAAGGAACCTGTTTGATTGCATAAACACTTAGAATGTCACCTCAGATTATGAATAACGTGGGCTAATTGAATTATGTATTATACCCAATTGCTAATCTGGCTATATCCTGGCTAATATTCACTAAAAGATGAACAGAATTATATTCTTCATCTTTTAGAAGCACGTTGTTCTTTGGAGGTTGTCACCTATCAAGCAAGACTGGGTCCTAAATAATTTTTTAGCTTAACTGATTGGCCCTTTTATCTTAGGATGTCGAGCTTTGCAGCACACAACTTCACTTCTTATGTTTGAAGGTTGTTCGCATGAATACTTTTCAGTTTAATGAGATGTAGAGCCATGGTTTCAAAGCAAATTGCTAGGCATTTTAGCTGTTTTCTCCTTGCCTCCACCCCTCATTTTTTGACTCTTCCATAGATATATATATATATATATATATATTTTAATGAACTTATATATCTCCCTTTCTTAATGGCTTATCCATTAATCTCTGGAGCACATCACTGATACATTTTACTAATTCTTTCTCTATTTAGCTTCACGTGGACTTGCATTAATTGGCCTTGCACTGCTTTTTAACATGGATCTTAGTTATGTTTTTTCTTTTTCTATTTTATTGGAGTTTAAAACTGTAAATCAAGTGTTCTTATTTATATTGGAGGTCATGCATCTGCTTTGTAGGTATGAAATTTTTGGTTGTTTCCTAGAGTTGACTTGGAAATGCATGAAAGATGCAAACAATCGTTGGTCATTCATTTAAAAAAATCACAGATGATTTTTAACCTCATTTTTTCCCTACCAAGAATGCCAATGCTTACATTTATCTGAAAACCACCTTTAAAGGTGCTTTTTTGTTGCATAAAGGCTGTCTATGCAAGAATACTTTTGCAAGATAATTCATAGATAAAGCCATATATTTGTTAGTACATGTTTCCTCCAGAAGTTTGAGCTGGCATCAACTAATCATCTATTACTACATCTATTTAATATTGCGTATGGTCCTTTATTCCATCTTTTCTACTTTGGTTTTGTTATCAGATTCTGGCATGGTCTAATTATAATTATCCTTTAAACAATAGTTCCTTTATTTCTTTGTGGTGTATTCATCCTTCCCCATTTAGACAGTCCTTATATACACATTTGTTTGGCTTGAAACCAAGGAAAGACCTTGTTAGCTGTGCTATCAATTGCATTCAACATTATTCAAGGAATGACTTTATTGTCTATTCTACCAATTACATTCAACATTATTCTAAGGAGAAAATTTAGCCAATGAGATTTATGTGATTCCAAAATGTTTTGCTTCTTAAATTAACATGAATGGCTTTGCCAAACCATATTTAAGACCCTGCATTCTCTGTGCTTTCCCTTCTAGGTAGTTCCTGTTCTTATTCTTGTAGCTCAGCTAACCACATTAACAACACTATTCTTGTTCTGTGAGAAATCTTATATGTAAAAAAGAAGAGGAGAAACATTGTCATGCATAAAAATAGAAGAACAAAGGTTTGTTAATTTTTAAAATACAAAGGTCTCCCATTGGCCTTGTCCTCTTTATACAAAGCCCTGTAAAAAGATTTAGCACTCGTTTCTGTCTTCAAACTGGCTCATCCTCAGAATTTGGATTCATCAGTTTATTTGTCTTAAAGTGATAATGATTCCAACTCCCAATTTTATGTTTTCTTACGAGTTTTGATTAGTGATTGACTTGTGGGACTTGACTAAATTTCCAGAAAAACAAAGCTTGCCTTTCAAGATATAGAATAATAAATATAATTTTCTCTACGAGCTTAAGTTTTTGGAGCCATTGGGTATTTCACATGGTATTATAGTGAGAGTATCATGAGTAAACAGTGTCTTTAACCTTATGACATAAGGTCGCATCTTGGAAAAGCTTCATTTTCTATGACCAAGTTTCTACCTTTCTAGCTACCTCCAATTTATCCTTCTTTCAGTTCTTTTGTATCAATATTATGCCAGTAGATTCTCTCCTTAGAGTAACTGAGTAAGTTTACCTTGCAACTATGAGGATGACTTATTTTCTTGAAAGAAAATTTTGGTGGATATGTAGATGTTAGTTAGCCTTTCTTCCTTCTGCCCGTTTGTCTTTGTCGATGCAGAGGAGAGCTGCTTGGTTGGAATTGAATATATTACTCTCTAAGCCATAAAGCGAAAACAATCATCTCTCTCTCTCTCTCTCCTTTTTTCCCCCTTCCTTTTTTATGCCGTTGTTTTTGGTTTCTTAAACTTGCACCAATATCGGTGTATCTCTCTCTGCAGATCTTTTATTGAAGATTCCCAGGCTGGCATCAAGATATCTCCTCAGGATAGTCATTATCTTGGGTATGATAGGTTGGTAACGCTGACAGGTTCACTGGATGAACAATTGCGTGCAATAGAATTGATTCTTTCTAAGCTGAGGGAAGATCCACATTATTCACAGGCCATGAATGCTCCGTTTTCATATGCAGGTATACCAATTTTAATCAGCATATTTGATTTCATTGTGTTGAGTATATTCCCTTTTTTATAATTCATTATCCTTATGGCAGTTGAGAAGAAGTAGGCTTCATATAGTCTTGCCTCAGGGACACTTTTGAAATAAATCTATACTTTTTCATTTCCTTATTCTGTGTTGGCTTCTGGGCAGCCTGCACTGCCCAAAATGCATAGGGCTGGGACTGAAGAAGCAGGCCCAAGGTCTTTGCAAGGATAATTTTTTTATTGGCCAGATGTTTGGAACTTGTTTGGCGCAGTTCTGCCCAATTAATTATTTGTGTTATATATTGCAGTCAAACATAGCATGTAAGATCCAAGAGCTCTTTAAGGACTTTTGCTTATTACTAGGTGCATCATGATTCATGAGATTTATTGCATATTCTTTGAAAATCATCGGTTTGGAACTTCATCAATGCACACAATAACGAATCTACTTGTAAGCTATTGTGCACAATTGAAAGGTGAGGGTGTACTAGGTTAAAACAATCCACACTAGAAGCTACCTTCCTTGATGCAAAAGGCTTACAGTGAAACCAGAAGTGATATTTTAATTTAAACATCCAGGATAGGGACCTTTTGGTTCCTTAAAAGGTTTTCATGGGCCTCTCCTTTTCTACGGTCCAAACATCAACAAAATTGGCTTCGTTAAGCTTGGTCAATGGTTTCATTGGCACCTATGAGGTTGCTTAGTAATGCCTAGATTATTTTGGTGGAAGATTTTGGTCCATCACTAAATCCAGAATGTGTAAAACAAGATCTGGCACGGAACATGTACTAAAATACATAAAGATATTCTTAGAGCCTACTGAATGAATAAGGACAGTAAGAGGGAACAATTCAAATAAAAGGCAACTAATACGTTCACAAAAAGGAGTTAGTGGATCATTTCTTTCAAATGAATCATAGGATCATAATGAATACATGAGATACTAACTTGTGATTGTTAACTCATTGAGAAAGTGACCTACAAGAGATAGATGCTAAATGACGAGGGCTGCGGGAGCATCATTTAGTGCCAATAAGGAGGGGAAAAAAAAAAAACTAAAATGCAGCAACTTTAGAATGTCGGAAGTTGTATAAGCTGTTCAATTACTTGTTACAGTTAACCTACTGGTTTTCTGAAGGTCTTATGTAGTTTCTAAGATTACTGTATTCTCCAGGGGTCTTATTCATCTTTTATGTGCTATGTTATTGGTTTTACCTCTTTTAACAATGGAGGATCAGGGAGCATCGGTTGTCTGGGTACAGGCTTGGTTGGGTTTATTTTCCTCGTGTTAATAAAAAAACAACCCGCTGCTGGCTGAGCATAAGGCTTATCCTGATTCCATTGGGTTTGGTCAGTTTCAGTCTGGTTTTAACATTTGGTGCATGTCTTGATGGCTGTCTTCAATTCAACACACACACACTCTCTCTCTCCCCCTCTCGCTAAAAATTGAATACAAAAAACGAGAGAGAGAGAGAGAGAGTATGACTTTTGATGTGTTCATCTCCTCTCTAGCGCATCCAAGACCTCATCCCTTATAATCCTTCCAAATCCCCAAACATCTTTTTCCAATCCCTTGATTTCACTTCTTCTGACCTCAAAATCATCACCTCTATTGTCAATTCTGAGTCTTTGCTGGAAATCTGCCATTATTGCTGCCTTTGAAGAAGTGTCAGTCTCTTCCGATTTTTGATCCAGATCATTTCTTCTTCAACCTCTGGGTATGGTTACGATCTCAATCGAAGAAAAAAAAGCTTTTCGTTCAATCTCTCTCTATCTCTCCCCCTCCTTTTCCTCTTCTTCTTCTTCTTCTTCTTCTTCTTCTTCTTCTTCACTGATCTCTAAGATCAGGTCTTGTAATTCATTTCCTCGAATTTGGCAATGGTGGCACCAACAGCATTGTCACCATGCGAGGAGAGAGTCTATGGAAAATTCACCATTATGTCGAGCAAGTTTAGCAATACGAACAAAGAAATGATGGCGTTTGTGGTGAAAGTCGTTGCAACCATCAACAAAGGCAAAGAACTCACCGTGGAAGAGCAAAACCTCCTGTCCTCTTGAGTTATTTTCTGTGATATATTCTGAACTCAGTATCTAAAAACCAGACCCACCAATGTGGCAATTTTTGTTATTTAATTCAGTCGGGGTCATCTTAAACCGGACAAATATGCACTAATCCTATCCCGACCGAGACACCCGATTTTCTCAGCATATATGACCCAATCCTGAGCGATATATGGTGAGTGACGTGATCAAAGCAGTAGCCATCCGATTGTGTCAGTCGGTTTGCTTATTCTTGCAAACCCCTATGGAGGGATGCTCTTTACTTTTCAACTTAGGTGCAGCAATTGCCATCCCAAGGGAGGGCTAGAGACTTAAGGGGCCCTTAAATGTTGTGCAAAATGTCTAAGTTAGTTAGATAGGTTTCCAGTCTTGAATGCCTTGCAATGGTTGCTATCAATTTCAGAGTAACACATATATCCTAATGCTCAATGAGGTGCAATCATTACATATTCAGTTTAGAAGGATCGGTGTCATCTTTTATGTGCATTATATATCTTCTTCAGATATTCAGTTTAGAAGGATTGGTGTCATCTTTTATGTGCAGTATATATCTTCTTCAGAGTAAATTTTTACTGCATTTTCACTAGGACACAAACTAGAAAGTTTGGTGTAATGATAATTTAAGAAACTGTGAAAGCTTGGCTTAATTCTGTCAGTTTATAAAAAGGATCACATTCAATGAATTACAGACAGAGGCCTCATACTTTAAAAGTTTGTTACCTTTTTTTTTTAAATATAAATTGTCTCTGGGATCTTGGAAACTAGTGGATCCTATAACTATTTTAGTTCCAGTCTGGAAAAAGCCTTCTGGCTTCATCAATCTTGTAGTTTCCCAAGCTATTTTTTACAATTCAGAAATTCAGGTATATGGATGTAGTGACTTCGCTTTTGTGTTCATAGAAGCTATAAATTTCCATGCTTAAATTGTAGATATTGATTCCTAGATCTAGGGAAGGATAGGAACATCTAGAAGGTATCTTTTGTTGGATCTCCACATTTTAGTGCATTGGAATGACATGGTAAAATTTAATATCTAGTAAGTTATATTTTTTCCTTGAATTGTTTAGATGTTTTCAATGTTGGTTTTCATGGTTTCATATGCAAATGTACTTCCTTGTGTTGGCACAGCACCATACAATGCAGTGAATTATGGACCAGGACCATATCAGGCTGGAGGGAACTTTCAAAATACCAAGGTTTACTCTTTTCCTCTTTTATTGTATCCATACTGTTCCTTGTACTGTGATTCTTGTCATGATACTTGTCCCTTTTCCTGTTTTCTTATTTGAGTGTATTCTATTGTTTTCGGAAAGATACATGTACGGCCCAAATATTACTTTTTGGCTGATCATACTACATGATTTTATTGTGCTTTTGTGATTCATGATTGTTCTTTTACCTTAATACTTGGACAGATAAGTTAGAGTTGCTGTTGCCCAGACTGGTGCAATGAATGCACTTATGTAGTCCTGAATTTGTAATTTTTAATTTTTTCCTTATATTGCGGAAGTTGCTGTTGGTTTCAGAAACTTTAATTGTCGACTTTGTTAATATCTACAATTAGAAATTGATCATCATTTTTTAGTTGCACCATGAAGCCGGAGCAATTTATACTTGCACAGCGGTCAAAGCCTCAGGTGAGCCCTTTGTGCACCGGGTGAGCCCTTTTGCCGACCCCAATTGTTGGAATTAAGGCTCAAGTGGTTGTTGTTGTACAGTGGTCAAAGCCTAATGTCAAAACTAAAATTCCATCATAAGCAGAGATGATGGTTGGGTTCATTTTAAAATGTGTTATGCAAGTAACGATTTCCAAAACTTAACCATCATTTTGTTGATGCTGTCGATATTTTTAATGGAACCATGTTTAGCAATATACTTATATTTTACATGTAAAATTATGTTTTAAAGTGGAAGCATGATAAGCTTAAATTATCCCCTTGATCTAACAACTACCTGCTGTTCTTGAGTTCAATTTGGGACTGGCATCTCTATTGTCCTTTACCCAATTTTATATTTGCAATTGATAAACTCTTTGGAATATGTCGGCTTATTTATGGCAGTGGAACACCTACGTTTCTCATGTAAATTTAATTTCACTGTGTCGTGCTGAGGGCTCGTCACCGTCTTTAGAAGACTGAAAATACTCAACTGATGCCATGGGTTGCTCCTTAAGTGCAAAGATTGTAGTATGAATATGATCTTTTGATAAATATTTTGAGGGTACTTTAGTTTAAGCCCCGGTGCGAATGTGGATCATGGTCGGGCTAATGGAGAAGTCTTTTCTCTGCAGGAGGATCAAAGTAACTCAGTTACAATTGGTGTTCCAGATGAGCATATTGGTGTTGTTGTTGGTCGCGGGGGAAGGAACATTATGGAAATCAGTCAGGCATGTATATAGCAATTCTATCTTGTTCTATCCCATTGATCTGGTTCTTAACTTTTTTCGTTTCTTTGTTTTTGCAGGTTAGTGGAGCCAGAATAAAGATATCTGACCGAGGTGATTTTATGTCAGGGACATCCGACAGGTGAGTGCTGATACCCTTTTTTTGTGGGTTTAAATTTAACTGCAGCTTGGTATATTTTAGGTCAATAATCAAATTTTGCTTATTTCTGTGGTCTGTTTTGTACCTTGTTTGTAGGAAAGTGACAATCACTGGGTCACAAAGAGCAATTCGAACTGCTGAGGGTATGATAATGCAAAAGGTTACTTCTGCTTCAGAGAGAGATGATAGATAACTTTTGACCCTGCTTGTCAGTTCATGTTGAGAACATAGTGAGTGGACCTTCCCGCATTTTCTATATGTATGAATCCTTTTATTGCTGCTTATCTTCACCCACCGAAATTTTTGTCTTATGTTGGAATTTTGGTGGGATAGTATGAAGAGTGGGAAAATTTTTCTTGGAGAGAGAGGCAGTGAGAGACAGAGGAAGAGATAAACTGGTTGACCAATTATAGATATGTGGATATATTTTTCATAGAAGTCGAAGGACAATAGTTTCATTTATTCATATACATAGTTGTAAACCTGTGGTTATTGTTTTGTATTCGTAGATAAGCAATGCATGTTACTGTGAAATGAAGTCCAAGTGTTTCGTGTCTGAGGCCTTGCTAGCTGCTATCGGCTTATTTTTGCATGGAAGCTGTAGAAAAATTAACATTATTTCTCATGTGTTTGATTGGAGGCTGAAAAATTAAAAAACACAGAGAATCTTTATTCATAATATAGGAACCCATCGACATACACAAGTACTAATGCAACTTCTACCATGTTTACTTACATGTAGAATGGGAGTTGCAATTTATTGTAGGTTTATAAAATGAGGAAGGATTGAAATCCTACCTAGAAAAATGATGATGTGTTCATGGATAGTCCTCTCCTCCCCCATTGCCATATCCTGACCCACTTCCTGAACCGTAGCCAGAGCCACTGCCTGAGCCATAGCCAGAACCTCTGTTGCCACCGCTGCCACCCCCACTGCCGCCACCGCCACCGCCACCACCACCGCCGCCGCCACCGCCACCACTTCCACTTCCACTTCCATATCCAGAACCATATCCAGAGCCATATCCTGAGCCACTTCCAGAACCAGACCCTCCACCTCCTCCACCTCCACCGCCTCTGCCACCACCACCGCCACCTACTACTCCACTCCCACTTCCAGAACCATATCCTGAGCCACTGCCAGATCCATATCCGGAGCCTGAGCCACCGGCAGATCCATATCCAGATCCTCCACCTTCACCTCCACCACTACCATACCCTCCCCCTTGTGAACTTCCATAACCGGAGCCACTACCAGACCCATATCCCGAACCATACCCAGACCCTGACCCTGACCCATTGCCCAAACCTCCACCTCCCCCTCCCCCTTTGCCTCCGCCTCCACCTCCACCCCCATCTGCCCCACCACCTTTTTTACCTGCAAGCAGCTTTGGTGGCCTTGCAGCTGCAACAAGTTCAAGAACAAGTAAAACTAAGAATAAAGCACCTAATACCCTGCTGCTGGCCATTTTTAAACCCTAAATGTGATGGGAAATGTCTCTTTGCAACTACTAGTTGTAGAAACACCAGGTCTTTGTGATGTAAATGGTTAAGTTCGGGTCCCTATTTATAGGCATTGTTAAGATCCCTTTTTTGCCAAGTATTAAAACAATCCAGTAGCTTCTATTCTTACTTTCAGAGGGAAAAGGGGCATGTGTGCATTTGTGGGGCTTAGTGGTGTTGGTGGGGGGAGGGGGACGCTGTGCTGATGATATGGCGGTGGTGGGGGTATGTCCTATCTTGTTTGTCCATGCAATTCTCTTCACTATAAAGTTTTCTACCACTTTTGACTTGGTATAAAATGCTAGTCATGACACATTCACACTTGTAGCCTGTTATAATGCATAAACATTTGATGCATTCCCTGGATATCTGGAAATCCAAATTTGAAAATCTTGCATTGTTCAATACAAATGATGCCACATAACTGTGTAATGGGATTGATTTGTGTTTAGAGTTTGTTCATTATTGTCTGTTTTAGGCTATTAGAATATTTGAGCTCTTGATGGTTATTTGATATTCGCATTCTCCATTTGGGAACTCTATACTCTCAGTGCTTAATTGTTTGCAAAATGCAATCTTGAAATTGCAATCCAGGTGTAAGTGGGCATGATGGTTTGCTCTCCTTGAGCACGGAAGCTGCGATGCCGTCACTAGTTAATGATGGTAGCACATTTGTTTATTCTTATGTCCAGTATATCACATTGATTCGAAGGTTGAAAAAAATATTAAACCTTAAAATTCAAAACCACAAAGTACTCACCAACCCACCTACTCTAAGTTCCTCTCTCTCTCTCTTCTGTTAGTGGGGTTTGTTTCATTCCTTCATTTGGAAGCTTGAGTTGGGACTGACAAATGGCGCTTTCTCCTTTATGCACAGCACGCTTGCTTGCGTTTTTTTCGCCAATCACTGTAGGCCCAATAACATTCTACGCACTTCTTGTTAGCAAAATTTTGTGCACTTTGTGGCTTGTGTGGATTGTATTTTCCACTAAAGTTCTTGAAGTCAATTGGGAAGATAATGTTTGTTAACAGGATGCTATTGCAAATCCAAATGTCACGTTTCCTGTTCTAGGGCTAGTGATTGACCCCCCAAGTCAATATCATTTTTATGATGCTCTTTATGAGTTTTCGAGCCTTGATTGGGATGAAGCTGAAGATCCATACTCGGTGCATGGTGTGAACTTTTAAAGGTTTGGAACCGGAATGTGTTTCTTTTCTTACACGTAAAGTCGGTGCAACTACACCACAATTGAATTCACTTGTTTGTATATACTTCTTTCGTATCAACGTTTAGTTGGCGTAGCGGGAAGGCATTGCGATCCCTTAATTAAGCGTTCGAGATTGAGTTTCTTGGGAACAGAAAAAACAATATTGGGAGAGCCTCTTCCCTAAAGGGATTCGATAGCGGTTCAACTCAAATTAGTCAGAATAAAAAACTGGATATTGAGTGATGGACCAAGTTTAGAGCAAAAAAAAAAAAAAAAAAGAAAAAGAAAAAAATAAACTTCTTTCATAATTTCCTTTGATTTGTTGAAAACATGGCAGAGATCTTTGCTCACTCAGAACTTAGCTCTTTACTCTTATTTATTTATTTATCAGTTTCAATACAATAATAACTTAAAACCCATTTTATCGAAAATTTGCACATAAATTGTCATGCCCCTTGTTCTCGTCATACAAGGGGCTCATGGCGGAGGGTTCCAGCCCCCACAGCCCCTGCCCTTTATCAATGGCGTTTCGAGGTGAGAAAATAAATGACGAAGGATCTCTATATATATTGCTTACACTACTTTTGATTCACAAATCTATTTATTTTATGTTATTTTATTTTATTTCAATTTCATGATGGTAATGATAATGAGAACAAGAAAAGTGGTGGTATTTTGATAAATGATTTTTTTTTTTTTTTTGTGATAAAGGAGATGTAATCAAGTGAAATCGAATTAGAGAAAAGAGGATAGAAGTGGGATGGTTCAACTGTTTGAGCTATTCTTGAGGGACATCTTGATAAATGATTTGTAAACAATAGAGGGAAGAGATCTTATTTGGGGGAATTGAGAGTAGGAAAGCAAAGATCCCTTTTTTTTTTTTTGGTACACCACCGTTATTTAGAGTTATATTTCGATTAATCCAGTTTGAGACTTATAGTGATTCATTTCGGAGGTTAACCTCTCAGCGTAATTTTTTTATTTTCAAGACTCGAACCCGAGATCTTGGTTAAGAGAGTTAGTATCGCATTTGATTAGGTCGAGTATCTATTAGTAAAGCAAAGATCCAATGGTTTTGTGAAAGGAGAGACTTCCTGTCTTGTGCTTCATGGAAATACAAAACTAACAATCTCACAAAGAAATGTAATTCATAGTGCAAAGGGGAAAATGACAGAAAATAGCTTATAATTCCGAGCTGAAAATGGCAAACCAACTTTTTTTTTCCCATATATATATAGACATACACAATTTTAAATGTTTTAAAATTTGTTATGCCTTTATACGATAATAAGAAGAAGTCATCTAATCTTAATAAAAATATTAACTTTTTTTTTTTTTTCTCATTTCATTCTTGCGACAACGTGGAAATTATCACCAATTTTACAATAAATCATTTGTGTGAAATCTGGGATGAGACAACTTCTATGAAGTTGGATGTGGGTTCGGGTCTGGTCGAGTTTGTTTCAGTTAATTTACTTACGTATGTAATATTATAATTAAAATATCAATTATAATTTTTTTAAAATAAATTTTAAGATTAAGGTTCAGATTGCTATTGTTATATATCAATTATAAATTTTGAAAGTTAGGGACAAATAATTCTTCATGTGTCTCGTAACATTTTGTTTAACCGAGATTAAGTATTTGTTTAGCCTTTTTTATTTTCAGTTTAAATGGAACTTAAAAGTTAAAAGGTAGCCCAAATAAGTTTTTGAAAAGTTTTTTTTAATAAAAAATACAAGAAAGAGAAGCTCTTTAGAGTAGATTTTGCTTCTCTACTTTGTGGCATTTTTTTAAAAAATGAAAACTTCTAAACCAATAAAATTGTCTTTAACTATTTTAACTATTACAATTTGGTCACACATATAAACTCAAAAAATATTAATATTTATGAATATTTTTAATGAGTATTTTCAAAATATTAAAATGAAACTCAAAATTTTTTTTTATCTTATATATATTTAATTTAACTATTTACAAAATTATTCTTTAAAAAATTTATAAACTTTAAATATTTATGGATATCTCAGGATATTTATGAATTTAAAATATTTGTATTTAATCTATCAATATTTTAGAATTATTTATAAATCTATTTATTTATGAAAATTTACATCAACTGTGCTGTATTGTAATATTATTAAATAATAGAGTTTATATTAATTATTTGGCCAAACAGTCTACTTAAATAAAAGAGTTTTTCCAAGTAAAATTATCAAATAATTTATCACTTAAATTTTGAAATCTGTATTTTTTTTATACCAGTTTATAAGCAAAAAAGGGAACTTTTTATGATAAAAAAGATTAGACAAATAGACTCTAAGCTATAGTATTGAGACTTAAAAAAGTCATATTACATCAATCAAATAAATTAAATTTTATAAAATGGTTCATATCATAAAAATTTTTTAAAAATAATTTTAAATTGGTTAAAATATTTTTAAATTAAATAAACAATTTTTAAAATATTCTTTTTAAAAAAATTTAAAATCCATAATTTATTTATTTATTTTTTTAACAAGAGAAAAGAATATTCTTTTATTCTACCATACCACTTAGCAAAAATAGAAGACTTTACATGTGGAAAGATGACGTGGAAAAGCGTCATTGGCTGAGGAATCTGTAGGACCCACAAACAAGGCCAGCTGGACAATCCACCAAAGAACAAGAAGACGACCTTCTAACTTTTTTGGTTAATTTTGTCTACTAGCGGCTCAGATTCTCTCTCTCCAGATCTAGAAATATTTGCCGTCCGATCATCCTACATTCCCAAATTCTCAGATCCAGTTTTTGGACAACGAGTACACTCGAAGATCATCCCGTCCCCAAAAATCTCTCATCAATCGCAAAATTCGGCAATCAAAATTTTTGAAGATGATGAAATTTTAGGTATTTCTTTAACGGCTCTAAAGTTTCTGAATTTTCAATTTTTTTTTTCGATCAGAAAAAAATGTTTGAATTGTGGTTAATTTTAGTTGTTTTTGAGTAATATAGTGATTGAAATGCAATGGGTTTATGAACAATTAATTTAATGGGTTTTGGTTGTCGAAATCCGTGAAATTTTTGATCTTTTTTTTTTCCTTTCGATTTGAGATGTAAATTCTGGATTTAGAACTCGTTGAATTGTCAAATTAATGATCAAATTTGTTGTCTGCAAATGGTGAATTAATTCTCTCTCTCTCTCTCTCTGTGATATAAATTGTGCAATGTGGTTGTTGATTCTTCATACGATAGTGAGCGAAGTTGAACTTGGTCTTTGAAGTTGTCCAGATTGCTTACACTAATCAAAATTCAAGTTTACATTGAACAATAGCCTGTATTTCTGCTAGCGTTGACCGTACAGACTAAATTAGGTAAGCTTATTTGTTTTTAAGTAATGTAGTGATTGAAATGTAATCAGTGTCATGTAAATTCTGTGATTGGAGATTAGATTTGGGGTTTGTGGACATCTTCAACTGAGTTTTTGGTTATTGAAATCATTTGAATTCTTGAATTTTCCCCTATTTGAGCTGTAAATTCTGGGTTTGGAATTCATTGTTATTCTCAAATAAATGTTCAAATTTGCTGTCTGCCAATATTTAACTCTCTCTCTGAGATATCAATTGTACAATGTGGTTGTTGATTCTTCATACGATAGGAAGCAAAGTTGAACTTGGTCTTATTACTTCACTTGTCATCTATAACCCATTACACTAATTAAAAGTCAAGTTTATGTTAGGGATATATTTACTTTTAGGGTTTATGGACAATTGGTTTATTGGGTTTTGGTTATTGAAATCATTTGAATTCTTGAAATTTTTCCATTTGAGCTGTAAATTCTGGACTTAGAACTCCTCTTCATTCTCAAATTAATGTTCAAATTTGCTGTCTGCTAATGGTTAATTAATTCTCTCTCTCTTATATCAATTTATGATGTGTTGCCTGCAGAGTTCAACTTGGTTTCGAAGTTGTTTATATTGCTTCATTCATGGTCTGTAGCCTATTAGTCTAATCCAAATTCAAGTTTACATTGAACAAAGACTAAATTTGATTTGTACTATGTGAGGATCTTATTCTCGTGTTTATGAATTTTTTTCCCTGAGTTTGTTTTCCTTATTTTGTCCTCTGTTGTTTGTTTATACTTCTCATAAGTGACTTTTTGTGCATCCCTAATTTTTATAGATACAGATTGTCAGCCTTGTGTATACCCAAGCTGATGGGAATGGAAGATGGAAGTAAGGATTTTGATGCCAGTAGTTGGCCTTCACAACTGGCCCACGATCAGTGGGTTTTTCTGCCTATTTCTGGCCACCATCCTGCTGCTCGCTATAAGGTGATTTTCATTGTAGACTTTAACGGCCTATTTAGTTGTCCCATGGAATGAAAATGATTTGATTTATATTTGTGAATGAAATTACTCAAAATGACATTATTTCTCTTAAGATATGTTGCTTGGCCTGACAAACAATGTGCTTGATTTGACGACTACTGATGTTGCACATTTTGATTGGTGTGTTATGTGAAAAATTCTCTTGTTAGCTTTTCAAAACTAATGATGGTGCCACATCATCAATATGTCATTTGGGGCACATTGCTTGCCTACACAAGTAACATTCCTTCTCTTAAATATAAAATCATTTAGGTCCATTTTGTCTAGGAGGCAGGGGAAGATGGGCATTTCTAGTATTAAGAGAGATGCTTTCATTCCAAGATCCTACAATCTTTGTTAAATATATATTTTGTTATGAAATCATTTACTAGAATTGATCTACATTCACAATTTAGCTTAGATCAAAATGAAAGTATTTGAATTCCTAAGTAATTCTGCTTGACTTCTCCTATTAATTTATTTATGTAATTTTAATGATCAGTTCTATTCCCAATTATACATTGCCATATTCCATTTGACCAGAATCTCACTCTTTCTATGACATGAACTGTAGCATGCAGCAGCAGTTGTTGATGAAAAGTTATACATTGTTGGGGGAAGTCGTAATGGTCGGCATCTTTCTAACATAGAGGTATGGTACTTGTAGATCTTTAACCACTTTCATAAGTACAGCTTCCTTTCTGGGTTCCCTGATATTAAGAAATTTTGTAGGTCCTTGACCTTAAAAATTTGGCATGGTCTCCTTTGAAACTGAGTGTGGAACCAAAAGGTGATAAGTTGGAGGACAAAAGCTCACAGGATGTTTTTCCTGGAATCTCGGGTCACAGTATGGTACGGCAAAAATATGCATATGGCTACTTGAAGTTTGATTCTTATTAATCAAATTCTTGACAATTTGTGGTCCATCAGTAATCTAAATTGTATT
Organism: Dillenia turbinata; assembly: GCA_037126225.1. Taxonomy (NCBI): domain Eukaryota; kingdom Viridiplantae; phylum Streptophyta; class Magnoliopsida; order Dilleniales; family Dilleniaceae; genus Dillenia; species Dillenia turbinata. Next base: position 22,002,970 of record JBAMMX010000013.1, read on the forward strand.
TCCCTTATAAAATATCATTCATTTTGCATTTGCAAACTTCAGGGACATGTCTCCAACTTATCCAATCCCCTAGGAAGCAATTGTAAAGTAATCATGAATGCGTCCTTATAATTTGACTCCCTTAGATCTAGTGTAAAGTGATAATCATTATTTGGTATTATATTACAACGATTCTCATGATTGGAAGATAAATGAACAAATAAAAAAAAAGGCCTTACCCGGTGCACAAAGTGCTCCCCAACTTAGTGCGGGGGTAGGAGGAGGGTGAGCGTATATGTACGCAGCCTTCCCCTTGCATTTTTGCAAAGAGGTTGTTTCTACGGCTCGAACCCGTGACCTCGAGATCACCAAAGGAGCAACTCCGCCGTTGAGTCAACGTTCGCCCTCTATAAATGAACAAATAAAGAAAAAAAAAATCAAACTGTGGGAAAGGCTGAATCATGTTATTTAACTAGTCTAAATGTGAAGAGGGAGAGAAAGAGATGGTTACACAAAGATTGTAGACAATATTTATATACAAGCAAAATAACTGCCTAAATGACCAAATTAGTGCATATGACGAGTCATGTTCTCAAGCTATAGAAGTTCATAATTTTCTTGATTGGTTGGTCTATCCTCTAAGACAAGCACTTCTGATTTGGAGCCATTTGAGTCTTCTCATGAGGGTGCTATTGCTAGACAATCTTCTCTATATCACTGAAAACTAGCCAACATTTCATTCTACATTTACATTGTCCCTTTGAATTCTTATAATTCTTGAACATCTGTCTCATATCCAACTCGAGTATTTACTCTATTTATCCTACACTGCTGGTGGATCCCCTAACTTAGCAAATGCTATGATAAGTTTTCCATAAAACCAAGTAGAAATAATCAATTTTTGTTTTCTGTAGGTTAAATGGGGAAATAAACTTCTTCTTCTTGGTGGACATTCAAGGGTATCTTCTGAAAACCTGACAGGTTTGTTTCTTTGAGGATGATACTTTTCCTTGGATGTGATTGTGGTTGAGTTCTGTCCAACATCATTATTTTATGGACTTCTTGTAGTGCATTATATTGATCTAGAAACACACGGTTGTGGCATTTTGGAGACCTCAGGAAAAGTTCCGGTAACAATGAGAGTTTAATTTTGATATGTATTATTAGACCTATTCATATTTGCTTACCAGTCCTTTTTTTTCCTTTTAATTTTTTTCTCATCTATTGGGTGAATGATGCAAAAATATTTATGACTTTGTGCTGGTTCTTGTATTCTAGGTCGCTCGTGGAGGGCAGTCTGTGATTCTTGTTGGTTCTAGACTCATAGTGTTTGGGGGCGAACATGCTAGCAGGCGACTGCTGAATGATATCCATGCTCTTGATCTGGATACTATGACCTGGGAACCACTGGCAGTGACGTAAGTATCTTTTCTGCTTCTGTAGTTGCTAATTATTTCTGCTCATGAAAGTTCAGCAACACTTTCTTGTGTTTTGATAGCCAGACACCTCCAGCTCCAAGATTTGATCATACGGCTGCAGTGCATGCGGAAAGGTATCTTGTAGTTTTTGGAGGTTCTTCTCATTCAACCTGTTTCAATGACCTTCATGTGCTTGACCTTCATTCTGTAAGTTTTTGCTGTGCATATTCATATTATAAAATTAGCATAAATATCTAACCTTGTTTCAATCTATACCATACCCTGTATGGAACATGTTTAGGGCAAAAGTTGCCACCATAAGTGGGCTAAGGTCTCAGTTAAGACGTAATTTACAATTGCCCTCTCTCTCTCTCTCTCTCTCTCTTTCTCGATTGGTGCACATCAAGATGGATTCAAGCCTTCTTTTTCTCTATCTATTTCTTTTTAGGGGTCTAAATTTTCTTTGATCAAAAGTTAGTCTGTTAGGATATTGTTTAGATCATGACAAAACAAGTTGAACTTATAATTGAAGGGGTAAGATATGTTTGGTTTATTGAATCTTGCTTTCTCTTTAAACATCTTTCTGCTTCACAAGCTTCCCTGGGAGATAAACTGAAATCAGAGCAGTATTTTTGCATCCACACGGAATGATGTACTTCATGATACTTGCTAGGATTTTGGAACGCCGAGCTTTTAAGCAATGTGATCAAATTATAAATAATCATCGATTAATTTTCAGCTAGTATCACAACAGGTAGCTTGATGAGGAAAGGCTTACTAGGGGAAATTGTCCTTAGACCAGATAAGGAAAAAATACCCTTGTAGCTGGATGGAGTGAAGTGCAGTAAAGGGGTTTCTGGTTTGGACATTATTTTTTGGTGGGCATTTTATTTTCATTATGGCAGAGTACGCGCAGAGTGATTAGCAACTTTAAATGCTGGACATTTGGTTTGACATGTTCATATATGTCACAAGTATCGCATAATAATAATGAAGTGCCATATTTTTTATAATTATATAGTGCTGAGTAGAGTATTTCTATAAGTTTGAAGTTATTACTAAAATCTAACTGAGGATTTGGATCTTAATCTGTAACAGTTGGAATGGTCCCAACCACAAATTCAAGGTGATATTGTGGCTCCCAGGGCAGGTCATGCTGGTGTTAATATCGATGGCTATTGGTATATAGTTGGTGGTGGCGATAACAGAAGTGGTATTTGTTGATTTCTAGTTTCAATTTTATTTTATTTTATTTTTAGGCATTTTAACTAATTGCCTAAGGGACATAATTTGATGGCATTTCCAGGTGCTTCTGAAACCCTAGTGCTAGACCTGTCCAGGCTTTCTTGGTCTGTTTTGACTACTGTTAAGGAACGGGAGCCAATTGCCAGTGAGGTTGGTGTTTTTTCCTGTTCTTTCGTGTTGCTTTTTGGCTTAGTTTGGGATTTTATCATAATATCAGAATTTGATCACTGTTAAGTTATAAATGGGCCTCATCATGTAGAAAACTCAGCATGCATTTTTGGAAACAGGGAGTTAGTGTTTGTTCAGCATTAATAGGTGGTGAAACACATTTGATTGCATTTGGGGGCTACAATGGAAAATACAATAATAAGGTGGGTTCTTCTTCCTTGTCTTCCTCTAATTTTTTTTTTCCTCGTTTGTAATCTGTTTTATGCTACAAAAACATGTTCATATAGCCAATATACAAGTATTTTGGGATTAAAACTAGAGTAGAGTTAAATTTTGTATGTTCCTTGAAACATTAGCCAATTTTGTGTATTTGGAATTATTTAGATAGTGATAATGTAAGGAATTTCTACACTAATTGAAATTACATTTGATGACTTGTTTTGGTTAAGTGCGTTTAGGATCAAATAAATGATTATATTTAACTTGGTCCTTACATATTCAACCTCCAAAAGTTTTGCTATGTCAAGGTATAAAGTAATAAAGTTGGAACTAAAGTTCAAGAAAAAGAGAGTGCGACAACAATCTTTAATGTGTGAAGGTTGTTGCTTTAAAAAAAATTACTGCAAGCCTATGTATTAGATAAACATGTTCTTGAAAACATTTCATGCACAGTAATCTGCTACTAAAGATTCCATTATTAAGAAAAAAGATTAGGTTTAAAGTGACTAATATCAACATTTACTGTTACTCGATGCTTGTATTGTCTGGTACTGCTCGGTTGAATCCTGAATGTTTACTTTTCTCACCTTTTAAGCTTTCGTGTCACTCCATTTCACTTAAATGGTTTGGCCCCCTGTGCGGGGGTTGGGGGGCAAAAAAAAAAACCATGATGTGGTGTTCCTTGTGTACATTCTAATTTGAAATAGATTCCTTGTGTACATTCTGATGTGTTGTTTTTCCTTACTTGTGTACATTCCGATTTAAATAATATACCTTTTCCGTAATGACTCCATGTTCTTTAATGCTTTGCTGTGCCTGTCCATAACTAGGTATTCATTATGAAACCCAAACCAAGAGGCTCAGTGCAGCCCAAGATTCTCCAGTCGCCTGCTGCAGCTGCGGCAGCAGCTTCCGTGACTGCTGCATACGCATTAGCTAAATCTGGAGCTCTGGATTTTGCCATAACAGAAGACTCAAAGGGGAATGAAGTGGAAGACCCTCAACTAGAGTTGGAAAATGAGATTGCTGCTGTCAAGGAAGAGAAGAAGGTTTCGGAAGCAACACTTGCGGAAATTGGAGCAGAAAATTTGGGACTTAGAGATAAGATTGATGAATGTAACAATACACATGCTGAGTTGTCGAAGGTACTTTCAAATTGTCCATTGAGAGTCCAGGAAATGTCAATTACTTTGTTAATTCACATTTTGTGACATATTCGGTCATTTTTCTGGCACTTCTCAGGAACTCCTTTCAGTTCAATGTCAACTAGTAGCCGAGAGATCAAGATGCTTTAAGCTGGAGGTTTCATTTGTGTTCTCTTTCTTTCTTGTGTTCTTTTGCATTGAGGATAAAGAAAGATCAATCATCTAGCAAACCAGTTACACATTTCAAGTTTCATATTAATATTTGAATTTGATGCCTTTCAGGCACAGATCACCGAACTGCAGAAGTTACTGGAGTCATTATCAACACTTGAGAATGAAGTGGAAAAACTTCAGGCCTTTAAATCAGCAATGGAAGAAGAGGATAGGCAGCTTGCAGCTGGAGCAGAGAGGCAAGGCTCAGGTGGGCTTTGGCAGTGGATTGCCGGTAGTAATCATGACTCATGACAAGGTTAGCACCGCCTTACATCAAATGGTTGTCATCCCCTCCAAAGGCCGGGGAGATATGGTGTTATATAATGTTCCACAGAATATCAATATCGCCATCAGAAGAACCTTTTGTCATTTGTTTGCATCATCATCCAACATCTTCAAATATATCATAATTTGTATTTCATTTATTTTTTGAGATGAGATTTAGACTATACAGGGTGCTAGAGTTTGTTATTTTGCTCTTTTAAACATCATTTTTTTAATGTAATATATAATTTTTTCTATCATATAGTTACCATTTTGCGATCTGGTCGCTATAAGACATGGATGTCATGTTAGTGGGGTAATACCATCCAGTTGCATAATTCCTTGTGGGATTTTTTTTTTTTCAAGTGATACTCTATAATTGAAATTTGTTTGAAACCTTCACTATAAGTCAAACAAGCTTGAATTGATTCATCCCATTGCATATCTGAATTGGATTCTTGAATTCATTGCCTCTAAGATTCACTTTCATGATCTGGTCCAATGTTTTCAATTGGATTACGCTATGATAAATGTGAGATTAGGTCTACTATGTGATCTTTCTTCTCGGCATATCAAAAGGAGAGAGGTAGTAAGGCAATAAGAGTGAGTCGTTCTTGAGTTCACTTGTTATTTTGCAAAATCTAAATAGAAGATCAACGAACTATGAGTCTAGTAATAGGGTACTAAACTTTTTTAATTAACGTTTTGAATTCGAGTTTTAAAAATATAAAAATGGGCATAAGGAGAGTTAATTTCTAATTGTGTCTCATGATTACTTGAATCAAATTAATTAGATTAAAAATACCTACGATCAAATAACCAAAAAAAGAGGGCTAAAGTAGAAAAAGGTTTAGCTTGTGATGTTAGAAAGTGAGCTTGTCCTTGTTAATTTAGGAGCGAATAATATTACGTGGAATAAATAAATTTTAATCAAATAAATTAAATTTTACATAATAATCTAAATCAATATATTTTGATCAATTTGTTAATTAAATATTTGTTTAAATTAAGTCAAAAACTCATTTAGTCCAGTAGCATTAGTTTGCAAGAGCCAACATGAAGCAACCTAATGCTACATTTTTCACCCATACCCATACCAATACAAGTGATTGGCCGGGTTTAGAATCTCATATTTTAGAACTTGTCAAATATTCAGAGCCTCATTCTCTTGCAAATAGAAGAATTGTCAGTTACTTCCACAAATTCAGTATTCTTCCTCATAATTTGACCCAATGATGCATAGAAACTTCTCGATTACGATGTTTCCCCATTTCCGAAATATTTAATATTTTTAAAATATTTTAACTCGTTAAATTAATTAATATTTACATAAAAATATTTACATTTTCCATAATTACATATTTTTTCATATTTCGATTTTTATTTATTGATTTAATTATAATTTTTTATTTTTATATTATTTGTCTTATAATTAATAATTATATATTTGAAACTTTTAGATTTTTTATTATATATGGATATTTTATTATTTTTATAAATTAATTAATATTTATATAAAAATCTTTATATATATTTTTTTATATTTATACATTTGTTCATGTGTCTATTTCTTATATTCTTACAAAATGCTGTTTTTTACATTATTTCGTATCCATTTCTGTTTCCTATTTCCGTATACAAGGCCAAAAAAGCATTGTTTTCACAGCTTGGAAAGGGCTGCTTGTTGGGATTGGGCAACTAGCTGTTTTCTTAGAATTTTGCGGGCCGAGGATGTTGGGATTGCAGGGATGAAACTGAGCCTTCTAAACTTATGAAGTAACCTGAAAATGTCAATGTCGAAAAACATCATAATTCTTCCTTTATTATATTTTGGGGTAGGTAGAATAAATAATGATAAACAGAAGAAAAGAGTGGAACAACACAAACCTGTTTGTCAACGAACTGAATGACTTGCTCTTCTCAAGTAGATAAAGCTTTTTCAGGTGATATAAAAAAGTTGAGGTTTAAACTTTTGCAATAAATATGATTAAAGAACTTGAAAAACCATAAAAGAATTAAAAGAGGAAACCAAATCAGAACCAAACTCTATCTCGAACAATCATGGCAATTCTGATTATAGTTTTTTTTTTTCTTGCCAATCTGAAATCGGAATATATATATATTTTTTTGTGTAAGTGTTGATCTACCCACAAAAATTATGCCATTATTGTGCATGTTATGACAATTGTTATTTTCTTATGCATTGTCTTTTTCTTTTTCTCTTGTAGGTTCATTTTGTGGAGTCATGTGTGCTTTTATGTCACATTGCATAAAAGAGGAAGATGCACCCACAACCAGACATTTATAAAAAGGATCAGGATGTCACGTAAAGACACACCTCTGAGAAATATTTTAATGTTTAGTAACCTTAGTACCTGTTCTTCTCACTTTCATATGCTTTGCGCTAGCATTGTCTAAGGATCCTGTGTATCAGAAAAGAGTCTAGTTTTCTGATACCGATCTCTTGGTCATCGGGTTTTCTGATCTTACCAACATTGACACTGCTATGGCGAGGTTTCTAACCTTACCTACATTGGTAAATAAATGCTATAATGAGTGTTTTTAAGCTCATCCATCGTTACATATGGATGAATTTGAAGACATCATTGTATTTTTTTTTTAATTTTTTTATTTAACTCATTCTCTAGCAATCAAAGTTGTAACCATTTTTGTGACTTTATCAGGTTAAGAACTTATGTGTTAAGATTATCTTTGTATTGAGTTCTATTATGGAAATCATAAATAAAACATTATTGTTGAAGTTTTTTAGATTTAGAGTTAGACATTTTAGTGGTTGATATCAGGCTTTTAGCAACATTTATAATTCCCAAATCTCATTTTATCACTATCTAACGATCAGTATTAGTTGCATCAAGAGATCAATATGTCACTGAGTCAAAATGATCAGATTAGACAAAAAACACAAATAACATTATGATAAAATTATAAATAAATATGAATTATAATATATTAAAACACCTAAAACTGTGGCCTATTGGTAAAGGCCTCGTGTTTTTCATCACAGCATCGGTTCGATTCCACCTACTTTGAATGAGAAAAAGTCTTGATTTGTCTAGAAACGTGTAGAAAAGTGTGGCTCTTTCACCAACCGACATTATTGTGTAGAATGGTCTTGAACTATCCTAGAAGCTCCTATAATCGATCTTTGTCCTTTGTATAGGTCTGGCAATTGAGCCTTATGAGTCGGGCCTTACTCGGGCTCGACGCTTCTAAAATTTTATGGGTACGAATCTGGGCCTAACTCAAAAATTTTGAGAAAATTGAAACTCGGGCTCAGCCCGAAAAATTAATAGGTCCTCGGGCCATTTCGGGCCAAGCCCGAGCTTGATTTAAGCCTAAAACACCTGAGAAATTCGCGGCTACTGGAGTGTTAGAAAACGTAAAACATTGATTTAAACCTGAACCAAAGTGTGAGAAAATCAACATCCGAAAAAGTAGTCAAAAAAGAAGATGAAGATGAAGACTCAACCTTGAATCTACGGCCACAGGAGGAAAGGGAGAGATATCCAAAGTCAAAAGAAGGTGAGGGATTTTGACATAGATATAGGGGTGAGAAGGAGAGGACGAAGACGATCTGACAGGGGCCTCTCTCTCTCTCTCTCTCTCTCTCTCTCTCTCTCCCCCCACACTCATATTCCCCAAACCCCCAAAAAAGAGGCAAATCAATGTTCGGACCGTGTTTCTGTCGATAACACTGTAGGGAGGGGAAAATAATTGCCGGGGAAGATTAATCAGAGGTTGGCGAACTTGGATCCGAAGGCTGATCTCCTCGATTTCCCCTCTCATTAATTTTGACCCAGCCCTTCTGACTCACCAATTCTCCCGACGCCTCACCTCCACGACTCACCGAGTCTCAATGATCGAATGGGTTTGTTGTCTCTTTGCGAATGGGTCGGTTGCAGCACTCGACCTAAAGCTGTTGGAGAGAGAGAGAGAGAGAGAGAGAGAGAGAGATGAGTTATAAACCCAAAAAAAAAACTATATATATATAACTTTAAGTGGGCTGGGCTTAGAATGGGTTGAGCCGACCGATATTCAGACTCGGCCCAAAATTAGAACGGGACTAAAAATAGGTCCAAGTTCTGCCCGACCTTAAAATGAGCCAAATTTAACCCTTTAAAATGGATTGAGCTTGGGTCAAGCTCGGGCTGACCCAATTCAATTGTCAGTCCTATCTATAAATACCCAAATACCCCCATGTGTCCTCAAAATTGTGTTGAGTCCAGTCCCGTCCTTGGCCTTGTTAATAGTTTGAATATTGTTATAGTGTTTCAATTGTGGTGTTCTAAATTAATGTAGTGTCCATGTTATTTTGTGAAATTAGTAGATTTATTTAATAATAATATTTATATTATAAGTGATTTTTTTTGGGTGATATTTTGTTCATTATATTAGTACATATTTTGGGTCTTTCACTTAAAAAAAAAAAAACTTCACAACAAGTGGTATCAGAGCTGAACGGTTTGAGACCATCATATTTGTAGTGTTTACTATTGCAGGTCATAGTTTTTCGTGAACTTCTAATTTATTGGAGTTAGTATAAATCCTTATTCGTGTAGTCATGATAGTAAATTTCACATCGGTTAGTTGGATTAAAAAATTAAATAATCACAATTATACCACGTGGCAGTCACGTATGGAGTCCTATTTGAAAAATTAAGATTTGTTGGAGTATGTAACTGGAGCTGATGTTACACCACCTCCAACAATTGATGCCATGGCTCATTGAAAATGGAAGGTGAAAACTGTCAAAACTATGTTCACAATAAAAATATCAAATGAAAATGAGATAATAAAACGCATTAGGTAATGCAAGGCACCCAAAGAAGCATGAGATACATTTGCCAAGCGTTTTGCCAGAAAAAAATGTTTTGTGTCTCCAACTTTTAGAAAATGAGTTAATGTCATTAACTTAAAAAAACTTAACAATAAGACATTCTCTTTGTCAAGAAATTTTCGAATTGGATTTAGATTCTAAAATTAGATAGTCTAAGATGAGGAGAATTATTATACATGGGTTAAGATCTGAGTATCGAAGTTATATTACAGCTAGTCACAGTTGGGCAATACAACTCTCTATAGAAGAATTAGCGAATTTGTCGACGAATCAAGAGTCTCTCACCAAGCAAATGATAGGAGTGATAATAGAGAATCAGAGTGGTGTAGTGAAAGCGGTGTGGACCCATAATTCACAGGTCGCCGCTAGTAAATCTCGGAGATTATAGCAAATGGATGTCAAGAATGCTTTCCTACATAGTGAAATAGATCGAGATATATATATGGAGCAACCCAAAGGGTTTGAGAGCAAGTTTCACCCATGATATGTCTGCAAGTTACGGAAAGCATTATACGGATTGAAACAAACTCAAAGAGTGTGGTATGGAAAAATTGCTGAGTTCTTAACTCATAGTGGATTCTTATCGGCTCCAACAGATTCACGCTTGTTTGTCAAGCTTCAAGGAGGTAAATTAACAGTTGTGTTAGTATATGTTGATGATCTTATCATCACTAGAGATGATGACAAAGAGATTTATCGGACGAAAGAAAATTTATCAGTTCATTTCTAGATGAAGGAGCTAGGTAAGCTCAACCACTTTCTTAGACTTGAAGTTGAATACTCAAGTGAGGGATTATTTTTAGGCCAACAAAAATATGTCCAGAATTTGCTAAAGAAGCAAGGAATGCTAAACCGCAAGTCTATTTCAACTCCAATTGAAGTGAATGCTAAATTAAGCTCACTCGAAGGCAAAGAGTTAGAGGATCCCACCTGCTATCGACAATTGGTTTGAAGTTTGATATATCTAACACTGACAAAGCCAGATATCACTTATGCAATCAGAGTTGCAAGCAGATTCATGCAAAATCCCAGAAAACCTCACTTGGAACTAACTCGTCGAATATTGAGGTACGTGAAAGACACATATAACTATGGAATTTTCTATAGGAAAGGTGGATCTTGCAAACTAGTTGGATACAATGATGCCGATTATGCTGGAGACCATGACACTCGTCGATCTACTATTGGTTACGTGTTTAGTCTTAGTTCTAGAGCAAACTCATGGTGCAGTAAGAGGTAACCTACAGTATCATTGTCTCCCATTGAGGCTGAGTATCGTGCGGCAGCTAATGCAGCACAAGAGGTGAGTTGGTTGGTATAGTTGATGAACAATTTGCAACAACCAGTTGATTATGCGGTAGAGCTATATTGTGACAATCTATTAGCGACTCAACTAGCTGAGAATCTAGTGTTTTACGCGAGGACTAAGCATGTTGTGGTTCACTATCACTTCATTAGGGAGAAAGTTCTTCGAGAAGAGATCAAGATGAAATATGTGACTACTGGAGAACAAGTAGCGGATATTTTCACCAAATGATTCAGTGTGGGCAAGCTTGAAGAATTTTGTAATGCATTAGGGATGATAGTTACAACAACACTAAAAAGTAGTCATTGGGGAGTGTTAAACGTCAAGTACTTCTTTGAATGAGAAGAGTCTTGAATTGTCTAGAAATGTGTAGAAAAGTGTGGCTCTTTCACCAACCGACATTATTGTGTAGAATGGTCCCGAACTATTTTTTTTTGTCCTTGACTTGGTCACCACCCGATATCCGGGGTTTCGTCTCGACTAATTCGGATCGACCTGATATTGGGCCCTTTATAGGGGGAGGTCTCTCAATGTCGGCTTTTATGTTTTCACGGCTGTTCGAACCCCCGACCATGATTAAGTGGCTGAAATTTCTTTCCAACTACGCCACCAAATATTGGTATGATCCTGAACTATCCTAAACGCTCCCATAACCAACCTTTGTCCTCTATAAATACCCCATGTGCCCACACAATTGTGTCGAGGTAAGTCCCGTCCTTGGCCTTGTTAATAGTTTGAATATTGTTGTAGTGTTTCAATTGTGGTGTCCCAAATTATTGTAGTGTCTCAAGTTATTTTGTGAAATTAGTAGATTTGTTCAATAATAATATTTGTATTAGAAGTAATTTTTTGGGGTGATATTTTGTTAATTATACTGGCATATATTTTGAGTCTATCATCTGTCAAAGCTAGTGACATTTATAAATGATGTTAAAGGGTTGAATATGAGGGAGACATTTATATATATATTTTTTTTGGGTCACAAGGGAGACATTTATATATATCTGAAACATGGAACACTAAATCCCAAGTTGGTCTCTCAAGACAGCTCAAGTAATAGATTCTTCCTATTTTCATTATTTATTTTTCGATTCGATTTCATTTGATTGCATTTTCTTGTAAAAGAAAATAAAAAAGGACAAAACAAAATCCCAAGTTGTGTCTTGGGACCATGTTAAGCTTTATAGGCTTGACCTTATTATTATTATTATTATTTTGGTGCAAAGGCTTGACCTTATTAGCTTCTCTTCGACCCTGGTTTAGTACCCTTTGTTCCACTTGGACCCTAGAATCATAGTTTGACTTGAGTTAGCCTAATTAGGCCTTGTTTGGGCCATTTCAAACCGCTAGCCCCTGAACCCTATGGGGCCAAGATAACATTTTGTTGCGCAAGAGGGCGCCAAGACAGTGAAGAACATTAGCAACGGTCTAGTCCATCATCGCCAGGAGCTGGTGCCCGGTCGTGCCCAACCAGCAATGTAGTTAGCGACGCTGTTGGCGACGACACCTTTTCACGTCGGTACACAAAAAATTGTGATGGGATCGATGACAGAGCTATTGTCACAATTTTGACAGTCAAATATCAAAGCTATTTTTACAATCGTGTTCTGCCCTAAATTTGAATTTACCCTTAGTTTAAATTTTTTTATTTTTTTATTTTTTTTGGTTTTTACCATTCTAGTTTTGTCTAATTAATTTAATCTAAATATTGTGAAATTCATTAACGGATCAGTTCTCTTAAATCATTTTTCTTCATTCTCAGAATTTGAACTTGAAATCTTTTGTTAAAGAAATAAAATATCCGACCATCTAAATCAAAAGAGTTTGTTTGTTTTTTTTTTTTTTTTTGGGTGGAATGCAACCCAAAAGAGTTTGATTAGCCTTGGTTTAATCTAGTGTCAACACAAAGGTGAGAAAATCATGTAGATTAGGAAATGTATTACTATTATATTTATTTAATCATATACACAGAAGCACGGTATAATTTTTTGAAAAAATAAAAGGTTTGAATTATCGAGTGTACCTCAATGAATAATTGCAAAAAATATGGAAGCCACGAAACATTTTCTCGAATGATTACACAGTTGGGATGATAACCACGTCAAACGAGCTATTACTATAATGCCAAAATGCCGCGATCCAAAGTCTGGAATTAAAATGACAATTCCTTATTTGGAATTTTTTCTAAGCCCTCAATGTTCTCTCTCTAGAGAATGTGTTTCACTCAAAAAAACACCTTCTCTCAACCATCCTCTCTCAATCTTCATTTCAAATGGTTAATCCAACTCACGTAGAGATTAGTGGGAGAGAGAGTAGGGAAGGTGGAGATAATGGGTAACTACCCATTATCCCTAATTCAAAATTCAAATTTTAATCCCTTTATGTGGATATATTTACCAATATCTCATACTTGTACATAAGAGCATTTTACATTCATCACAATATCATAACTTATGCGATCTTCCTCATCACCTGTTGGACTTTCATATAGAAATGGATGTCGTACGACTGGCGAGTACATCTGCAAACAAAGACTTTTCGATATACCTGTTAGGGTGATCGAGTAACCACCGTTAATACTAAAAGAAACTCGTTGTATCCCAAATTCAACGCAATCATATCCATTGAGCCACTTTTCGCATCGGAAGTGATTCTCAATCATTTCTCGATTGTATATTCACTATTATGTTTGAATTCCAACATGAATAAATTAATAGATTGGCAAGTGAATATTATACAATGATGTAATGTCGATTGGTTTTTTTTTTTTTTTTTTTCCAAAACTCGAATCTATTAGCATCAATTCAGCTGCTTTCCTAAATCTACCCCTTAGATCTCAATTTATCTTCCGAATTATAGGTAAACAGACTAAAATAGTAAATATCGAATCAAGACTTCTAGAAATAGTCGAAAGTAATAATGGTATAAGAGATCCCGCCCTATGGATCTCAGGTCTCACACAGTGAGAACGGGAATCATGATCACACTATTGTCTCAAATAATAGCTTACACTATCCCATGGTCGTCTTATCACACGAGATATGAAATACGTGTCACAATGTTATTCCCCAATTTCTCAAAAATGTATATGTCAGATTTCTCTAATACTATGTAAATATGGGACTCAATCTACACATATGATTTTACCCAGAGATCTCAGAAAAAGTATTTCAGAAATAATATTACAAATTGCAAGTAATATCTGAGATCTCAAATCTGACTACATACAGACAATATGGATGTGAGTATATCTCTGTCGGTCAAATCGCATATGATCTCATCCTGAACACGTATCATGGCGACTTATGTTCTAGTAGGATCACTCTCAAAACCTCTTATAACTAGAAACCATCTCATCCCATTCACTCAAAGTTTGAGGTAGTCACTTGTGTGAGAGAGTCGACCACCTCTGCCTAACATATCTTTTATCACAACATATTACATAATATATGATAGTAAATAAATGTAACAAATAAGTGACTAAATAATGCATATATGTCATATATATAAAAAACAATAAATATCATAATCAAATAATTCACGTAAACCCAATGATTTCATATGTCTCACAAAGAAATCTCTCGTGATGGGTTTGGTAAAAGGATCAGCCACCATACTGTGTGTAAAAGTGTACTTAATTGTCACTTCACAATTCTCGATAATGTCTCTCACAAAATGGTATCAAATATTAATGTGTTTGGTCATACTATAATACTTAGGGTTACAGGTGTAGACTATGATAGTCTGATTATCATAATAAATCATCACTGACCTCCCACTATCTATTATAACCCCTAAATCATCCAAAAATCTCCAAAACCAAACATTCTCTTGAATGAGCATGCCACAAGTTCAGCCTCTATCGTAGATGGAGAAACACATGTTTGATTCTTGTTACTCCACAAGACAACAAAAATCTGATGTCAATTTGCATCCACCTAGATCGCCACCCCCAGTCGACATCTGAATATCCAACAAAATGCAAATCACCTCATCCATAAAGGTCAACCACTTGTTGATGTGTTAGCTGTCACATCAGTAAGTGGCCAATCTGGCATGTGAGTTTGTTGCACTTGCTAAGGAGGTAGCAACATATTGGATATCGATTCATCCTTTAACATTGTACTATGTCATCATTACCAATAGAAACACTGTTTCATTATGAAATTCAGGAATTAAAATATACGTTGATCCCATACTGAGTGTTATGATACTCTGATCGAGTCGGATAGTGTTGATATCCAAACTCGACGAGTGTTGTATAGGTGATTTTGAGCTCATCGAGTTTGCATTTCTCGGGTTCAAATTCGAGTTCGAAGTGTCATTGGTAGCATCGTCGAGTAGTGTTGATACCCGAGCTCGACTCAAGTGTTGTTTAGGTGAACTCGACTTTAAACTCGAAATATCATCGGGTAGTGTCATCAAATAGTATGGACCGAGCTTATATTTTTCGAACTCAAAGTGTCATTGAATAGTGTGAGTAATATATTTAAAAGAATATACCTACAAATATAATTTTACTATGAAAACTATTTTTAAAAAAATATAATTAATTGATACCGATTAGCTTATTGAGATTTCGAACTTGATACAGTTGGGTTTGAACTCGAACTCGATATTAAACTCTCTGAGCCATTGAGCTAATTTTTATCGATTAGTGTTACGGATACCCGTAATACTATTTGATGTCATATCAAGCATATTCCATACTTCTGGAAGTTTGAGATATAATCTTTACAATTGATTACTATATTCAATCAGACTCACGACTAGTCCACAAGCAATTAAAAGAGAGACAGAGAGTGAACGATTTGACTTGCTTAATCACAATGTACTGCTCGTGATTAATCGTGACATTGAAAATAAAAAAAGTTTTTAATTAATTTCATAATACTCAAATCAAATTATTAATATAAAATCTGAATACTAATCGATTGAAAACTAAAATAAAAAACTAAAAACAATGCGCTAATTGTGTATCACTCTCATCAGCTTTATTTCCCATTTTTCTTTGCCTAGCACTGTGAATACATCACTATGAAATAAGGATTCATCCCAATGCTCCATGTTTGCTCTTGACAAGATGATGCAGAGAGAGAGAGAGAGTGAGACAGCTATAATTGGTTTCACGATTGTTAATGCCAATGCTTCATACTTGAATACTCAGCATCAAACTATTCTCAAGAGGAAAAAATCTTCCCTAGAATCCAAATAATATATCTCAACCCTAATATGTGAATTGAAATTTTTCCAAAGCCTTGAAATATATAAAGTCAGCCAAGCCTTTTCCCTTTCCTTTTTTCTTTAACATCCCCCCCCCCCCAAAAAAAATATATTGTTCATCGGACTTTTCCAAAGCCTTGAAATATATTGGTTTGGAACACATTGAATACCTTCCTTTCTTCATAACCAACTTTAACGTTGTTCGCAGGAAATTTTAAATTTTAAATTGAAATTATATACAAAAAGAAAATCTCGGACCCAAATTTTTAAAAACCTTTTCTTGTGTTTTGAAAATTTTATTCTCATAGATTTAGGGCAAAAAAGAAAATAAATAGGAGAATCTTTATTTTGGGAATTTATTTTTTTTAGAAAATTTTCTGCCTAATCTTGGAAATTTTCTCTAACCCAACCATTGCTATCATTGTTGATTGAAAAATATTCTCAACGGATTTAAAAAGTAAAACAGAAAAAATTTTCAAAAAAATTATTTTTTATGAGATGCATTAAGTGGATTTCCTTTTTTTTTTTTCTATTTTATTTTTACATTTTTAAATGAAAATTTAAAAATTAATTTTAGAAAAATGGCTACAAGAGCAAGAATATAATGTAAATAGTCCAATCAAAAGACATTTAGATTTTGTGGATCACACTGTCTTGACAAGTGTCATTTCCACCGCCTTATCACTAATTTCAAACGACCCCTCTCTCTCTCGTCTCTCTAGTCCCTTCCGAGTCTCTCTCAATCTCTCACTTTTTATCATCTCCCTCCAAATCCCTCCCTGCAAACCAGTCCTTTCTTCGATCTCTCTCTCTCTCTCAAAAAGGGACGTCCTCTGTTGGGGGGTTGCTCTGCTTAGCTCTCTACCGTCTCTTTCTTCCTCTGCTGCAATGGCAGTAGCAGAGTTTGCTCCTACACACTTAAACACTCGTCTAAACACTTCTCAGCTCTCATCTTTATCGACCAGTCTTTCGAATCATCATCGAAACAGTCTTCGTCTCATCTATCGACCTCGAAATACTAGGATTTCTTGCTCTATTGCCCCAAGGTAAAACACATAAGTAATTTTTAATGTTTGATTAGTTTAATGTTTGTCTTATGATGTTATTGATTTCGTTGTTAAATATTTCGCAGCGAAGCGCCTGTTGCGACCAAGATCGATGAGGCGAAGAACAAGCCTGAGTGTTTTGGAGTTTTTTGTGTTACTTATGATCTCAAAGCCGTAATTTCTTTCATTCCCATTATTTAAAAAGCTCTAATTTCATTGATCCTGTGAATTTTATTAGTGGGTTTTGATTTTTGAGGGTTTTTTTGTTGTGTATCTTATGAAAATTTTGGTTTCTTAAATGTTTGTCATATATTGGCATTGGTGTTGTTTGTCAACTTGTGTAGCTTGACAATAGTTTTAATTCGTGACGATACAAATTGAGAAAATAAAAATCATAAACAAAAGAGGGAAAGTTATAGAGTACAAAAGATAGCAACAAAAAAACGTGGAGGAGAGGCAACTGTAACAGTTTGGTAGCAAAATAGAAATAAAAGGAATAGGGAAGTATGTAAAGGCATTGCGCTCTAGAGAGAGGGAGAGAATCGTTCTGTAAGATTTTTGTGTGCCCAAATTCTGAGGGGTGAGAGTATTTTGGGTTTTGGATGCAGAAGAGTTTTGTTTTCGTGCAGCAGAAATATATAAATGTGTGTGTGTTTGTGTGTGTGTGTGTATAAAGAGAGAGAGAGAGAGAGAGAGAGATTTGCATAGGAGTCAATATCTTAAGCTAAGGACAGATCCTTCTATAATGTCTTGTTCATTGAGGCAATTCATTCCAAGAATAGTTGATGTATGCAAAAAGTTTAGTCTAGTCTAGCATTGTAGCTTAATCTTGTTTCTTCCTTTGTTTATGTTCCTCACAATAACTTGTCCTTTATATGGCAGGAAGAAGCGACAAAATCATGGAAGAAATTAATAAACATCGCTGTGTCAGGAGCTGCTGGGATGATTTCAAATCACCTACTGTTTAAAGTAAGAAAAATAGCTTGTTGTTTTATCTTACTGATTTTGAGGTTCATTAAGTTGAGAAACTTATAAATGCAATTTCCAATTTAATTGAAGGAAACAGAATTTTCATTGATAAAGATAATATTAGGCACCTTTTTACAAAGTACTAGGCGGTCTATGAGCTGCCTCAGTGATGTCCTGTGAAAATCCTCTCTCTCTCAGGAGATGTCTAGGAGCATGGTAGATGCTTTAAGCTTAATTGTATGCCTTCTTACAAAATTACTAAATTGTGGGGAATAGTCTAATCTTTGGTTATACTGAGGCATAACATTGCCATTCCATCTGATACCATCCTTTATGAATTGCTCATATTGTTTCTTACTTATCTTCTGAAGCCCAAGGCAGGTTTTGGGATTTTTATCAAACTTTTCTGGAACGGTCATGGTCATACATGCATGGATAATTAAATATAAAAGTCGAACTTGTGTTTTTTAGACATTAAAATGACTTTTAGGATGGACAACTTGTCTTAATTAGACAATTTCTTGACATTTTTATAATTTGAAAAGCAACTAAGTATAATCTGAAGTAAAATTACCCATTTTGTCTTGGAACTAACTTGTGTTGCCTTGCAAGCTTGCTTCTGGCGAAGTTTTTGGGCCTGATCAACCTATTGCATTGAAACTGTTGGGATCTGAAAGATCATTCCAAGCTCTTGAAGGTATTGTTCCATGGCTTAACTCCAAGCTCTGAAGGGTGCTTAGGCGCTAAGGAGCATCAATCCTTCTTACCTGATACGTATATTATGTTTGTCTGATTGACTTCTTATTGTGCTATCTAAACAGAATGCTTGGTCACCTATTCACGTTGCTATAATATATAGCCATCCATTCCTAAAATTCTTACAATGAAATAGAACTAGGTTTGAAATTGGAATTAGATTCACTGGACTGATTGTAAGAAAATACTCCATCATGGCTTAATGTGTCCAGGTGTGGCAATGGAATTGGAGGATTCCTTGTATCCATTGTTGAGGGAAGTCAGCATTGGCATTGACCCCTACGAGGTGTTTCAGGATGCAGAATGGGTTCTCTTGATTGGAGCAAAGCCTCGGGGTCCTGGAATGGAACGAGCTGGCTTATTAGACATAAATGGGCAGATATTTGCCGCACAGGTGTAGCTCCTGGTTTTCTCTTAGTAATGGTTGTTTGAAACAAGCGCTGGCCATATAGCTTTCTCCCAAGTAACATTCTTACTTTGATTTTCATTATTCTCTATTTAAATGTGACAGGGTAAAGCCCTCAATGCTGTTGCATCCCGTAATGTTAAAGTCATTGTTGTTGGGAACCCATGTAACACAAAGTCAGAACTCAAAACCTTCCTTCATTGTGGCTTGATAATTGAGTTTTTTGACTCCTTTGTTGCTTAGTGTATTACTATAACGCTTCATGTGCAGCACATTAATATGTTTGAAAAATGCTCCAAATATACCTGCAAAGAACTTTCATGCCTTGACTAGGTTAGACGAAAATAGAGCTAAATGCCAGGTATGGCTGCTTATTGAACTGCTACGTATTTATACCTTAAAGAGATTTCATCTTACAAACTAACTTTTACATGAATTTTTCTTTGATTTTTACAGCTGGCCCTAAAAGCAGGTGTTTTCTATGATCAAGTATCAAATATGACAATTTGGGGAAATCATTCAACCACTCAAGTGAGTAGTAAAATATGTTAAACAAGTGTTGAACTTAAACTCATACTTTGGTCTCTCTTATGCTTTGTGATATGCCAATTCCTCAGGTTCCAGATTTTTTGAATGCTAAAATCAACGGATTGCCTGTCAAAGAGGTCATCAAGGACACCAAGTGGTTAGAAGAAGAATTTACTGAGAAAGTTCAAATGGTAAGATGTCATTTGTGTCGTAAGAGAAATATGATGATCTTTTCAAATTCTTTTATTTAGCTGACTACAACTACTAAAAAGACACATCCTGAATGACAGAGAGGTGGTGTGCTCATTAAAAAATGGGGAAGATCTTCTGCTGCATCAACTGCAGTGTCGATTGTTGATGCCATTAAATCACTAGTAACTCCTACTCCTGACGGTGATTGGTTCTCTTCTGGAGTAAGTCCATCGTTGTCTCTTGCAGTCTTTGTTTTGTCTGTTCATATATTTATCTGTTAGGTTCCACAATAGAAACCATTGTAATCTGGTGTGTCGTTAAACAATAAAAAATAAATAACCTACTTTCACAAGACGAGTCTAGGGTAAGCAGGGTCGAATCCACAGGGAAGAAGGAGATTTATTTCTTTTAAATAAAATAAAAATAAAAGTTTGGGGGTTTTGAATTAACTAAAATAACTACCAAATCTAAATAAAACAAACAATTAAAATTGAAATAGCAAATCGACAAAAATAAAATTGGGTGAAATTGAATGAATAAGAATCAAGATAAATTACCCTAGTTGAAGGGTTCGTTTCCACTTTGATTCAATCGATTGATCATTGATTCAAGAATAATTCAACAATGCATAAATAAATTGGTTATAGTCGTCGACAAACGCCCAACGGTCAATCTTTCCTTACCTCGTCGATAGTTAAGAGAAGTTCATTAACTATTTCCCTAATCAAGAGTCAACCCTAGAGAAGCTTTTAGTCTCAACAGTCTTAAGATCTAGAAAGACCCAATTCTAATTAATAAACACACGACGGGTTCATTTAAATTAAATTATTTAATTTCATGACATGAATGTCATTTACCACTTCATTAAAACTAATAAACAATTACGGATTTGTCGTTTTAATTAATTGTAAATTAATCTAGATCAATTAAACATTGACCATCTATTCAATAAACCCTAGAAAATCATGATCTATGAAGCACGAGAATTAAATAAATACCTATGATTGATGAATGAATAAATACATTTAGATCTCACAATATCATGAATCAAAGTTTCAACTAATCTTCAACTAGAAAAGAAATTAGAATGAAGACATATTAAAAGAAAATCTCACTAAAATAATGAATATCATTAAAAATAAATATTCAACAATGAAAGGATGTTGCTGCCGCCGTGAAATTCCTCCAAAATGTACAGCAGCTGTCTGGAAAAATGTCCTGTTCTTCCCTCCCAGGAGCAGCAGCCGGCCAAAAGAAAAAAAAAAAACACCAGGAGAAAGAATATGTCCCTCCTAAAGCAAATTCCTATTTATATTTTTTAGTGATGCTCCTGTTGGCGTGAATAACATCCACTTACCTTTCCTAAAACAACTCAAACTCCTAAAAAATATATTCTCTCTTTTACCTTTTTTTTTTACTAAAAGGTAAAAATCTTAGAGTCCTAAGTTGCTAAAATAAAGAAGAGGAAACTTTCAAATATTGTTTACAATTCAAAGACTAAAAATTACAATAAAATCTAAAATTTCTAAATTCCCAAAATTCAATCAAAGCAAGAGAATTTTCAATATTCACGTTCCCAATTTTCATCCAACTCCTTTGAAATTGACGCGCCCAGGTGCTAACGGTTGAGTATTTCTGTCCGGATTTCTTCTTGCTTGCCATATTGCCAATTTTTACTCAATTTCTCATCCTTTCTTCATAAATGACCTCCAATAATTCTAGCACAACAAATACTCAAAATTAGTGCAATATTTACCCAAAAATAATATGAAATAAATCATCAATATTACACTAAATTTATCTCTATCAAATTCTCCCACACCTAAATGATACTTGTTTTCAAGCATCCCTATAAAAACAAAACAAAATTATCCCATTTATTTTTTTTTCTTTCTTCTTCCAAGCTCCAAAGTTAATAAGCACCATAATAGTCAAGCCTAGAACATAATCGAAACGACATGTACTTCATAGTGCTTTACACGAGAGCAACTATTACAAATCCCACTAGTTTCTTATACAATCAAAACAGCAAGATTCGACAATCCTCTCTAAGGATTCACTCAAATGCACTCAAAATTGTGTGAATAATATATCAATAACACTCAAATCAACACATTGGAATTGACATTACCATATGCTTGCAAATATATCAAATTTCCACCACTTATAAATTTGAATTTCATGCACCAATCTAAAGGTCTCTCATTTGGTTGTAACGTGGTTAGGGTTAAGGGTAGGATAAAGGGGTATAACAAGGGTTTAAAATATACCGAGGATAATATGCAATTAACTATACAATTTCTTGTACAATGAACACTTTCGCCTCACACAAATAACACACCAAAAATAAATGATCTCGCTATCCACATGTGCTCATAATAGCCAACAATCATGAATACATAAAAATGTAGACTTTTTCGATCAATGATCCATGACTGAAATGAAATTCTCAAAGATGCAGCATTTTTTTTTTGTTGCTGCTTTTTTTTCCGAAGAGTATCTCAATACAAATAGTGAACAAAATTCAAACTCTTTATTCCTTTCATAGTCATGAATTCCATTTTTATTTCACATCAATGAAAGGATCAAACTCAACATTCAAGTCAGCACTTTCCCAATAAGACAAAAGCATAACTAAAATCATGCAATTAATTACATAAATTCTTGGTACAATGGTTGAAACGCAAGCCAAAAATAAGGTTGTGGTGTTGTTGCAATGGGCTGAGTTGAGCGTTTTCGAGGCATAGTAAATTGCATGTGATTGTTTCCCCTCTCTTTGTCCAAGAACGGCTGAGGCTGAAGTTAGCAAAGCTTTCAATTTATTAAAAGCCAACTTACAATCATTTCCAAAATCGAATGTAACATCATTTTGTAGCAATCTCGAGAGTGGTTGAGCTATTTTTGAAAAATCCTTGATGAATCTTCGATAGAAACCTACATGACCAAGAAAACTACGGATTTCTCGCACGTTAGTAGGATATGACAAATTGGAAATCAAATCAACTTTGGCTTTGTCGATTTCAATGCCTCTTGAAGAGACCACATGACCCAACACTATTCCCTCCTTGACCATAAAATGACATTTCTCATAGTTGAGGACTAGATTAGTGTCAATGCATCTCTTAAGAACTTTACACAAATTATCGAGGCAATGATTGAATGAATCACCATACACCGTAAAATCATCCATGAAAATCTCGATGCAATTTTCAATCAAATCAGAAAATATACTCATCATGCATCTTTGAAATGTTCCCGGTGCATTACAAAGTCCAAAGGGCATCCTACGATATGCAAAAGTTCCAAATGGGCAAGTGAAAGTGGTCTTTTCTTGGTCCTCTTTGAGCTATAATGATTTGATAATAGCCCGAATACCCATCTAAAAAGCAGAAAAATAATTTACCTGTCAATCTTTCTAGCATTTGATCAATAAAGGGTAAAGGAAAATGATCCTTCCGAGTGGCTGTATTTAATTTTCTAAAGTCAATGCACATTCGCCACCCGGTTTGAAGTCTCATTGGCACCAGCTCATTGTTCTCATTTTTCACCAATTGAAACCCACTCTTTTTGGGCACAACATGAACCAGACTCACCCATCGACTATCAGAAATAGGATATATAATTCTTAACTCTAATAGTTTCAAGATTTCTTTTAATACAACTTCTTTCATGGAAGGATTGAGTTTGCGTTGAAGTTCTCTTACCAGTTTGGAGTCGGGTTCGAGTAAAATTCGATGCATGCATATCGATGGGCTGATACCTTTGATATCCGCTAAGGGCTGTTTTGTATTCCCTCAATACCTGCATCAAGCTCTCTTCTTGATTTTTGGTCAAGTCCTTGGCTATGATCACCGGTAGAGTTTCATCATCTCCCAAGTATGCATACTTGAGATGTTCGGGTAAAGGCTTCAATTCGAGCTTTGGGGCCTACATTGAAAGAAGAATTATCTCATTAGAAAGAGGTAATGACAGAAAATTGCTTACATACCTGTTGGGTAACTCCGATGTGGACTGCAGAGCCATGATGGCTTCCTTTGTTTCTTCGTCTTGAGTTTCCTCCATTTGTTTATCTGTCCATCCCTTTTTCAGTACTTGATCAAGCTTATCAAGTATCAAATTTTGTTCAACATTCTCACTCACAATCGAATCGACAAAACTAACATGAAAAACAGATTCTGAGTCATTCGGATGTTGTATAGTATCAAAAATATTAAATGTGACCATCTCGCCATCAAATTCAAATGACAAGGTTCCTTTATCAACATCAATCTTGGTTTTTGTTGTTTTCATGAAAGGTCTACCAAGCAATATGAGAGCAGGGTTTGGCGAACAAGCATTATCCATGTCAATGATATAAAAATCAACCGGAAAAATCAATTCATTGACCTTGACTAAGACATTCTCAACAATTCCCTCGGGGTATGATGTGGACCTATCGGCTAATTGTATGATCACATTAGTCTCTTTCAAAGGTTCCAAATTCAAGTACCTAAATACAGTTAAGGGCATGACATTGATTGAGGCATTTAGGTCAAGCATTGCCTTCTTTATTCTTTTGACTCCTATTATGACTAGTATGGTGAACATACCTGGATCCTTGCACTTAGGAGGCAATATTCATTGGATGATGGCTAAAACATTCTCATTAACACAAATCTTATCGCTACCCCCTAGCTTTGTCTTCTTAGTGCATAGTTCTTTGAGAAATTTTGCATACCTTGGCACTTGTCGAATCACATCCAAGAGTGGGATGTTGATTTTCACTTTTTGAAATGTCTCTAAAATTTCTTTCTCATCATTCTCTTTCTTTTGTCTTGCTAACCTGCCAGGAAAAGGAGGTGGAATTACAATTTTGGTCTTAGAAGGATCGGTTTCTTTACTTATCTTCGTGGCCAATTTATTCAATGTTGATGATTCATTTTTTTCGGCCTCTTCATCCTCTTCGGTTTGCGATGGATTGTCCTGCACCTTCTTTCCATTCTCAATCACCATAACACTCACGTTTTCTCTCGGATTGATTTCTACTTGAGAAGGTAGTTTCCCATTGTTCTTCTCCAATTGACTCACGGTGGTTGCCAATTGCGATATCTGATTTTTCAAGTTTTGGATGCTGGTTCTCGTCTCCTGTTGAAATTGTTGAGTACTGTTAGCCAAACTTTTAACAATTTCTTCTAAAGACATACCTTGATTTGAAGAGGGTTGTTGTGACTGAAATTGTGGTCGAGGTTGTTGTTGAAACCCTTGTTGTCGATTCCCATAACTAAAATTTGGGTGATCCCTCCATCCTGGGTTGAATGTGTTTGAGTAGGGATCATACTTCCGTTGTGGTTGTCCTAGAAATCCCCCTGCTGCATTGAGTTATTCATTTGAATCTTCTTGAAGGGAAGGGCACAAATCCATAGGATGACCAAAATCAGAACAAACTCCACATGCCTTGACCTGTTGTGTTTTTCCTACAATAAAATTACGCACAAGAGAAGTTAGTTCTTTTAATTCTTGACCAATGGAAAGATCACTTACCTTGTTGACCTTCTTTGGAATTTCTTGTCTTATTCCGAATTGTTGGGCATTAGCTGCCATGTTTGAAATCAAATTTCTTGCTTCATCTGATGTTTTGTTCACTAATGCTCCTCCATTTGCAGCATCAATCATATTCCTTTCCATTGGGGATAGACCTTCGTAAAAATATTGGATCAACAACTGTTCCGGAATCTGATATTGAGGACAGCTGGCACGTAGTTGTTTGAACCTTTTCCAATATTCGTATAAGCTTTCCCCGTTGTACTGCCTTATTCTGCAAATTTCCTTTCTAATAGTAGCTGCATGGGAAGTTGGAAAAATTTTTTCTAAAAACATCATCTCTAAGTCAGGCCAAGTAGTAATAGAACCAGAAGGTAAATAAAAGAGTCAATCCTTAACCTTATCTACCAATGAAAAAGGAAAAACAACAAGTTTAAGTTGTTCTTTGGTTACCCCCTGTGGTCTCATGGTAGAGCAAACAATGTGGAACTCCTTAAAATGTTTGTGAGGATCCTCCCCTGCAAGACCATGAAATTTAGGCAATAAATGAATCAGTCCAGATTTTAATTCAGATGGAGTTGTAATATTGGAAAAATTAATGCACAAAGGTTGATTAAATTCTGAGGTTGTCAGCTCCCTTAAAGTTCGTTGGGCTGCCATATTTGTTTCTTTGACTTCCTTCTCCTCAATGTCAATGTCTGAGTCTATGAGCTGGTTGGCCAGATTGTTTTCAAATGATGAACTTGCTCCTTTCTTTGTTTCTTGAGTCTCCTTTTTCAATTTTTGAGCTCTTTTCTCGATCTCTGGGTCAAAGACTAGTTCATCTGTACAAGAAGAACGAGGCATAAACCAGAAACAAGGAAACAAAAATTAAAAGAAATAAATCTTTTGACACCTTTTCCCGGCAACGGTGTCAAAATTTGGTGTGTCAAAATTTGGTGTGTCGTTAAATAATAAAAAATAAATAACCTACTTTCACAAGACAAGTCTAAGTTAAGCAAGGTCGAATTCACAGGGAAAAATGAGATTTTTTTCTTTCAAATAAAATAAAAATAAAAGTTTAGGGGTTTTGAATTAACTAAAATAACTACCAAATCTAAATAAAACAAACAATTAAAATTGAAATAGCAAATCGATAAAAATAAAATTGGGTGAAATTGAATGAATAAGAATCAAGATAAATTAGCCTAGTTGAAGGGTTCGTTTTCATTTTGATTCAATCGATTGATTGATTCAAAGATAATTCAACAATGCATGAATAAATTGGTTATAGTCGTCGACAAACGCCCAACGACCAATCTCCCCTTACCTCATCGATAGTTAAGAGAAGCTCATTAACTATTTCTCTAATCAAGAGTCAACCCTAGAGAAGCTCTTAGGATTGAAAATCTCAACAGTTTTAAGATCTAGAAAGACCCAATTCTAATTAACAAATACACGACGGGTTTATTTAAAATAGATTATTTAATTTCATGACATGAATGTCATTTACCACTTTATTAAAACTAACAAATAATTACGGATTTGCCGTTTTAATTAGTTATAAATTAATCTAGATCTATTAAACATTGACCATCTATTCAATAAATCCTAGAAAATCATGATCCATGAAGCACGGGAATTAAATAAATACTTATGATTGATGAATGAATAAACACATTAAGATCTCACAATATCATGAATCAAAGTTTCAACTAACCTTTAACTAGAAAAGAAATTAGAATGAAGACATATTAAAAAAAAATCTCACTAAAATAATGAATATCATTAAAAATAAATGTTCAACAATGAAAGGATGTTGCTGCCGCCGTGAAATTCCTCCAAAATGTACAGTAGCCGTCTGGAAAAATGTCCTGTTCTTCCCTCCCAGGAGCAGCAGCCGGCCAAAAGAAAAAAAAAACACCAGGAGAAAGAATATGTCCCTCCTAAAGCAAATTCCTATTTATATTTTTTAGTGATGCTCCTATAGGCGTAAATAACATCCACTTACCTTTCCTAAAACAACTCAAACTCCTAAAAAATATATTTTCTCTCTTTTACCTTTTTTTTTTTTTACTAAAAGGTAAAAATCTTAGAGTCCTAAGTTGCTAAAATAAAGAAGAGGAAACTTTCAAATATTGTTTACAATTCAAAGACTAAAAATTACAATAAAATCTAAAATTTTTAAATTCCAATAATTCAATCAAAGCAAGAGAATTTTCAATATTCACGTTCCCAATTTTCATCCAACTCCTTTGAAATTGACGCGCCTAGGTGCTAACGGTTGAGTATTTCTATCTGGATTTCTTCTTGTATGCCATATTACCAATTTTTACTCAATTTCTCCTCCTTCCTATATAAATGACCTCCAATGATTCTAACACAACAAATACTCAAAATTAGTGCAATATTTACCCAAAAATAATATGAAATAAATCATCAATATTACACTAAATTTATCTCTATCATAGTCTATTGGATTTGGATTAACTTTCACTTTACTCTTTAATACTATAATAGAAGAATAATGAGAGTGAAAAATGTTTTTCTTCGTCCACTTTGCTACGGTGATTGATAATACCTTTTGAAAATTTTCAGGTTTATACCAATGGGAACCCTTATGGTATTGCAGAAGATATAATTTTCAGCATGCCATGCAGATCTAAGGTAAGCTTCTCATCATTACTATATGTTTCTATTCCCAGCTGCTTTACATACAAATGATTTTTCCTTGAATCTTTCATTGAAATTTTGGCTTTTTAGGGAGATGGCGATTATGAACTAGTCAAAGATGTCATATTTGATGACTACCTTCGCCAGCGAATAGCCAAGGTATTTACACCTACACTTGTGCATTTCTCCCAAGAAAATGATAAAGGCAATTACAAGATTTTAGCACAGAATTTATAAAAGACGCTAAAATGATGTGAAAGGACATAAATTATTTTAGCTGATCAGTCGGAAATAACAAAATAATGCTTAATCCATTGTTTACCTTTGTATGTATGTTACAGACTGAGGCTGAGTTGCTGGCTGAAAAGAGATGTGTTGCTCACCTTACTGGGGAGGTAAATTCAACAATACAACATTAGTCTGTCATATTGCACGCACTGGAAAATTGTCTAAATGCTGTTCTTGTTGCAGGGTAATGCCTTCTGTGATCTCCCAGAGGACACAATGCTTCCAGGAGAAATGTAAGACTCATCAAGCATATAGCTGCCGTTTCTTGAGAGAGTTGACGAGGAACTAGTATTTAGCCAACCGAGGAGCAAATCGAGGACACTCAATTTCCATGACAGAATAAAGGCATTAAAAGATCACGATTGCTTTGATGAAATTTATGTACGATAAGTATGCTGGTGTTCAATTCTTCTGACTATTATGCAAATTTTGAACCAGTTGATGGGTTTTAAGTTCGTAATAATTCAAGCAAATAACTCAAATAGTTTGGCATCTTTTGCGAGCATATTCATCTGAATTTGACAAGAATGCATGTGCTATAATCCTTGATGGAAATTGATTATTTGAAGTGCCCGGTGTTATTTGTATGGCTTGCCCATTATTTCCACAATAGTAATAAAAGTAATCGGAGTCCCTTAGGTCACTCTTTGTTGGTTTCAGCATGTTGGAAGAGTTTTGAGTAGAGAGAGTAGCAAGTTTCAGCGAAACTTTGAGCACTCTCAGACCTAATTTGGATAACGGTAAAGATTGTAGGCTGAAGTCTGTTGCATTCCATGCTTGCAGGACGACTCATACTACGCTTCGTGTAATTAAGAGAGTGGGCATTTGACCACTCTATTCAGAACTAACCCCTCAACTGGCTAGGCACTAAAGGTACAAGCCTCCACCTCAAATTTGACAACGTAAATAGCAAATTAGGGTTGGCCCCTTGAGTGGTGAAAGATATTTGCTAAGAATATGTGGCCTTAGGTGAAGTAGCATTCATCAACTCCCACGGTGTTATTGATCAGTACAGTTTTGTTGGGGTAGTAAAACATCAGGTTATTTAAAACATGCCAAAACCTATATATACATACTTTGTTCACACCCACATCTGTCCTCGTGGTTACATTTAACTCTTGCTTTAGCAATTCAAAAACTTAATTTTTTTTTTTTTTGGGGGGGGGGGGTGTGGGGCTGGACAAGCACAACAAAGGCCCTTAAAATGGCAATCCACCCTACAAAATTCAGCTGAAGACCTGCACAAGCCTGTGCCAAGTAAGCCATTCAACTTTAATCCATAACCTAGCTCAACAGCAAGGAGAGATCGAAACAAATGGCAGATGGATCAATGCAAAAACAGTCTAAAGAAACTAAATTGTCCAAGAGCCACAAATAAATCTCTATACTCAGTTTCATAATGTCTTGAAAGCCATGATTGACCCCACTTTTGATTAGCAGGAATCTGCTGTCAGAATGTCTACAAAGATGACTCTGAGACAAGGCAAATTGTGACGAGGCCTCAGTATATAAACCATACAGCTACATAACTATATTTAAAGACCTAATCTATATTTAAAGACCTAATTAAATAAGTCAGAATTTTGAAACACGTTCCGCATGGAGCTACTCTTTATGATCCAAATAGTGACCAACATTTAAGAAAAATCCTTTTAGGTATACCGTAGCTTTCCATAGACTTTATACACTAGCAAAGAATTTACTTCGCATAGATAAGGGTGCCAATTTTGAAACTCAAGGACAGAATAAGGACCCAGATCAAAATGAGGTATAACCAGCACCGCAGCATCATGGGACCTGTCTTGCTCGATTCCATGCCTAGGGTACCCAATGGTTCCAACCTTCCAGAATTCATCTCTCCCTGTGGCACAAAAGAGACGTAGAAATTTAAGTCACCATTCTTGCCCATTGACCAGTCTCTGCTGTTGATGTTTCTTATGCAGATCATTCCAGCAGTAATATGCACAGAACTAGAAGATGACTGTGCCACAGAATTGAGCCACAGTGCCGCTGCATCTTTGGTTGGGAATTCTGAAGCAAAGGCAGGAGGAGCAGAGATGCTCTCCAACATGTGACTGGCCTGCTTCAAGAAAGGGTTCTGAAAGTCTGCACGAAGATTGAAAAGAAAAAACATTAAGGTTAGTTTAAGAGTAAATGAAAGGATTCTCATCAATGTATTTGAGGGTGCTATCTATTAACCTAAATATCACAGAAATCAATAAATAAGTGTTGAGATGCCGTGGTTCAAAGGCGCTATTTATTAACTGCGTTATCAGGGCAGGACTCTTCTTACCTGATTCAAATGCTGGAGCCTCCACAGTTTTCTTTGAAGAGGATGTGCCTTCAAACTCATGGTGTTGTGAGAGGTGTTGGCTAGCCACATCGTTTGCATGCTGTTATCAAAGCTAAACTTAAAATTGGATTCTGAGATTTTAAGCCAACGGAGTAAAGGAGATAAAGCTTAAAAGTTACCACATGTGATGTGTTTGATTCATCAGAACCAGGATTCTTGCCATCTACCTCAGAAGAATCCAAATTCAAATACTGTGAGCCACCATCTGCATCAAAGTATGTAAGATAGTCTTCCAACATATCAAAACCTGAAGTATCTGGCTGTGCAGGGTCCATAAGATCATCTGTTTCTATGAAAGCTCCATCATCAGATGGCAAGCTATCATTGGCATCCAAGAATGGTGCAGCATCCAGTGAGTAAATGGCATCCACAGCATTTCCATTATCACTTGGCTCAATAGAGAAACTATTTTTGACGAAGGCATCCATCTCATCTTCCACTGGCAAGCCGAAGAACTGTTCATTAGCTAGCTCTTGTCCACAATTTTGCTCATAATCTATTAAAGGCTTTAGATACACCATATCAGGTACATCACCACCAGCTTCAAGATTCACCATATTGCTTGATTCACCAGGATATTCATTTTTCACCAAATTTTTGCAAACCTCATACTCTGATGGCAAAGCAAATACCTGATTATCGTAGAGCTCCAGGTAGCACTTTTCTTCACTCACAACTGTCAAAGGCTTCTGATCATCTTCAATGAAGTTCAAGGGAACCTCAACATTGTTGCTATTAATTTCTTGAGGGGGCTCTAGTGGAAGAGTTGAATTTTCAGAGGAAATGCCGAAATCAATATCCTGACCAAAAGATAATTAATCAGATTTTAACTGGAAAAGAAAAACAAAGAAAACCATTTCAGCAACATCAATCAAGGACAAAGAGCAAATAGTAAATGCTTCTATCCACTGAGGCTCAGACACCTTGAGACAAATAAAAACTATCTGTCACCATCAAACAACCAGTCTTCTGGCACAAAAGATTTGCACATGATCAAATCTCCAGATCTAATTACAACCGGTAAAGGGTAATACGCCCATGTAGTTGTTCAACAGTGAGGAAAAACAGCAAGTCTTTTGTATGTTTTATATCTGGACACATCAGCAAGCTGACAAAAGTTGCAGAACGATAATTGAGATACTCCACAGATACAGCTACACGATCTATGGTGGCAATAGACTTAAATCTAGATAGCAATAAGATTTGGAAAATAAACCCCAGAAAGCCAACTGATGGACCAACTAATTGGCTGCTCTATCTACCTTGGAAACTCCCCAAGGGGCAAATTTTTTGCACCCAGTAGTCACTGTGCCTAAAAGGGGTCAAAATACTCCAAATCTGGGCCAATAGCCCTCAAAATGACAGAAACTAATGTTTTTCAAAGCTTGACATATTGAAAAGTTTATATAGCTTATCTTCCATTCTCCATTGATGATTTGTTGCAAGCAATATTGTATTGCCAGTTCTGCAAAGAGCTTGTCTGTTCAGCCCAATCCTCCAAAGGAGACAAGTAACATGTTGAAGCTGTGTTCATATTTCTTTGGTACTAGTTTTCATATTCATCTCTAATCCAACATCATACACTAAATTCATAGCATATTTTAATTGGCATTTTATCTTTAAATAACATTATTTCAATTAATGTTCATAGCTTTTATTTGCCATGACTCCATGTCCGTATATCATAGTGCCCCATGTCGATGCTTGTGTTTCATAGCATTTAAGAGATAATTACAGTTCCTGTTCATTTAAATGAGAAATACAACTGTTACATGCTTGATGAGAAACAATCTGTACAAGGAAAACCATGAGTTCAAGACGATGAACATTATATGGTTAAGGAATTAGAAAGCCCTCAAAATTAAAGAGATGCATACAAATGGTAAAGAAATAGCAAGATTAAGATAGCTATAGAAAATAGAAGCTATCAATCATCTCAATTCACAAGTAGAGCGTCCACCAGCTCTTTAGCAACAAATTAAACAAATCAAAACTTGATCATAGCATACTTAAAAGTCATGGTCATACAGCATGCCTCCTAGGTAAAAAGAAATGAACTAGCCCTTTTCCATGCCCAATTACAAAGATCCAGCAGTAGAACAGATCCAAATCATGTACAATTCACCTCTGGACTATAGCATGTAAAAATATCAATTGAAATACAAGCTTGCGCAAGTACAAAGAAAGAGAGGAGTCAAAAACTCAAGAAAGTACATACCTGCTCAAAATCAATCCCCTCGAGATATGTGTCATCACCAGCCATCATTTCTGGAGCCTCCTGCTTGGGCACCATTACTACCACATCATCATCCCATTCCTCCTCAATGAAAGGAGCTCCATATTGCTCCCCATTCTTTGGGCCTTGACCACTCTTCTGAAATATCCTACACAACACGAATGCATCCTTCCCATCCAGAGCGAACAAATATTAAATCCAAAAAAGTTAGCATTCCCAAAAATCAAAACCGAACAGAAGAACGTGAACACAACTAAACATCAGGAAGTTCACATCATTGAAGAGAAAAGAAAAACGGTGCTCTGTTGAGTTTTCTCTATGAAAAACAAGAGTTCTAACAGTAGGCATTCAATTACAATCCAAATTTGAATATGAAAACGGGAAACAGCAACCATACACCAACTTCAGATCAGGGTCCTGTAAGATCTCACCTGTACAACACCAGCTTTCTCCAATTCTTCATCCACAAGTCTGTACTCATGCATGACCCAGTTAGTCCTCTCACCACGTGGAGCCCGCCCACTGTGATACACAAGTGTCTTCTTCATGCCAACAGTTCTTGAGTTGTGATGAACTGGGCGATCCTTGCCAGTTGTCTTCCAATACCCTTTATCTGTTGCACGATTGGTCCTCGACCCATTTCCATACTTCTTGTCCAAGACACTGAAGAAGTACCATTCAAGATCCCGAGTCTTCAACTTTGAATGACCTAAAGAGCATAGAAAAAACATAAAAAATTAACAAATTTGAGCCACATAAACTACAAAATAGATTCATCAATGTCTAAAAATCCAAATAATAGAAGTAGGGAGATAACACAATGAGATTACAAGTGTAAAGTAGTAATTAACCTGTTGCAACTAGTTGCCATATAAATTGCAGAGGGCAAAGCAGAAACATTATTAATGATGATCCAGTAATAACCTGTGTAAACCCAATACCAGTGGATGAGAACGGCCCAAGGCAGTAATTCCAGAGTAGATGAACGACCACTGAACTTAACTAAGCCTCTTACCGCAAGACTTTAAATTGTATGCATAATCCTTTTTTCCTTCTTCCTCACAAACCTCCTATATTAATATTTCAAAGGGTGCACACAAATAAATGTGCAAATAGCATAACAATAAAAATGCCATTGACCAGTCCTACAGCCAACATACGGACATCAAAATCAGAAAATGTCTAAAGGAATTAAATACCACATTCTATACATCACACATCTTTGTAATTTGTAATAGGGTAATTTCATCCTTTCAAAGGCTGCTTAAGGACCAATTTATAATCATCTTAGTTGTTTGAAAATTCAAATCAGGCCAGCCCAACCAAGGACAATTTGTCTCTTCAGAGCCACCACATAACTGGTTTTCAAAGTTAACATGTATAAAAATAATTTATAAGGTTGAGAATGCAAGGGGTGAAAATTGACACTCTTCTTCGGGTAAACAACCACACAGCCAAAGGTGAGGCTATTATGTACAAGAACAGCAAACTGGAGGATCGTACAAAAATTTGCATCTTCTTTTATCACATTACATTTTGAATTCTTCAAGAATTTGATAAGAGTACTCTAGAAAGTTAGTTCAAATAAACAATTAGAAGTTAGCAGTTGAACGGACAATCTAAAAATCATCCTGTTTGTATTATGTCAGACAACACTTTTAACTTGGGGTAAAACTTTTTAAACTTTGTTGTGTTGTTTTGTACGTGTCACGCATGTCCATCTCCATCCACGTCCACACTACATAGATCAAAAATCTCAAAAAACATATTTCATGCAGGGTTATTATTAAAGAGAAGCAGCAAAAAGGGGCACACAAATTGATAGAGAAACCTGCTTATCTTGCAGGCAGGCAACAGATGAAGCCCAATTCCATTTTAGAAGCTTTCTAAGGAGATTTGAAATTTAATTGTGCAACAGTGCAACATAGACGGTAATTTGGAACTTTGAAATGTACAGTTAACTTGGTCTAAGAAATTTTTAATTCAAGAAAATCTAAAAAAGAGATAAAATTTGATGAGGATCTATGGGACAGATTCCGAGCAAAGACAATTTCCAAACAGTGGAATCTTCTTGGCCCATTGATGCACTTGAAGGCTTCTAGTGATTCAGCGCAGTATTTGTTTTTATAGGAAAAGAAAAAATATTATTCAACAATGTGCATCAAGAGTGTGAACTCTCAAAGAACTACACAAGCAGAAAATTAACTGCAACCTCTTCTGCTGACATGCAAAATCCAGAGGCTTGCAAATAATAGAGAGAGAGAGAGAGAGAGATTTTAAAATCACTCCATCAAGACAGTCCGAGTGTTCAACTACCTAGGATATCCTACTATTGCGTTCTCTTACACCAACCAAAAGCTGCCAAAAGGGAGCATTCTATACACTTTTCCACTCTTTGTATGAACAATCAAGCCACTCCAAGCCCACATTTTGCTTTGCACAACTTTAAAGTCACTGAATGAATATGATGAACAGATAAAACAAAAAGGCACAGAAGGTCCAAGGTCAAAGCAGGAGCAATGATCAACAGACTCAAGAGCCCTCTTGCATGGAACAACTACTAACCTAGATGTTGTCCCTTTTAGACAAGTTGTCTTGGTTCAAAATTTTCTTACCAAGAAGCTTCCCAAGCAAAGAAAACAGCTCTCAAGAAAGCTGACATCTACCAAAACGCTCTCTAAAGGAAAGGGCTAATACCCTCATTCATTCTCTCATTACAATAACTCTGTAGAAAATTCTAACCCAAACACCCTGAATGAGCTACCATCCAAATCAACCAAAAAGTCTTTAGTGGTACCATTCATATCTAACTCCTCTCAACAACAACCAACAAACTGAGTCTTAATTCTAAATTTTAGAATCGATTATTTAAGAGACCAATATAGAAGAAGAAAAAAAAAACATAAAATTAAATTTTGAAAACAAAAATAGAGAAGATAAAATTAAAAAGTAAAATTAATAGTAATGAAAAGAATGAAGTTAAAACAAAATATCCCTAGAAACCAACCAGTTCGGACTCTCCTACACCATTCATTCCTATTTAAAATCATCCCCTCAACTAAACCCTTGATACTCATGTCTTTACGAATAACTCGCATACGGGGTTTCAACATTTTACCCCAACATTTCACTAAATCTCCTATATTTAAGGTCTCGCTTCTCCCAATTGGTGCGTCTTTGGATCTTTGTTAAACATGTCCAAGCTATCTTAGACGACACTCTCTCGTTTTATCAACAAATGAACTCACTCCCAACTTAGCACGTATTTCTTCATTTCTAATCCTATCTTTTCTATTTTTATCACACATCCATATGAACACCCTCATTTCAACTACAGCTATTTTATACTCTTATTGTTGTTTAATTGTCCAACACTCGGTGTCATACAATAATACAGATCTTACTACAATTCTATAAAACTTTCCCATCAACTACAATGGCATAGTGCGATCGTAAAAGACTCTAGATACATTTCTTCATTTCATTCAATCCGTTTGAATCCTATGATTTACATCCCATCTATGACTCTTCTCAACAATTTGAAGAAATTATAGAAACTCTCCAACTCCCAACGATTGGCTGGTTTTATAGACAAGACATCAATCACCCGCGGATCCTTCCAAAAGCCAATTGAACGGCTTAATGAACTACCTTGAAGCACACAATGGAAACATACCAACCTTTTGATATCTCTTTCCAACCACTACGATGTTCCAAACACTACATAGTCGTGCGCCCATCATGATTCACAACATATTTGGCTGCAATAATAAATTTGCTAAGCTTCAACAATTTACCTAAAGAAGTCATGTCATAGTCAATAAGGGGATCTAATAATCAAACCCCAATCTAAATTGGGATTGATTGAAATTACCTTCCATTCAACAAAACACGGACTTGATCCCTGCATCTTCCTTAGAGACTCATAAAAACTATATGTCAATGCTCCCCATTCTCTTAAAGGATGGGAAATGGAGACATAAAGCACAATGGG
This sequence comes from Dillenia turbinata, assembly GCA_037126225.1. Taxonomy (NCBI): domain Eukaryota; kingdom Viridiplantae; phylum Streptophyta; class Magnoliopsida; order Dilleniales; family Dilleniaceae; genus Dillenia; species Dillenia turbinata. Next base: position 22,039,948 of record JBAMMX010000013.1, read on the forward strand.
AAGTATGAAAGATAACCCTTAGCAAAGGGTAACCTTCCTCGTAGGGAAGAAAAGCTTACAAAAGACCATCATAGAGGCTTTTGAACCCACTATGAATTTTTTATGATAACAAACTTATTAAGGTTCTCTAAAAAAGCTACTTTAAGGTTCTCTAAAAAAGCTACTAAGTATGCAGATATCTCAATATCTCTACAAGAATTGTTGGGTTGAACACTTGTGTTGGCCTACTTAGTAAACACCCACACTCTTTGAACAGAGACATGCTACTCATAATTCCATACAAGCTTTCATATTTTGAAATCCCTCTCTACCATCTTTGTATCATCCTATTTCCTTCCAAAGCCCCCACAATATTTCCCATGATCTTTGTCAATGGTCACATAATTCAAATCAGGATATTCAGCTTACAATTAATCATCTCAGTTTGCGGAAGCTTATATATTTATTCTTGCTGTCATATCTATCTTCATTATCATCTCAGTTTGCGGAAGCTTTTGAGTTAATATTGGTTTTCTGTCCGTGACCTTTGTTTTTTAAACCCAACTCAACCCCCACCTCCTCTTCGGTTCCCTATCAAGGCAACAAAGGCAACTCCTAATTTTCCCCCCCTTTAAAACTCCCCTTTTCTAGTATAGGAGAGAGTTAAATTTGAATAAGCTAGTAAATTTTTTCGAACCTTCAACTTCTAAGTTATTTCATTCTTGGCCAATACCCTTTCCGCCTTTCAATCTATTCCCCACCCCACCAATCATCAAGGAGATATAATGATTTGAGCATTGCTAAATAATCATCCCCTAAATGCAATCTCACATTTCAACTCTTAGGAAGCGGTATTCCAAGACCAAATGCGATATCACTCTAGTTTAGATATTTTCCATTGCTCTTTGCCTGCTTTTCTGGAGCTTCTATTATGCCTTTGTTCATTTAGCAGAAAGTCAATCCACCTTTCTTTTTCCTTTCCTTCCAGTGTCTAGTTTTTATTCAAAACCAAACCAATTCTAGTTTTGTTTATCTCACTTAAGTACACATTCAACCAGCATTATCAAGAACCTAAATCTTAATAGAATGTAAATAAGGATCAAACCAACAAAATCATTCAACTAATTAAACCCGACAATAGAAAAAAACAGAATTAAAACACACACACACACTCACTCTCTCTCTCTCACGAAAAAGTGCTAATCAAAATAAGATCAGATCATAGAACGGTCATGGAAATAAGCAAACCTAATTCTAGAGAGAGAAACTACTAAGATGCACACAATAACCAAAACCTCATAACAAAGAATCGACCGAAATGAAATAAAACATATTTAAACACATAAAACCAAACCCCAAATTTTATAGAGAGAGATACACGAAACCCCCCGAGAGCAAGAAAAATAGTCAAAAAAAAAGAAGAAAAAGGATTCAAAACACACAAAGAGACCATCAGCACACAAAAACCACACAGCAATTCAGAGAATTTACTAAAAGACCCACACAAAGATCCCTAAGAAATGAATGAAAACACATTAAGATACCCAAAACACAATCAACCACCCAAAAGCCTATTTTTAGAGAGAGGCTACTAATATATCCACAAAACCCAGACAACGATTTACTAGAAGTCCACAAAAAGAGTAAAAAGAGAGGGGGAGAACACATTGTTACGTAACAAAGCCACCAGTCATCAGAGACCCTAATTTGAGAGAGAGAGAGAGAGAGATGACCTGGAAGATCCCAGGGCTCAAGCTTGTAGATTTCGACATCAGAAATCGCGTCGAACCGAAAGGACTTTCCACTGACCTTTCGCCTCAGATAGTACCGAACAAGTTCTTCATCGGTCGGATGGAATCGGAACCCAGGTGCGAGCGCTGTAGGGTTCGAATTTGATTGAGATCTTGGAGACATAGAATCGACGGTTCGAAGTTTTCCAGATCGAAGAGAAAGAGATTGAGATTTGGGAAGCTTGATTCTCAGGGGTTTTGGTGTAGAGAGAGAGAGAGAGAGAGAGAGAGAGAAACAGTAACTTGGAGAGATCTCACGTGATGTAAGAGAGAGGAATCGAATAGGTTTTCATTTCATGGGCCATGGGAAATTATTTTTTTTTTTGAAAAAATTTTATTTTTTTTTTTTTTTTTTTTAAAAAAAAAAAATATTTTTTTTTTAAAAAATTTATTTATTTATGATATTTAATTTTTGCTTTGTTTTATATATATATATATATATATATATATTTAATTTTTTAATAATAAAATTTGCAAAAAAACAGAATTATAATTATAAATGAATAGCTCTTCTAGTCTTTTTTTAGCCTATCCGAAAAAAAATTATTTAAATTCTTCTCCTTTCTTTAAAATTTATTTTTTTTCAAAAAAAAATCCTTTTTAGAAAATTGTTTTAATGAAAATTTTATGATATTCATGGACCCACAAAGGAAACCTTTAGTCAAGTCCAAGTTTCAAATGGAGATCTCCTTCAGCATTTTCACCTGTTAGGTTTTGATTCTTTTTTATATCTTTTATCAATTTTAATTTAAATTCATAGTATTTCTATTGATGCCTAATGATCTCAAAAATTAAAAATTTTATCAAACAATCTTTTAATTCCACGCACGAATCTTATTATATCTAAGATTAAAATATTAATTATAAACTATCAAAAATAATAATAAATTATAAAATGAGACGTTAAATTTTTTAATTAAGTTTTTGTTTAAAATTTGAGAATGAAAAAAAATTAGAATCATTTCTTAAATAGAATTTGTAAATATTAAAATTAAATTAATTAAAATATGATTTTAGATATTAATATTAAAAAAATAATAAATGAGAGAGAGAGGTTTCCCGCGAAATAGGATGTACATGTCCGTTTGATGTTCAAGTTCGGCAACAATATCCACGGTGAACAGTTATACACATTCACCAATTCTTAGCCCAACAACCAACCAGCCTGCAACCTTGCTGAAGTCATTGCACCTGTCATGTGAACCATGAAGCATTTGTGAATCTTTCAAAGGGAAAAATATAACACATATCATGCATAATCCCAAATTCTTCTATTTTCAATCTAATTAAAAGAAAATTTCAAATAAAAAATTCTATAATTGATGAAATTTTTTATAATATTCAACAAGAAAAGACATCACAGTCATATGATGATAATATTCAAAAGAAATATCAATGGTGGTAAACGTACTCTTTTCGCTCCTTCGAAGAGAAGCAAAATAAATAAATAAATAAATAAAAAGAGAAACATCATAGTCACGTGTGTGCCAATGACACTATTTCTTAGTCACCAAGTTATACAAATGGAACTAGTCTTCTAATTGTACTAAGATAGTTTCAGATAATATTGAATAATATGCATCAGCCAAATTGACTTCTTCTCAACCCAGTTTTCTGAGAGAGAGAGAGAGAGGATTAACAAAGGTCGCTAACCATATATTATATGATAGGTTCAGTAAGAACACACCCTAAGTTTCCTTAATTATGACAATAACAACAAATAAACAACACCGGACAGGCATGAAGGGAAGCAAGACTAACAGCTAAAAGATGCCTACACGCATCAAACTTGCTAGGGATCTTGAACAACCCTCCTCAGGTCCTCGTTTTCTTTGTCCAGAAGGTCAATTCTCGATTTGAGAATGCCAACTACTGCTCGGGCATTGGATAATTCCATCTTTAGTGTCTCCCTTTCGATGTAGACATAACGAAGCTCGCTCTGCAGCTTGTGAAAGAACTCCTCATACCCGGGAGGGACTGTTAACTTGGCATTTCCAGTTTCGTATCTAGGTGGAACAACCAATGGAGTCTCGTCTGCATCAATGGACTCCAGGAGATGAGACTGGCGTGCAAATGATTTCGATGGAATTCTCGGAGTTTTAGATTCCTTCTCTGCTGTTGTTGTTTTTACTCCTTTCGTTGCCTCAGCTGTTGGTGCTGCTATTTTTGTTGCTATTGTGGTTGCTACCGGTACAGATGCTGTGGTTGTCGATGATGATGATGATGTATGTAAGCAAATACCATCACCCTTAATGGGAAGGCTGCTGACATCTGATTCATTTAGCCGCTTCCCTTTCTTCTTCGCTGACATAGTTGGTTCATCTTTGCTTTTCTCCGAACTCTCACTCTTGGAAAGTGACTCCGAGTTGCTAGGCTGCTCATCACTAGAATCGTCAGCGGATGCTTTACCATCGGATTGCACGTCCTGCAACAATAATTAGGTTACATTCAGAATTCTTTTCAAATCATTCAGGCTTTGGGCTTAAAAAATGTGTCAGGTCACAGATTCTTTGTAACGGAAACCCCTCTGTTCACCAGTAAAACAAAGTGAGAGGACTATAAAGAAAATAACGATCCTTGCTCCCCACACCCACAACCCACTCCAAACCTTATTAAGCACCTTATCAAGATCCATTTTGGTAAGCTGCTAATTATGCTCATTGAGGAGAATTTTCTCCTTGGGAAAAATGTTTAGCATAACTAAAAGCTTATAGGTTTGCAAAATAAAATCATAAAACCAGCCGGGAGAAGAAGAAAGTGGCAACAATGATAATGATGGGTTGTAAGCTTATGCTAGGTCCTCTGACTCCAAAGCTAATGGCTTGAACATGTGGAGGTTCACATGCCATAATTTGTTTCCATGTCTTCATCACAAGCGTACAACCTCAAGATGAAAATTTTTTAAGAAGAGGCAAATGATGGCATGCAAGAAATGAATTAAAACCCTGGAGAAAGGACATAATCCAAAAGGGCAATTCTTTTCAAGCTTTTGTGATATCCTGTAAAGGTGTACCTTCAAAAGATTCAAGCTTCCAAAAATTACAATTTTCTTTCCCAATCTGCAACAGTTATTACTGCTAACATTGACCTTGATGGATATCAAGGATTAAGTATAGATCTTTAGCTATTATAGAGTCTTCACCTACCAAACAATGTTAAATGAAGTGAAGGGAGTGCTTTCAATCAACTAATAAGGTGATCAAAAGTATAATTTACAAGGCAAAAAACCCAAATTTATCTAGACTTCATACCTTAGAATTAATCCAAAAGATGGCTAAGCAAGCAAACACAATGTCTCACATGTCATAAAATCATTTTATGATAATTATAAGAACTCGTAAATCCAGTTATAAGAAAAGTTTTTTGGCCAAAATGGCTCAACCTTATTATTTGTTTGCCAGTAAAATCCCCAAGGAATTTCTAAGCACCCTATGACATGAATGTCTACTTCAACATTGACCTCAACCAGCAATTAGCTTCACAATAAAGGACACACAAATTAAAACAAACCTGATCAGGCTCATTCATATGTGCATCAACATCAACACAAATTTCATCTGCAGCCTCTTCCACCACCTCAGCTTTGCATGCTACTGCTGTACGAGGTGCCTCAGTCGGATCCTCACCCATACCTCTTGAACCACTTTTATGACATTTTGCACAAAAAGTAAGAATCCTTCTACTGATTCAAGAAATAAGACTCATAAAGATTCAACATGCCCTAACAATAAAAGGGTGGGAAGGGGAGATAGCATCTAAATCTCTATTCCTTGAGACCATATGCAGTCAAACTGCAGGTATGTTCCATCGCATCTTTACGGTCTTCACATAAGACTGGTGGGGTGCAAGTTAAAATAATATGACAATCTAAGATGTACAATGTGGGGATCTTACAGGTAACAAACAGAAATCATGCATACTCTACTACTCGTAGAACTGTGATGAGAGAGATCAGGAAATTAACAAAGCACAAACCTGCTTGAGGTCAATCCCCTACAGAAAACACCATCACCGCCCGGTACTTCATCTGTAAACTCATGCAGAGGCACTGGAATCACCTTCTCATCATCCCATTCCTCCTCGATCAGAGGTGCCCCATACTGCTCCCCATTCTTAGGCCCTGAACCACTCTTCTGGAAAATCTTGCACAGTACAAATCCATCCTTCACCAAAGACCACCAGGCAATTGAATAGCAACAATTCAGGAATTCCAAAAGTCATAGAAAGCAAGAACAAACAGATAATTTGCAGAGATACACATTCAAGAATGGAAAAGGAAAAGGGCATAGGCATATCTCAAGCAGTATAGACCATATTCAGAGAAAACATTACACACTTAACTTTCAGTATTCAACTGAAAATTCAAAACCAGACCCATCAGGAACAATCACCACCCATGCAAGTTGTCCACAGGAGATTAAAATCTCACCTGAAATGTTCCAGCTCCCTCCAATTCACTTTCCACAAGTCTATACTCATGCATAACCCAATTAGTCCTCTCACCAGACGGAGCCCGTCCACTGTGATATACAAGAGTCTTCTTCATCCCAACAGGCCTTGAGTTGAGTTGAACAGGCCGATCCTTGCCAGTAGCCTTCCAATAGCCTTTACCTGTTGCCCTGTTGGTTCTCCACCCATTTCCATACTTCTTGTCCAAAGCGCTGAAAAAGTACCATTCCAGATCCCGAGTCTTCAGCTTTGACAGATCTGATGAACATAAGGAAGAACATAGTAGTTAACCAATTTAAGCCACTCAAAAAAACTCCATAAGGCAAGTCATACATTTTGATCTGCAATCCAGCTTTAAACTTAAAAAAGTAAAGAAAGAATGCAGATACGGACACCGCTGCCCAAGAAATAAATAGTGATTAATCTGTTGCAACCAGTTGGAGCATAAGTTTAGCCAAAGAAAAAAGGCTAAGATTGGTGGTTAGACTATTTAAACCCAATAGAAGTGGATAAAAGCTCTGTGCAATCCTTCACCAAAATAGGCCAGATCAACCAAAATCAACTTGGCTCATAAATCATTCTCCTCTCTTTTCCTGTTCTAGTTTGCTGTGGGCCCAAAGCTCCTAAGTATAACTTCCTACAGAATATTTAGAAATTCTATGCAACCAACTCACTGAGGAATTGTCATAGACCTAACTGCCATACTAGAAGTACAAAGAATAAAGCCACAGAATGACGGAGATAAATCTTACAGAACTATAAATTTTTCCATTCCTGTTTTGTTGTGGGCTAATGGTATGCAATATCTACCCTCTATGATTCAACAGCTACATAAGGTCTATTTCTCCTATCAACAGAGTAGCCATACAACCGGGCCAAATTACAACTTGTTTACTTGATACTTTCAGCTTTTGACTGATGGGAAAATTTGAGTTACCCAAGCCATTGAAGAAACCCGTTTTCCTTAAATGTCATGGGGATCAATCCAAATGCATGTATTAGTAAAGCCACCCTTTTGCTTTGAGGCAAAGCAATATTACATATGACCACACAATATGCTGACTTTGGAGTTGGTTAATAGACCCATATATCCAAGAGTGCCTTTAATATCACTTTGGATATAGCAATCAGACTGTAAGCTCTTGATTGAGAAACAACAACAGCAGTCTGAACCTTAATCCCAAATTTTGAAGTCAGCCATTTGAGAGATAAATATAAGATAGTTAAAAACTTAAAACACAGTTGACAATATAAAAAATAAATAAATAAAGAAGAAAAAAAGAGAGAACAAAACAAAACTAACTATCCATATAAAGTTACAATGACAAAGAGTTGATTTTAACATTTTCTAATTCTCTGACGCCACTCATTCCTATTTAAAGTCATCTCCACAATTAATCCTTTAACTACCATATTTTTACGGATACATTGTATCCAAGTTTTTAACGATATATCTTAACATTTAACTAAATCTCCTATATTTAATCTCTCAATCTTCCTAATTGGTACGTCTTTGGAATTTCATTGCACATGTCCAAACCACCTCAGTCAATACTCTCACGTCATCCACAATTGAGTTCACTCCCAACTTAGTACATATCTCTTCATTTTTAATCCTATATTTCCTAATTTTATCACACATCTATATAAGTATTCTTATCTCAGCTTTTATTTTATTTTTTTTGTTTAATGGCTCAACACTCGGTACCATATAATAGTACATGTCTTATTGCGATTCTATAAAACTTTTTTTTTCAAATGTTGTGATATCGTGCGATCACAAAAAACTCCAGATACCCTTCTCCGTTTCATCCAATCCGTTTGCATTTTATGATTTACATCCTTATCTATATTGCTATCGTTTTAAATAATGGACTCAATATATATAAAACGTTTATTTTTTTATATGTCCTATCATTCTAATATAATCGTTTTTTCGTCATTCTAATAATTGTTACTAAACGTACATCTCAAATACTCAATTTTTGACCGACTCAATCTAAATCTACTAAATTCTAGTGTATCCCTCCATAACTCCAATTTATCACTAATACCCTCTCTAGTTTCATCTACCAATACTATATCATTTACAAAGAGTACACACTATATTATTTCATCTTGAATGCTCTTTATGATATCCTCTATCACATCGCAAAAAGGATAAGACTTAATGTTGATCCTTGGTGAAGTCCAATACTACAACAACAACAACAACCTAGACTTTCTATCCAAAACTTTGGGATCAGCCATATGAGAGACAAATAATGAAGTCAAAAAAAATAAAAAACGATTTAGTTTGTGCGAATTCTCCTACGCTACTCAATCCTATCTAAGACTATCCCCTCAACTAAATTCATCACTATCATATCTTTACAAATAAATTGCGTCTAAATTTTCAATGGTTTACTTCTACGTTTTATTAAATCTCCTAAATTTAAGTTCTCTATCTTCCTAACAGGTGCGTCCTTAGACCTTCGCTACATATGTCCAAACCATCTCAGACGATATTCTCGCATCTTATCTATAATTAATCTGACTCCCAATATATTTCATATCTCGTCATTTCTAATTCTATTATTTTTAGTTTTACCACACATTCACCTAAACATTCTCATTTCAGTTACATCTATTTTTTTACTCTTGTTGCTGTTTAATGACCAAACATTCAGTGCCATATAATAAAGCAGGTCTTACTACAGTCGTATAGAATTTTCCCTTTAAATGTAATGGCATCGTGCAATCACAAAGCACTCCGGATGCCTTTTTCCATTTCATCCAACACGCTTGAATTCTATTATTGGCATCCCTATCTATATTGACATCATTTTGGATGATGAAACGAAAATATCTAAACCGTTCGCTCTTTGGAACTTCTCTCCCTTCTAATCTATTCGTTTATTTGTTATCCTGATGATTATCACTAAACTTACACCTCATATACTCAGTCTTAGGTCTACTCAATCTAAATCCTTTAAATTCTAACATGTCCCGCCATAACTTTAATTTAGTACTGATCCCCTCTCTAGTTTCATCAACCAAAACTATATCATCTACGAAGAGTATACACCATGGTATTTCATCTTGAATATTTTTTGTGATTTCATCTATCACTATTGCAAATAGTAAGGGGCTCAATGTTGAACCTTGATGGAGCCCAACATTAATAGGAAAGCTATCACTCAGTCCTCCGCAAGTCTTTACATTGGTCACAACTCCTTCATATATATCCCTAATAAGGTTAATGTATTTCAAAGAGATCCATTTCTTCATAAGTACCCACCACAACATGTCTCTGGAGACCCTGTCATATGCTTTCTCAAAGTTAATGAATACCATATGTAGATCTTTTTTTTACGCTCTAAATGTCTCCATCGACTGTCTTAACAAGTGAATTATTTCAGTAGTGGATCGTTCTGGCATAAATCCGAATTGATTTTGAGACATTTATCTCTCGTCCCAATCTATACTCTACCACTTTCTCCTATAATTTCATCGTGTGACTCATGAGTTTAATTCCTCTATAATTGGAGCAATCTTGTATGTCCCCTTTATTCTTATATAGTGGGACAATTTTGCTCTCTCTCCATGGGTGGGGCATTCTCTTTGTTAACCAAATTTTATTAAAAAGAGCCATTAACATTGTTACTCTAAATTCTCCCAAACATTTCTACACCTCGATGGGATGCCATCAGGTCCTATGACTTTGTTATTTCTCATTCTCTTTATGGCTTCATTTACTTCATAGGACGAATCTTACGTTTAAAATCTCTATTAATCTCCTCTATAGATATCTCTACATTTTCTATATTTATTGTACTCTCAACATTAAATAAGTTATTAAAATATTCCCCCCACCTCTTTCTTATATCCTCGTTTCTCACAAGTGTATTATTCGTTTCGCTCTTAATACATCTAATCTTATTTAGATCTTGTCCCTTCCTCTCCTTTAGTTTGGTAACTTTATAGATTTCTCTCTCCCCATCTCGAGTCTCTAGTCTCTTGTACAATTTGTTATACACTTTACTCTTTGATTCATGAATAATCTTTTTTACGTCTTTTTTTGCCCTTTTTATATTTTTCATAAGTTTCACTACTACTATCATTTTTAAGATTCCTATAGCACTCTCTTTTGATTCGTATCGCTGTTTCTATTTCTTCATTCCACCACCATGACTCTTTGCCTCTTGGAGCCCCACCCTTGAATACTTCAAGAACCTCTCTACTTATACTTTTAATATTATTAGACATATCATTCCACATTATTTTTGAGTTATCATTAACAGACTAATTTGTTATTCAAATTACTTTATCCATAAAAATCATCACATTTCCGCTTTTAGATTCCACCATTTAATTATTGACTTTATATATGTTTGACATTGCTTTTGTCGTTTAGCCACTCGTATGTCTAAAACTAAGAGTCTGTGCTGAATCGTTACACTCTCTCTCGATATGACCTTACAATCCTTACAAGTCGTTCTATCACCTTTTCTAGTGAGAAAGAAATCTATTTGACTAGCATTTGACCCATTCCTATAGGTAACCATGTGTGACTCTTTTTTCTTAAAGAACGTGTTTACTAGTGTCAAATCAAACGCTACATCAAAATCTAGAATTGTACTTCCTGCCTCATTCCTATCGCCGAAACCAAAGTTTCCATGTACGATTTCAAATCCCTCATTTTTCTCTCTTACATGTTCATTTAGATCTCCTCCAATAAATAACTTCTCACTATTTGATATGGTTTGTATAAATTCATCTAGATTATCCTAAAATTGTTTCTTACTAATTACATCTACACCTATTTGGGGCGCGTACACGCTAACTATATTAATTACGTTTTCTCCATTTACTAACTTGACAAGCATCATTCGATCTCCCTTCTTTCTTATCTCTACTACATCTCCTAATAGGTCTCAATGTACAATTATTCCTACCCCATTTTTATTTCTATATCTACCTATGTACCAAAATTTATGACCATAGAATTCTATTACTCTAGCCTTTTCTCCCACCCATTTGGTTTCTTAAAGACACATGATCTTAATTTTTCTTCTATTTATTATTTCACCTATTTCTCCTAACTTTTCGGTTAGAGATCTTATGTTCCAAGTGACTAAACGAATCCTATCGTCATAGACTATTTTATTTGTCCGCACCCTAGCATCCCTTGGTAACTTGTCACTACACCTGGGATCCGATGTAGCGCGTCGCTGAGGAGGAAACGACCCATACGTTTTTCTATATTTGTCTCTCATTCGTAACTTGACGAGAGATTTTTACGCTAGCTGTCAGTTTACCGCAACTCTACTCCTTTATCCGGGTTTGAGACCGGCCGTGGCGGAGTTCTTCAAATAATAATATAAAACGATAAATAAATAAATAATAAAAATAAAAATAAAAATAAATAAATAAATATAATATAATATATCTATAATGATAATATGATTATAGATTATATTACTAATAATAGTAATATTTCTAATATATCGATATATATATAGTAATAATAAAGTAATAGGCTTTATATTACAACTATACCGCTATAAGTTTGAAATATTTTAAATTTTAATAATTTTAAATTCATAGTACTATATATTAGATTAATAAAAATAACCACAATAACAATGTTAATAATAAGCAAGCAACAATAACAATACAATAATACTAATAATAATGCTAATAACTATAATGGTGAAATCCAATATTAATTAAAAAACTATCACTTATACCCCCGTAAGTTTTAATATTGATATCAACTCCCTCATACTTATTTTTGATAAAATTAATATATCCAACGAAAATCTCATTCTTCGTCAATACCCACCACAATACGTCTATAAGAACCCTATCATATGCTTTTTTAAAATCAATTAATACCATATGTAAATCTCTTTTTTGTGCTCTAAATCTCTCCATCAAATGTCTTAGTAAGTGATTTGTTTCGATGATGGATCGTCCTAACATAAATCTAAATTGATTTTGAAACACTTATCTTCAATCTCAATCTATACTCAATCACACTTTTCCACAACTTCATAGTATGACTCATAAATTTAATTCACCTAGAATTGAAACAATCTTGTATGTCTTTTTTATTCTTATATAGTGATACAAGTGTACTCTCCCTCCATGATTGGGGTATTTCTTTGATTTGCCAAATTTCGTTAAAAAGATTTGTTAATATTGCTATCCCAATTTTACTTAAGCATTTCTACACCTCAATAGGAATATCATCGGGTTCTATAGATTTATTATTTTTCATTCTCTTTCAGGCCTCTTTTACTTCACGAGAACGAATTTTACGTTTAAAGTCTTTATTGATCTCTTTTACAAGTATCATGATATTGTCGATATTTCTTGTACCCTCCACGTTGAAGAGATTATCAAAATAATACCTCCAACGCTTTCTTATATCCTAATTCTTTACAAGTATACCAGTAGCCTCACTCTTCATTCACCTAACACCATTTAGATCTTTTCCCTTCCTCTCCCTTAGCTGGACAATTTTGTAAATCTTTTTTTCTCCATCCATAATTTTTAATTTCTTATATAATTCATTATACATTTTACTTTTTGATTCGTGAATAATCTTCCTTATCTCTTTCTTTACACTCTTGTATTTTTCAAATGTATCGTTACTTATCTTACTTTTAAGATTCCTATAATACTTTCGTTTGGTTTGTATAACAATTTGAATTTTCTTATTCCACCACCATGACTACTTGCCTATTAAAACCCGACCTCTAACTACGACAAGAACCTCCCTACTTATATTTTTAATATTATTAAACATTTCTATCCACATAGCTTCCAAATCATCATTAGCAGACCAGATTGTTATTTGAATTAATTTATCTCCAAAAATCGTCGCTTTTTTTTCTTTTAATTTCCACCACTTAATTCTTGGCTCCACCAATGAACAATATTTCTTTTTCCTTTTGGGCATACCCACATCTACCACTAAAATCCTATGTTGAGTTACTACACTATCCCTTGATATAACCTTATAATCCTAACATATTATTCTGTCACTCCTCCTGGTAAAAAAGAAATCTATTTGACTGAGATTTGACTCACTTCTATATGTAACTATATACGACTCTTTTCTTGAAAAAAAAATGTTTATAAGTATCAAATCGAATGTTATAGCAAACTCTAAACTAGTATCTTCCGCCTCATTCCTACTACCAAAACCAAAGTTTCAATATACAGTTTCAAATCCCTTATTATTCTTTCCTACATGTCTATTTAAATCTTCTCCGATAAATAACTTCATCCCACTAGATATGACTTATATAAATTCATTTAAATCTTTTCAAAATTATTTTTAACTAATTGCATCTATATCTATTTGGGACGCATAAACACTGACTATATTAATTATGTCTTCTCCACTAATTAACTTGATAAATAAAATTCTATCTCCCTTTTTTTATTTTCACTACATTCTCTCGTAAGTCCTTATGGACAATTATTCCTATCTCATTTCTAGCTCTATTCCATCTGTGTACTAAAATTTATGCCCATAAAGGCTTTAATAGTTTAGTCTTCTCCTCCATCCACTTAATTTCTTGGACATATATAATATTAATCTTTTTTCTATTCATTATTTATCATATCTCTCATAACTCGCCAGTTAAGGATCCTATATTTTAAGTAGATAGATGAATCTTATCCTTATAGGCTAACTTCTTTACCCGCACCCGTCCACATAAATGCAAGAACCCTTACCTATTTGACACCACATCCAAATAGCGACGTGACGAGTCGCTTCTGGGGGACGCCCTTTTCTTATATTTGTCTCTCATTTTTTATTTTGACGAGATTTTATAATAGCTCTCAACATACCGCAACCTTGCTTCTTTACTTGAGCTTGGGATCGAGCATGGCAAAATTCTTCAAATAATATTATATAAAACAAAATAAAAATAAACTAAATTCAATAAATATTTTGTATATTTTAAGTTTTAATACTTTAAATTCTTAATAAAATTTAAGTAAATAGTAATAACAAATAAATAAAAATAAGTAAATCACAGGAAAATCAGGGGAGGCAGATCCGGAGAGTCAGATGTGGGCTTTCGGGGATGAGAGATGGCGGCCGGCACAGAGAGAGAGCCATGAGAGACAGGTAGAGCAAGGGAGGGATCAAGAGAGAGAGGTACAAAAGGATAGGGGGCAGCTAGTAAGAACAATATGACACTTATCTTATGCTGATAGAGATCAGGTTACAAATGTGACACTCTTTAGCAACTAAATAATTGATTTTGTGTTTATATTACACCCCCCCCCCAAAAAAAAAAAAAAAAGAAAAAGGGGAAAAAACCTCAGAGCTCTTGGAATATTGGTCCACTTTGGCTTTTGCAAAGGAAGAGCTTAGTACGCTTAAGGAACTTGACCATCTTGAACCTACCAAAACAGAGGAAGATCCTGGTATCTAAAAAGCTTCATATTCAAGGAAAAGATTTAGCTAGAGGAGGAAATCTTGTGAAAATCACTCAATTCCTAAGATTTAAGTTTGAATCTAATTTTTATGTCATAACAAAATTGAATAGTATGTGGGACTCAAATCTAGATTTCAAAACCTGAGAAAGATAAGATGAAGCATACTCATATGAACTAGACAAAGGAATTATTCTAGGGGATTCTTGTATTTAAACCAAGCTAGTAAGAACAATAACAGGGTAGTGGACAGAGATATTACGATTGGTAGAACTAGGGTTGGCCCTCTAGTCAAAATCATACTCATGATGTTCAATTGAAGCATGTTCAATAAGATGTGGCATTCCAAATATTTTAAGATAGCTGTACAGGGGCAGGTTTCCTAGATAAAGAAGATAATCTGGTGAGGAATCTGGCAGGTCTCCAACAGATAGGAGGAGGTTTCTAAGGACACTTCTCCTATTATCCGAGAGAGAGAGAGAACAAGAGAATTTAAATTGCAAGCTACTACATTAACCATGGAGCACTACACTAGAAGAAAAAGAATAGCATGGCAAAATCACTGAGGCAGTGCACCCTAACAGCATAAAGCCACGAAAGACGATAACCAAATCAACCAAATCTAAAGTAGAATTGAAGATACCAGAAGAAACCAAAAGGAAAGAGTTGAAAATGCATACCAATAGAGCTTTATTTCTAAATTTGTATCTAAATTTATTTCTATCAAAAGAAAAATGCATACCAATAAAACTAGCCAAAGGCTTCTCAGCCTCCTCAAAAACTTTCCAGCAGAATTCCTCTCAGACTAACCAAAAAAACAGCTTGAAGGACCGTTCTAATAATCCTTCTCATATCCATATAGGCCGACAACTAGCTATAAATATAATTTGAGGACACTGGATGGATACAAAAGACAAGAAGCAAAATGTCACACAAGAGATGGATTCATGCACAATGGTACAGTATGAGATTCAGAAATTCAAGGTCCCTTGTGCAAGGGACCCCTATTCTCACCCCAAAACTAGCCGTGCAACAAGTATTGCCTTGTGGCCACCAACAAAAAAGGGGTATCATTAAGCGTCTTGAAGACTTCCAAAATGCTTTTGATCGGAAATAGTGTCATTCCTCATCCACCGTATCTCCCTAGATATATACATGTAGAAACTTCTCAAATTATAAGACATAGGGCTAGCCCCATTCCAAATGGCCAAATCCTGCCTGCTTCTATCTACTTTTGTCACTACCAAGACACCGAAAAAGAAGTAGAAACCCAGCAATTCACATGTACAAATTCTGCAACTCTCAGAGGAAAAAAAAATGCATCTTTGTCTTAGGCCATTTCATAGAGATCCTAAAAAATGATCGTCGGTTGACATAGATCACACACACTTTTAATTCC
This sequence comes from Dillenia turbinata, assembly GCA_037126225.1. NCBI lineage: Eukaryota > Viridiplantae > Streptophyta > Magnoliopsida > Dilleniales > Dilleniaceae > Dillenia > Dillenia turbinata. The sequence goes on from JBAMMX010000013.1 coordinate 22,056,010, forward strand.
TCCTCCTCTAAATAATTATTCTTCCTCCATAAATTTCATTTCTTATTAAAAAAAAAGGCACACATATTGACACCACCAATTCGAATTAGGCAACCTGCCTCGTATTCAATAACTGGAAGATGATTGGCCTAGGCAAATTTCATTTTCCATTGCTTTTCTACCAATATATTCTTTACAGATATTCTTCCTTTTGATATTTGTACTTCTTCAAAACTTCTGAGGACAGGATCTTACTATTTCATAAGGCCTGTTAGAATTGTTTCACTCTATTCCAACCTGTTCATAGTCTAGACAATCCAAGCCAATTTTCTTCTAAATCCTATTCAAAGATGGTGAGATATCATCTTCAAAATAAGGGAAAAAGAAGGGGGAAAAGAATAAAGAAGCTATTTAGAAGATTAAGGCCGAATAATTTCAATCAATATTCAATGTTTCTAAAGAAAGTCCTCAAAAGCTCTAGTGTAACCCACATGAGTGAGAAGATGATTTTACGCCAAAGTATGGAGACTTTAATCCTTGAAAATCTAAACATGCTTTTCTAACTGAATACACCAAATAACCACCCATTTACAGCAGTTCCAAAGAAGTTTAGCATGCATGGAAGATGAACATCCACATAAACTCCTTCAATTTTCAAAGACTAACCAACATTCATAGAAGATACCAAAAGTATTTCCTCACATACAATCAATATGGGGCAACGCAAAGAAAAAGTGATATCAAGACTCGCTACACATTACACACACATTTGAGGGCACTGCCAACACTCCTTATTTGTAACATGTTCTTGTATTAATTCAATTCAACAAACTTGTGGAAGTGAGAGCCTTATAAGATGTTTGGCAACTATTAGAAAAGGACTTATGGAGTCAAATGACTTGAGAGATTTGATAAATTTTGAAGTTTTTGGTAATCAAAGGAAAAGGAGAAAACAGCACTTAAATTAAGTAATTTAGAAGAGTAGCACCTCTTTGACTTTTCTGAATTACTTATGCGGATAGAATCTCTTACGGGGATTATGTCCACATTGAAACTTTATTAGAAAAAAATAATTGTACTGAAAAAAAAAAAAAATCTATAAATGCCCTTTATCCTACTTTCCTTCCCTATCTCAACCTTCAAAAAAATAATTAATAAAAAAACCTTCATCTACTCTCTTTCTCTTCACAAGTTTAGATGCAATTAGCTCTCTCTCTCTCTCTCTCTCACTCTAATAATTTATTAAGTTAGAATAAATAAAGTTATAACGTCAATCTAGTTATATATGATAATAATTTTATTTTGTCAAAATAAAAAATTAAACCATTTTATCCTTTTTAGAAAATATATAAATGTGTGTGTTATTATGTGTTCATGGTTTCTCATTAGTCACATTAAGAAAAAATATACTAAATCGTACATCACTAAAATCTTATACAACTATTCATTATGTGAATATTAACCCTATATTGATAAAATTACATATATTTCAACATATTTCTAGCTTTCTTTCGTGAATCAAAATCAATATTGTCTCGATCAAGATTGGACAAAATTCAGTAATATTTTTAAAAACTGTCATGTTGATTATTTCATCACTAGATTGTTTCCTAATTTTTAATATCCACGTTTTTTAATTTTTAATTAGGGGAGATTTAGTATATTTATTTGAAGCAACTTCTTCACAGCTTTTGCTATCGGACCAAACATATTCAAACAAATTTAACCAATTTTGGATAGCCAAACACTCTGAATCACTTTTGTGCTAAGGCAACCATATGAGACCTTAATCTTGAAGTTAAAATTACTTAATCACCCCAAATGGATTTTAGCACTTCCTCCTTTGACTTATTATATTTGAGAAACAAAGGTTATTTCCAAGGTTAAGGCTTTTTATTTCGTCCATGAATCTGAATAGAGCATTAGTGAACTAGTAGAAATGGGGAGGCCTTCCAAAGCCTATTCCCCAGATAAATGGATTTGTCCAAAACTATAATGGGGTGTTTGGGATGGGGGGTTAAAGACATAGAAAAAGAAGTGCTGGCCAGATAGTTATTAGCTGATGTTTGTGAATTTAGTTAAGATGGTTAAAAAAAGATAAGGGAAGATAATTATACCTCAACATCCACTTTGTTTTCGTGTTAAATTAGGGAGTTAAGGATCAAAAGGAAAATGATTTACATGGAAGAAAAGGATAAGGAGGGATTAAGTATACACTGAAGATCCGCTTTTTTTTCTGTTAAATTAGGGACTTAATTGAAAGGAAAATGATTTAGATGGAAGAAAAGGATCAGACAGGATTAAGAATACCCGGAAGATCCGCTTTGTTTTCCTGTTAAATTAGGGAGTTAAGGATAGAAAGGGAAAAAATAGATGTAAGAAAAGAATATGGCGGGATTATTATACCCTGAAGATCTGCTCTGTTTTCATTAAAATTAGGGAGTTAAAAACGGAAAGGAAAAAATGTAGTTCATATTTTTTGAGTCTGTATTACCACTATACATAATAGATAAAATCTTACCTTTTCTTTTCCTATCCTATTCATTGGTTTTTCAAACCAAAAAATAACCAATATCTTTTCTTATCCCTTTAAACATCCAAATGCTAAAAATTACTTATAACTTTGTTTCCTTAATTCTCTTTTTCTTTCCTAACTGATGGTATTAATGATACCAGCCTTTTTTCCTATCTTGCATAAACTCCGAAATACTGCGTAATGGTCTTGAGACCACTCATTCTCACTATGGCCCTTTTTTGGTATTTCTTGAAAAGTTTTGATCTATCTTCTTTCGAGCATAGGTTTCCCAATTTAATGCCAATGGTTTTCTTGTGATCAAGCTCCAGGGCATTAGGGTCTCAAATGCACCTCCTCTTTCTCTACCAAGAATATTTGGAACAGTAAAATTCCTTCCCAAAAAAATTTCCACAAAGATTAAGGCCATTCAGGTCCATGACTCTTGACAAATCAGTACAAATGATCCATTACGGGGATGAGAACCTAGTAAAGCTTTGTCGTCAAATATTTTTTCCATGTATCAACATAGAAACATGAAGGTACTAGAAAAACAATGACTTCTTCATTTTGAACATTTTCACCTGAAAGTGACTTTGCCACAGGGTAGCACCAGTTTGAGAGTCTCAATTGATCTCATGTGATTCACTATCCACACACACAAAACAACAGCAACAAACAAACAAACAAAAGAATCAATGCAACACCAATCAAGTATAAAATGTAAGAAGATGGAATGTAGAGCATCATAACATTTATTTGAACTCCTTCAGTTAACAATAAGCAGAACTTATTTCTATTTGAATCTCGATCTCCCTATAGGGGAATTCAGAAACTTAAATTTACTTCTCCAAAAGACCTGTCCAGCGCTATAACAACGTCAGGGACTAATATCTCGCGGAAATGAAGCAACCAACAACATAATTTAACTTCGCAAACACTAACATTTAAAAATCCTCTCTCTCTCTCTCTCTCTCTCTCTCTCTCTCTCTCACACACACACACACACACACACACACTGGGATCTTCAATTTGTTCCCCTAATACTAAAACCATGACGAATTCTTCACAAAATTGAACCAATCAACTCTCTCTCTCTCTCTCTCTCACACACACACACACTGGGATCTTCAATTTGTTCCCCTAATACTAAAACCATGACATATTCTTCACAAAATTGAACCAATCAAAACAACAATTTAGTTTAGCAATCACTGGCATTTAAAAGTTCCACCTCTCACTCTCTCTCTCTCTCTCTCACAGAGAGACACACACAAAAATTGGTATCTTGAATTGGTTCCCCTAATAATAAATCATGAAGAATTCTTCACAAAATTGAACCAATCAACACAACAGTTTAGTTTAGCAGTCACTGGCATTTAAAAATTCCACTTCTCTCTCTCTCTCTCTCTCTCTCTCTCCCTCTCTCCCCCCCCTCTCCAATGGGTATCATACTTTTGGTTTCTTAACAACAAAGAATTCTCAGAAATGAAGTAATCAAGAAACAATTTACTGAACAACAAAAAACCCATTTTCACAAACTCTCTCTCTCTCTCTCTCTCTCTCCAGACAGAGTTGGCAAAAATGAAGTAATGAAACGAACAAAAGAATGAATCGGCCAAAATTAAAAAGAGAAAGGGAGAGAGAATGGGAATACCTGGGAGATCCCAGGGCTCAAAACGATAAACATCGATTTCGGCAATCGCATCAATCCGAAATGACTTGCCAAACACCTTTCTTTTCAAATAGTACCGAACCAGTTCTTCATCAGTGGGATGAAATCGAAACCCTGGAGCGAAAGTGTTCTTCATTTCCTTTCCTCCTCTCAATCAATCTCACCAAAATCGAAGAAACATAGAACAGTTTCACAGATTGTGAAACTTAATCTCTCCCTCTCTGTATCATTCTCTCTCTCTCTCTCAAATTCCTCTCTTTTAGGGTTTTTTGTTTCTGAGTTGTTCGATGTGAAACCGTGAAAGAAATGAAAAAGTGAAGTGAACCCTAAACCGGTAATTTGGACACTAAACTCCAAACCCGAACACACAAGTTCGCTTGTTTCGCACACAATCACCAACATTCAAAAAGGATGACTTCCTTCATTTTGCCCTTTTTGGTAATAATCACTCATAAATTTAAAAATAAATAAATAAAATTCAAATTTCAAAATATTTAAAATAAAAAAAAAATCACGACTTATCACCTTTTAAGTTGCATTTTCTTGCGTTATATTATTGTGTAATTCAATTTTTTTTAAAAAAAAATTAATAATATATTTATGTATCAGATAAAATATAATTATAATGATAAGTTTGTATTATTTTATTAATAAAATATATTATGCTAAATTAATTTTAATTGATATGTTTTACTATTAGAATGTAATTTTATTTTAAAATGTATTTTTTTTTTTACAATGAAGTGCAATCAAGCGGAATCAGAAAGGGAGAATGAAAATGAAAAGATTTTATCGTTTGATTTGTTCCTGAGGGACATATTTGATTTATAATATATTATATTTTCTATTTTCTTAGCATGTACCTTTTTCCTTGTAATTCCCATATGACCCATAATTCATCTCTTTTTGAACTTTGTAATTTTCTTTTTTCAAAATTTATATCTATTTTTGTTGACAATAATAAAAGAAAAAAAAATAGTGAGGGGTAAGGAACACAGTGCATATTGTTTACATTTATTCTTTGCTCATTTGAATAGAGAGAAGCAAAGGAAAAGCAATGACCAAGCAAATTTAAAATGCAAAAAAAAAAAAAAAAAAAAATGTTGAAGAGGGTAGAGAGATTTCACTTTCTATTGAAAAAGTTATTTCATTCTTTCATTCTTTTAAGAGCAATGACATCAAATCCATTTGGATTTGTTTATTTGCTGCATATGATAATTTCTTGGCTTGCAAGCAACATTAATGAGTATGGAATCCTAGCCAGCCCACTGGGATTTCAAAATAGCCATATTGAATTTTCATAATGGCAGTTGCATGGCAAAATATAAATATGACAAAAAGATACCAATGGGACAACTTAGTGTTACAACTCTCTCTCCTAACTTGATAATTTTGGATTCGAATATTCATGTAACAAAAAAAAAGACAAAAAAAGCAGGAGAAATTAAGAAAGAAAGTAAATTAAAAGAACAAAATCGATAACAAAATGACTAAAAGTTCTGAAATACTAATGTTTTTATTCTGTCATTTAACCTTATAAGTGCCTGATTAGAAGTCAATAATCATTTTTGTTGACAATTTCCCCCCCAAAAAAAAGTCATAGTAGAAATTATAATAAGATAATAGTAATAAATACACAAATATAACAATAACAATAACAATAATTGATGAAGTAAAATTTTTTGGCTGATTCAGAAGTCTAATATTACATACAGACAAGACGAAGTTTATTAAAATAACAGCAAGAAGAATGCAAAAAATAAAAGGGGATCAAGAAGCTGAATTAGTATACAACTTATTAACCAGCTTATCGTTTCTGAGTTTCTTGAGGTCTTCATTTTCCTTGTCCAGAACATCAAGACGGCTTTTGAGAATGCTAACCATTGATCGAGCATTCGACAATTCGATCCTCAACATATCCCTCTCCATCAATGTTTGCCGAACATCATTTTGCGCCCTGAAGAAGAATTCTTTGTACCCTTCAGGGATTATCAACTTGGGCAGTCCACCGTCATGCACAGGTTGGCGAGGCATTTCCCTTTCGATAGGTTCCAATGGAGGGCACTCGAGTAGTAAAGACGAGAACACTGGAGGTATATACATGATGCTTGCTGGGGGTGCCACTGCTTTTCCCGCGGTTTCTGGTGGGGCCACTTCTATAGATTTACCCATTAGTGATATAGAAGGGGGTTTGGATGAACAGGCACCTTGACTTTTCATTGCAGAGCTGCTTGAAGCCAAAGAGAGGTTGACATCCGGCTCGTTCAAGTGCATTGCTTTCTTTCTGGTGGACACCAAAGGTTGAGGAACAATCATGCATTCTGGGTCTGGACCCTCAGAGGAAATGTTCTCTGAGTTGCTTGGCTGCTCATCGCTACAGTTAATGGAAGATGCTTTACCATTTGAATGAGTATTCTCCTGCAAAATTCGCTGGCAGTTAAGGAGCAGTTTATAATGAAACTCTTGTACAGATCATAGAAAGCCTCATTAAAACATAGAAAGCCACTAGACAAGTAGATCGTTCATTACAACAATGTTGGTACCATAATTTAGTCAGATTAAAGAAGCCACAACAATTTCAGTAAACAAAGAAGCAAGAACAGCAACCTCTGTGAGAGAGAAGAAAGACTTGGAAGAAAATCAATAGAAAAGAGGCTTCAATGGGGCTTTTCAACCCCATAAACTTGCCCCATCTCAACTCCTCCAACTAACCAAAAAACAGTTAGGAACCATTTATAGGACCCTTGCCCTCGCTCTAGAAGGCCTAAACCTTACTCCAGCACAAAGTCCACCCTCCACCAAATTCAGTCATCCAATTAATGCGAGGAAACAATACAAGCCATAAAAATAATAGACAAGCAAAAGAATATCCATGATGCCGATGCTAAAGCACTACCAGAGGCCAAATGAAACTATTAAACCTTTTCTTTGCACGGACACCCTTGAGGTGGCAGTACATGCAGAAGATACTGGCACCTAAAATCCTCCACCAAAGGTACATCCATGCATAGATAGAATACTTGCAAGTTTCAAACAAGATATAAATGACTTCTTTCACAACAACAGAGATGATTCTGGCATCAAATCATCAATCTGCAAGCTTGGTTTTATGATCGCATCAAACATTATCATTCACAGATTACTACTTAGGCCTCTAGCTAAATTCACATGAAGTATTATGCTACATGAAATAATTGGGGATGTACACTGATGTGCTATCGACGCAGTCAAGGGCAACCAATCACCAAGACTATGCATAAATCTTAAGAACCAATATTCTATTAGTTGCATATGGTAGGGATTTACAGAAATTAAGATGAGTTGGAAATATGTCAACAAAAGAAAAGCTGGAAACATAAACAAACTGAAAGAACAACAGAGGAGAAGGAGAAATTACGATAAGCATCAAAATAGGACCCTTAATTAGGTTACAGTGAACCACAGGGGGGACTGAGTTAAGTTCAGCAGTTTATTGCAGATTGAGGTAGGATATAATTTAGTAACCATAACATTTTGGCACGATGACTATTGGGTAAGTGGTTTTCTTCACGATGACTAGTTACAGTTACCATTTCTTTTGGGTGCTGGTCTGAGTCAAAGTTAGTGTCTTTTATGTCTTACATTTCTTACCAGTTTCCTTAATCTTCTTTGACACTTAACAAGCACAGCCCTATTTTTATCCACAAATCTCTAGTGTTTTCATCACCCCCCCTATAATACCCATTATACAACACTTTTTGCACCACATCCACCATTTGTCAATTGCAAATTTTCAAGGCAAAACCAATGTTCCTCCAAAGATATCACATTTCCACTTCAAATGGCCACAGAGACAAGGAAGATGCAATTAGGCATGATTCCCAAAAGTCTTACTAATATGAAAATTATGTATGCAGCTGGCCAGGATACTTTTTTAAGCAATCCTCACCCACAACTGTTGGCACGAATTTGGTAAATGCCATTAACAAAGTAAAGGCCCCATAGAATACAACTTCACTTTCCAATCATAATTGACTTCACACTTCCAAGATATATTTGAGTATGGCAAACAGAGAAGCAATTAAACTATGTACCTATTATGCAAACCAGAAGATACAAAATGGAATAGAAATATGAACATTGGCCTCAAGAAGTTCAATAAATAAAAACAAGACATACAAATGGAACACTAACCTGATCAGGATTCTCCATACCAACAGGTTCACCAGCATCAACACGCATCTTGTCTGCATCTTCCTCTGCAAGAACTATCACCCGATCGTGCTCACCTTCTTCCCTGGCAGTGCTTCTGCTACCACCATTTTGGTTACCGGACTTATTTTTGGGGCCGCTTTTATTATACATTTTGCATAAAAAATAAGAATCCTTCAACCCAAAACAAATAATAAATTTTATTAGACTAGGGGAAAATGGGAATTTCAAATTCACTTGGGATTTTCAAGCACCATCTGAGCTTTCTAAATCTACTTTTAAGAGCTTTGATGTATTTTGCAACAAATCACAAAACTCTTTCGAATAGATTGCTTTGCACAACAAGTCCACATACAAAAGGATAAACAATTGTTAACAGAATCTTTCAGATAATTCCAGTAGAAAATTTGCATGACATAATAGGTGAATTAATTGCCAGCTAAAATTTGGACAACATCATCGTGGCATTGCAGTGAAGTGAGAACACAGGTTAAGAATTGGCCATGTGGTTTAAGATATTTAAATAAGCCTTTAATGAGTTTTTCTCTTCTTAATTTTAGCCCAGCATGAAATACTGCAACCGAGAATATGGGAGAATTAATCTTCTTTCTAAATCTAGCAAAGCTCCACCGACAAAACCTTATTATTGTCCTTTGATAGTCCTTGTCAAAATCAAATGTCTTTGTGTCAATAATTGTCTAGATTTTGTTCCCAAAACAGATGATTAGCTGTTTTCACTTTTTCGTACACTGAGCAGATCATTCACCAAAAACTACCTAGTTGGCATCAGGATATCTCTGCATAATACTTTGCAAGGTACATAAAACTTGCTCATTTCTTTAGAGAAGTTATCACGGAAATCAAAAATCGACTCTGAAGTTTCTTGAAAGCATATTACAATTTCAATCATCTATCCTGCATTGCTCGATTCAGTAACTCAATTGGATGGTTCATGTTTTCCACAGTATGGAGGCACAACTACTATTTCACATTCCTTAGACTGCCCAATTAGATAGTTTCAAAAAATATAAAATTTGTTCATTACACATTCTTTGTCTGTTTGCATGTGTGAAGTTCGGTTATTATCGGTCATGTTATATGTGTAGAATGCTGAATCACACAAACAATATTCTTTTCAGATGGTTTTATTAACTACTGCCATGATTATGACAAAACTGCATATCCTTTTACAGGAAAAAGGTAAAAAGAGAATTCTTCAATATTTATCTATGTTGATACAGATATCAAATACCCCCAAAGACAAGCAACATCTGATCAGAGTCAGAACCTTGAAAGAGAAGATTTTGAAAGCTTAAATTATTGTTAGTAACCATTGAGGAACATGTCCAATCTTCCAAGGAACTAGTAATCAGGATTAATGCATACATAGCAATATAAATACTCTGTGCACGTGCAATCACATGTGTAAAATTAGTACCCTAAAGGGAAGACTCTGAAACTTTAAATTACTGTTACTAATCATTCACGGGAATCATACTCCCCATGTAAGTGCAACATAGGTACCTAAAAGTTAATACCTTAAATGGGAAGATTTTGAAATTTTAAACTCTTGTTAATAACAGTCAATGGATTAGTCTGATCTTCTGAGAAACAAGCATATGAGACTAACGTGTTAATGCTTATCTATGCATGTGCAAATCATGTATGCAAAAATAGTACCTTAAAGGGAGGATTTTGAAAATTTAAATTACCGTTACGGGTTGTTTAGAGACTGTACAATTTCCATGTATGTACAACTCTCATACCTAAAAGTGAACACCTTAAAAGGGAAGATTTTGAAAGTTTAAACTATTCTTAATAACCATTGATGGACCAGTTTGATCTTCTAAGAAATGAGTATATAATATTCTACGTACGTGCAGCACTCATACTTAAAAGTTACCACCTTAAGGGAAGATTTTGAAATTTCAAATTACTGTTAATAACCGTTGGGGGGCTTAAATACTTCTGTACACATGCAACACTCGCACATCAAAATAGTAACTCAAAAGGGAAGATTTTGAAATTTTAAATTACCGTTAATCGCCGTTAGTGGACAAGTCTGATCTTCAAGGAAACAAATAATGAAACCTAGTGCATTAATACCTATGTGGATACTTCTATGCATGTCAAAAACAAATACACAAACTAATACTTTGAAAGGAAGATTGTAAAATTTTAAATTTCCAGTAGTAATGTTAGAGCATTTCCATTGTGTCCATTGTATCCTGGAGGTCCAGGGTTCGAATCAGCCTCCTTGCAAAAAAAAAAAAAAAAAAAAAAAAAAAAAAAAAGGGGGAAGACTGTCTAGGTATTCCCTTCCCCAGACTCCACAATGTGGGAGTTTCGACACTGGGTACGCTCTTTTTAATGTTAGAGCATTTCCAGTAATACCTATGTAGATGCTTCTATGCATGTGGAAAACAACTACACAAGCTACTACTTTGGAAGGAAGATTGTAAAACTTTAAATTTCAGAGTAATAATGTTAGAGCATTTGTCTGATCCTCCCAAAAATGAGTATGCAGTAACTGAAACATTGTTAACATTCCTTAATGAAGTTTCATAAACTCCAAGATGTTATTGATAAACTAAATGATGGCTCTCATGCAAACAAGATTATCATCAAATCAAGCAATCAAGGTTTAGCATAAATGCTTACAATGAATTCTAGAAAGCAATCACAAACAAAGACAAACGATAACATAATCTATAATGGACAAAAATCCTGACCTGCAAAATTCCAGCTTTCTGCACTTGCTCGTCGACAAGTCGGTACTCATGTACAACCCAATCAGTCCTCTTCCCTTCTGGAGCTCTTCCCTCATAATAAACAAGAGTTTTCTTATACCCAATTGTGGTCTTTGTATGCGACCTCACCGGTCGCTCATAACCAGTGATTTTCCAATACCCTTTCTCTGTTGAACGACTCATTCTAGACCCATTTGCATACTTTATGTCTCTTACACAATAAAAATACCACTCAAGATCTCCACTCCTCACCTTTAAGTTACCTAAAACCACATTAAAAATTCTGTGATGAACATAATGTTAATAAAACTAATAAATATATAACAAATTAAGCAGTAAAGAATAGAGATACATAGACCCTCATCTGCACACCTCTCTCACTCTCTGACACACACACACACACACACACAAAATCGTTTCAGATCACTAATCCTGACATTCAACAGGCCTCAAACATATCCACCTGAAACTAAAACCCCTTTAAGCATCAGAATTCAAATAATCAAAAAAAAAAAAAAAATTGAAAATCAGGAAACATAAGATGATAGATAGAAATCCATTTGTCGATTTCTTTTTTTTTATGTCACACAATTGTTCGTTTTTCTTTTTTGGGGGGGGTGGGGGTAGAGAAAAAACCTTTTAATCATTACTCATTCAACAAACCTAAAACATAGCCACATGAAAAAACACTACAAGCACCAAAACCCGCACAAAAACCAATACTTATTAGACAAATTAAGAGTAACAAAAAGGTTGCAGATACATGCAAACCCATCTGCACACTTTTTATCTCTCACACGATAAAAGCACCATTTTTAATCACTGGTCGACACCGTCTACATACCTAAAACTAAAAGACACCCACTCAAACAAACACTATAATCACTAAAATGTTCATCATAAACATAAAAATTAAGGACAAAAATGGGTAAATCTAACCAAGCGGTAAAAAGAGAACTAGAGAGTGAGAGGGTTACTTGGAAAATCCCAGGGCTCAAATTTCTTGAAATCAATGACAGGAATAGGATTAAACTTGATGGGTTTCCTACAAATTTTCCTCTTCAGATAATAGCCAATTAATTCTTCCTCCGTTGGGTGAAATCTAAACCCAGGAGCCAAAGGTGAAGTTGCGGATTCTGAACCCATGACAAAATTTTAAATTCACGAATCAATGCAAAACAAAATTCCCATCTGGGTCTTCAAAATTTTTTCAGGGAAAGAAAAGATTTTTGGGATTTGGGTGTTGCTGAAATTCGAAGGAAAATGGGAGGGATAGTTTGACCAACGACGTTCAGCTGCTTAGACGACAAGCAAAGAAAAGGAAATGACAGGGGAGAGACGGCAGCATGCGAGGCTTAAATTGAGAAGAACAAGATGTGAAATTACTTGAATGCCTCCACTCAGAAGATTGGTGTTTAGGAATGCAGATATATATCTCCTTTTAAGGATATTATGATTTTTTCAAGAAATATACTTTCAATTTATATCAATACAGATATTGCTTTTGGTAAGATTTTAAAGATAAGATTTTATAGTTAGTGTAATTTTGATATTTTTTCTTTTTTTAGTTTTCTAAATTCAAGTAATAATATTTTTTATTTGAATTTTGTTAATTAAAAGTTTTTATTTTTTATTTCTTGTAAATAAGTATTATAAAATTTAAAAAATTATAAATATATTCGGGATCTTTAAATGATTTAATCTTTTTTTTTTGGTTAATATTTCATTCTAATTTTTCCTAAACTTATTAAAGTATTTTTTAATATTTATATTTGCTTTTCCTTCCTATTAGAATTGGGGTCCTTTTCTAATTAAAGTAATATAAAAATAAAATATTTAAATTAAGGCAATAAATGAGAGGAATAGACAATTTATGTTTATATTGGCTAGTCCAATTTCTAAGATAAATGAAAGTATAAATGTGTGATTAGAATTATATTAATTTTTATGAAGGTAATGGAGGACACCAAAAATTATATTAATTAGATACAAAGTTATATCTCATTTATAAGAAAATAAAATACTTGGTGAGATTTTTTTTTTTTTTTTTGGAAATTGGACTCGGTAAATTAATAAGATTTAAATGGAATTGTATTAACTATTTTGACTAAAAAAAGTAACAAGGACACCAACTTATATAGAATTATATTAATTAGATTCAAAGTTATAATTGAAAAGTAGAAACTAAAAGTTATAATTGAAAAGCATTTTCGAGAGAAGAAAATATTCGGTGAGAGAGGGATTTATTTTTGAATCAAGACTTTCACATCTAGGCAATAAACTAAATTGGATTAACATTGAGTGGCCATTTAATAGGACTTTTTTTCGGTTTTTCTTCGGGAGTAGAAATTAATAGATTTTAAAATAAAATTAAAAGTTATTTGATATTTTTATTTTTAAAAATAAACTAATTTCATAACTTTTAAAATTAAGTTAAAAGTTAAAACAAGAGTCTAGATCTGAAGGTCATGAGGATGAATTTATAATATTAACATATTTGAAATTTCATATTCTTAAAATGAGGATATAAATGAAATAAAAAGAAATATACTTCCTAAAAATAAAAAATAAAGAGAAAAAAAGTTTTTTAAAAGTTACTTTTTAATTTTTTATTCATAAAAAAAAACTAATCTATTTGTTAGGCTTCTCCTTAGGAGAAGAGAAACTAAAATAAAAAAAAAAAGTCCAGTCAAATGGACACTAAATCTTATAAATAGTACTTTTATTAATTTTGGCAATTAATTTGGATTTACAAAGGTATTTTAGGAATCTTCCCTTATTTTTTTGGAGGACTATTTATTGCAAAAAAAAAAAAAAAAGGAAAAGAAAAGGATGCACACCATACATCACAAAAAAGAAGTATAATTTTAGTTTGTATTTCTGATTTTAAACCAATATCATCAAATTGTGCATAATGCTGCTGAATAATATTGTTTCTTAATTGGCATAAGACAAATTTTGCATTTAATTTGAATGATTTATGTTGGAAAATATCCCTATTTTTATAATAAAATATGGTAAAATCTTATGTGTGAAACATGTGCATTGTAATTTACCATGGATTAAAGTTACTTAGGAGACGCTTGGGTCATAGCTGAAAATCATAGCTAGATTTGAATTCAAAGATTTGGTTAATGGGTTCAAAAACCCAGAAATTTTATAATTTAAGGGATTCAATCCGATTTTTAATTTTAAACCATCCCTTGACTTCACAATAGATTTTTTTTATGAATAAAAATTTTAAAAATAACTTTTGACAAAAAGTTTTTGGGAGGAGTTTTTTCTTCTCCTTATTTTTTATACGTTAATATTTTAAGATGTATATTTCTTTTTATTCTATTTATATCATCACTTAAAGAATATAAAATTTTAAATCCGTCTATCATTTACTCTCATGTCTTTCAGATCTGGACTTTTCCGTTTTAACTTTCACTTTTAATTTTTAACTTTAGCTTTTAATTTTATTTCAAAATTATGAAATCAATTTGATTTTAAAAATAAAAATATCAAATAAATTTTAATTTTATTTCAAAAGTTATTAAGCTGAAAAAATCTTACCAAACAAACACTAAAATTCAAAAGACCTTTAAAAAAATTATTTTAAATTTAAATTAAAATTACACTTTGTATTCCTCATTTTAAAAATTTATACTTTTCAACTTGAAATTTCAATTAGGTTTACACTTTCTACTCAATAAGTGAGGTGTTAAATAGGCCATCAAACACGTTATTTTTAATATAAAAAGTCTAAAATACCTTTTTAAAAAAAAAAAAAAAAGTTTCTTTAAATAGCCTCTCTCCTCTGTCTCGTTTCTCTATTTCTTCTCGTCTTTCACTTCTGCAAATTCTACTTCCAAACCTATTTCTCTCTCACTAACAATTTCTTCTAATCTTCTTTGATATCCCTCAAAAATTCCTATTTTTTGAGAAATTAATTATTAATTCATTAAATTAATCAAACCCCATTTCAAATTTTGTTGCGTTAAACTCAACCAAATAGGAAATTAAGAAAATTTTCGAAATCACTTTTAATTTTTTTGAAACTCTACTGAACAATGAAACACCAAAACCAAGTTTTGAACTTTGTTAAAACACTTTGAAAGAAACCAATAACGCAAAACCTCAGCCTTGGAAAGATCACACCTATTTTTTCTTTGTTGGTTAATATGTTGATGTAGGGACATTTTAAATTCAAATTTTAAATGAGAGGATAATAAGCGGTTAATCCATTATCTATCCCCACGTCCCAAACTTCCTAAAAAAGGGGACTCTCCATTTATTCCACGGGACTCACTTTTGCGATTAGAGTTTTGATAGTGATTAAACTCTTTATACATTATTAATAAAATAATGAGAGTGAATGAAGACATTTAAGAGAATTGTAAATTAATTTCTAGTGTGAGAAATAAATGAGGGTTTTCGAGAAAATTTTAAATAAAAAATGGATTTTGATTGAAGCATCATGGCATGGTTTGTTGATTTGATTTCATGATCACTATCCCGATCACGTGTTTTGTTTGAGATTTGCAATCATGAATTTTTGAAAACCTACATATTAAGGTACGACTCAAAAATTCTGACTATTTAATTTTTACGCTTTCACATACGCGTACATATAGAATAAATCTAACATTCTTTAAACCAAAAATTAAACAAAATTAAATATAATGACTTTTTTTCCATAACATCAACTTTCCCTCAAACCGTATCTACAAACCCTAACTTTTATTTTTCTCTCTCTTTTAAGATTTTGCCCTTTAAGCTAAAAGTTCCCGCTATTTTACAATCATACATGGTTTGTTCACTACCCCGCCGCGATCTCAACATACTTCAAAGTCTACCATTACACCTCTGACATTCTTAGAAGATTTTCACGATCTCTCAACAAAATAAGTAGGGTTTCCACACCCAAGCACATACGGGACTCTCCATACTGTGCAAGAGCAACCATCTGCTCTTTTTAACTTGAACGTTGGAGTCTACTCCGTCGAAACCTCCTCTACGGGTTTTTGCAGGATCTTTTGTTAAGACGACCCCTGCATCATCAGCTTTTATCTAGGTCAAATTTGGACTCATCAACATCATCACTCTAATGTCTCTACCATAGTAATGTCTCACAATTTCAAACGATGTAAATGTTGCGAATCATGTGACAATTTGTAGTTGATGTCCACATTTTTCATTGTCGAATCCCCTGGCTTTTTTCTATGAATTTTGAGATCATGAGTTATGATAATAAAAGAAAGGGATAGAAGAAAAGAGAGACGAAAAGGTGAAGGGGGTCATGATAGTTCATGTAAATTCTACAAGTATAAAATTTTAAAATATGCGATGTAAAATTAATTTTTGTTTACAAATCCTTTTCTTTTTGTAGGAAAAAGAAAAAAACTTTTCAAAGGACAAAGAAAAAAAAATAAGGGGGTGTTTGGATGTGAGGAAAATGTGAATTTAAATTTTAAACCTTTGATTAAAATTATTTATTTAATGGAAGTTTTAAAATTTTTAAATTAAAATTTAAGTAATATAAAAAATAATATAAATTATTTTCATTAATTGAAAATAATATTCTTTTGTATAAAATAAAATAGTTATAAAATTTGAAGCCCACCCACTTTGGGAAAAGAAAGAAAGACCTAATTTGTCTCTACTTATAATATATAAAACGCCAAAATTTTCTATTTTAATAATTAGTTATATTGCATATATTTACTTTGTAGATGTTGTATATGAATTTACTTTTGTAATTTTTTTTAAAAATCTTAATATCCAAATTACAAAAATATCCTTTTCAAGAGTGATAAAATAGTGACCCCACAAAAAGAAAGTTAACAACTTTGGCATCAACAAAGCTACCCTTTGGCTCCAACCTGCGCAAAAAGTTTCAGGTATCCAGAGACAATTTTCGCAAATTAGAAAAAATTTTTACAGGTTCGTGCAATGAAACCCTCCTCCCTTAGGGACATGAACTTTCCGAATCTATCATGCAAATGCTTAATGAATGAATCACATGGTTGATCTGGTAACTATTAGTTGCCCGAGACTTACATGCTTAATGTGTGAACAATACATAGTCAAACCACACATACATAGTGTGTGAACAGACTTATACCCGAACCATGCATGCAAAATGTTTGAGGAGATACATGCCTAAACCTACATGCTAACATGACCCAACAATATATGTATAATGTGTGAAGTTGGCGGGTTTTGGTGGAAAGGAGAAGAAAGGTAGAGAGATAAAGAGAAGAAAATGTTATAAATATGTATAAATATTGGTTGATTCTGATGGTTGAAATTTTGTATGTTTTCGGATTAAAACGTTTAGATCCAGATAAAATCTTTAAAGTTATTATGTATGACCCAGATTAAAACGAGTTTGATGGCCGAAATGAAAGGAAATACTAATACTAGTTTTTTAGAATAAAAATGTAATAAAAATGAAAATCTAACAGTTTGGATTTCAAATTATATGACTTACGTTAAAAATAACCATTCAATTCATTGTCTCAATGCATATATTGCTTTTAGTAAGATTTTACAAGATTATTGTGGTTAGTGTAGTTTAGTCATATATGATATTTTTTTATAATTCTCTTTTACATAAATTTTGTTAATTAAAAGTTTTTATATTTTATTTATTGGATATGAGTATCGTAAAATTTAAAAATTTTGAATACATTCATTTTGAAAGGAACTTTGGATGATTTAGAGACCATTTGGGATTGCTTAAAAAATACTGTTTATAAGCACTAAGTATTTATAAGTAACTTTTTAGTTTATAAACTCATTTTAACTTTTTTAAAAAATAAGTTATTATCTATTTGGATAAATATTTCTTAAAAGTAGTTAACTGTTTGATAAAATAAATATTTATAAAATATATAAAATATAGAAAAGACTATAGTGGACATAAGATGTTGTATGGTTATAATTTTTATTAAATACAAAAAGGTAAAAATGTATTTTTGTTGGTCAAACTAACTTATTTTAATTAAGTTTAAAAGCATTAACATGAAAAAGCTAATAGGAAGAGCTCACTATTTTTTTAGCTTATAAGTATTTTTTGGACTTATAAGTACTTTTATAAATTTTAGTTACTTATAATTTTAATTTTGATTTATAAACTAATTTGACCAGTTTATAAACAATTCCAAACACCTTCTTAATCTTTTTTTGACTAATATTTCATTCTAATCTTTTTTCCTAGACTTACTAAAGTATTTTTTTTAATATTTATAATATGCTTTTCCTTCCTATTAGAATTGGTGGTCTTTTTCTAATATAGAAAAAAAAATATTTAAATTCAAGGTTTTTGAAAAAAAATAATAATAAATGAGGACTAATAGAGTGAACAAGACTTACAGTATGTTGGGATGAAAAGATTTAAAAAGAAAAGAAAAGATTAGAAGAGAAAATTATTTATTTTATTTCGTTTGGAAGTTTTATATGGGAAGAAAAGAAAGGAAATTGAGTAATTTTTAATATAAAAAATTTTCTTCCCATAAGTGGGAAGAAAAGGAAAGAAAATGAGAGAGAAAAAAAGTTGTCTTATAAATATACCAAATTTACCATTTAAAAGCTGAAAGTAAAATTTGTTATTTTCAATGAATTCCTTTTTTTTTTTTAATTAAAACTTCCAAACAAAATGTAGAGAAAATTAAAATTTTCTCTTCTTTTCTTTTCTCTCCTAATTAATTTTTTCTTTTCTCTCTAAAACTCCCAAATAAGCTGTTAGTGAGTGAGCGGCCTTTTTTTTTGGAATCAAAGACTTTCACAAATATGTAATTAATTAATATTTAATACTATATAAATCTTGCTCACACTAAATCTGGCATATTTTTTGTTAGTTTTGGCAATCAATTTGGATTTTTTTCATGCCTTTTGTATTTGGCAATATTTAGAAATTCTTCCACTGCTCAAAATTTTTGTTTGCTAGCAATTCAAACGGCTCAGAAATTCAAAAAAAAAAAAAGAAAAGATTATTTTTCTAGCGACTATTTACTAAAAAAAGAGTAATTTTAGTTTATATTTCTCCGATTAGAGATTTTAAAGCAATCGAAAAATTGTGAATAATGTTGCGGAAATGATATTGTTTCTTAAATAGTATAAGATAAATGTTGCATTTAATTTGAATTATTTATATTGAAAAAATACTGAAACTAAGAATCCATATTTTTGGTAAACTATGGTAAAATCTTATTTGTAAAACATCTTTGTTGATTAATATATGGGCATTTTTGGATTATTTGGGAGATAATTCAAATTATTTAAATTTGAATTTGGGATAATAGGATAACTCCCAATTGAGAATTGTTTATAGAGATTGTGAGAGACAGAGAAAACTATTGAGGGATCGAGAAAATTTCAAAAATGTATTTAAATACTCTCTCCTCCTTCTTCTTATCTCTATTGCATGTTTCTTCCTGTCTTAATTCCACTTCCAATCTACTTTTCTCTCTCATTCACATATCTCTTGTGAGAATAATTTCTAATCTACATCTGATTCCCCAAAATTCAAGTGAAGAAAATTTTACATATGTACCAAATTGAACGGAATACCAAAACCAACTTTTGAACTTTGTTAGCAACTTTGAAAGAAACCCAATAAATATATATATATATATATATATATATATATATATATATATATATATATATAAAATTCAATTATCAATTTAATGTGCACTGCACTAATATCTCATAATTTCAAGTGATTGTTACAAAAAATCAAGTTAATAACGTTGGGGGTGGCAAAAATGATATTGGGAAAGCCCCTCCGAATGAAAATTCGATAGCGACTCGTCCTAGATTAGTCAGAATGAAACTCTAAATACTAGACGGTGAACCAAATTTAGAGTATTTAAAAAAAATCGAACCGCACAAAATTTGGTACAATTCATTGAGAAATTTTGTAGTTTTGATGTGCTCCATTGAAGCTTTTCATTGTCGAATCCCTTTACGAGCCAATGTTGTTCTAGCTATTGAAATGAGAATAAGAGAAAGGGACGCGGAGAGTGAAGAAAAGAGAATAATTCACTTTTATATGTTACAGTTTTAAAAAATTCTAACAGTAAACATTAACAATATTAATTTGAAGGCGCAAGTATAAATTTTTAAAAATACGAGATGCAAAATTAATTTTGGTCTAAATCTATGATTTTTTTTTTTTTTACTATTTTTTTAACAACTTGATTTGAACGACTTCGACGGGAAAAATGAAAAAAGAAAGAGAAAAAAATCTCATCAGGCAAAACTAGTTAGAAATCCTTAAAACAAAAAGACTTTTATTAGGCATTGAAAAAAAATGAGAAATATAAACAATATAAAAATTTTAATCCTTAAACAAAAAACATAGTTTCATGCACCAATTCACAATTTCGCAAATTAGAAAAAATTTTATCAAAATGTAACCATCACAATCCTGAGAACATATCGCATGAAATTTCAGAATCATAACTTTGGCCCACTAAAAATAAAAAGTAAAATAAACCGAATTAAAAATTTTTAACTATTTCAATAAAAGTAAAAGTAAAAAAAGCCGAATTAAATTGAGAAAAATTAATTTTTTTTATACAACAACTTTAGCCATTTGTACGGCTCCCTCAACTCAACCCTGACAAGTAGCAGTTCAGGCGTTGGATAAACTTGGGCAATCGAAGTCCGATTGAAACAAGTTAGATTGCTGGGGACGTAAACGCCGTGGCGGCGGAAATGTGCGCTCGAGACAAGATCCATGGCGCCTGGCGGGGTCAGGTCGAAATTAGAGGATATGGCAGATTTGGCCAACGCCTTTTGCTCATTTGCTTTGCCTACCCGATTCTTATTTCAGCTGTGCATGCCAGACACTTGTCCCTTCTTAATCATAACTTTCTTATTGGATCATAGAATTTGTTTATCACCTTTGAAATTGCTAACTCTTATGCTAAACTCGTCCATATAATCTTCTTCTTTTTTTTAATAATGAGATTCAAACGTAAGATTATAAAATTAAAAAAAAAAAAAAATTATGATCATTAAACTGTCACTGAAACTTATCAATATAATCTCATAGGCAAGGGCGAAGGGAAAAGATAGGTGGGGCAATCAGCTCCCTATATATATATTTTTCAAATATATATATAATTTAAAATTATAACTTTATATTTCATTTATCATATTAAAAATTATAATTTTTATATTTTCTAAGATTATAAGTCTACATGCATGTTATATTTCATTGTTGGTATGAATTTCTAATTTTGTCTTGATTTTAACGATTCAACGAATATATGAGATGGTGATGATGAAATTTTATCATTAATTAATAATTATTTCATAAAATTATAATTATTTTTGACACTAAATGTAATTATGAAAAATATAAAATACTATACAAAACACTCAATTCATTTAGCAATTTAGCCACTAAGCATGCCGAATTCGGTATATAAATTGCACCGATCGTCATTTGTATCTAATTAAACTTATTATACATAAACATGTTTCTAATATATACCATCGGGGTTGGAATAATTGCATCTTAAAATTAAAAAATATAAATAATTTAAAAAAAATTATAGTTTTTAAACTTTTGTCATTTCTAAAATTATAATCTAAAATATGTATTATATCTCTCAATATAAATTTTTAAATTTATTCTTGAAATAACCAAATCTTAAAAGAATTTATCGATGCTTAATTTGTTCAGTGATGGAGAATTAATATCTTTTAAATAAGGTTTCAAGTTCAAATTTTGAGATTTAATTGAATTCAATATGATTATTAGGAATAATAGTTTAAAAAAAATTTAAAAAAATCTTATATGAGTTTTTACCAGAGCCATGGTGTCTGTACTAAAACACTAAATCGATATTGTAATTTTGTTTTTTGCTCGATTAAATTAATATCAATTTGTTGGTCAGTCTCTTCTAGCCCAAGCATGTTTTGTGTAGGGACTTTTCTTTTTTGTTATAGAGTGGATTGGGGGTCAGCCTGGGAATTGGGCCAGGCTGGGCCGAATTCGAGCTCATTATGTAGATCTATATTAATTACGGACTGAGTCTGAACACTAATCATTTCAGCCAGTTATAGGTCTAACCCATATAGAAATGAACACTTCGACTAAGGGAAGTGTACCACCAAAGCACATCATTTGACTGGCGAAGGAAAGTGCACTAACAAACGCTCTTTTTTTTTGTACAAAAAGTTACAATTAAGATGAATTGAATCGGAAAAGAGAGAATGATGAATAATAAAAATAAAAAGATTCTATCGTTTGAATTATCCCTAAAAAGCACTAACAAACACTCAGTGCCCATAGAACATCTCTCCACGTGGACCCCACCCTTCTTCGTTACGAGAAGAACTTCTCTTTCTTTCTCTACCCTCAGTCTCTCTCTAAACCAAAAATACCCATTTTTTTCAACTGTAACATCTCTTTCTCATTCGTCTCCTTTGGCTTATCCTCCACGACTCCAGCCACCATTTTGATTGGCTCCTCCTTCTTCGGATACTCGTCATCGGCAAAGAATCTAACTTTACCCACATGTTTGATTTTGATTGGCTCAATTCTCCAAACACTTGATTGAATTATGGGTTTTGTATGGAAGATAGAGATTTCTTGGGGTTTAGGTGAAAAGGTCGAGAACTTGAAAGAGATTTGCAGACATCTATTCGAGAACTTGAGGGAAGATAGAGATTTCTTCAAACCCCACTCATCATCGGCAGACACTCTGTTTACACAAAGGTTTAAATCTCTCTTTCTCTCTCTCTCTCTCTGGGTTTTTTGGATCAAACAAATTGAGTTTGACTTGAAACAGGACCAATGTCTTTTTAATTTTTCAGGCTGATCTCAATCCTTAATTTTTTGAGTTTTCTTGAGCCGAATCCAAACTCGGACCCATAAAATTTTAAACAGGTCAAATCCAAATTTTGTAAAACCTGACTCAGAAAGCTAGATTGCTAGGACTAATTGGAGGGCCCTAAAGCCTAATGTAATGCATTTTGTATTTGATTTTTTGGTTCCCTTTAAGGGGAAAAAAGTATAGTCGAATATTAATTCAAACTCTCTATGTTTCTTGAAAAATACAGGAAAAAAAAGTCTTCTGTAAGCTCAAACCCTATTTGCTTGATTGCTAACAAAAATGAGGGGGAGATATCATTATTATGTAGCATTTTGTCTAACCTAAAATAAAAATGAAATTTCAAAAAAAAACTTTATAATTGATTATTCATCTGCATTAGAGATTTTAGTGCAATACCTCTCTTTATCTTTTTTTTTTTTGGTAGAAAACAAGAAACACAACAGCCAAAAGCACACTACAAACTCTCCGCACAAGGCCTGAGAGACGAAAACCCAATCCTTCTCCACGAACCCAAACCCCCTATGTCCTCTTCAATCAACCTACTCAAGGATTGAGGAGGGTGATCGAGAATAGTAGTCCCAGGGCGCGTGACGCCCATGTTTTGCAAGGAAATCAACGGATTTGTTCATCTCTTTGAAAACGTGAGGGACTTCTTGCACTTGAAGCTCCATTATCAAATCTTTACATTTTGAAATAATAAGATGGAGGGGATGATCTTCTTCATTCTCTTCTTTAAATAGCTGGACCAAAGACTTGCAATCCACTTTTACTTGCAATCGACTTAGGTGCATAGACTTAGCTAGGCGAAGGCGCTCTCTCAGACCCCACAGTTCCGTAGTGATGGCATCAGACTTACCAATGTTTATAGTGTATCCTTTCAACTAGTTTCCGTTCTCTCCTCTCAAAAGGATGCCTACACTAGAATTCCCTGTTGGTAGTAAGACAGCTCATTGGATTGGCTTGCACTTATCTTTCTAACAGATTTTATTTATCATTAACTAATATCCGAGTTTTTCTGATTATTTCGATTTGAGTACTGTGAATCCCATTAATGAATTGGTTCTCCTAATTTTTTTTTTTCATGGCTCAAATTCAAAATTTATAATTAAAGAAATGTAACATCTGATCGTTACATGAAAGTTTGGTGCAATATTATTAAATAAGGCTTTAATAGGCGTAATACTACAACAACAACAATCACTCGAACCATAATCTCAAAATTTGGGATTGACCATTTGAAAGACAAATATAAAATCATAAAATATATATAATAAAAAAAAAGAATACAAAAAATACTAAATAATAATAAAATAAAATAAAATAAATAATAATAATAAATATATTAAAAAAATACACACACATTATCCAAATACATTTATAATATAAAAAATGATGATTTAACTTATTTTAATTCTTCTACGCTATTCATTCCTATTCGAAACATTTCTTCAATTAACCCCTTAACTGTCATATTTTTGCGAATATATTGCATCCAGATTTTTAATGGTCTACCACACCCTTTTACTAAGTCTCTTATATTTAAATTTTCGATTCTCCTAACTAATGTATCTTTGAGTTTTTATTGCATATACTCAAACCACCTCAAACGATACTTTTGCATTTTATCCACAATTGAGTTCACTCCTAATTTACTGCGTACATCTTAATTTCTAATCATTTTTTTTAATTTTACAATATATCTATCTTAACATTCTCATTTCAGCTACAATCATTTTCTACTCTTGTTTTTGTTTAATAACCCAACATTCGATACTATATAGTAATGTAAGTCTTACTGTCGTTCTATAAAACTTCCATTTCAGATAGAGTGACAACATGCGATCGCAAAGAACTCCAGATGCTCTTCTTCATTTCATCAAACCCGCTTGAATCCTATGATTTACATCTCTATCTATGTTGCCGTCATTTTGGATAATGGATCTGAGATATCTAAAACGTTTACTTTTTGATACATCATGTCCTTCTTACCTAATTTTTTTTATCGTTCTGATGACTATTACTGAATATATATTTCATGTACTCCGTTTTAAATCTGTTTAATCTGAATCTTTTGGACTCTAGTGTGTCGCTCTATAACTTTAATTTAGTACTAATACCCTCTTTAATTTCATCTGTCAATACTATATTATTTATAAAGAGTATACACCATAGTATTTCATGTTAGATACTATTTGTGATTTCATTTATCAGTATTGTAAATAGAATTGGATTTAATGTTGATTCTTAGTGGAATCCAATGTTTATTGAAAAACTATCATTTACTCCCCGCAAATTCTTACATTGGTGACAACTCCAACATACATATCTTTAATAAGATTGATGTATTTGATGAAAATCTTTTTTTTTCATCAACGCCCACCACAATATATCTTTTGACACCTTATCATATATATTTTTTTAAGTTAATAAATATCATATATAAATTTTTTTTCTGTATCCTAAATGTCTCAAATGTCTCCATCAAATTTCTTAGTAAGTAGATTGTTTCGGTAATGAATTTTCCTATAAATCCAAATTGATTCTGAGACATACTTATCTTCAATCTCAGTTTATAATCAATCACTCTTTTTCATAATTTCATAATATGATTCATAAGTTTAATTTTTCTATAATTATAATAATTTTGTATATCCCTATAATAAGTATAATACTATTAAGTAAATTTTAAATTAAATGAATGTCATTTTACATAGATTTGAGCATGAGTAGCTCTTTGGATTGGTTTGCGCTTACCTTTAGAATAGATTTAAATTTCGAATTAAATCAATCAAATATCTTTATACTTTGAAATATATATTTTGACCTATTTTTAAAGTTACTCTTTTAAAATATATATTTTGACCTTTAGACAGACTGTCATATGGATATTTCTTCTATTTAAAGTAACTCTTTTAACAATAACACAGTAGTAATTTTTATTATAAGAATTCTCAAGCTATTCAAGCAATATTATATTACAAAATAATAATAAATCACCCATTCCAATAATTTAAATTTTCATTTAATATTTTTAGTTTGACTTTAATAAAAACAAAATTACTAATTCTAAATAAATATTGGTTTTGTTTTGCATTTAAGTGGGATCGTGCTGGTTTGCATAGGGAAATTCAAGTAGTTTTTTGGTGAGTTAATGATTTGCCTTGAGTAGCTAAGACCCATGTAATAATATTAACGAAATTTTAATCTATTAAAGAAAATTCATGTGCAAATGATTTCTTTCCAATTGTTTTGAAAAATCAAGGTTATTATTATTTTTTTTAAAATCCTTGTGTATGTAGATGTACTGTAACGTCACCGCCCACCACCTGATGGAAGTAAACACAGGAGGCAGACTAGGTAGGAAGCGCGTGGAGCCAATTTTGATTTTGTGTCATCAAACAAAAGATGACATTTGTCCCCGGTCTTTTTCTTGATTTGATCTCCTCCTTGTTTATTTTTAATATAACCTTTCTTTCTCTCTCTATCTGACATTTGTTTCTCTCTCTTGTTTTTTTCTTCCTAATTTCCCCCTTTTAATTCTTCGCTTTCAACTGCATTGCCTTTCTCTTTGCTTGTGAAGATGAAGTGAGAGAGAGAGATGGGTTCAATGGGAAGAGGGATTGGTTCATATGACTTGTCATTCAAGATACTGTTGGTGGGAGATTCTGGGGTCGGCAAAAGTAGTCTTCTTCTTAGTTTCATTTCTAATTCTCTTCTTCATGATCTCTCCCCCACTATTGGTATGTTGCTCTCCCTCCCTCTCTGTGGGTGTCTGTATTCATTGAAACTTGCATCTGTGAATCTTTTGCTGTTTTGTTGATTCTGAAATTGCATGAATTCGTTTGAGACAGAAAACTTCAGTTTATATTAGCAAATCTAAATAGTAAAATTTGTTTGAAGTATACAGATGTGGTTGATGAGCTATAAGATGGATTTTCCATGTTTGTTGAATGGGAAGCTTTCAGGGTTTTTGTTACATTCCAATTTTCTGAATACTGATTTTGGGCCATTTGGGCTCAACTGGATTTGTAATTTGGGAGTATGTCACGCGGGTCGCTTTTATTTATGTTGGGGGTGCTTTTAAATTTCTCAATTGCCATTTTATTTTCCCAATGCAACTTTGGTGCCTGCTTGAGAGGAAAGACTGAGAAGAGATTTTACCCACCAAGGATGTTGAAGGGTTTATTTTGTTTAATCACTGATATTTTTTTATATTTATTTTTTTGGGGTTTAGGATTGTTTTGTATAAGGAATTTTTGATTTAATGCCCCCTTTCCGAGAAGGGTTATTAAAGGGTCTCTTGGACACATGTTTTTGTATTTTTATCCATGGCAAAGGTGCTTCTTTTGGTCTCTGGTTTCAGTACCTCCAGTCGTTCCAAAAGCCTTAGATATTAAAATGATCATTTCCCTGTCATAGCATAATTCTCATAGGACATATAGCGGCTTCTTCAAAGGAGAACATAAAGTCTGTTCGGAGTGAGGCTGGTTGGATCAAGCAGATAAATAAGCAGAGCCTGCTCTGTCTTACTTGTTGTGTTCTTTCTCAAATATTACAAAAATTTTTGGGAATTGCTAGAGAGATTGTTTTGATGTTGAAGCTTGATAAGTTAAGAATACATATTAATCTGATGCGCAGGACTGAGAAGTCACAGAGTTTTTGTTTTGATGATGAACGCGTTTGCAGATGGAAAGTATTGTGGTTTTGGGAATGTTCTTCTAAATTTGACAAATAGTGGGTTAAAATGGAAAGTTTCACCTAATGCAAGGATGAGAAAATTGGGAGACAGATGACTAAGTAGCTCTGCATGCAAATGATCTAACTGCATTGTTCTTGAGTATTGTTAGAATGTCTTACTAGGATGAGAACTAAGCAAAGTTTCCAACTTTATCTAAAGGACATATTCTGTCAAGGTGATATGATCTTGGGTATTGCTAGCATGTCTTAGATTTTTACCTTCTGCGAGAGCAGTGAATTTAGCAATTCACATTTGTACTTCTAATTCTGGTTAGTCTTTAGAATTTTGAGCTACTTAGTTTGTTAGAAGTCCTGGTTTTATGGCCTTTGTTTCATCAATGATTCATGTTATGACGCCCCTTCCCCACTGTTAATGGTTTCAATGTGCAACTTATATATGCAGCATGTCATGTTCTGCTTATTGTTTCATTGGATCAGGTGTTGATTTTAAGATCAAGCTTCTCAATGTTGGGGGTAAAAGATTGAAACTAACTATATGGGACACAGGTAATTGTTAGTCACAACTTACCATACCCTTATAACATTTAACACATTAAATTTTGTCATGTAGACTATTTGGTTTAACTTTGAAAGGGTACTCGTAGTTGTAGTTTGATACAAATTATCCTTTGCTCCAGCTTTAAGAGACTGGTGACTTGAACTGCTATTTCTCTGTTCAGCACCATGCTGGGCTGTCTTCTGTATACAAAATGAACATCGTCACATCTTTCTAAAGTTAGAGCATGTCCTATGGTCCTTACTGTTTACAAGAAAATTTGAAGATACCTGGGACTTTTTGTGTCTCTGATCACAGAAATTTGTTTTATTCTTTTTGGAAAGTCTAGTGAAACTGGAATATTAAGTGCTTACTGACAGTGCTCCACCAATGAGGCATGCTTTTGTTGTTTCAAAGACACCTATGCAGGATCCTTTCTTTATCATTTCTACCAATTGGCATGTTTACAGTTTTGTACTCAAAACTTTGAATTGTATGGATGAATTGCTTTTGTAAAATGAGGAATACATTCTTTTGTATTGCAGCTGGGCAGGAGAGGTTCGGGACATTAATAAGCTCTTATTATAGAGGCGCACATGGAATCATCCTTGGTAAGTTGTTTAGTGATAATAATTCTCTTAAGGCTAATGCTTCGTTTGAGTAACTAAATGTTGTCTGATACCCTTAAGAGATCATGACACTTGAAATCTCCAGGAAATCAGTCTTTGAACAAGGTTGGTAATTTTTGAGTCTGCCACCTTGGTGCCTCATCACTTCTGCCACACAATCTTTTTTCCATGGAAAAAAGTGCTTTAATTGGCTGCAGGGTGGTGTTGGTCCTTACTAGGCAATACATCCCCCGAAGAAGCATGCTTGCCTATGAAAAATGGACAGCGAAGTGGCCACTATAGGCTCTAATCCCAGAACTCTTGTGCAATTTTGAAACACACTACTTTGCATGAACCATGTAATTCAAGGGTCCCCTTTTTTTCAAGGTACTCTTCTAGTAGCTACATTTGGACTATGATTAATTCAATGGGTCGCATTTTGATGCTAGGGAATCCGCCTTGATTAGAGCATGAGGCTAAAGTGTCAGTGTAGACCTGGCGGAAGTGTTAGATATATAGTTGGGGTGGGGGCTTAGTGGGCCATGCTAGGGGTCCTTGCTGCTGGCAAGACTTGCCAGAAGAGGTCAGTGGGGGATGTATGATGCCTGATCCATATGAGGTCAGGCTGTGACATTTGAACGTGCACCAAACCACCAGTTATGTAGACACAATGCTGCATCATTAAGCTGGGGGGCCATCTTTCTTTAATGTGCAGCAGCATGGCTTGCATTAATTGGACCAGCTTGCAGCTTGTGTTTCTATGGTGCTGAGTTTTGCAGCATTGTTACTTTTGACATATAGCAGACAATGCTGCATTATTAAGCTGGAGGGCCATCTCTTTTTGTAATATGCAGTAACATTGCTTGCCATTATTGGACTGACAGCTTTTGCTTCTAGGGGGCTGACACTAGCAACATTCTTACTTTGACTGGTGCGTTTAAAACAAAATTGTCTTCTAAGCCTGACTGTATACTTCCTATGTTAGAACTACTGAATATAGCTTTTTAGTTATTTAGGCCTATCGTATTTTGCTTGGCCTTTCAGCCATGGAAGGCTTTTGTTTATTAGATTTTTTGAATTACAAAGAATTCAGGGTGGCCACTTTTCAAGCTTGCTAATTTGCTCTTGGAATAATTATAAGCAATAAATTATTTACAGAATATTGAGTTTGTAACAATGTATGAAAGATAGCTAGTGTCATGTTAATGATGTGCTTTATATTTTAGCAACTTGCTGTATGGCTCGGTATTGTGTCCTACTTGTATATAGCTTTTATGCTTCATAAGATTTCGTAATGAGAAAAGGAAATGGTCAAAAATTATTTTTCTTCAGATTTCATACTATAATATTGATCATCATCGTCAATGCCCAAGATTGCTTTCCCTCATGCTTGGGCTGCCAAGCACAGCCTAAAACCAGCAAAGCCCAGCAATGCCATGTGGCAAGAGTGGCACAATGAGGAG
Source organism: Dillenia turbinata (assembly GCA_037126225.1). Lineage (NCBI taxonomy): Eukaryota > Viridiplantae > Streptophyta > Magnoliopsida > Dilleniales > Dilleniaceae > Dillenia > Dillenia turbinata. Next base: position 22,086,264 of record JBAMMX010000013.1, read on the forward strand.
ATAGCAATCTGAATAACCTGTTTCTTGCCACTCCAGGATTGAGGTTTAGTAGATGGTGGCACAGCAACTATCAATGCTGTAACTGAGGCATTTTCATGGATGCAGTGTTTTTGTGTGTAGTTTGAGGTTAGCAGCGATTTCATCATTTCCAAATGGTCTCAAATTTTGGGTTCTTACCATTTTTGTATGGCCAAAATAGTATCCAGATGAAATCTTTTTTTTGAGATGATAATTTTTTTTAGGTGTCAAATTTGGTTGCTTTTCTAGTCAGATATTGATATAACAGCATTCTCTGATTCTTTTACTGTAGGCTTCTCCTAGATAGTTGTTGATTAAATTTTAACAAGGTTGCTCATCAAACGCTTGTAGTTTATGATGTGACAAGGCGTGAAACCTTTACCAACTTGTCAGAAATATGGGCAAGGGAAGTAGAGCTCTATTCCACCAATCGCGATTGTATTAAGCTCCTTGTTGGAAATAAATTTGATAAGGTCAGTTGCTTTATTTTTACCTACATCAACGTTCATAACGCTACACATGAATGTCTCACACCCGCACTTTTTGATATGCTTGTGTCTTTGATTTTTATTACATCATGACATGGCTATTAGACTTACCTTAGCTTTGTATTTATGGGGAATGGACTTTTAAGGCACAAGTAATCAATATGCCCTAAAAAGAAAATAACTACTAACCAGCTGGAACAATGAAAACATGAACGAGAAAATTAGTGCAGATTTGTGTATTTCATGTTCACTTTTAACATCTAAAATTGTCCCATGTTCCACTGGAAATCAAAAGGCCACTATTAATATGCGTGGTTACCTTTACTCTTATTTTCAGAGTGATACACGCTACTAATTAAAATTATTTTCAGGATAGTCAAAGGGCTGTAAGCAGAGAAGAGGGAATGGCCCTTGCACGGGAACATAAATGTGCTTTTCTTGAATGTAGTGCTAAAACTAGGGAGAACGTGCAGCAATGTTTCAAGGAGCTCATTCTAAAGGTATGGTTTGCAAAGTGTCCCATTTCTCAACCATTACATATACTTATCTGAAAAGACTAAGCTCAGTGAAGCGCTGGACCTACACTGAGAATCATGAAGGCTTCTAACAATAGCATCAATTCTCTCATTCATTTTGCTAGAATAGTTATCGATACAGTCTAACATTAGTTTCCCTCTGGTTAATATTTATGTCGTATATGCTCTGAACTTTTGAATTAGTTTGCAGATACTAGAGGTACCTAGTCTTGTCGAAAAGGGATCGGCTGTAGTAAAGAGGAAAATTCTGCACCACAAGCAAGTCCCTAAGCTACAACACACTGGTGGTTGTTGCTCTTAATGGCAATCTTCAACTCTTGAGGCACAGTACACCTAATCGCATACTCGGACAACTTTATAAAAGTTTGACACGTTTGGGAGGCATGTTGTGCGTACCACCTGGGGGTAAAGCATTCCTGTGTTCTAGATCCTACAGCTTAGTTCTACATAATGTAACATTTGTTGGAGTATGTATATATGTTCTCTTATTTGTTGAATCTTTTCTGAAGTATATGGGAGGAAATGAACAGTTTTGTACCCACAAATCCAAGTTGTTTTCTAATTTAATTCTCATTCGTTTTATATGTTCCTGTTCTTGGCTAAGAGAAGGGTGACTACTCCATATAAAATGGCTTGGTTTAGGAACCACTACTTTAATTAGGTTTCTAAATTTGTAACCTAGGTGAACATAAAATATGTATGCCTTTTTAGAACTGCCCATGATCTTGATTGTTGCAATATATGAATCCTAGAATTCGAACCTTAATAGATTATCAACGAGTACTAGCCAATCACCCATATATTTTCCATGCTTTGGCAATGATTATAAGAGTTGCTGATTAAAAAAATAAAATTATAATCTTTTAGAAATTAAAAGACTAAGGGTATGTTTTTATGCGTGGAAATTTTTTAACATTAACATTTTTTTGTTTTTAAAATATTTTTCGTTTTTGAAATGTTAAATCAATTAATATTTAAATAAAATTCATAAATTTTTTATATTTATATATTTTTAATATTTAATGAATTATTTATTTATTTCATTATAATTTTTCTTTTTACATTATTTGATCATTTTAGATTATTATTATAAAATATGACTTTTATATTATTTCTATAAACTAATTAATATTTATATAAAAATCTTTATATTTTTTATATTTATATATTTTATCACATTTTCATTTTCTTTATTTTTATAAAATATTGTTTTTTCGTATTGTTTTATATCTATTTCTATTTTTTCATTTTCAGTTCCGTGCAACCCTGTATGATCACAAAATCATGCCCAATTTTTTAGCTCACTTGGTCTCTGATAAAACCAATATTTTCATGAAAAAGCTTTTCTTAGAAAGCATTTTCTTGGAATAATGTTTTCTAATATCTTGCTGGAATTGTTATTAACTAAATTTTTTGAATTATAGATTTTATTTTATTATTATTTTTTTTGACTTAAATGTATTGCAGAAGAAAGGTTTTTATAAGGTTTAAATGGATGAACTGCAACGTGTGCAGTGTCCCCTTTGCTGCAGAAAGATAATTTTCGCAGTCCCAGCTAACCACATAAATTGAATCTCATTGCCGCCAAATCGAGACGTTCAATTACTTGGGCGTGAAGGGAATGAGAATTTGCTGCCCTGTACTCCTCCGCTCCTAACCCAATTCAAGAACTATCAACAAACAAATTTCTCCAACACTATGTTCGCTAAGGACAGTTCAGTGGTTACACCTCCGTTTGAGTCTAGAGTTCAATTCTCGTATAAAAAAAGAAAAAAAAAAAATCTCTCCACCGCTATTGAATCTCCTCTCGATTTTTCACAAAACCCATCTTTTCCAATCCCTAAAAATCGTCGAAAGAGGCGTGAATTTGCCAAATTGTTGCAACAACAGTCTCTCCTCAATACCCCATTTTATATTTCTTCCAAATTCATGCCCAGATTGTTGTTTCGGGGGCATTCTCCGATGTTTTTCTCGTCAATCTTCTTCTGCATGCCTGCACGAGACCAGATAGTTTGGCAAATGCAAGATTACTGTTTGATAAAATGTCTGAAAGAAGCTTAATCTCGTGGTCTCCCATGATTTTCATGTATGCCCAACATGGGTATAGTGAAGAAGCGTTGAAAATGTTCTCTGGTTTTCGGAAATCAGCACCGAAGGGTCCAAATGAGTTTATTTTAGCGAGTGTTCTCCGTGCTTGCACTCAAATGGGGAAAGTTGACCAGGGTTTAAAGGTTCATGATTTTGTTATTAAAAATGGTTTCGGGGAAGATGTCTATGTGGGGACTTCTCTGATTGATTTTTATTGCAAAATTGGTGACATTGAGGGGTGCAAGATTGGTTTTTGACGACTTAATCTGAGGTGACTTGGACAACATTCATAGCGGGGCACTCAAAAAGGGGAAAAGCTGATGTTTTCTCTGCAGTTGTTTAAGCGGATCGCGTTGGGAAAACCTAATTCCGTGAAATCTATCATCAATATTCAATATTCAGATATGTCCGAGATGTCATATTAAATTATCAAGAAAGCGTACCTAATCTTATTGAAGCCAAATATTTGTCAAGATCCTGGATTTGATCTTCCAAATCAATACATATTCCTAGGTTTCTCTGGGAAATCAGAAAAATAATCATGATATATATATATAATGTAGAGACTATAACGCCTTTGAAGATAAGTTTTGTGATTGGATTATTATCCTTATCCTAACCCTGCCGAGGAGAGGCCACCGCCGGATGATCAACTCTTACGTCGTTAGTACCGTTTTCACCTGCCATCCTATTTTTCTTCTTAATATAAAATTTCATATGCCCATGGTTGTTAAACTCTCAGCTCTGCGCATCCATAACATTTTATGATTATATCAATTTTTTTGGATTAAATATATTCTGCTCATATAATTTATCCTTAAATTTGTATAGTATTCTTTTAACTATTGTCATTATTTTGTAACTTGTAATTTTTTTTTTTTTGGTTATTTTAGTAGGAAACTTTACACCTTCAAGTCCTCCAACAGATTCACCAGCACCATCAGCCCAGAGCCAGACCCAATTCCAACAGGTCCTACAGCTTTTTTTTTTTTTTAATTAATACATAGATTCGAATTTAAAATCTTAAGAGAAGAGGAGACCACAAAACTTTAAGAGAAGGGGAGACGATGTTAATTGAGCTATAGCCCATTGGCTCCTATAGCATCTTCAGCCCAGCATTAGCACCGTCGTGGCAAAACTCATGGTTCACACCTTGATTATTCACGTTATATAATTGTTCCTATAGTTTTCTTCTTCTTCTTCTTCTTCTTCTTCCTTCTCTCTCTCTCTCTCTCTCTTCCCCTCTACGGTGTGTTTTTCTGCTGATCTTGAAAGCCATTTTTATTTTTTTATTATTTTTTTATTTTTAAAGGCATTCGTTCTGATTTTATTCATTTATTTTTCTCTTTGTTTTGGTAGGTTCACTTTGGTCTTGATCTGCATAGCCATGCTTGTTGTCTAAGGTGCTCACACTTTACAGACTCATAAAGTCATCTTCTTTGGGGTGTAAATGTACATCATCGTATAGATCATAAATTATATATATATATATATATATATATATATATATTTTTCTACTTTGTGAACATAGCATTGGCATTACTAGTGCATATTTTTTTTTCTTGGTGGAAAAAATAACAAAATATAGATTAATTTCAATTATACTAACTGACCAAATTTAGAAAATAAAAAATGATATCCACCAAGAGAAATAAATTTTGATTCTATCAAAAATATATTTACAACACTTGCCTTTTTTTTTTCCTGGTATAATATAAATCTATTTTTTATTATCAAAACACTGAAAGAAGAAAAACAAAACTAATTTATGACTTAGAAATAAAAGTGAGCATCGGTGGGATGGTCTTCCTGCTTAAGTCTTTTTTTTTCCAATTAATAAATTTGGAATTTATATTTTAATTTTCATGAAATCAATGACTTCTCTAAATATTTTGAAAATTTGGATAAAAAATTAACGATCCATGGATTTAATGGCATAACACTAAACTCGTTTAATCAAAGTCTTAAGTTTGAGTTTTAAAAATAAAAAAATAAGTGTTTAAAGTATCAACTCTTAAATTATGTCTCATTGAATGAAGCGGATTTTTGAAATAACAAAAAAGTTTTGGATAAAAAAATTAAGATGCAATTATTGGACGGGACAGAGCTTGGGTCCAAGGCTGTCTTCTTTTGGGTCTTACAAGCCCCAACCCAAGCACAATGCTCTTTTTTTTTATTTTTTTACACTTGAACGAGAAATCTTCGTATTAAAAGGGGAGATTTTAATTACTAGAATATTACTTTGGGGGTAGCACAAGACTTTGTTGTATGTATTAATATTTAACATTTTTTTTTTGATTATATTAGAATTTAAATCCGAAATCACTGAATTAAAGAAGGGGATTAAGACACACGTCGGAGACATAAATATCTAATACTTTATTATTATCTCCCCTCTACATATTTCCCCATTATTTGATTTATTTATTTGGAATTATTTATTAGCCTCCATGACAATAAGGTATTTTTTAAGGAACAGGTACAAATTCACCGGTTGCTGCATCAATGATCAAGCACTTGCTTGGCTTTCTAAAGTAGATATTCTCTCTGTCTCTCTCTCTCTGTCTCTCTCTCTCATTCATTTTGCAACTTCTCTTGAAATTTCTTGGTTAACTGAAGATGAACCCAACTTTGATTGTTTGAGTTATAGATTTTTAGAATTATTTCCAAAAATCTTAGTTACAAAGTGAAGGCGAAATGTAAGATCCATGGAAATTCTAGCATAGGGGTAGCTCACCAAAGTCAAAAGCTTCATTATTTTTGAAGCAACGAAAGTTGGGTTTTCAAGTAACCAAGCTAAAGTGTCCCTAAAGTTTGGGAAAAAGCTAATTGCCAACCAAAAGGGGTTTTTATTTGGCAAGATCAAACCCCATATCCTAAAATTCACAATCCAGTTACTAAATTGTGTTTTCCTCTTCAATTTCAAATGTTGAAAATTTTGTCATTTATTCCGAAAACCTAAATAAATCTGTTCTGTGTTTCTATGGGTTTGAGGGCCATTAACCAATGCTGAGTTATTTAGGGGTTCATGCCTTTGATGGTACTATTCCTTTTTTTTTTTTTTTCTATCACCGATATCCCAAACTATATTTTGACTAATAATGTAATTTTTTCAATTCTTATATTCCAAATTTGAGATTGGATTAAAAAATTTAACACTTTATTTCCTAAACCGATCATCTGTTATTGTACTATTCTTATTCTAAGGAGTAGTTAAGCCTTCTGTTTCATAATGAGAATATCAGGCCATGTTGGAGGGAGGGTGGCTACAAAATAAAATGTTACCGCCCTAAATTCCCATCAGGGACGAAAGATACCGACTACCGGTAATTTTGGTGATAGATCACTAAATTTTTTTAATTAAAATTTTAATTTGAGTGTTGGGATTAGAAAAAATAGACGTAAGAATCAACCTCTAGATTAAGTTCACAGCTATTCAAACTTAATTAATCAAATTTTTAGATATTGTGATCAAATTGAAAAAAAAAAAAAAAGAAAGGATGAAAGATAAGGGCATTGCTTACTCCATTCTTTAGGAGGAATGGAGGGACTAGAAATCCTTGAAGTGAACGCCAAGAGGAAGTTGGAAGCAAAGTGACTCGAGTTGAAATAAAATAAAGTTGTGGAGGAATGTTTTGTTTTATTTCATTTAAAGAAAAAGAGAATAAAATGAAATAAATTTTATTTCACTTGATATCTCAGCTTATTTTGAAAATTTTACTTAAATATTGGAAAAATATTTCACATACACATGACAAAATTATAATTTTAGTAAAAATAAGAGCAAAATTAAAATTTAATTTCTAAAAAAAAACCTAAGATCTAATATTTTGTGTTAACGAGGAAGGATGTTTGATACTTTGATTTGTATTCTATTTATATTAAATTCTCTTAGTTTCTCTATATATTAATATTTTTTATGTAAAATTGATTTTATTATTCCTGATCATTGACCATTTAGAAATATTTTAAATTTTAAAACTTATTTTAAATATTTAATGCCATGTTCATATCGCATAATTTGAAATTTTATTTTTAGAATTTTATTGAATTAATATTTTAAATTATATAAATTTAATATATATACATACAAAAATGCTTGGGTAGCTATATATATATATATATATATATATTTGGTTACATCACGATCTAAATTCGGAATCACCGGATTGAGGGAGGAAAATTGTCACTACTAGACTGTCACTTGGACTGAGTAGCTAAATGTATTGTACTAATAAGAACATGAGAAGGACAACCGAAATGAAATTGACAATCTTGACTAAAATGTGATTAAATTCCTTTGTTTTTTAAGAATTGATCAAATTCGAGTCTTTATTTGGAAAAAATACAAAAATTATATTTATACTCAACTTGTTAGCCAAATGAGTGAGTCGACTCAATAAATATTTATGAATAACTCGATCTATTTTTAATTTAGATCAGTCGATTCATGAGCTACATAGGAATAGCTCGATTCATTTGTTACCCTAATTATTCACTTATTTATTTATTTATTTTTAATTTGGATCCAATCTCTTCATGAGTTATGTAGGAATAACTCATTCATTTGTATCCTACTTATCCACTTAGTTTTATAATTTAGATCAAAATTGAGTTAATATTCTAAGGACTAAGATGCTACTTCACTATTTTTTTTTAAATACTTGAACCAACTGGTATCTGAAATCACGCTCTAATCAATTTGACTCGAGTTTCTATCAGATTCTCTTTAGAGGAAACTCTTCAATGTAATTCTTTTCATTTCCAAAATTTAAATCTGAGTTTTGGTGAAAAGATTTAATGTCTTTTTTACTAAACTGACTATCTATTGATTGTTTCACTGTTTCTTGATAAACAAATTTTGAGAATAACATAATTAAATTATACCCAAGACAAACCACAAGGGGTTTCAAAAAATTTATATGTCACTGAGGTGTTACTTAATTTGATTTAATCAGTTTGTTACCAGAGAAACCAAAATTAGCTAAATAGTTACCCTCAGAGGCCAAAAAAAAAAAGAAAAAAAAAGAAAAATGAAGAATCATTGATAGAAAAGCTATTGTTTGTTAAAAAATATTTAATGAAGATAATTAAAGCGTGATTATGAGGAGTGTTAGCAAATGCAATTAATGGTGATCATATGATCATCCTTTACCTACTAACATGGTTGACTTATCGAACCACCCCAACCTCTCTCTCTCCCTCTCTCTCTCCCCTATGTGGATGGATATGGAAGACTAATCAAACATAACTTTTGGTGCACATTTAAGTAGTAACTGAGCCCAATTGAATGAGAGTTCTCAACCCTTTGCGCTGACATATAACACTAAACTGACACTGGAGGATTAATGTAAAAATTTAATAGAAATAGTGGAAACAACAAGAGAAGAGCCAGGCAATGCCAACCACTAATATCTTTGCAAAATTTACACTGTTCTTCAATTTCACTTCTGCTTTTCACAGATCTCTGAAGATCAATATAAGTTTCATGACTACACACCAAAAGGGTCCACATCTGATCTTATCAATGCATGTTTTTTTCATTCACAATGCTTTTGGGGGGTACCCTTTGTTGTAAGTAATTACTGAGACTTAAAGGGCATCAGAGGATTCAGTGAGCCCATTATTGCACTTTTAGGCTGGTGGGTCATGGAAAAAAAAGGATTTAGTGAATATTTTGATTGGGAGTTTTTGGGTTGGCCTATAACCAAAGAGTGCATGGTCGACCAAATAATTCCAGAAATATCATTTGTCCAAAAGTTTTTATGATGGATTTTGTTATTGAGTTGGCACTTAATTGGGAGACATTGTGAATATTATTAACTTCTAGTAATTAATTAACATCTTAAACTCAACTATCGATGGAGATTATGAGCAAAAGGCATTTTGTTATTAGATGAATAAAAGGACCTGCGATGGAATTTATAGGGGCAGTGCAGTTGCCTCTGTGTGTGTGTGTGAGAGAGAGAGAGAGAGAGAATGGGGGTTGGCTTGGATTTGTCACCCCCACTATCACAACCACAAGTCATGGTTTAGGTTTCATTGTTTCATTTACAAGAAACCGACTCTTCTCTCTCTCTCACTCTCTCTCTCTCTCTAACAAATTGCACATTCCTTGCCAGTGGAAAAGAGGAAAAACCCATCGAAAAGAAGAAGGAAAAAAAGATGCCCATCATGCACTTTTCATGAAACAGAGGACTTTAATCAAAGAATTCAATTCCCAAATAACAAGTTCACCCTTTTTTTCTCATTTTTCCAAGTTCATCAATATGAGAAAGAATGGAAAGAATCCATAATGTGTAAAACATAACAAATCAAAGATAAAAAAGAATGATGAATGAATGGTATATATAATTCACATTGAATTAGCTCTACACTTTGATCTCTCAAAAAAGTGAAAAAAAAAAATTAAAATAATAGAACTTCAAAAGCCTCGTTTAGTAGTGACAATCAACCAAAGTGGGTGCGGCTGAGAAGACAAGAGGTGATTCTTGTTGCTGTTGTTTTTGTTGTTGCTTGGAAGCAAAGCTGAATTTAGATTCCTCTTCAGGAGCAGGAAGGTTGAGATCCAATGAAAAACCATTGTTTCTTTGTGGGGATGATGATGGTGGTGATCTTTTAGCCTCTTCATCACACTCCAAAGACATTGGAATCAAAGCCAAGGTCGTGTTGTTACTCAACGGTGCACGATGTCGCCTCATATGGCCTCCCAAGGCTTGTCCTGAGGTAAACTCAGAGCCACAGATTGAGCACTCATGAATCTTGACTTTGCTGGTTATGTTGGACAATCCTCTAGTATTTAGCTCAAGAGTCAAAACAGGAGTCTTGGCTCGGTTCTTGAAGAATTGACCCTCTTCGTCGTCCTCTGAGGATAGTGCTAGGTTCCTTCTGTCTTCCATGGCGGAGGCGGTAGAGACCCTGGGCTTTTTGTGACTTGCTCTGTGGCCTCCTAGTGCTTGAAAAGAAGGGAATGTTCTATTGCATGTTTTGCATTCGTAGACATAGTATCCCACCTTGGTTGTGCCTGTGGTTGTGGTTGTCTCAAGGTATCTTTTGCTATTGAATTTGTACCCACCTTCTTGATTTTGCTTTGTCTCTTGGTGGAACCTCGATTGGCCTTGAGCTAGAAGGATTAGGCAATTTGCCATGTCTTCTTCTTCCACAGTGCTATCGTGGAGTAACTCAGCCGAAATAGTTGGAGATGAGATGATATTGTCATCGTCAGTGTTGTTGTTGTTGTTATTGTTACTGCAATTTTCTCCTTTGTCTCCTCCGCTTGAAGAATTTGCGGTGATGGCAAATGGAATTGGAGACTGAGGCCTTAAACGCTTGGTCCTTTTCCCTTTGATGATGGGGGCGAGCTCTTTAGGCCCCATCGCCAATTCCTCTTGCACTTCCATATCTTTTTCTCTTTCTTTCACCAACACCCTTTTATCCCACCAGAAGGAAACTAGAGAGGGAGAGAGAGGATTGGAGAGGTAGTGGGAGGGGGTGAGTGGGTGTCATATATAATGTGAGAGAGAGAGAGAGAGAGAGAGTAAATGTGAGAGGTTTAGGAGTCAAAAGACAACCTCAAAGAGAGGATAGTAACTGTGTAAATAGATCACAGTCCGTCCAATCTCTTTTCTTGAGTTCCAATGCTTTGGAAGTTTATAAATAGGATAGAAATCTAATGTGAGAGAGAGAGAGAGAGAGAGAGAGAAGAGAGAGAGTGTGTGTGATATAAACAGAGGAGAAACAGACAATTGTAACTGAAAATATGCAAAATTAGAGAGAGAGAGATAGAGAGAAAGAGAGAGAGGGTTAAACAGTTGGAGGTTGTTAAACGTAAAGTCCGTTTCGCACTCTCTTTCTCACCCTTTGCCAACGCACTTCACCCATCTCTCTCTCTCTCTCTTCATGAACCCAAAACAGCATCATTATTACGTACAAAAATAACTAGCAAAATCATTAATTTTAAAACCTTAAAATAAATAAATAAATTAATCAAACAAACAAGAGACGAGACAACAAAAAGCATCGGTTGCACGTTAATTTCATGAGCAACTCTCCCATCCCCAAACTCCCACATGGCTCGTGGGTTTCACATTCTCCTTTGTGGGTTGTGCCTTGACTAGACTTGTTTGAACAAGCTGAGAGCCTACAATTTGTTTTAACCTTAAAGGCACAATAAAAAAAAATATATCATGTCACGGTACCTTAATCATCATCATTAAACATAATAACCAAACGCTCCGTTTTGAGCCTCCAAGTATAAAAAAAAAAAACTCATTAGAAGATTTTACAGCAGGTCATTCAGATTAATCAAGATGAAATCTTAAATATTGAATGATGACTAAATCAAGATATAAAAAAAAATTATTAAACATAATAAATTCATAAATCAGATTAAATAATGTATCAACTCTCAATTCGTGAAATCCAAAAAAGGAGTTTTTTTTTTTTATTTTAATTAATAAGTATTGTTACATTTATCGACTGATTTTATTAATTGAATAATTTGTTAAAAATTTTAATTCTAGTTAGTATGACTTAAAACTGTCTGCATATTATAAATATCCTGATTTTAATTTTTTAAAGTAGGTTTTAACTTTTACAACTATATTTGAAATTTTAAGGTAATTTCATTGGTAATTATTTTTCTAAATAATTTAGGGTCGGGAGGAGGAGGGGTATTAGAAAAATTTCCCCGCAAATAACTTGCTTGTTTTTGTTGAACTTTAGGCACGTGAGAGATTTATTATTATTATTATTATTATTTTGTTTCGTGACTTCACTCGCTCGACTCACTTCTCGTTGAAGAAAAGGCATAGCAAAATTCGAGAGAGAGAGAGAGAGAGAGAGAGAGAGAGAGAGGGAGGGAGGGGCCTGGAACCACAGAATCTGCGGGGTGCCGCTCCCTTTTCTACTCTCTCTCTCTCTCTCTCTCACACACACACGCAATTTTGTTGTCACAGTGTGGCTTAGTTACTAATTTTGGAGGTTTTTTTTTTTTTTTTTTTTTTAAATTATTGATATTTAAAATTATAATGTAATTAATTTAATTTGAATATTTATAGGATTATAATAATTTTTTTAACGAAATTTTTTATTCTTAAATTTGAAATTTAAAATTTAATTAAAAATTTTAATATTCCCCTGAGACTGTCCATGAATGCTAACAATGTCAGTTGCAATAAGTGTATTTACTTCTGGCATAAAGGCCAAATATTGACCTTTCAAGTACTATTAAAGGTTAATAGTGTCTTCGCCCTGCTCACCCTGTTTCTTCCATTTTCTCCAACTAGGGTTCCCACTCACCTCATTGTTTCGATTAAATGATTAGGTAGTGAAAATAACATATTTTAGCTTAAAAAAAAAAATTTAAGGTTGCATATAGAGGAAGAGGGTTTTTTTTTTTTTTTTTTTTTATTTATTTGTATAGCGATAAAATTTCTTAGGTATTGCCCTTATGTGCTAAGGTTTGGAACCTAAATAAAACTGGGGAGTTCTGGTTTTGCAGGAAAAAAAAAAGGGCAGATCGGGTGTGACAGTTTTATTTATTTATTTATTTTGGTTATACAAGAATTTAAATATGAGATTTTTAGGTTGAGAGAGAGGGGTTATGCCCACTAAACTGTGTTTAATGAGACCGTGACAGTTTTATTTTGGATCCAATTTCAGTTTTGTTTTTGTTTTGATTTTTTATGATCTATTGCAGTTTTTTGCCGTCTATTTTATCGTATTTTTTTGTTTCTTTATTATTTTTATTATTCTTTCAGTTTTGTTTTCACAGTTTATTTTCATGATTTTTTTCGAGGTTTTTGTTTTAGCTCAAAAAATTAAGAACTGAAAAATCACCTATAATTCTTGTTTTATTCTCAACACTTAAACTTGAGATTTTGATTAAAGGAATTTAGTACTTTGTTACTAGATTTACAGAATGTTGGTGGTGCTTGATATTGATGCAAAAGTTGATCAAGAAATGCCATCACATAAGAATGGCATGGAATTTTAAGAAAAGTAACTTCACATAATTATCAAAGTTTCCCTAAATTTGGTGAAAATTGATGAAACAGATCTTAAAATTGATCTATTTAATAAAATTTGAGCTCAAACTCAGTAAGTTCGGTATTGAGCTCGAACTTGAGCCTATATTGTGTTGAGTTTGAAGGGTTGCTTGTCGAGCTTCATGATATAATTATATATATTTTTAAAAAATAATTTATATATATAAAATTATATTTATGAGTATATTTTTTTTTGAATATATTACAAAGCTCGGTCTCCAGTCTCATATGGTCCAACATTGCTAACTTTGACGACACTCGAATTTGAGCTATTCGATGACATTTCAAGTCGATCTTGAGCTCGAGTTCGAGTTCAAACACTCGAGCCAAATTCAGGTATTGACGCTACTCGACTTAAGTGTCATAACACCTCTAGCTTCACTACAAGAAGATAAGTGTTATATATATATATATATATATATATATATATATGAGAGGTTTGATCAAGACCTTTAAGTGGAAGGTGATGGTACTAACTGAATTATAACCCATTTGCAAGAAGAGTTTTATTATGTTAATCAAGATTGTGTTCCCCGGTGAAAAAGAAAGAAAAAAGTTCCAAACTTTGTTTTAGCCAACCAGCCCGCTACCAAAAAAATGTCCCAAATTTCAGCGTGGAGAGAGAGAGAGAGAGAGAGAGAGAGAGAGAGAGAGAGTCCTTTGTTGCAAGTTGGCATTGTATAGCTAACTAAGCATGAGAGGCTCTGCAACCATGTTGCAGTCATTACGCTCTTAATAATTAACTAAATGTTAATTCTTGTCGTTTATGAGTTGTTTATGATTGATGAGCTTTTTCTTCTTTGTTTTTTTGGTTATTTTGATGAGCTAATTCAGCATTCATATGTTGGAGTGCTTCTTCTCTTTCATTTTAGACATTGTCTTTTCATGGGTTTTCACTAAATTTCGAAACTTGTCAACCTCTTTTTTTAACAATCATTTTAAATATTAAAAAGGCAATCCAACTAAATTAAAATATGTTACCAATCAAAACTATATAATTCTTCAGATTCAAATTTTGCCGGAGGAGCGACACATTCAGTAATTTTTTTTTAATAAAGTATAAATATTCAGTAGTTATATTAAATCTGACTAAATCGATTTGAGTCAAATTAGATTCTTAAGTAACAAAACTCTCTTACTGTCTTTTTTTTACTATACACAATTCTTGAATCCAAAAACTTATTTAAGAGAAATCACTGACCAATTACCGCAAAAGATCCAAATACATAACTAGAAAATTTCACTATGTTAAATTTGTAGTTTCTTTTTGGTCCAAATAAAATTAATCATGATAAATTGAGCCAATAAAGGTTAATATTCTTTGCACCTGAATATGAAACGTTCACCGACATATTCAATCCTTCCTTTTTTAAACAAAAAAATAAAAAAAAATGAACTCCATACCTCAATTTTCATGTTCATAATTGAGTAATTGGGAAATGGAATTTAGAAATTTTGTTTCATGTTAGTAGCGTATGATAGGGCTACAAGTCAATGAAATGAACAAATTTGAGTTGGGGAGATAATGCAAAGTTCTTGGCGTGAGGAATTATATTTGGTGGGTTGTGTTGGGCACGTAATGGCCGAAAACCAGCACAACTAAGTGGGCTTTGTGGAAGTAAAGAATCACTTCATTATCGAATCCTCTCTCTCTCTCTCTCTCTCTCATGAACAAATCTTCTTCTTGTCGACAAACCCAACCATGAATCAAAGACAAAAATACTATTTTATTTCTTAAAAGAAAGGTGTGGAAACAACGAGGGCTTGTTTAGAAATGGATAGGTAGGCTAGTGTGAGCAAGTGTGCCAGTGAAATATTCTATTTTCTATTGTAGTACTTTGTTGTTCACAAGTCATCTATAAGAGAGAGAGAGAGAGAGAGAGAGAGAGAGAGAGAGAGGTCTCGTAGCTTCTGAGCTACTCAAGATAACATGTTTGTTGCGACTAAGCAACCCCCATATCGTACAAAATATACTAAAGCACACAAAGTGTATAATAGTCCAAATTATACTCTCTTACAAATTAATAGTCAACCACTACTGCATTATGAATGTATGGTAGGCTGATCGACGGCGCAAATATCGCATAAGAGCAATTAAAACCAACACTATAACCAATCAATCAGATCATTTCCCCATCAGAAGTACATAACAATGATTTGTCTCTGTGGCGGATACACAATCGCACTGATTCCCATGATTTGCATACAACCGAGTGCATCCTTTGACGTGCAATAAGAGTGCGGGCCAACTGACCAATGAGTTATGGTTGAAAGAGTTTTTGATTTTATATCTATTTTATGTCAAGGTAACACATCAACATTGATCAAATGATTGTATAAGAAATCGTATAAAAGATCTCACCAGTTGCAATATATCACTTGTAGCCCTAAAGAAACTGTGGTATGAGCAAATGATCCTCATAATACAACACTTACGACCAATTTTAGATTGAATTTCAACTTAAACAGGGGCATCATCTCCATCTACAAATAAATGGAGGACATAATATTCCTCAGAGGACTTTCTTATAACCTCCTAACAATTATTCCTCAATATAAAAACAATCTGAAAAATAAAATGCCATACAAAACAAAAGCCACAGAGGAAGAGGGTGGAGTGGAGTAGGAGTCAATGCTCTAAGATTCGGTGTGACTATTTCAATCCAAATCTTAGAACATTACTTGACGTTATATATTGGAAATAATTCTTCTTAAGATAACATATAGGCAACTCATGCTAATCAGTGAAAAATATTTGGTAAGCTTACTTATCTGTAGATAGAAAAAATATACAAATAGGATAAGCATGACAAGTGGGAGGTATGGAGTAAGAAAGTTGAAAGAACAGGGATTGCATCATCCATAGGGCTAACTGAATCACCTCTCCCTCTCTCTCTCTCTCTGTTTGTGTGTTTTCAAGGGGATAACCCTGGCTAAGACATCTGATCTTATTTCAGATACCAGCTCGTACAATTATGTAAACTAAGATCCACAAGCTTTGGTCATTCAAGATGGACTTTCGTGCAAGAGGTGTCAAAGCATTATCCATCTGGTGCTTCCCTAAGAAAAATTAGTCCGTAATGGATTACTTTTGAGTGTTTATCAACTCAATAAAATCTACCTTTAAAGAAGGGTCGATGTGCTTTTAGTTGTCTCTCTCTCTCTCATCGCAGGGTGAGGGTAAGGTAAGGAAAGGTGAATTAATGATACCCAGACTGGGGTTACTAGTGGCAGTGGGCAAGTGGGTATTTTCCTTCCCCCCCCCCCAAAAAAAAAAAAAGGTCAGCATTAATTCATCAGTCCAACTTCTTGGCTAGAAGTGTGTGTTGTGAAAGTAAAACCTATCAATGTTAAAGAAAACGACTTCATGCCTACTCCACCCAATATTAGGTTGACACCACTCTTTCACTAGTCTTTGCTTACTTTCTCATACTATGCCTCTCTAAAATATTACCCAACTTCCTATAACCAAAAATAGCCTTAGCTCACTTGGGAAGAAACTCCACTGCTATCACAATTTGTGATCGTTAATGAACCAAATTTTCTTCCCAGTCAGATTCATATTCCTAAGCAACAACGTTAATCGTGTACTTATCCACCACGAATCAAATCCACTTGATTGTTCCAAAAATGGGGGCAATCTGTTCGAACTCCAGTTAAATAACTACACCCACCAGACAACAATCATATGCGTACTTTAATGGATCGGTCAAATATGCTTGATAAATCATTTCATGTTGAACTTGTTCTAGCCCAACTGTTTTTGGATTATGGGTCCACCTAACATATTTCATGCTCCCCCTATGGTCCATTAATGTGAAGAGAACATGTCCTACAGAAATATTCAAAATTCAACTTTAAGGGGTTAAAGTGATTTAAGTTCACATGAATAGCATGTACCGATGGACACTAAATTTGGAATTTTGAACAAAGCAGAGTCGCTTGAGTTTGCAACTAACCAGTCCATATGCTCTGAATATGGATGCTGTGGCTCCGATAGGAGGAAGTCATAGTTTGTATGTTCAGATTTTGTTTGGAGACCTAAACAAAGCAGTTACCTGAAAGAGGCAGATACTACAATGTGAGCCACAATTTGAGATAATTGAATTGGAATATCAAGATTCTAGCATTGTCCAACTTATGCTGCAGGAGGGTGTGGCTGAAAATTAAAAAGAAGCTTAGATATAATGCGTTTACCTTTTCCGACCAAGTGCACCAGTACCATGTTCAGCAAAGAGGTATCGCACGGGGATTTCATCCACAAAAGCAAAGTTTAATCATGTTCAGTTTCAAGATATTAAGGCAACAAAGTAACACCACCTTCAATTTCCAATTACGAATCATGAAATTTTGGCAACAACCAGTGTCAAGTGGCTAGGGGTGGTATTACTTACCAATCCGATTTTTCTGCCTTTTTTTCTGTGATTGGTTCTTGTTTGTATATCAAGCAAACTCCCATTTCATAGCTTCTGCACAGCTTCTTATCTATGTGAGAGCTATAAATGTTTTAATCATATTTGCTGTGATGTTCATGAATGGTTCCAACTATTATGTGAACCAAATATTTTTATTTTTTTCTTTCCCCAATTTTCAGTCAGAGTGAAAAAGAAATAGTTAAAACCATTGGAAACAGAACTCAGCCAGCATAGATGAAAACATTGGAAACACATTAAAATGTATTATTATAAATTTTGTACCCAAAGGCATTTCTTTAATTGCAAGCAGAAACTACCTTTGTAGCCTAAAAAAGCAAACTTAGGAGAACTATTGGAATTACTTGATCTTGATCTGCAGAAGAAAATGTAAAAACCTTGTAATGAAGATAAGTAATAATTTGGTAAAACAGAGGAAAGAGCGTCAATGTCCATGGTTGGAGTTGCTAAAGCCTCAAATTACCGGAGGAAAGAAATTTAAAGGGTTCACATAGTGTATTCCGATCAGTTGGTTAACAAAATCATTATCATTTTTGTGTTTTAAGACATTTAATTGATCTGCAGAAAAACTAACAGAATTTACAAGCTATAATGGAAAATCATCACAGTAGACTTGTACAATTAACATGAGGACAGTTAATAAAATGGTTCTGCCAAAAATTGGAAGGAATAATGTACAAAAAGAGCATAAATGGTAAAAAGGGAAAGGTGTAATTGGGTGAGATAAGAAGCGGGGGAATAGGGTGAGATGTTCAGTTAATGCATCTTAACAACTAATAAATGTGCCAACAGAGAAGGGGCAATATGTAGACTAGAGTTGCTTTAGGCCCTCAAGCAAGGCCATGTTATGAGGTGACAAATGTATGTGTATTGTCAAGACAGAAAAAGAAGAATAAGATGAAAATTTGTGCATCAGGTAGCAGACAATTGAGACATGATTTGAGCTTCTCTAAATTATCAAATAATTGTGATTCTAGAACAATGGCAGACACTAATATTGTTGAACCATGCTTATTAAATTAATTATTAATACACCAGTATTCCTAAGATTATAAAAGAAACTCTCTGAATTGAAATGCTTCAATGTAATTTACTGATAATTGTTATGGCCATTCACATGACAACTGGATCACAAGAAAGGTGTATGGATGGGGGTGGATGGAAGCTATTTAAGCACGGGTTAGCCAGCTAAATGTTGGATTTGAAAATCAAATCCCTGAAAGTAAGATTTACTTTGGTCACTTCGTAACAAAACCGAACTGTTATCATTTTGTACAAATCTAAGAACCTCACAAATTTATACAAATGCCTTGGGAGTCAGGACTTACACTGAAGGGGAGGGAGGATCTAACCTCTTGTTTGAATGTGTTAGAAGAACTGGGGGGGGGGGGTACCCTCATATTTTTGAAGGTGAATGAGAAGGGAACAGATTAGATTGAAAGAAAATTAGAACTTTATTAAGGACCCATCATGTGCTCTGTTATCCCTGTCAAATTGGAGATGACAAATCATTTTAAGTGTTAAAAAAAATCCCCTCCTGGTCCCATATTCTTCTCACTAAAAAACATGATTAAATGTGATTAGAGATGGGATACCATGGCCTCCCCCATAATACCTGTCAACATTAGCACTCTATCTTTGTTCATTGTCTGGTGTAACGGTAAAAGTTTGGGGTTCTTACTATGATCTTGGAAGTCTACATCTGACATAGAGTAAAACTATTAAGCAACCTCTTTTGCTCTCAAACCATTAATGGATATAAAACTCCAATGCTGATTTTTCCAATGTGCAGCTACTGGATCCCTCACATTAATTTGGGACCTCGCACCATCTAAATGCTTGGCTTCATAAGGACCGGGTGAGCTAGTTGTGCAGATGGATTAAATGGCAGAGAAAACACAAACAGGCATTCTTTCACATTTAATTAGTAAAGTGAGTCCTGAATTTCGCTACAATTGCACATGATGAATAACTATCTCGCCATAGTCTCCTCCCTGAAAAAAAAAAAAAATCAATTTTTTAAATCTCTCTCTAAAAATAATTCAACTTATTAATCTCTCTCTCTCTCTGACTTTATTTTTCTAAAAATTATTTAAATTTTCTATTCCTTTTCCTTTCTCTCTCCACAAAATATTCAAATTTTCAATTCTTTCTCTCTAGCAATATTCAACTTTTCAAACTCTCTCTTTCTATCTGTAATAAATAATCCAATTTTCAACTCTCTCTCTTTCTCTTACACACACACTCAAGATCTTTCTCTTTCTTTCCATCTCTAAAAAATTCAACAACATCGACCTCTCTCTCTCCCTCTCTCTCAAATGTTTAACATTACTTCGCGGGTTTTTTAGTTTTAAATTGTAATTATGGATGATACAAATTATAGTTGGGATTAAGCCTCAGGTTGTTGCTGTTGTTGTTGTTTGCTGTGGATTATACAAATTTGAAATCTCAATGTTATGATATAATATATCCGAATAAGATATTTCAAATCCTAATATTTCAAATCAATGCATTTGAAATCTATGTGAAAACAACAGACAGACCAAAATGAGCAGAACTAGTGGGATTCACCTGAAGTGCACCTAAACATGAGTCAATCACACAATTTTGCAACCTAAGACTCAATTGAACATTTCAAATACTATACACAGCATCTCTCGCCACAATCTATTCAAAGAGAGAAGAAGAAAAGCAAATAACTCCAATGATGCTCCTTTAGACCAAGTTCAGCACGCAGGAAAATT
This sequence comes from Dillenia turbinata, assembly GCA_037126225.1. Taxonomy (NCBI): domain Eukaryota; kingdom Viridiplantae; phylum Streptophyta; class Magnoliopsida; order Dilleniales; family Dilleniaceae; genus Dillenia; species Dillenia turbinata. Next base: position 22,106,620 of record JBAMMX010000013.1, read on the forward strand.
GTCAATAAAGTAAACATTCCACTATTAGAACCCAATAACCCAAAAATCTCACATAGGCAACATGAATGGGCAGCGAATCAATGGATCTGCATAATTATGTTGATTCCAGGATACGAAAAGTTGAGGAGATACCTGATTGAGATACCTTAACTTTCTGCTTCTGACCAACTCAGAGAGAGAGAGAGAGAGAGAGAGGTTCTTCGAGTTTTGAATTTGAAGGGCAAACAAGCACAAGAATACCCGAGCGGAGAAGACGAAGCTGGTTTTCATCGCGCTTGAACTGAAGCTGGAAAACGCTGCGTCGCAACATACTAACGGAAGGAGGAAGTTCATAAAACGCTACGTTTCATGGTAATTAACTCGATTCCTGGTCGGTCGGAATTATTCAGTTCTTTTTTCCCCCCTCACCAGTATATAAGAAAACAACTGGCTTTGGAAGTCCCTCCTCCTTATGCCACTTGGTGCATCCTGGATTTTTTGGGTCATTTCTAATTTTTTTTTTTTTTACACTTTTTAGTTGTCTAATGTACTGAAACACCCTCTCATATAAAAGCTGTGCATGCACAGCTACACGCTATTGAATGATTTTTCTAACATTTCAAGGGTCTGGTTGGTTGAATTACCTAAAGGCCCATAGCCTAAAAGCCTTGCTGACCTCAACAGTTGTTCACTATTCTAAAATAGTTAGGCACTATGTGAGGACTTTTGTGTCAATTAATTCTACTCAATTCTTAGATGGTTGATATAAATTGACGAGAAGAGTTTTGGTTCCTTTCTGACCAACAAGTCATGTCAAGTGTCACGGTCGGTAAGACTTTGCAGCTGAATTTTCGCTCTTTACTTTTTCCTCTCCCTATGGAATTCCTGTTTGTACGTTGCCTACAACCCATGTGATTTCAAATGATATCCCTAAAATTCAGCATGATATGATGTTAAGGTTGTGCAAAAGTTTCCTCTCTGCTTTTTGGTCGTGCTGGCCATTTCTTGTTTCTATCTTGCCTACAACTTATGTCATTTCAACCCATATCCCTAAAATTCAGGCTATTAAGATTGTGCAAGAAACCACTTGTGTGACTATTTTGGGGTATTATATAAAAGGGCAATAAAAAGAGAAACAAACATAATTGTTGGTGAGTTCTTGAGCACTCTCTTTTTTCTCGGTGAGTTGTAGTTTTCCCGTTTGTTTTACTCTTTGCTCTTTCAGAAAAAATTTCATTCTTGTTTATTGTATTAGTGTTGAATCCTTCCATTCTCATTTGTGCAGATTTATTTTGGATTATGCCAAATGCTATACTATGTTTAGTGATATGTTTCAAATGTAGACAACTTTCTGACACTTTTAATTTTGCTTCACATTGTGGATGAAGTCTCTTGGTTTGCTCTTGATTTAATATTATTTTACTAATTGGTTCAACCTTTTAGTTGTACATTGCTTTTGAATTTTTGAATTCATTTTTGTTGAATCTTATTTTAACTTTTAATAATTACAGTGTTCAACAGTAATCGATTCAATGTTTGTCTATTGTATTAGTTTTGCATTCTTGCACTCACATTTGTAAAGTTTTATTTCAGATTCTGTTAGATATTATGTTTACTCATATGTTTCGGATGCTTACAACTCTCTCACCATTTTAATTTTGACTCAGGTTGTGTATGAAATCTATTAGGTTCTTCTTGGTTGAACATTATTCTGAACAAGGTATGCTCCTAGACAAACATTTACGCTATGGTGATCATCAGAAGATTAGTTTCTGAATAATAAATATGTGCTTAGTTATGGTTTTGCTGTGCATGTGCTGTTAGGGTTTTGCTATACTGGTTATTCAGTTTCTAAATAAAATATATGTGTATAGGTACTCTACTGGTTATATCACACTTTTTGTTATCTTACCTTGTTTTTCTATCAAGGTTTGAATTTGAGTAAACCTAGAAACTTGAATGATTTGAATGTCTTTGTTAGTTTGTCAATGTTTTGATTTTTAGTAAATCTGAATGTTTTAGTTATTTGAATGTCTTTGTGGTATGTGCATCATAGGAAGTTATGCTGGTTTTTCAGTTTTTAAATAATAAATATGTGTATAGGTACTCTACTGGTTATATCACACTTTTGGTTATCTTACCCTGTTTTTTTGTCGAGGTTTTAATTTGAGTAAACCTGAAAACTAGAATGATTTGAATGTCTTTGTTAGTTTGTCGATGTTTCAATTTTTAGTAAATCTGAATGTTTTAGTAATTTGAATGTTTTTGTGGCATGTGCATCATAGAAAGTTATGATATCAGGTTGCATTATTTCAAGAATCTAATACGTGTTATTCATTATTCATTGTAACCTTTGGTTCCCCAAGATTGACTATTTAAGCTTTTGTGTATGTAGGAAAAATCACAAAAAGTGTTCTGGGATATGGATATGGATATGCTAGATAGTTTGTTTCATGACAAATGTAATGCTAGGTAATCTGATACCATATACCAAAAGTCATTGGAAAGACATTCCAATAATCAGTCACATTTTAGGCAAATTATACCTGTTGCCGTACAAAATGTGAAAATGAATATCTGTCCTACAAAGAGATATAGACAGGATGCAATTGCCAGATGGAAATTAAAGCTTCCACGTACATCCGTTTTGTGTAATCATCTTCCTATCCGGTGTTTACAAATAAACGGAGGTGAAAATGATGCTAATGAAGTTGTGCTTGAAAATCCTGTCACTAGAAAGCAGCAGCAACAACAAAAGATTAAATAACCAAACGTTGTCGGCCGAAAATAAATAATCGACCTTATAAAACCTGTAAGAGAGGAAGAGGATTATTGGGTTTGATTCCTGAAAAACCTGATGTTTTACCAAAACAAAAAGATTGTCCATTTTGTGGTGCCAGAAAATTTAACTCTGAGACAGTAAACTTCTGTTGCCAAGCTGGAGATGTAGCTTTGGCTCGAAATAGATTGTCACAACCACTGATAGAATTACTAACATCATCATCAGAGGAAGCTCGATCATTTAGGACATATGTAAGAACTTATAATAATTTGTTTGCTTTTACTTCTTTTGGAGTTAAGTGGGATAAAAATTTGACAAAGAACAATAGAGGCATATACACATTCAGAGTTCAAGGTAAAGTGTACCATTATATAAATGATTTAATTCCATCTGAAGGGCCACCAAAGAATATGCAACTCTTTTTTTATGATACTGAGAATGAAATAGAGAATAGATTAGCTGGAAGCCCAAAGTTACTAGAGAGCATTGTGATTAAACTCATTTCTGTTCTAGAACAAAATCCATACGTCCAGTTCTTTAGAAGTTTACGCCATCTTCCAGAATTAGATAAATACCAAATTGCATTAAGAAGTGTTCCTGGACTTGACCAAAGAGTATATAATAAGCCTTCTGTTTCAGAGGTAGCTGCACTATGGGTTGAGGGTGAGCAAAATGCAGAAACTAGCCGACCAAATATTAGAGTTTATACAAATAGTGGCCATTCAAGAAAAATTGAATATTATTACAGCTGTTATGATCCACTTCAATATTCTTTACTTTTTCCCCATGGTGAGCTTGGTTGGCATCAAGGTATTAGGAAACAAGGATTGACAATAGAAAAAACAAGAAGGAAAAGGAGAAAAGCTGCACGGGAATTAATATCTCCAAATTATTGTCAAAATGTGGATTAGTTATTACAAAATGAGGAAGATGGTAAGTATTAATGTATTATTATAAAAAAAAATGTTTTCCTCACTTTATATAGTATTTACTTTTAGATACTAATTTAGCTTGTTTATCCCATTAACAGTTATGGCAAACACTGAGGAGAATCCATATTTTGTCTCAATGAGGGAATATTATGCTTACAAACTTCAAATAAGAGATAATGACCAATCTTTCTTATTACAATTTGCTCGAGCTTTGCAACAATATGTGGTTGACATATGTATTAAATTAGAAACACAAAGACTAGACTATTATCGATCACGACATGAAGAGGTTAGAAAAGAATTTCTCCAAGGGTTTGTAGATGCTGTAGCAACTGGTGAAACTGAAGGATCAAAGGTTGGCCGAAGAATTATCCTGCCTGCAAGCTTCATAGGGGGCCCAAGAAATATGAGACGAAAGTATACAAATGCAATGACATTGGTACAAAAATATGGTAAACCGGATCTTTTCTTGACCATTACATGCAACCCAAATTGGCCAGAAATCAAAGAACAGTTAGGACCTAATGAAAAAGCCCAAAATAGGCCAGATTTAATCGTTAGAATCTTCCATGCTAAGCTTGAACAAGTAAAAGAGGAACTTTTTAAGAAGAATATTTTTGGTGAAGTTGCTGCATACACACACTACAAAAAAAACATAAATTTGCGACAAATTCGTAAGAAAAATTCGTCCCAAAATAACTTTGCGACGAATTTTACGACAATTTTTTTTTTTGTCCCTAATAAGTCGTCGAAAATTTTTGGGACGAAAAATTAATTTTTTGTCGCAAAAATTTTCAACAAAAATTTTTTTGTCGCAAAATTCGTCGCTAATTTGCGACGAATTTAGCCACAAAAAAATTTTCGTCATAAATTGGCGACAAAAAAATTTTCGTCGCAAATTTGCAACGAATTAGGTTTTGTCACAGATTTGCGACGAAAATAGGATTCGTCGCAGATCTGCGACGAACATGATTTTCATCGCAGATCTACGACGAATTGAATTTTCGTCGCAAATCTACGACGAATTTAATTTTCAACGCAGATTGGCCACGAAAATGAAATTCGTCTCCGATCTGCGACGAAAATGAAATTCGTCGCCGATCTGCGACGAAAATGAAATTCGTCGTAGATTTGCGATGAATAAAATTTTCGTCACAAATCTGCGACGAATACAGTTTTCGTCGAGGCTGCAATAGAAGTTTTAAATGATTTGTTGCATGATCTTATGGATTCTAAAGAAACATTTGGTGGAAAAATCATTGTTTTTCTGGCAATTTTAGGCAAACTTTGCCGGTTGTTCGTAGAGGGACTAAATCTGAAATATTGAATACTTGCTTAATAAATTCTCCTATATGGCCACTCCTTGAAAAGCTTTCCCTAACAGAAAACAAGAGGGCTAGATTGGATCCTGACTTTACAGAATTCCTTCTCAAAGTAGGTGATGGATCTACCCAACAGATGACAACGGAAACATCAAAATGCTGTCTTCTATTTTATTAGAAATAAATGACACTGATGATGCATTACATAAATTAATAAACACAGTGTATCCTGAATTACAATATGAGTCAGATATGGCAACTTCTTTACCATTCAATTGTTGGTTGTGGCAAAAACTTATAGGAGGAGAGAATCCCACATTGGTTGGCAAGTGAGGGATGAGGTGAGTTTTTACCTTATAAATAGACCCTTCCTCATGCCTTATAGGATATCCCAAAATTGGCAAGTCCATATCTTAGGCCAATTTTCTCTTTCTCTCTCTTGTAATATTTCAAGTTTATTAGTAAAATATTATTCTAGTAGTGTCCGAGGACGTAGGCATATTTGGCCGAACCTCGTTAAATTCTGGTATTATATCTTTATTTAATAGTTGTTGTTAGGTATAGTTGTAGTGATATATTGTGCTATTAAATTACCATTTTGGGAAATATATCCGGGTAATTTATTAGTACAATCGTTCACATGCTATTTCTTCAACAATTGGTATCAGAGCTCAGTTTATCTTAGTATGCTCTGTGGTTGCAGCTTTGTCTGATCTTCCACATCAGAAAAGATTCTCTTGGGGTTATCGGCATTGAGCCCGGTTTATCTTAGTATGCTCTGTGGTTGCAGTTTTGTCTGATCTTCCACATCAGAAAAGATTCTCTTGGGGCTATCGGCATTGAGCCCGGTTGATCCTAGTATGCTCTGTGGTTGCAGTTTTATCTGATCTTCCACATCAGAAAAGATTTTCTTGGGGCTATCAGCATTTTGCATCAACAGCTATTAAATAGTACGAGTGACAGAAATGGCAGACAACGCAAAATCATCCACATCGTCATCAATCTTGGCAAGAACTGCATTGACAAATGCCAGATTTACAGTGGAGATTTTTTATGGAACCGGTCATTTCGGCATGTGGCAGAGTGAGGTTCTAGATATCCTTTTCCAACAAGGTCTAGACCTTGCTATTGAAGAAAAGAAACCAGATGATGTTGGAGAGAAAGATTGGCAGACGATGAACAGATTGACATGTGGTACGATTCGATCATGTCTTTCCAGAGAGCAGAAGTATGCTTTTTCAAAAGAAACTTTTGCAAGTAAATTGTGGAAAGCACTGGAAGAAAAATTCTTGAAAAAGAGCAGTCAAAACAAGCTCTATATGAAAAAGAGACTGTTTCGCTTCAATTATGTTTCAGGTACCACTATGAATGATCACATCACCAGTTTTAATCAATTGGTTACTGATCTGATGAATATGGACGAGACTTTCAAAGATGAGGATCTAGCTCTAATGTTGTTGAGATCCATTCCTGACAAATTTGAATATCTTGAAACTACTCTTATTCATGGAAAAGCTGTTGTCTCTCTTAGTGAAGTAACTGCTGTCTTATACAGTTATGAATTAAGAAAGAAAGAAAAGCAAGAAAACTTTGGTGAAGAAGCAGAAGTCTTAGTTTTCAAAAGATGTTTGCAGAGCCAGAATAAAGGGATGAGAGGGGGATCAAAGTCAAGATCCAAACCAAAGAAAGATGAATGTGCCTTCTGTCATGAAAAAGGGCACTGGAAGAAAGATTGTCCAAAATTGGATAATAAAAGCAAACCTAACAAAGGGAAGGCTGTCGCAGATTCAGTTGTAGCTGAATATGATGATGCAGACTCAAACCTCACACTTGCTGTTGCATCATCAACTAACCGTTCTAATACGTGGTTGTTAGATTCAGCTTGTAGCCACCATATGTCCTCCAATCGAGAATGGTTCTTTGACTTCAAAGAACAGAAAGGGGGAATGGTGTACACAGCAAACAATGTCCCTCTCTCCACACATGGGATTGGTTCAATTCGCTTGAGAAATCAGGATGGATCTATCAGAACTTTAACATGTGTTCAATATGTATCGGATTTGAAGAAAAATCACATCTCCATCGGATCCTTAGAATCAAAAGGATTTAATGTGAAGATAAAAGATGGAGTAATGAAGGTAATCTCTGGTGCACTCACAGTATTGAAGGGAATTCGGAAAAATAACAATGTGTACTACTTTATGGGTAGTACAGTTGTTAGGACGACAGCAGCATTAGCAGCTTCACCTAATGATCGGGAGATAGAAGCAACCAGGTTATGGCGGCGAATTGGGCATGTTGGGAAAAAATCCTTGAAATTTCAGATAGATCAAGGATTATTGAAAGAAGTTCGAGCTCGTAAATCAGATATTTGTGAGCGTTATATAAAAGGGATGCAAACGAGGGTGAAATTTGGCACAGGAGTCCATAATACTAAGGGTATGTTGGATTATGTTCACTCAGTTGCGACTCCCAAACAGGTAGAGTTTGAAAGAAATAGAACTATCCCTGCAAATGAAGAAAATGATGGTGACTCTCCTATAGTAGAAAAGGAGTCAGAAATAGATGAGATTCAGACTCAGGTACCTCCACAACAACATGAATCAATTGCACGAAGAAAGGGAAGGAGGACCATTAGACTACCGGCTGGTTATGGTCGCTTCCACATCAACAATTGAAAAGACTCTACTAAAATTGTATGAGAGAGTTGTAAAGTTTTTTGCCAAGGTGGAGATTTGTTGGTTGTGGCAAAAACTTATAGGAGGAGAGAATCCCACATTGGTTGGCAAGTGAGGGATGAGGTGAGTTTTTACCTTATAAATAGACCATTCCCCATGCCTTGTAGGATATCCCAAAATTGGTAAGTCCATATCTTAGGCCAATTTTCTCTTTCTCTCTCTTGTAATATTTCAAATTTATTAGTGAAATATTATTCTAGTAGTGTCCGAGGACGTAGACATATTTGGCCGAACTTCGTTAAATTTTGGTGTTCTATCTTTATTTAATAGTTGTTGTTAGGTATAGTTGTAGTGATATATTGTGCTATTAAATTATCATTTTGGAAAATATATCCGGGTAATTTATTAGTACAATCGTTCACACGTTATTTCCTCAACATCAATAGAGTTATTTTAACCACAGAAAAAGAATTTGTAGACGAAATAAATGATATTTTGATCCACAAATTTCCTGGAATAATAACAGAATATACAAGTTATGATGAAACACTCAATCCAAATGATCAGGCACAGTTTGAAGATTTTATAAATTCTCTTGCACCTAATAATTTGCCCCCTCATAGACTCTTTTTGAAACCAAATTCTCCAATCATTTTGTTGAGAAATTTAGACCCTACAGAAGGACTTTGTAATGGAACTAGATTAATATGTAAAACATTGAACAAAAATGTTATACATGCCGAAATTGCAGTTGGTGACTTTGCTGGCAAGCAAGTATTCATTCATAGAATCCCACTTCAGCCTCCAAGTGATGAGCAATATCCAATTGCTTTTAAAAGAACTCAATTTCCTGTTCGCTTGTGTTTCGCAATGACGATAAATAAGGCTCAAGGTCAGACACTTGATTTTGTTGGCATTTATTTAAAAGAGCCTGTTTTTTCACATGGCCAACTTTATGTCGCTCTTTCTCGTGCTAGAACATCTTCAGCTGTCAGATTAGTTATTAGACCCCTATTTTATTCATACCAAAATGCTCATTCAACAAAAAATGTAGTCTACAAAGAGGTCCTTCAATATTCAAAACCAAAGACGAAGTACACATGCTATCAATTTCATTTATTACTAATTTGTCTTGGTTTATATATTTATAACTCTTATTTAGCTTGTTTGTAATCAAATCCTTCTTCTGAAAATATAGATAACAATGCCAAGACGTATGGTTCCGGTGCTTGAAGTTAATGAACAAACTAAAGGATGGATAGTTCTTGTTCAAGTTGTTGAACGAAACCATGTCCAACTAACCGGAGAAGTGTTCCTCCAACAATGTTGAGGCGCTTGCTGCTGACTGATGCACAGGTAATTTTTATAAGTTTGAATACATAAATTTATTTGCAAACACTAACTGTTACCTTACATATTGTCTATTCTTTGTCTAAAAAAATAGGGCACTAAAGTAACTGCTTTGCTATATGGCTCTGATATCCGTTTCCATCACAATCTCTGTGGCCATTTAGGAGATATTATATCTCAAATGCCATTCTCACAAAGACAGATCAAGCTTTCAGAGTAAGCAAGTACCAATTCTCTTGGATAATTAAGAGCAAAACATTAGTTGAGGAATACACTGAAACAATGCCACCAAGTCTCCCTTGCACTTTCCAGCTTACTAAATTTAGTGAACTTTATAAGTATGCTGACTCAGAAAATTTACAAAGTAAGAAACTAAAACTATTATTCTTTTTTACCTATTATCCAACCGTTTATTTTAATTATTATACTATAAATCCAAATAACACATACCCTTTTACATTTCACAGGCATCAGAGCATTGGTTATCTATGCTTTCTCTCCCAAGCAATTTGTTCCGGATAAAACTTCTAGAAATTTTGTTCTCGTTGATGAGGAGTAAGACATTGATACCTTCTTTCTGTCAGCATAGTGGTTTTTAGTTTTCTTATCAACATTTTTCTTTTTTTTTTTTGTCTCAAAAGAAAAAGGCCAATGCTTATGACGATGTGGAACGAATTTGAACAAACTGAGGGTGCAACCATTGCAAATGCTATTGGCACTCCCCCGTTGATAATTGCCATGCGAGTCAAAGTCACCACCTTTCATGCTAAAGCAAATTACTTGGTTGTCCAAAACTACTTGCTTTGTCAAACAAAAAAGGAAAAAAAAATGTTTGCCCATTTATAACATGTATTTTCTCTACAGCATTATCACTCACAACAAGACTAAATTCATCAATTCTCATAAATCCTATTCTCATAAATCCTCCTCTACCAGAAGACAAGCAGATGAAGGACTGGTACTCTCTGAACTTTTGAAAACACACATTTTACCTTTGTACAGCACTTCATGATCATATTAAATAACTGTTACTTCAAGTTTATTCAAAATGGTTACATGCTTCCAGGTATGTAGCTAACAAGAATGAACTTGATCATCTTGTGGAACAAAAAGCTTATAAAGACTCCATGAAATTGCTTCCACCTCCACCAGAAGAAGATTTTCGCTCCATTCAAGAAATAGTGAACATAAAATCAGTAATTAATCTTCTTATGTCTTGCCTATTCACAATAACTTGCAAAAGAAAAAAAAAATTTACATGCATAACTCCTTTCCATAGATAAAAACTGCTTGGATTAAAGGGAAAACAAGCCTTATACCAAGACAATCAAAGTATTGGTATACATCCTGTACCAATTGCCAAAAAGCTCTAGATGCTGAGGAAGACTGGGTTGTCACATGTACTAGTTGTAATGAACAAGTTGAAGTCGAAGTGAGGTAAAAACTACCTTAAACAAATATTGAGTTAATATAAAAAAAATTTTCACAGCCATTAACACAAATGTTTAAATCATAGGTCAAGGATAGGTATTATGGTAACTAATGAAAGTGGCAGTATCAATGTCTCCATCTTCACACCAGATGTTCAGAAGCTCATCCCATACACTCCAATTCAGCTCAAACATGCAGATGAACATGTAAGCATAGATATTCATTTACTTTCCTCTTTGCTTCAGATTTCATTACTCACTTTCTTCTCACTTCATAATTCCCTAGGACCACATCCCACTAGGCAACTGAATGTTGGTATTTTATTTTATTTTTATAGATAAACATTAAATTGATATTCTAAATTATTATAGGTGATAAATGAGATTTTAATAAACACAATAACAGGCAACAAATGACAAAAATTCCACTTATTACATCTATGAATAAGAATTTTATTACCCAAAAAGGATTAATACCACGAATAATCTTAATAAACTCTCATCATAATATTTAATAAAAATAAAAAATTATATTTAATAAAAACAAAAAATTATATTTAATAAAAATACAAAATTATATTTAATAAAAAAATTATATTTAATGAAAACACAAAATAATATTTAATAAAAAACAAAAATATATTTAATAAAAACACAAAATTATATTTAATAAAAATATAAAATTATATTTAATAAAACATAAAATTATATTTAATAAAACATAAAATTATATTTAATAAAAACATAAAATAATTAAAAAAAACCAGAAAAAAGAATAAGGGCGGTTCCACCGTGACACATGGATGGTCTAACCGCCCTCCTATTATTAATTTTTTTTTATTTTGTATTTTTATTTTTGTATTTTTTTTTATTTTCTTATGATAATTGTATGTTTGGTTTAGGGTAATTAATAATAATATAATGATAGTGATAAAAATATAAAAAATAAAAAAACAAAAGAATACAAAATACAAAATACAAAATAATTAAGCAAAAAAAACAAAAAAGGACGGTTCCACCGCGTACATGCGAGGTGGAACCGCCTCTATGTTTATTTTTTTTTGTTTTTTTGTGTTTTTATTTTTTTAATTATTTTAAACTAATAAAAAAAGGGATAAAAGAATAAAAATGATAAACAATAAAAAATAAATAAAATACAATAAAATGAATAAACAACAAAAGAAAAAAGAAAATAAATAAAAAAAAAATAAAAAAAATTCAAAAATAGGAGGGCAGTGGAACTGCCCTCCATGCTTATTTTTTTTAAATTATTTTAAACTAATAAAAAGGGTTAAAATAATAAAAATGATAAAGGAATAAAAAAAATAAAATACAATAAAATGAATAAAAAATAAATCAAAAAAAGAAAATTCAAAAAATTCAAAAATAGGAGGGTGGTGGAACCGCCTTTCATGCTTTTTTTTAATTATTTTAAATTAATAAAAAAGGATTGAAAGAATAAAAATGATAAAAGAATAAAAAATAAATAAAATACAATAAAATAAATAAAAAATAAAATAAAAAAATGAAAAAGAAAATAAAATAAATTCGAAAATAGGAGGGCGGTAACCGCCCTCCATGCTTTTTTTTAAATTATTTTAAACTAATAAAAAAAGGGTTAAAAGAATAAAAATGATAAAAAAATAAAAAATAAATAAAATACAATAAAATGAATAAAAAATAAAAAATAAAAATAAAAAAATTCAAAAATAGGAGGGCGGTGGAACTTTTGCACTTCTTTTTTTCTTTTTTTTTTTATTTTGTTTAGTCTTTTTATTTTTTTTATTTTTTTAATGATAGTGGAAACACAAAAAAAAAAAAATAATAAAAACAAAAGAATTAAAATCAAAAGAAAAAAACCAAAAAAAAAAAAAAAAACAAAGGAGGGGCGGTTCCACCGCCCCTTTGCATTTTTTTTTCTTTTTTTTTTGTTTATTTTGTTTATTTTGTTTTGTATAATCTTTTTATTTTTTTATTTTATTTTTTATTTTTTTATTAGTAGTGAAAACACAAAACAATAAAAAAAAAAACAAAACAATAACAAAAACAAAAGAATTAAATACAAAAGAAAAAACCAAAAAAAATAATAATAATAACAAAGGAGGGGCGGTTCCACCGCCCCTTTGCACTTTTTTTCTTTTTTTTTTATTTTGTTTATTTTATTTTGTTTAGTCTTTTTATTTTTTTATTTTATTTTTTTAATGGTAGTGAAAATACAAAATAATAAAAAAAAACAAAACAATAACAAAACAAAAGAAAAAAAAATAAAAGAAAAAAACCAAAAATAAAAGAAAAATAACAAAGGAGGGGCGGTTCCACCGCCCCTTTGCACTTTATTTTTCTTTTTTTTTTTTATTTTGTTTTCTTAATTCTTTTTATTTAGTTATTTATTTATTTTTAAAAAACACAAAATTATATTTAATAAAAATATAAAATTATATTTAATAAAAACAAAAAAAATTATATTTAATAAAAATACAAAATAATATTTAATAAAAACAAAAAATTATATTAACAAAAACAAAAAATAATATTTAATGAAAAAACAAAATAATTTTTAATAAAAACAAAAAATATATTTAATAAAAAAAATATTATATTTATTAAAAAAATTATAGTTAATAAGAAGATAAAATTATATTTAATAAAAAGACAAAATTATATTTAAAAAACACAAAATTATATTTAATAAAAATAAAAAATATATATATTTAACGAAAACAAATTTTTTTTTTCAGCGCGGATTAGCGACGAAAAAATTAGGGACGGATTTTTTCATCGCTAATCTGTAAAAAAAGTTTTAGCGACAGTTTTAGCGACGGAAAATTTCCGTCCCTAAAATTAACAAAGAAAAAATTCGTCGCTAAATCCGTCATTAAATTTTTCGTGCCTAATCCGTCGTAAATCCGTTGCTATTAGCGTATGTAGGGTTTTGTAAAGTGCACATAACTTTGTAACATTTTGATTTGCAAATTCCAAATTGACAATAAAACCAAAATTTCAGAACTCATGCTCATCCTTAAGAATACATTAAGACAGATATGCCTACAATCTGCCCTTTCATTTAATCAACGACTCTTTTAGTTCAAAAATATTGTGCTGAAGGGTCCCTAATCATGCCCATTTTGAGCTTGATTAGAATGTAAAGGAAATGCATGACAGAGCAAAGCACACTAACACAACTCTTCAATTATTGGGATTATTTGGTAGTTGTCTTTATTTATGGATAAATATTATTTAATAGTTGGAGGATCCAAGAGAACTTTGGACTAAATGAAAAGGGCTTCGGCAAAAGAGGATGACACAACTAATCATTAATTCAAGGACGACCTTTAAGAATCAAAACTAAAAACAAAAACAATGGACTTTTGAGCAATAAAGTCTAGTCTTTTGTTGGGATTATAGCCGTTATGGAAATTTAGCCAAATTTGAATTGAGTTTATTATATAATTGAGTTGAATTTAAATAATAAAATTTTAGATTTAAAAACTTGTCGAGTAACTCGATAATATATATTTATATATATTTATATATGATTATAATATAAAAAATTAAATTAAATTAAATCTATTAATTTAAATTTATCTGTAGAGTCCAATGCAATCTTCCGAATAACCAGGACATGGCTATCACCACCCCTCGCCATCGAGGATGCTACAAAACCTGAGCCTCTCTACCCACAGGAGTCTTTTCCTATGACCCCTTGGTACCTGCTTATCCGTAGGAGTTTCTACTTCTGACCCCTTATTTCCTATCTCCCCCGGACGACGAGCACGCCTTCTTCGAAATTTCCGACCCTTGACAGGCTGGAAACATTACGATGATAAAGAATCGTTGCAATTTGTTGAATTCATCGCACATTGCCTGATGAACTTTGACATGACAGAGAGTTGTCACGAAAGTTAGCGATGCATCTTGCGTCGCAACATGGCATCAGAAAACTTTGTGGCACATGCTTGCGTTGCAAAAATTTGCAACGTGTTCGGCAACGACATGTGGGGTGTGGCAAATGTCTGCGACGCTGTTTTCTATTTGCAACGACTAAAGATTAGCGACAACCAGATTTGCGATGCTAGCTTCATTGATTAGCTTCACAATTTGGCGTGGCAGAAGCTCCCTTTTTTGGTAGTGCCACTTGTAAATTGTCTAGGTAGGATCTTGACCCAGTGAGTGATGTTAAAGTAAATGAGCCAAGCCACAACTCAGTATTAGTTCAAACTCATCGAAACGATTAGAGTGCCTTATATCACTGGCTTGTTTAGCTAGCTAATCGAGCAAGCTTGAACATGTTTTTTAGGCTTGTTCAAAACTGCGTCTTGTGTTAGCTCGGCTAGAAATGAATTGAGATACTCTTGTTGATTTATTATTTATTTTTTTTCCATTTGAGGAATAAAACGCATGATTCATATGTTTATTAAATTGAATGATATTGAGGGTATCATAGTACCAAAGGAAAACCTAGCATCTCTTTCTTCTTGCGCCGCTCGAACACATGACTCTTCTCATCTAACCGCATCTTATATAATGATGAAAACCTAGCATTTTTTTTTTCTGCTGTACCTGTAGAAATAATAGAATTTGATCTTTTCTTTTAGGATATCAATTCTCCAAGTAATTTGCTTATTCTAACAAATTATCTTGGCAACAATTTTAGTAAAGATCAAGGAATTTATGAGAATCCAACAAAGTTTTGAAGAGATTGATTCTTGAAAGGTTTGAGTCTTTGATTTTTATTTTCCGGTAATATCTTTAATTTCTTATTCTCGTGTATTTCATGTAAAGCAATGATTTCTCTTGATTGCAAGATATCCTACAATTCGTTTTTGTTACAATCATGAAAACAAAATGAGTTTAATTTTACAGGTTAAGTCAGTTTCCTCTTTGAAAATGTTCAAAGATTTTCCATGAAATTCGTGGTGGTGTTTTTTCATGTGTATCAGATAAAAGGTATATAATCAACTACTAACTCGATCTAAATTTTCTTTTTAGTTCTCATTCAAAACTTCCTTTTGTTATTGCTTTTTGCCTATGCTTTATGGTTGGTCATTGTCTTTTCATTAATGGTGTTGAATTGGTCAGACTTGTGGATCTTTCTATGTTACTTTGATCTCATTCTGAATTGTGCAATCAAAACCACATTTAACTAAAAAGTCAGCAACAAAAATTTTCTTGTGAGAGGAAAATATATCATTTCCGCCTGCATTCTCATTTTTTCTTTTCATCTTCCCTTCATGTCACTGAATAGCTAATTTGACGATCATATCATTTAATCTGTTAGCGAAATCTGGCTTACTACTATTGAATCCATGTCGTTAAGTTCTAGTCGCGGAAATTTATTCCTAGTCGATTTACAATATTAAAATATTTCTGATAGCATACTTAGCCATCGATTAAGCTTATTCGATGTGTTTCTTTATATCTACATTCTCATTACCCTCCCAATATGAATCCTTAAGTACCAAGCGAATCCATATGGTCACCATTGTATAAGATGCTTTGGAGGCTATAAAATCTGAGCCCACTTCCACATTTGAAATTTTTGTCCACCTATCACCAAAGGGCCTCCCATTAGAATTGAATTCAGTTTCTCTTTAGCACTCAAGATTCACCATATAATAGTCTCCCTCTAAGTAAATGGGTATGCCAGTCAACTTTTGAATGGAGTAAGGAACAGAAGAACCCAAGACCTTGATAATAATTGAATTTCTCCAAGGAATTCTTAAGCAGCGCCTGAGTTCCCAACGATCCACCAGTGGCCATGGTGATTCTCTCATTGGGAATCATCTTCTTCAACCAAGTTCTCCATAACCATTTCATTCTGATAAACCTCAAGATCATTGTTCCGATAGAGAGGCTTTCTAGACATCAAAAGTTTCAGATGGTAAAGTATCCTAGTTAGACTTACAAAGGTCTGCGTTAACATAACACAAGACAACATTTTTTTCTGGGCCATCCTTCTTGGTGTCCTCTCTATTAAATGTGTGGTCAACATGGACAAGGACCTCCATGGCGATGTTGGATGAGTAACTCTACCCTTTCAACTCTCTCTCTCTCTCTCTCTCTCCACTCAGTTGATCGTTTACTCATAGTATAACTAATAAACAAAAAGCAAACATAAACTCCAGCTTTTTTAAAGGAGAGGTCATTACACAAACCTGTAGTATTTTCATTATGTTATTTGACCAATATGATTGAGTGGTGATACATTATGTCCAAACATTAACAAAAAAACAACCCCTCCATTTTATTTTTGTTATAAACTACCAAATAATTACATCACTAAAATTTATTAAAATCAAAATATCATATGATATAATTTCATTAGTTATATTCATGTGTTACATGTTACTATTATTTGCTTCCTAATAATCATAAAATCATGTCACAATAAATTCAATGATTCCTAAACTCACATAAGAGCTGCATCTGATTGCTTCATATTTTCTCCAGGTATTTCCCAACCAAAGGGAAACTTGTGCATTTTAACCACAACAATGATTCCTCTACTAGTGCATTGACAATGTTATCTGGGAGAAGTCTGATTCTTTCGACTATCGAATCCGAGTGAGGATTGTTCAAGCCATGGTTCTACACCACACGATTGATCGACTGAAAGATTTTGATCATTTCTTTGGAGGGATTTGAAGCATCCATGGTTCTACGTTCAGGATTTGTTTTCTTGGTTTTGGTTTTTAATCGATGGGGGTGAGGAAAACATAGGAGAGTATAATGGATTTTGTCTTGTGTTAAGTACTTATAGAGAGGGGAGCTCACCATTGTTGACAAGAAACAATGTTTGAGAGTGTGAATGCCTGAGTTGCCTTGGAATCTTTTGCATGCAAAAATGGAAAGGAAAAATTTTCTGATTTAGGATCTGAGATCATTTACTTTTTAAATTATGCTGATATCTTCTTGAATATTTGGATCATCTTGGCTATGTCAAGATATTGGTTGGTTTCAATATATCAAATTGTTGGATAAGATTTGAACACACACGATTGCATAATCTACTTTATTTTTTACCTTCCGGAGCAAATATTTTATTTTATTTTTATTTTTCTTTGGGTATATAACTATAGATATCCGGAGCTATGTTCCGACTAATCCGGTTTGAAATTTACAGTGATCCATTTACACCTAACATACTCTACTCCATACCCAAGTCGTGAGTTGAATTCTTGACCTTGATTAAGGATTCTAGGACCACATCCCACTAGGCAACTGAATGTTGGTATTTTATTTTGTTTTTATATATAAACATTAAATTGATATTCTAAATTATTATAGGTGATAAATGAGATTTTAATAAACACAATAACAGGCAACAAATGACAAAAATTCCACTTATTACATCTATGAATTAGAATTTTATTACCCAAAAAGCATTAATATCTAGAATATTCTTAATAAACTCTCATCATAATATTTAATAAAAATAAAAAAAATTATATTTAATAAAAACAAAAAATTATATTTAATAAAAATACAAAATTATATTTAATAAAAAAATTATATTTAATAAAAATACAAAATTATATTTAATAAAAACAAAAAATTATATTTAATAAAAATACAAAATTATATTTAATAAAACATAAAATTATATTTAATAAAAACATAAAATAATTAAAAAAAACCAGAAAAAAGAATAAGGGCGGTTCCACCGTGACACATGGATGGTCTAACCGCCCTCCTATTATTAATTTTTTTTTATTTTGTATTTTTATTTTTGTATTTTTTTTATTTTTTTATGATAATTGTATGTTTGGTTTAGGGTAATTAATAATAATATAAAAATAGTGATAAAAATATAAAAAATAAAAAAACAAAAAAAAGAATAAAAAATACAAAATACAAAATAATTAAGCAAAAAAAACAAAAAAGGACGGTTCCACCGCGTACATGCGCGGTGGAACCGCCTCTATGTTTATTTTTTTTGTTTTTTTGTGTTTTTATTTTTTAAATTATTTTAAACTAATAAAAAAAGGGATAAAAGAATAAAAATGATAAATAATAAAAAAAAAATAAAATACAATAAAATGAATAAACAAAAAAAGAAAAAAGAAAATAAAAATAAATAAAATAAAAAAATTCAAAAATAGGAGGGCAGTGGAATGCCCTCCATGCTTATTCTTTTTAATTATTTTAAACTAATAAAAAAGTGTTAAAATAATAAAAATGATAAAAGAATAAAAAATCAATAAAATACAAAAAAATGAATAAAAAACAAAATCAAAAAATAAATAAAAAAAAAGAAAATTCAAAAATCGGAGGGCGGTGGAACCACACTTCATGCTTTTTTTAATTATTTTAAATTAATAAAAAAAAGGGTTGAAAGAATAAAAATGATAAAAGAATAATAAATAAATAAAATACACTAAAATAAATAAAAAAATTAAAAAAATTAAAAAGAAAATAAAAAAAATTCAAAAATAGGAGGGCGGTAACCGCCCTCCATGCTTTTTTTTTAAAATTATTTTAAACTAATAAAAAAGGGTTAAAAGAATAAAAATGATAAAAGAATAAAAAACAAATAAAATATAATAAAATGAATAAAAAATAAAATAAAAAAGAAAAAAAATTCGAAAATAGGAGGGCGGTAACCGCCCTCCATGCTTTTTTTTTTTAAATTATTTTAAACTAATAAAAAAGGGTTAAAAGAATAAAAATGATAAAAGAATAAAAAATAAATAAAATACGATAAAATGAATAAAAAACAAAAAAAATAAAAATAAAAAAAATTCAAAAATAGGATGGTGGGGGAACCTTTGCACTTCTTTTTTTCTTTTTTTTTTTAATTTTGATTTTTTGTTTATTTTTTTTGTTTTGTTTTTTTATATTTTTAATGGTAGTGGAAACACAAAATAAAAAAAAAAAAAAAACAAAACAATAATAAAAACAAAAGAATTAAAAACAAAAGAAAAAAACCAAAAAAAAAAAAAAAACAAAGGAGGGGCGTCCCACCGCCCCTTTGCACTTTTTTTTGTTTATTTTGTTTTATTTAGTCTTTTTATTTTTTTATTTTATTTTTTATTTTTTTATTAGAAGTGAAAATACAAAACAATAAAAAAAAAACAAAACAATAACAAAAACAAAAACAAAAGAATTAAATACAAAAGAAAAAACAAAAAAAAAAAATAACAAAGGAGGGGCGGTTCCACCGCCCCTTTGCACTTTTTTTTTTTCTTTTATTTCTTTTGTTTATTTTATTTTGTTTAGTCTTTTTATTTTTTTATTTTATTTTTTATTTTTTTAATGGCAACGGTAGAAATACAAAATAATAAAAAAAAACAATAACAAAAACAAAAGAATTAAAAACCAAAAAAACAAAAAAAAAAAAAACAAAGGAGGGCTGTTCTATCGCCCCTTTGCACTTTTTTTTTTTATTTTTTTTTTGTTTAGCCTTTTTACTTTTTTATTTTATTTTTTATTTTTTTAACGATAGTGAAAAGACAAAACAATAAAAAAAACAAAATAATAACAAAAACAAAAGAATAAAAAATAAAATAAAAAACCAAAAATAAAAAAATAACAAAGGAGGGGCGGTTCCGCCGTCCCTTTGCACTTTTTTTTTTTTTAATTTTGTTTATTTATTTTGTTTATTTTGTTTTCTTAATTCTTTTTATTTATTTATTTATTTATTTTTGAAAAACAGAAAATTATATTTAATAAAAACACAAAATTATATTTAATAAAAATACAAAATAATATTTAAGAAAAACAAAAAATAATATTTAATGAAAAAACAAAATAATTTTTAATAAAAACAAAAAAATATATTTAGTAAAAACAAAATATTATATTTATTTTAAAAAAATATAGTTAATAAAAGGATAAAATTATATTTAATAAAAAGACAAAATTATATTTAAAAAAATACAAAATTATATTTAATAAAAACAAAAAAAATATATTTAACGAAAACAAATTTTTTTTTTCAAGTTTTAGCGGCGGATTAGCGACGAAAAAAGTAGGGATGGATTTTTTCGTCACTAATCTGTAAAAAAAGTTTTAGCGACTGATTTAGCGATGGAAAATTTCCGTTCCTAAAATTAACGACGGAAAAATCCGTCACTAAATTCGTCATTAAATTTTTCATTACTAATATGTCGTAAATCCGTCGCTAATAACATATATAGGGTTTTGTAAAGTGCACATAACTCTGCAACATTTTGATTTACAAATTCCAAATTGACAATAAAACCAAAAATCCAGAACTTGTCTGTCACGCCCCGATCCTCGGATCGACCACGCGACAGCCGCCGCGAAATCTCGGTATACGAGCAGAACCTCCCCATATACCGGGACTCCGCAAGGCTACAAAAACAGCACCACAGTTCTTTCCATACATCAATCATCAAAATAGAAAACATCACATAACAAAACACATGCAAGGACACATCCGGTCCATCCCTGTACACACGAGCACACATCGGGGAGAGGGAACCTGTACATGCGCATTTACACATCAACACACAATCGGGGAGAGGGAACCTGTGCATGCACGACACACAATATGGCCACCCAAGCCATTTCAAAATTCGAATAAAGTCCAAATGTCCCATTTATACAATAAGTTTTTATCAAAAATGGAAGAAGGGAAAATAAACAACAAACCACGTAAGGATTCTATCAATACTTGTTCCTATACAGGAAACAAGTATCAATTAAATCCGTACCAAAATAATTGTACAAGTCTTCCTTTCCATGGAATTCAGTTCAAACCAAAATGACTATACATCTCTATGTATACCTACAAAAGCCACTGGTAGGCCCTCCCCAAGCTCCAATCTCTGTCACAAATCTAATTTTCCTCTGAAAAATGTTAAAGAGTGGGGTGAGTATTATAAATACCTAGTGAGTGGAGTGCAATGGCATGATTGTGTAATAAATAAGGGGTGAAAGTGGGGAATGTCAAAGCATACTTGAAACATCATTTTCATATCCAAACATTTCAGTAATTCAACATCATTTATAAAATATGCATCCATATCAATCATCTTTTCAGAAAATCCCCGGGGTTCCATCGAAAACACTTCCGTCGCAGGCGGCCAAACCCAACGAAAGCCCGCCAAGGGTTTTTCTATCCAATGTCTCAAAACAAACCCCCTTCCTTGGCGTTGGCTCGAACCTCACCGGGGTGCAATCCGGATAGTCCGACGGGGCGAGCAGAGGCCGCATACCTCTCTCGCATATAATACCCCAATCCACGTCACCCCGTCGGGTCGCTCCGTGGGGGGAATGACTATAGCCATTTCTCTCGTGCACCATCATTTCACAATCATTCCATTTCAAACAATGTGCCATATTTTATCAATTCAATCCACAAATCATGCTACGAGCATATACCAATCGTGAATCAGGACAAATGGCACAAACTCATGTAAAATCACATAGGATGCATTCATACTTCAATTCTCATTTCAGACATCCCACAATCACAAATAATTTCATAATATCATATGAAAATCATTTCAAATCATTTATCAAAGAATTTAAAGATATTTTGCTTATTTACTACACAACGATCCGTCCACTCACCTCCAGAGAGGGTAATCACTCTCAAATTCTCAATCAAATCCGAATCGACCCCTTTTTCAATCCCCAATCGAGTAACCTATGCAAACATTGCAATTATCGTCAAATAAAATCTCTATATCACGGTTTTCACATTTTCCTCATTTAATTCACCCTTAATTTCACATCTACTATTTCTAATTGCTGATTTCATCACCCAAAACTCATTTATGTCTCAAATGAACTTTAATTGCCAATCTTTCCTAATTTTTCCAAATTTCTTCCAATTTCACATTAAATCTCAGAAAATCGCATCGCATACGAATCTCACACATTTCAGAACATATATATTATCATTTCTACCTAATTTCAACAAAAATCATGCGAATTACTGAAGGGATTGAAAATCCCTCACCTAGGGTTTTTGTAGTTCGCAAATCTTCGTTCCAATTGCCTGTTCAGTCCATTCTAAGATCTGCAAAGTGTTCAATTTCGAGATTAGGATCAGAAATTTAATTTGATTACTTGTGGAAATTTCGAAACCCAAGCTTTTCCTTCACAGAGGGTGGTTGCTATCTTGACCTAGGTCTGTCAAGGGATCTCAAGGTTCCGCCGGGTTGCTTGTTGACAGCAAGGGAGCTCACAGTGAGCTCTGCAAACGAGCAACGAAGGGAGGCAGGGGATGTTCTGCCATCGCGCGCACGGGAGGAAAGGAGAGAACTTCGTTCGCGTGCGGGAAGAGAAGACAGAAGGGAATCGCCCGCTCGTGTGAGGAAGAGAGCGACTGAGAGACTGAAACGAGACTGCGACAGAGAGAGAGATGTGAGTAATGGAGAGAGACCGAGAACAACCGCGGAATAGAGGAAGAAACCGAGAGATGTTACCTGCAGTGGTTCGCGGTGGGGGTCACGGTGGCGGTTGCAGCGGTGAAGGAAGGCGGTGGTGATCGATTCGCGGAGAAGAGACGAGGGAGGGAGAACCGAGCTCGCGGGAGAGAGAGGAGGGAGAGAGAATGTCGAAAAGAGAGAGAGGGATTAGGGTTTTCACCCTAATCTCTTTACATTTGGGGGAGATGTTGCGTTTCACCCCGAAACGCAGCACCTTCTCCACTCTCCGCCCTTTTTTTTTTTTTTTTTTTTTTTTTTTTTTTTCTGGTATTACAACTCTTAACCCCCTAAAAACAAATTTCGTCCTCGAAATTCAAAATACAACTCATACATCAAAGAGTCGCTGGATGTTGCTTCCGCATTAGTTCTTCGGTCTCCCAAGTCTGTTCTTCGACTTGATTGTTTTTCCACAACACTTTCACCATAGGAATCTGCTTATTCCTCAACTGTTTGAGCTGTCTATCTACTATCTGCACAGGTTGCACTTTGAAACTCAAGTCTTCTTTCAGTTCTATTGGAGGAATTTCCAATACGTGCGAAGGATCCGACAAATACTTTTTCAACATCGAAACATGAAAGACATCATGGATCCTTTGCAATTCTGATGGCAATTGAAGCCGATATGCCACCATTCCAATTCTTTCAAGAATCTTGAAGGGTCCAATATAACGAGGGTTTAGTTTTCCTCGTTTCCCGAAATCGAACTATACCCTTCCAAGGAGATATCTTCAAGAATACCATATCTCCCACTTCGAATTCCAAGGGCCTTCTCCTTTTGTCGGCGTAGCTCTTTTGCCGATCTTGAGCTGCCTTCATTCTTTCCCGAATTAGCTTCACCTTTTCCTTGGTAGTTTCGATCAGTTCTATGCTTTCAATCTTCCGTTCTCCAACTTCATCCCAACAAAGTGGACTCCGACATTTTCTTCCGTAGAGAGCTTCATAGGGAGGCATTCCAATACTAGTTTGATAGCTGTTGTTGTATGCAAATTCAATCAGCGAGAGATGCCTATCCCAACTCCCATGGAAATCCATAACACAAGCTCTCAACATATCTTCCAAAGTCTGGATCGTACGTTCAGATTGCCCATCAGTTTGCGGATGAAAAGCAGTGCTGAACTTCAACTTGGTACCCAAGGCCTCTTGCAACTTAGGCCAGAACCTGGATGTGAATCGTGGATCTCGATCTGATACAATCGATACCGGAACCCCGTGAAGTCGGACAATCTCATCAAGGTACAACCTTGCTAACCTCTCCAAAGAATAAGTATTCTGAACTGGGAGAAAATGTGCCGATTTTGTGAGTCTGTCTACTATCACCCAAATGGAATCATGACGACTCGAAGTACGTGGCAATCCTACCACGAAATCCATAGTAATATGCTCCCATTTCCATTCAGGTATAGGTAATGGCTAAAGCATTCCGGCTGGTTTTTGATGCTCGGCTTTGATCTGTTGACAAATCAGACATCTTGCCACAAATTCAGCTATTTCTCGTTTCATGCCTGACCACCAATAAGTTTCTTTGATGGTTCGGTACATTTTTGTGCTTCCGGGATGCATAGCATAAGCCGAAGAGTGTGCTTCTTCAAGAATAGCCTTTCGAAGCCCATCGTCTTTGGGAACACAAATCCGTTTCCCATACATGACTGTACCATCCTCCCGAACATGAAAATCATTAGTTTCACCCTTGCGAACTTTTTCCACAATTTGCTTTAACTCTTCATCAGTGGTTTGGAGTTCTTTAATACGATCCACCAAAGTTGGTCGAACTTCAAATTTCGCCAATAACGCACGTGTCATCATAAGAAATTTTGGCTCCAAGAGCACGAAATTCCACAAGACATGAGAGATAAGAGTCTCCCTGAATCAGAGAAGAAGATGAAGACTTGCGGCTTAAAGCATCCGCAACTACATTTGCCTTGCCCGGGTGATAATCAATCACCAAATCATAGTCTTTGATCAGGTTCTAACCATCTCCTTTGCCTAAGATTGAGCTCCTTCGGGTGAGCAAGTACTTGAGGCTCTTGTGGTCGGTGAAGACTCTGCAAGTGGTTCCATATAAATAATGACGCCAAATCTTTAATGCAAATACGATTGCAGCCAATTCTAGATCATGGGTAGGATAATTCAACTCATGCTTCTTTAACTGCCGAGAAGCATAGGCGATAACTCGCCACCCTGCATCAAGACACATCCTAACCCTTGTTTACTAGCATCGCTGTAAACAACATAATCACCACCGATAGTAGGAAGGGCAAGTATGGGAGCTGACGTGAGTCTTTGTTTGAGTTCTTGAAAACTCTGCTCACATTTATCTGTCCATTCAAATTTAATTCCTTTCCGCGTCAAACCAGACAACGGAGCTGCAATTTTGGAAAAACCCTCTACGAATCTTCGATAGTAACCCGCCAATCCGAGGAAGCTTCTCACCTCGGTGACGTTCTTGGGCTGTTCCCATCTTAGAATTGCCTCAACTTTCTTCGGATCAACAAATATCCCTTCTCCGGATACTACATGTCCCAAGAAACCAATTTCCTTCAACCAAAATTCACATTTTGAGAACTTAGCATACAATTGCTTGTCTCGGAGAGTCTGTAGCACAATCCGAAGATGATCTGAATGCTCTTCATCATTTTTGGAATACACAAGAATGTCGTCAATGAAAACAATGACGAACTTATCGAGATAGGAGTGAAAAACTCGATTCATAAGGTCCATGAAAGCCGCCGGAGCATTCGTCAAGCCGAAAGGCATCACCAAGAATTCATAATGCCCGTACCGTGTCCTAAACGCAGTTTGGGGACATCATCTTCCTTTATCCGCAAATGGTGATAACCGGACCTCAAATCGATCTTGGAGAAGACACTCGCCCCTTGGAGTTGGTCAAACAAGTCATCAATTCTCGGCAAGGGATACTTGTTCTTGATGGTCACCTTATTTAATTGTCGGTAATCGATACACAATCGAAGAGTGCCATCTTTCTTCTTTACAAAGAGAACCGGAGCACCCCAAGGTGAAATGCTCGGTCGGATGAATCCTTTATCCAACAATTCTTGGAGTTGGACCTTCAACTCTTTCAGTTCTGCCGGTGCCACTCGATAAGGAGTAGTAGAACGGTGCCGTGCCGGGAATAAGATCTATAGCGAAGTCAAATTCCCGAATCAGTGGTAACCCAGGTAACTCTTCCGGAAAGACGTCCAGAAACTCATTCACCACAGGAATACCGTCCAAACTAGAACTTCCCACCGTGGTGTCAACAATGTGAGCCGGATAAGCTTCGCATCCCTTCGCACTAGTCTCCGGTGCTTCAATAGCCGAAATTACACAACTCGGCGGTACCCTCCGTTCACCGGTGAATAGCAGAAAGGGATGGCCTCGCCTTCGGAATTCCACTTCCTTAGTGAAGCAATTAACGGAAGCTCGGTGAAGATATAGCCAATCCATGCCCAAAATAGCATCGAAATCTTTCATTTCCAACGGAATCAAATCCGCCTCAAGAGCTACTTCACCGATTTTCACTTCACAAGACTTGTACACTGTGTCTCTAATCAAGTGCTCTCCCAAAGGTGTAATAATCAATAACTCTTCAACAAGTGGGACTAGAGGCCTATTAGAATGCTTGGCAAACCCCGAACTCACAAAGGAATGATTAGACCCAGTATCTATGAGTACATGTGCATCAACATCAAAGACCTTCATCGTACCTATAGTATAAACCACAAACAACATTGTTTCATCCACATTCTTTGAACTATACTCACAAACCATCAAATCAAAATCATAAACCATTAATATCACAATTTCAATTTCAGAGCTTAAAATTTAATAGAAATTACCTGTGACTACATCGGGATTGACCTGGGCCTCTTCGTTTGTCATGGCATAGATTCGGGTCTGAGTCCTAGGCTGAGGGCGGTGAGTGGGGGCTGCAATAGTATTACTACCGGTGGCTGTCCTCGTTCTTGCTAGTGGAAGGTGTAGGAACAGTCGCCGGATTTCTTCTAAAACCACCCGAGGGAGCTCGAACTTGACTACTTTCTTGCCCTTTTATAATCAACTCCGGACAAGAGTGCTGAAAGTGACCCTCCTTGCCACAGTGGTAACACCTCTTGGGTTCCCTGCACGGACCCGGATGATGCCTCTTGCAATTCGGGCAAACTCCTCTGCCACTCCTGTACCCTACTCCCATATCAACAAATCTTCTGGGAGCACTTGGTCTAAAAGTAGATCGGCTTTGAGGAAAGCCAACTGACCCCGAAAAGGATCCACCACTATAATAAGAGCCGGTGCCTCGACTCTTCTTGAAGCCTTGACCTAGATTAGAGCTACTAGGCCTCTTCCCTTTCCCCTGATGTTCCTTGACTTTGTTCCTTTCCATCACCATCATCTCGGCCCTCAAGGCCATGTCTAGAATGTCTTGGAAGGTATGCCCTTTGGTGATAGGCATTTTCTCTCTAATGTTTAAATTCAGCCCCGATTCGAATTTCGAGCTTAGGGAGTTCTCGGAGTTCACAAGCTCCGGAACATAAGTAGCAAGCTCTCTCAGTTCTGTCTCATATTCAGATACGGTCTTACTTCCTTGAGACAGCTTGTAAAACTCTTCTCTTTTCCGATCTTGGTAGAATCGGGTGAAGTATTTTTCCTCAAAAGCTCTGAGGAAATCTGTGCAGGTAAGAGCAATAGGAGTCCTTCCCTTTACATTCTCCCACCAAGTCCTCGCACTTTTATCCAAGAGCTTCACCGCCACCCATAACTTCCTCTCATCACTTAATCCCATGTCAGTGACGGTTTCTTGGATTCGGCCAATCCATTCCTTGGCCACAGAAGCATCGAAAGAACCCGAAAAGGTCTCACACCCCAAATGTCTCGCCTCCTTTATCAACTTGGACAGCTCTACATGAGGGCGATCGGCTGCTGTAGCAACCGGAGGAGGAGATGCTAGCGGGGTGCTAGGAGTAGTGACCGGCACTGAAGGAGGAGCCGGTGGAGCAGAAGTCGGCCGTGGAGCTAGATACTGCGCTCCAAAGGTGGTCCACCACTCCACTACTTGTTGTAGAGCGGTGACAGGAGGAGCAGAAACCCCAGTGGGAGGAGCCGGGTGCGCCGACACTGAGGGAGGAAGAGCATGCGAGGACGACTCATCCTCGTGCTCCGGTGGAGGAATCTCGTTCACGTTCCTCATTCTCTTTCGGGGAGGCATAGTGCTACAAGACAACAAGGATATGATAAATTCAAAGGGTTAAGCAAAATCAATAGTTAACCCCCTAAAAGAACATTCCCAATTTCCTAAGAAATCCATAGAAGACTTGTACATTCCCAAGGACACATTTTTCAAAAATCAAACACTTCAAAATCTTTAGAAAGCTTTTGGGACATTTGAAAACATTTGAAATCATTCCAAAATCATCAAACTTTTAAAATCGTGAGCCTAAGCTCTGATACCACTAAAGCTGTCACGCCCCGATCCTCGGATCGACCACGCGCGACCGCCGCGAAATCTCGGTATACGAGCAGAACCTCCCCATATACCGGGACTCCGCAAGGCTACAAAAACAGCACCACAGTTCTTTCCATACATCAATCATCAAAATAGAAAACATCACATAACAAAACACATGCAAGAACACATCCGGTCCATCCCTGTACACACGAGCACACATCGGGGAGAGGGAACCTGTACATGCGCATTTACACATCAACACACAATCGGGGAGAGGGAACCTGTGCATGCACGACACACAATATGGCCACCCAAGCCATTTCAAAATTCGAATAAAGTCCAAATGTCCCATTTATACAATAAGTTTTTATCAAAAATGGAAGAAGGGAAAATAAACAACAAACCACGTAAGGATTCTATCAATACTTGTTCCTATACAGGAAACAAGTATCAATTAAATCCGTACCAAAATAATTGTACAAGTCTTCCTTTCCATGGAATTCAGTTCAAACCAAAATGACTATACATCTCTATGTATACCTACAAAAGCCAGCTGGTAGGCCCTCCCCAAGCTCCAATCTCTGTCACAAATCTAATCTTCCTCTGAAAAATGTTAAAGAGTGGGGTGAGTATTATAAATACCCAGTGAGTGGAGTGCAATGGCATGATTGTGTAATAAATAAGGGGTGAAAGTGGGGAATGTCAAAGCATACTTGAAACATCATTTTCATATCCAAACATTTCAGTAATTCAACATCATTTATAAAATATGCATCCATATCAATCATCTTTTCAGAAAATCCTGGGGTTCCATCGAAAACACTTCCGTCGCAGGCGGCCAAACCCAGACGAAAGCCCGCCAAGGGTTTTTCTATCCAATGTCTCAAAACAAACCCCCTTCCTTGGCGTTGGCTCGAACCTCACCGGGGTGCAATCCCGGATAGTCCGACGGGGCGAGCAGAGGCCGCATACCTCTCTCGCATATAATACCCCAATCCACGTCACCCCGTCGGGTCGCTCCGTGGGGGGGAATGACTATAGCCATTTCTCTCGTGCACCATCATTTCACAATCATTCCATTTCAAACAATGTGCCATATTTTATCAATTCAATCCACAAATCATGCTACGAGCATATACCAATCAGTAATCAGGACAAATGGCACAAACTCATGTAAAATCACATAGGATGCATTCATACTTCGAATTCTCATTTCAGACATCCCACAATCACAAATAATTTCATAATATCATATGAAAATCATTTCAAATCATTTATCAAAGAATTTAAAGATATTTTGCTTATTTACTACACAACGATCCGTCCACTCACCTCCAGAGAGGGTAATCACTCTCAAATTCTCAATCAAATCCGAATCGACCCCTTTTTCAATCCCCAATCGAGTAACCTATGCAAACATTGCAATTATCGTCAAATAAAATCTCTATATCACGGTTTTCACATTTTCCTCATTTAATTCACCCTTAATTTCACATCTACTATTTCTAATTGCTGATTTCATCACCCAAAACTCATTTATGTCTCAAATGAACTTTAATTGCCAATCTTTCCTAATTTTTCCAAATTTCTTCCAATTTCACATTAAATCTCGAGAAAATCGCATCGCATACGAATCTCACACATTTCAGAACATATATATTATCATTTCTACCTAATTTCAACAAAAATCATGCGAATTACTGAAGGGATTGAAAATCCCACACCTAGGGTATTTGTAGTTCGCAAATCTTCGTTCCAATTGCACTTCGGTCCATTCTAAGATCTGCAAAGTGTTCAATTTCGAGATTAGGATCAGAAATTTAATTTGATTCTTGTGGAAATTTCGAAACCCTAGCTTTACCTTCGCAGAGGGTGGTTGCGGTCTTGACCTAGGACCTGTCAAGGGATCTCAAGGTTCTTTGGGTTGCTTGTTGACAGCAAGGGAGCTCACAGTGAGCTCTGCAAACGAGCAACGAAGGGAGGCAGGGGATGTTCTGCCATCGCGCGCACGGGAGGAAAGGAGAGAACTTCGTTCGCGTGCGGGAAGAGAAGACGAAGGGAAGCGCCCGCTCGTGTGAGGAAGAGAGCGACTGAGAGACTGAAACGAGACTGCGACAGAGAGAGATGTGAGTAATGGAGAGAGACCGAGAACAACCGCGGAATAGAGGAAGAAACCGAGAGATGTTACCTGCAGTGGTTCGCGGTGGGGGTCACGGTGGCGGTTGCAGCGGTGAAGGAAGGCGGTGGTGATCGATTCGCGGAGAAGAGACGAGGGAGGGAGAACCGAGCTCGCGGGAGAGAGAGGAGGGAGAGAGAATGTCGAAAAGAGAGAGAGGGATTAGGATTTTCACCCTAATCTCTTTACATTTGGGGGAGATGCTGCGTTTCACCCCGAAACGCAGCACCTTCTCCTCTCTCCTTCTCTCTTCTTTTTTTTTTTTTTTTTTTTTTTTTTTTTTTTTCTGGTATTACAGAACTCATGCTCATCCTTAAGAATACCACCTACACTCGCCAACCCTAAATGTGGAAAAAATTGAATCATCGGTGTTGAGTTTGAAACAACTAACACATTAATTACTTCTCGAATTTTTTATGATCGCACTTACACGCAAAGCAAGTGGATACTCCTGATTAACTTCTATATTTATATATTAGACGAAAGGTGTTAAATTAATTAATTTATCAAATTTTATGTACTAAGTAATTAATTATGCCACAATTACAAAGATATGCAAGATTTTTTCCCTAAATTACAATAATCATGAATGTCATTTTCAATATAGAATCTCGACATTATCCTGTGAAAAGTCGCAAAGGAGTGAAAGAATGCCTAAAAAGTAATAAATGTGGTATTGAACTTGTATTTTTATATATTGAAATTTTTTACAATATTATGAACTAATAAAATATCAAAAAAGAATTCTATAAGTTCTAAAAATCTCAACATTAGAAACTTTTAAATATTTATCAAATATGAGATTTTAGTACTTATTCACTTAGTTGATCAATTCAATCACCAATAGTCACTTTATACGTGCTAAGTAATTAATTATGCCACAATTTTTTGTATGAGCTAAATTTTTAAATTAAGATATGATCAATATAAAAATCTCAACATT
This sequence comes from Dillenia turbinata, assembly GCA_037126225.1. NCBI lineage: Eukaryota > Viridiplantae > Streptophyta > Magnoliopsida > Dilleniales > Dilleniaceae > Dillenia > Dillenia turbinata. The sequence continues at coordinate 22,138,056 of JBAMMX010000013.1, forward strand.
ATCTAGTGAGAAGTTGATATTGATAATAAATACTTATTGAATTTGACTCCAAAATAATTATAATATACTCTATTAATTCATTAACTATATTAGAATCATTTTAATTTTAATTAATTTTAATAAATAATTAAAATTATATATTAAAATAAATATTATATTATTTATATAAGTCAATAAATAAATATTTATTATTTTATACTTGACTTATATATATTTTTATATATTATCTGTCTCCATAACGTTCACAATTACTATGACGAAACACATTGTGGATATCGTAATATCAAATGAAAACCCTAGTGTTTTTTTCTTCAGGGGCCGCAGGGTAAAGCTAATACACCGTTTCTTCTCATCTAACCTCATCCTATATAAATTTGAAACCCCAGATTTTTTTTTTTTCATTTATTTGCTGCTGCTGCGCCTGCAGAATCAATATAGTTTGATCTCCATTTTTCTTTTAGCTTGCCAGTTCTCCTAGTAATTTGCTTATTCTAACGAATCATCTCAGCAACAATTTCAATAGAGATCAAGGAATATGTGAGAATCGGGCAAAGTTTGGAAGAGATTGATTCGCGAAAGGTTTGAATCTTTGATGTTTATTTTCTCGCAATAACTTTAATTTCTTGTTTTCTAGTATTTCATTGTAAAGCAGTTATTTTTCTTGATTACTTTTTTTGAAAGATAATTTTTCGGTGCCCCAAAATTCTATTTTGTTTCAAGCAAAATAACAAAATGGGTTTAATTTTACAGGTTAATCACGATTTTTCTTTGAGAATGTTAGAAGATTTTGAGAAGAAAAGATAGTGTATCCATCAAATTCATGAATGTGTTTTCTCATGTGTACCAGATAAAAGGTACATAATCAACTATTGAGTCTTCCTAAATTGTCTTTTCAATTCTTATGCAACTTTTCTTTATGATTGCTTTATGCCTTTGGATTTGTCATTGTTTGTATATTAATTGTGTTTAATTGATCAGGATAGTGAATTTTTCTGGCTTTTTTTTTTTTTTTGGCTGGTATTGTTTGGCTGTTTCTTTGGTTTATTTCTATATTGTGTCATCAAATCAATTATTAATAAAAAAAATAGTAACAAATTTTTCTTGTGAGAGGAAAACATATTCCTTTCCACCTGCTGCACTCTCATTCTTTATTTTCATCTCCTCATCATGTCTCTGAATAGCTATTTCGGTGACTAGGTCATTTAATCTATCTGCGAGATCTTGTAGACTACTATTGAATCTATGGTGTTAAGGTTTAGTCCCTCAAAATTGTTCTCAGTAGATTTATACTATTAAGATTGAAGTGTTCTCTATTCTCATTACTCGCCCCGTATGATTCCCATCAAGTCCTTGGGTGTAGATGTACTTAATCAGCAATTCTGGAAGCGAGACCAGATGGCTGCAAAGGAGGGCATAAAATCTGGAGTCCACTTCGGGATTGTGGGATGATGTCCACTTATCACCCTTGGGCTCCCCATTAAAATTGAATTCAGTTTCCCGAGCAATATAAACCAGACCAAGCAGAGCCCAGCTGCACCCTATAAAGACATGGAGGAATTTTCCCGAGCACACCCAATATCCACAGGTGGAACTCTTTTCGCCAAGCTTTCTCTAGTAGGCAGAGCATTATGACAGGCTCTCCAAATGAAATTTCTAACCTTTGGGGGGTGGGGCTATTTTGAGCTTCCAAAGAAGCTTCCACTAATTCTTCTCCAACTCACCTAATCCTAGTTGAAATTTTGATATCAAGGACTAAGAATAGTGAGAAGAATAAGAGAATTCTCTATTGAACTTTATCAAAGAAATATTACAAGGGAAGATTACCCCAAATACAAGAGATTAAGAGAGAGGATGCAAGAGAAGAGATTGTTTCTTTTTGCTCTCAAAATGAGGAGACAAAAGTCCTATTTATAGAGAATACCAGCTAACTAGCAAGTAGAGACAAAAAAATAGCCAGTAGAGATAAAACTAGCCAGAAGAGAGAAAAAAAAAATTAACCATTAAAAATCTTTCCAAAATGCTCTTGGCAGATTGGGCTGTGTTGTTGGCTTCTCCTGGGCTTTTTCGGCCTTCATTTTGGACCTTAATTGGTTTGGAATAGGCTGGAAAGGATGTAGGCCAATGCTTCTGGGACTAGGGTTTGGATTGGGCTCTTGGAATTCTGATTGCTCTGGTTTCTTTCAGGGGAGATGTTGGGTTTATTGCACTCCTGCTGATTTTCAACATTCCCCCTCATGTTTTGTGAATAGATGTCTATTGAGCCTACTTGTTGAGAATGTCTTGAATATGACTGGCTATAGCTCCCTTATTGAAAATAACAGCAAACTGCTTATTACTCTTCACATGACGGGTGATTGTGGTCTTATATTCAACTTTCTAGCGCACGAAGTGATAATCAACATCAATATATTTTGTCCTTTCATGAAAGATAGGATTAGAAGCAATGTGAATGACAAATCTGTTGGCATATAAGAGTTTGATATGAGAAGTGATTGGGAACCCCAACTCTTTAACTAGAACCTTCAACCAGACAATCTCACTAGTTATCACTGCCATAGCTCGGTGCTCAGCTTCTACACTTGATTTTGAGACAACAGGTTGCTTCTTGCTTTTTTTAGGATACTAGATTGCCTTCAACAAACACACAATAGTTTGTGGTGGATTTTCTATCCTTTGAATCCCTAGCCCAATCAGCATCACGATAACCCACGATCTATGAACTCTAATTGCTTTTCATCTAGATTTCTCTCCTTGGAGTCCCCTTGAGACACCTCAGTAGTCTCTCTGATGCTCTCTAATGTGACGGGTTGTCGAAATTCTCAAAATTAATACTGATTTCCTAATGCAACAATAGTAGTATCAGATCAAATCCCAACAGAACTAAATTGATTTAATTTATTAGTTAAGTGCTAAAAATAAAAATAGGGGGTTTGTCAAATAAATTTCTAAATTAAAAATAACAACTAAAAAAAATAAAAAACAAATTAAAAATGAAAATAATAAATATTAAAAGAAAATCAATCTACAAAACTCTGATCCAAGTGTTCACCACATTCAATTGTTTCATTGATTATATGTTAAAAATATTATTCTTGTAATTCAAGTATTTAATCTTAGATTTATTAGGATAACAATAATAAATATTGTGTTTTCTTAAATTAATTAATCAAACCCAATATTCAATCAAAACTTATCATTAATCGACTGGATATGATAGCGTTTCATATCAATATAATAATAGTATTATGTTCTATGACAATAGTTAAATCAAAATACAAATAATTGGGATAATCGTAATTATTTAATTTTGTTCCATCGATTCCCTAGATTAAACATGAATATTGATAAAAGACCCATAAATATAAACAACCTAGTTGCTATTTGTATCATTCATTCATGACAATTACGGATCATTTAAATCCTATATAGTAATAAAAAAATTAATATTGAATTAAATTGTCAGATTAACCAATATCAATCTTTCATGTAAATAAATCAAGAACCAATGAATATTTGAATTAAAAGGGCAAGAAATTAAATTAAACACATAACCTCACAATGAAGACAATTGAATGAAATTCTCCTTGAATCAGAAAAATAAACTAACTACTCATGGTGGTGAGTTTTCAACAAAAATAAAAAGATGAAATTGAAAAGAAAAAAATGAAAAACCCAGAGGAGAGACAAGCAGCAGCCGCCACCCCTCCCTTTTTATGCTTGATGAATAGTGACGTCCCTTGATGTAGTGTCCAGCAAAAAATGAATAAGGGTTTTCCTTTAGGAATTCTAATTCTAATAAAAGTTTCCATCCAAAAGATAATGATGATTTCTCTAAAATAGGAAAATAAAGATTTTAACTCCTAAAAATAATTTTACCTAAAGTAAAATCCTATTAAAATTAACTAAAACTAAAAATCAAGTTTCTTCATAGGACCAATATGATATTTTGCTTCATTTAGCTCTAAATTATCTCTTTAAACTCACTTTGTCCAAATCTTTTGAATCCAATTACCTAAAATAAAAAATCATAAAAATCAATCATTCGAGTACTAATCAATGCAAAATAAAACCATATTACCAATAATAAATTCAACATTTTGTATATTATAACAATCGCACATCTTTGGAGCATGTATATGTTGTTGATTCGACTTATAGCGGATGCAATATCTGGCCTAGTGATGGTTAGGTAAATGAGTTTCCAAGCAAGCCTCTAATACCTTTAAACATCTTTGAAGGGTTAATCATCATCCTTTTCTTCATTAGTGGTTAAGACAGGGTTAGTAGCTGGTCTTGCTCGCAATTTACTTGTCTCCGGCAAGAGATCAAGAGTACACATTCTTTGGGATAGAACAAGCCCTTTGAGAGAATAGACAAATTATGTTACTTTAGTAGCCCTAAATCTTTAACTTCAAATTTTGATTTAAGGAAACTTCTCACTTGATCTATTTGGCTCTTGTCACTCCCAAAAACAATAATGTCATTAGCATATATAAGCACAATAGTCATTTTCCCATTATCAATTTTACTGAATAAAGAAAAATCACTGTCATGTTTTCTAAAATTATTACCAAGGAGTGTAGAGCTTAATTTTACATACCAAACTTGAGGAGATTACTTGAGACTATAGATGACTTTCTTAAGTTTGCACACTTGCTCTTCTTGACCTTGGTGGAGTTCTCGAGGTAGGTGCATGTAGACCTCTTCCTCTAACTCTCCTTGCAAAAAGGCATTATTTATGTCCATCTGGTACATTGGCCATCTCCGTTGGTGGCAAGAGACATGAGGACACTGGTTGATGAAGACATCTACTCTATTCCATCTACACGTACTGACCTCGATGCCACCTACCATGAAGATCAAGATCAAATCATGTCGGTAGAACCCCCAAGTCTTCCTATGGGCCCAATCACAAAATCAAGAGACAAGAGAGTTAAAAAGCAATCATTTGTATTTGTTTCATTTTTCTCGGTCAGCATGCAGAGCCATTTTAAGGAAAATTTTGTAGATTTTTTGGGAAAGAATATTGCCTAATTTTCAGCACCAAAATATGACAATTAGATATGTAATTCTTAGGAATAACTGTGGTTGATTGGAGAAAGAATAATGTCAATTTTTCAACCCCAAATCTGCCAATTAGGTTTCTTAATTTTAGGAATCAATTAGGTTTCTTGATTTTAGGAATAATTTGTGGTTAATTAGCCACTTTCTAGATTTACTATTAAGACTTTAAAGCATGTATGGGTATAAATAAACCCTCATTGTCAGTCATGCAAAAATCAAGTTTGAATAATAAAATAGTGAGATTTCTTATTCTTTAATTGGTTCACAGTGAGCTACATGGGGCAGTTTAGATTGAATGCTCTTTGACTATATCAATAGGGTGACACCCCTGTTGTGATGTTTCCACTTTGACCCCTAAATCGATCCTCATTCATTGAGTTACACTTTCCTCTCACACATATTTGGAGGTATCCGTAGAGACGTGTATCACTGGTGGTATTCATTTTTGCAACAGGGGCAATGGTCTCCATGTAATCCGCCCCATAGGTTTGGGTAAACCCTTTGGCTACATGGTTAGCCTTGTTGTGATCGATTGAATTGCAGCTCTTGTGCTTAATTTTGTAAACTGTTACGCGATTTTGATATATCTCGATTTTGGACAAGTATACCCTAGTCGATTATTCTGTATGGTGTTAAGCAAATGTCATTTCCACGATAAGATTTGTATTACAAATTATAAAATACGCTATTTAAATTGGACAAAACAAATCAAGATTATAAAAATATTAAAAACAAAATATTGATAAATAAAAACCCCAGTTTTATAAAACTCTAGAACATTGATTTCATCTATCTTCAATTTTTTCTCATGGTCGAAATCTTTTAACTCTCTTAAAGTTTATGAACCAAAGATTCATTCTTGATGACGACAGATTTCTCTAAATTAGATTCATCCAATGGTCATGTAATAAAATCCTAGTTTGTCTTACTAAAATTCAATGGTCATACAATTTTGATTAGATCGAACTGCATTAAGATCTATAGAATATCTGTAATCTAGGGTTTCCCTTAAAATCCCGTATATGAAATTAATCCAATGGTCATGCTCATAATCTCATATGGATTTTATTATTTAGACTAATTTTGTACAATTATATTGGTCATGCATGCATTCGATTTCAAATTATCAAGACGCAGGTCTACATTAAGTTCAATAATAAATCTCATCAAACAATGATCAAGGCAATAAAAATTTAAGAGAAAAAAATAAATCAAACCATATTATTAATCAAAGAACAGAATCCATCGAGTTCTAGGAGCAAGAAATCTAGTTAGATATGATAAAGAAAAGCGAAAAAGGTAAATAAAGTATTACAACCTATTCAAACCCGAAGGAAAATGAAAGAATCCGTCCAAGGAGAGGCTGTTAGGGTTTTCTTCCTTTTTTTCTAAGTGTGAGAATATCTTCTATTTATAATCTAAATCCTAAGAGAATGAGCATTCGTGGGCCTTCATAAGAGTTGGATGTTTAATTTGACTTAAGCCTTTAGAACTCGTGGGGTCTTGATTTTCAGCATTGTTGTAACTTGTTCCCAAATTTCAGACATTTTCGGGCCTGAGTCAGCTTCAGCACTCTTCACAAGATTTGTAAACCTTGAAGTCTTCTTTCCAACCCAATAATAATCAGGTCAATCGGATATCAGAACAGAAAGTTATACTCAAAATACTAACAGTTGTTTGTGTAGTTTAATATCCTTAATAAGCTCAATAATCTTAAAACAAAATAAAAAAAAAATAATCAATATAAAATCATGAAATAAAATTTAAAACAGTTCTAAAAGTTATAAATAAAGTCTGAAATAAAATAAATTTAAATGCAAAAAAATATTGTTATCAAATACTCCCATACTTGAATGTTTGATTATCCTTAAGTAAGAATAAATTTTCTTCAAAACCAATTCAATGTTCCAAGTCCCTAACCATGCATTTGACAAGTTCAAACCGAAATTACAATCAAAATAATCGATACTTTGCAGCATTCAGTACTAGAAAAATTATTACATCTCCTATAGTCTCATCGAAATCAAGAATAATGCAAGATTCAAACAATCTCACAATCGGTTCACTCAATGAAGTAAGATACTATTCAACTACTCAAAACACTCAATTTATGTAAGGGTATGTGCATTACTCAAATCAACCTAATGAGATGACATTATCATAAGTTTACTCATGTATCAAATCTTCACGACTTATATATGAAATCCATAAACCAATCAAAAGATATTTTATTTGATTGTAATGGAATTAAGGTAAAGCGTGAGATAATGGATAAGATGTCGGGTTAACATAATTCACTAAAAATACTAAATCATCAAGACATAATATTATTTACATCAAGACAAAGAAAATATTAACTCTAACTATGAATATGTAATATGATATATCATTTATTCAAAACAATGAATAATGACTTCACTACAAGAGTGAATATCATCAAGAATGAAGAATGTTTTTTCTGTTTTTTTCTTTCTCTCTCTCTCTCTCTTTTTTTTTTCTTTTTCGATTTTTTTCTTTCTTTTTTTTTCAACCAGCAATTTTCTTTTTTTTTCTTTTTTTATATTTTTTCTGCTGATTTTTTTTTATTTTTTATAACTCAACATGATAATGACTAAAAACATATATAAAAATAATACCATATTTACCATTTCTATTTTCATGTCATCTTTTCAAATTTAGTCACTCTGCAAGTCTCAGTGTCATGGTAAAATCATCCAAAAAAGTTTCAAAGACTTGCTCAAAATCAAATCCCAAAACTCACAAGAAAATCCTCATCTTGTTCATGAGATTTTTGATGATTTTTGTTTCAATTAGAGTGCTAATAAATCATATTCCCCCCCCCCCCCGCGGGTTTGCCACCCCAAATTCACCAATATCCTCATCTTCTTTGCCTACTTCTAAAAGGAGGGACAACTCCCTTTTCGAGTGTCAATCCAAGAATCTGATCAAGCTTGAAAGTATTTGAGGAGAATAATGAAAAAGATGCAATCAAAAGTTTAGGTTTGAAGGAGCTTCCAAGCTTGGTGACTAATGATAAGCCAATGCCAACACGATTGTCTTCTTTGCAGTCGTATAATCATGGTAAGCCTCATGATTTTTCACTACCTTTGCCTTTTTTTGAAGTCCTATAATGACTGTAAGCCTCATGTTTTTGGCTAACAATAATGGCAGGTTTCTCTTGAGGAGATCAATATTTCTCAGGGAAAGATCTTTTGTGTTGTTTGGTGAAATGGTGGTTTCAAGTTGTATTTGAAGGAACCAGTGAATTATGTGGAGGAGGAAGACAGGGAGGTGATTGTGGAAGAGAATGACCATGATAAAGATCTCAAAGGGAAAAAAAAAATTATGTTATTTGCAATTTTTATTTTTTCTTTCATTTGGAGCAGTTATTATCTAAGTATATGCATGTTTGTTGCACTGAATGTTTGAAATCGTTTTACCTTGAATAAAATTGAAAAGTTTGGGAAAATTTTAGCATTGACAGTTTGCGGTTTCAACCGGTTATTATAAGGTTCAAGGGCAATAAGTATGTATAGAGTTTTTATTTTAAATTTTTTATACACTCCTTGTTGCCTTCAAGGATGGTTTTTTGCCTGAATGTATGGGAAACTACCAACTTATTCTATGTATTCGGTCAAAAAACTTATTTTCCTGATGATTATAGTTCATAATCTGTGAGCCTAAGCCCAATAAATATTTGTTGATTAATGTCCATTTATGAGCAAAGCATGAGATATCCTTGCTATTCAACCTACCATAAATTGTTTGATTACGGGTGTGATCATATCAGCACTAATGCATATGATCTCATCAGAACTGTTTGATTATCAAACCTTAGTTGCCCTTGACCTAGAAATTTTAGTAAAATCATCTGACAAAATCAGGTATTCTATAAATTACAAAGAGAAATGTAAGCACGCAAAATAAACTTGTTGAGATATAAAAATATTTAGAGAAACAACTTAACCCTAGCCGGCATGTAAACTCTCTTTCTCAAGCATAGCAGGCACCATTGTTGATACCTCCTTTATCGCCGGTGGCCATTCCTAATGATTCGTGGTTTTTTGTAGCAGACATTGATGTCACATTTCTGTTTTCATCTCACAATCTTATTTTCTTTTTTATTTATAAATACTTAAAGAGAGGACGGATCTTGATACAATAGTTAAGTAGCTCTTTTGATGATCTCGAGGGCACTGATTCCAGGCATAAAAATAGACTCTTTGTAAAAGTAAAAATACAAGAGAAAGATTATATACATATACCCCTACTTTTCCTCTATCCTTACATTAAATTGAGAAAATATTTTATATATCGGATGAACCGTTACTTATAAATACTTAAAAGAACTCTGAGTTTCCATGTTATAAGGGTAAAAATTTTGGACATTACCACAGTTCAAATCACATATTTAGTGCCATAATTATATAAAAGAAAACCTGGTCATCATAGCCGTGTATGTTGTCTTTCAAAACCAGGGCATATGAAGTACATGCCAAAGTAGTAGAAAATGGTGGTGATAATACAGATACTTCATTCATGCTTGTCAGAGATGACAAGGATGACAAGGGTTTTTACTCTGGATTCCCCATTATGATATTTTTGTACCATATTATGATTATGCTATACACTTGGAGAATGGAACATGCGATATGATGTGTTATATATATAATGTATGTTTTATTCGATTTAAGGGGTTATCTGGATAGATCTATGGTGACCTCCAATGTGCTAGGTCAAGGAGATTTGCGGTCTTGATTCTGTTACTATCGACCGATGAGCATTTGGGTTCATAGGATTGATATATGCCCCCAATTTATACTTTTGATATATGTATGATTGCATTAAAATAAATTTTAAATTATTTTTCATATTCATATGTCACGTCATATTTTTTATTTCCTATAAAACTTTCAGGAGTTAACCATCTCCTTTTACTCCCAGATTTAATTTGTCATTAAAGAGAAAATCTAGCATTTGCTCTTCCTCCTCTGTATTTTGCCTTGTACAACAAACATATTTCTCTCATGTTGAACATTCTATGGCAACATGAACATAGTGACGTTTTAAAATTACAAAAGGAAATTGGACATTACAAGTTAAATGTCATTTTATCTACTCATATGCAAACAGAAAAGTGTTCTAAAAGAATAATTTAACGATCACAACCCCATTCTCCGATCTGAAAAACTCATATTCGAATCCTTAATAAATACAAAAAGAAAAGTGCTTGACGTATCAATATTGATACTACTCGACGAGTATTGTGAATGTGTTAATTTTTATTTCCCCAAGCCATGGAGAAGAAGAACCATAATTGCACCATCATCACGCTGCCACATATCTCAAACTAACACATACTTGATCTAATAGTCTTTCAAATGCTCAAATCAAATTAATCAAAACATAATTTTGAATACCCAGATATGACTCCCCAATATATTGTTTGTGCTGGGTTTATGCTAATGTAGTCGACAATCCGTTTACACATTTATGAAAATATAAGCTGTACATGAATATTTTCCTTTTTTTTTTAATTTCTCTCTCTCTCTCTCTCTCTCTCTCTCTCTCTCTCTGTGATATCAAACAAGGGAGCACATGAATAATTACTCCCCATTTCAAAGAAAAAATGAGTGCTTCAAATATGATGCCAGGAAATTTTTACATGTTTAGTTGTCTTTTAGCTATTTATAATCTTGTGTATATTTCACCATGAGAGAGAGCAAAGAAGAAAATGATTTTTTTTTATATTTATCTTAAGATGACATTTTTATGATGAAAAGTATTTTTAATTTATTATATAGGGGTCTCATATATTCCGGGTGCGATGATGACGGAATTATACCACTCGCATTTGCTCGGTATTTAATTGGATCGCTTAATCTGATACAATTGGAGTATGTATCAGATTTCTTTTTTTTTTTTTTTGATATGATATGTATCAGATTTTATATTTGGAACTATAATTTTGATGACATCTACTCGTGGCGAAATTCATCATTAATTAGCAACAAAAATTTTAGTGGTTAAAATCATCGCTAATTAATCTCAAAAATATTTTCGTTACAAAATTTAACAACAGACTCCATCATTTGTGACTAAATTTATCGCTAATTAGTCACAAAAAACTATTTATTACTAAATTTGTTGCTAATTTGTAACTGTACTTAGAAATTTATGGCTAATTTTGTAACTAAATTCCTTTTACATTCTATTATGAAATATTTTCAATCGTGTCTCTCTTTTTAATCATTTCTGAGTAATGAAATTGAGTTGAATACATAGTGAATATTACAATTCTTACCAAATTGATAATTTTTTACAATAAATAATTCAACAATCTCAAACAAAATATTATCATATACAGTAATAGAATTTAATTTATATAAGTATATGTTTTATCTTTGGTTAAATACAAGAGTATATTGGGTATCGAACAATTCTTTTAGTGATTGAAGCAAAGAAAGTTATACTTATTCTAAATATTATCAATTATAACCTTAAAAAAAATTACAAATTTGTTATAAATTTCTAAGAAGTACTTTTGCATTATATATTTTATCGTAAATAGTAAATTCATTGTTAAATTCGTTGTAAAGAGTGAATAAAAAGTATATTTCTTCGCTAATTCATAATGAAAATACCGATTCATTGCTAATTTAGCGATAAAAATAATTTAGCAATGAAAAGAGGAATCCATCGCTAAATTTAGCGACAAAATAGCAATCTGTCATTAAATTTAGCGACAAATTGTGTTTTCGTCGTTAATTTAGTGATAAATAACTGTTTTCGTTGCTAAATTTTGTAACGGATTACGTTTTTCGTCGCTAAATTTCACGATCAAAAGGGATCCATTACAAAATTTAGCAATAAAATTTTTTATTCGTTGCTAAATTTAGCAATGAATCGTCTCGTTTGTCGCTTAGTTAGTGACGAATAGTTCATTTGTCACTAAATTTAGTGATGATATGCCAATTCATCGCTAACCGTAATCCGTGTCTCCTCATTTTCACCATTTCCAGCCATTGATAGTCTAACAATCCAACGGTCCATGAAGGTGAATGCACAAATATAGAATGTGTCTCATTTTTGCTTCAAAGTTTAAAATCCATAAAAAATTTTTACTCTCCCGCTTCTCTCAAATCAAAGGCTTTTCACTCTCCCATGATTTCTCACAATTCGAAGGCATGGAGAAGCAACAGAAGGTAGAAACTGAGATGAAGCAACGAATAGGTTCGATGAAGCAGCACACGGTTCGATAAGGCACAAATCGAATGAAGGTGGAAACTGAGATAAACAAGTAGAAGAAGGTTCGATGAATGTGCATGTCAATGAAGGCGAAACAATCAATGAAAGTGGATGTTGACAAAGGCAAAACAATCAAAACAATCAGCACTTGATTGGAGCAAGTTGAGATTTAGCAATTGACAGTGATCGTGGATGGGGAAGACAAACAAACTCGACTTCAATTGAGTGTTAATCGGAAGAATTTCGGATCACCGAATCCATCACCATCGACATCGGCTTCATCTTCTCCGGCATCAGATTACTGCATCGGAGGCTTCATCGGCGATTGCGAAACGGATGGCCATTGAGAGGCGGCCATCGATTGTGAAACCCTATTTATAGAGTAGAAAAAAATAATAAAATAAAATAATAAAATAAAAGAAAAAAATAATAAAATAAAATATAAAATGCTAATTTCAAAAATAAAAGGAAAAAGATTAGCTAAATTTAGTGATGGATTCTAAAATCTGTTGCTAAATTTAGTCACAGATTGTGCATCTATCGCTAAATTTAATCATGAATCATGATATTTATAACTAATTTTAGGCGTGAATTTAAAAATTCATTGCTAAATTTAGCAAAATTTAAATTTAGTCACAGATTGTGCATCTATCGCTAAATTTAATCATGAATCATGATATTTATAACTAATTTTAGGTGTGGATTTAAAAATTCGTTGTTAAATTTAGCAAATTTTAAAATTCATAACTAAATTTAGTGACAAATTTTGTTATTTATCGTTAAATTTAGTCACAGAATTCAAAATTTATCACTAAATTTAACTACAAATCATATTTTGTTACTATTTTGTGACAGCCTTTGAGGCAGCCTGCACTCCTTCAATAACAAAGGGAGTCTGCACTTTTCATCTTGGCCCAAATATGATAGTTTTAATCTTTTTAGAGACCCAAAAACAGAACAATTCCTGTGACCCAATACAATTTTTCTTATCAAATTTTGCAGACCCCACAAGAATTCTAACTAAGCACAAACTGGGGAGAGTTAGCAAAGAAGAATTGAATCACCTAGAGTTGAAATTTCTCTTTCTTATGGAGTTTGACCCACATGTGATAATGGCCTCCTATTGGCATTCCCACCGGCTGGCTTTGTCCTCAACAGGAGACAATGAAAGCAGAGGCGATCGGTAAATTACCAAGAATCCTTTAATTAGCTATTTGGTGGACACATGGCACTGCATTTTGTACAAGATTTTTTCTCCAAACAAAGATAAACAAAACAAAACAAAATACATATAATCTTGATGACCAAATCTTATCATCTTCTTCAGCATCTAATGTATTCTGAACTTTTTTTTTCCCCTCTTCTTATTAACTGAAATTTTTGAGTAGTTTTTTTTTTTTTAAAAAAAAAAAAGAGATTAGAACCCGGGCTTATCGTGTTAGAAGGGGGTTGTGACCATTAGACTATCCCCTTGGGACATTTGAGTATATTCTAAAGTGCAAGAATCAGAACTCACTTCTATTTTTTTTCTGTTATTGATATCCGGAATCATATTCCGATTAATCTGATTCAACTGTCTACGAAGACCCTATTTAGGGAAAAGCTCTTCCAACATAGTTATTTTTATTTCTAAATTTTGAATCTAAAATTTGACCAATTGTCGGTTAGTTTTTCTAATGATTAGCCAAACAAATGGCCACAAAAGAAGACCATTCCACCATAGGGAGCATTTGCGGGGGTTGGGCTGGCCCCGGAACCCAATTTCAAAAATTCTGAGGGTGCTCTGGCGTGAGGTTTAACCCAGCCCAGTATTTAAAAACTTTTGGTGGGCTGTAGAGTATAAACCCAAGCCCAGTATTTAGGCAACTTTTTTTTTTTCTTTTTTTTTTTTCGGATCACAGGATCGAAGAAGGAAAAAAGGTATCCCAAATGTATTTAGGCAATTACGTGACAAATTGTATTTCTTCTCAACAAATCTCACGAAATAACTCTAATAAGTTCTTAAATTTACAACAATAATACAAGTAGGATCATAGAATTCTAGTGATTTTTTTTTTCCTTCTTACGCAGCTCGTATCAAGCAAACACATTATCTCTCTTATCACTTAAAGGCTGAAATCCTAGTATTTTTTCTTGGTGATGGACACTTGCTAGCTTGGTGGAAGCACAGGCTTCTATTGTTGGGATTTGCTAACATACTATAGTTTATTAATTACTTGATGGACACATGGTCTTGCCTTTTTTGAGATACATAGTGTCGGTGGACTGGAAGTTATCTTAGCAAGTCATGTTTCCAAGACAAAGTCTCCAAGAGATAGTTTAGTAGTCACGATCTTTCTTCCTATACTTGAAAAATTCAAATTCAAATCTATGTATAAAAAAAATAAAAAAAAATAAAAAAAGGGTGTTTCTAAGACAAAAACTTTGTTGATAAAATATAGAGTCTCAGCAAGGAGTGTCCTTCGATTATTAGTTTGTAAGGGCAGCAATAAGAAATCTTTTTTGAATAAATGCAGCAAAAGAGACATTATTTTAAGGTGACCATTTGTTATTTTATTTGATTTCATTAAATCTTTGGGCCTAGTCTTTGTGTCTAACCTGAAGCCAAGGAGGGCTGTTCAGGGGATATGAGATTCGAGGCCCTAAAAGCTCTCTTTTTTTTTCTTTTTCTTTTTTTTTTTTTTTTTCATTCAAATGATGTGGTGGTGATTGGGGAGTGTTCGTGGCATCGGGCATCGGTTATGGTTCGAATCATTTTAATATTATATTTGATATTAATTCAATTCGGATTAAAAAATAAAAAAATATATCTGACCTTAGATATTTTTTTAAAAATCCGATCTGACTCGATATATTATATATATTTGAAAACTCAATTCGATCCGATCCGATTTTAAATCGATCTATACCGACATATACCCAACTCATACTCAACCTAAACCATAGCCTAATATCTTTTTTTTTTTAATTTAATAATATTTATTCAAAAATCAAAATGAAATTTATAAATTATAACAAACATTAAAAATCATTTTATTTTATTTAATAATATTATATTAAAATAAAATTTTATTTTATTACAAATTATTATAGAATCAAATTGGATCGAATTATTTATAACTTAATTTCGTATCCGAATTAACCCGACTACTTTAATATTAAGAACCAACACTAATCTAACCATAACCCGATTTTTCAGAAAAAAAAACCCACTCTGCCAGATCTGATTTTCCGAGTATCTGTCGGATCGGATCAAATATTATTATCCCTAATTTTTCTCGTGGATTCAACGAAAATCTACTACTTCCTAGACAAAAAATAAAGATAGTGTTGCTTCTTAATTTTTTTTCCTTTTTGCTTTTATTTTTTTTTTTGTTATACAACAATTTAAATCTTAAATTTTAGAATTAGAAAAGGAAATTATTACCATTAGACTATTCTCCCTTTTTAACAAATCTTATCCAATATCCCTTCAGATGAAAATAAATATTGAGAGAGTTTTATCTTTTAAAAATTTAACTCTACTCGAATCGAACTTGTGTAAAAAAAAACAATAAGCATATTAACATTTTCTTGATTTTATGGAAATTATCACGTGCATTTTGAGGATTTTTTTTAAGAGTTAATGCAATAAATTATTTATTTATTTTATTAAATTAAATTAAGTTTGAGATAACAATGATGTGCGGCGTGAAAGCCCTAATATCTTTTTTCTTTTTACGCCGCAGAAACAAAACATAATACGTATTTCATCACCTAGCTTCACCCTATATAAGATTGAAAACCTAGCTTGTGTTGCATCCATTCTTGCAGCCTTAGCTGAAAAAAAAAAAAAAAAAAAAAAAAAAAGAAAGATAGAACTAGAGGTCTTCTTTTCCTATGGTTAACACTGTCTCCACATAGTCTGCTCATATCGACAAACTATCTTGCCAACAATTGTGATAGTCATCAAGAAATTTATGAGACTCTAGCCAGTTTGGCAAGAAGATGAGTCTTGAAGGTTTGAGACTCTGATTTTAATATTTTTAAAATAACTCCATTTCATATTTTATATTATTTCTTTGTAAAATAGTTATTTATCAATTGCTTGTTTCTTTTTTTTTGCCTTTTAAAAATTCAACAAAAAAAAAAACAAATAAGTATATTAACATTTTCTTGATTTTATGGAAATTATCACGTACATTTTGAGGATTTTTTTTTAAGAGTTAATGCAATAAATTATTTATTTATTTTATTAAATTAAATTAAGTTAGGAATAACAATGATGTGCGACGTGAAAGCCCTAATATCTTTTTTCTTTTTTCCCTACAGAAACAACATAATACGTGTTTCATCACCTAGCTTCACCCTATATAAGATTGAAAACCTAGCTTGTGTTGCATCCATTCTTGCAGCCTCAGCTAAAAAAAAAAAAAGAAAAATAGAACTAGAGGTCTTCTTTTCCTATGGTTAACACTGTCTCCACATAGTCTGCTCATATCGACAAACTATCTTGCCAACAATTGTGATAGTCATCAAGAAATTTATAAGACTCTAGCCAGTTTGGCAAGAAGATGAGTCTTGGAGGTTTGAGATTCTGATTTTAATATTTTTAAAATAACCCCATTTCATATTTTATATTATTTCTTTGTAAAATAGTTATTTATCAATTGTTTGTTTCTTTTTTTTTTTTGTCTTTTAAAAATTCAACCAAAAAATAAAAAGCAAATAAGTATATTAACATTTTCTTGATTTTATGGAAATTATCATGTACATTTTGAGGATTTTTTTTTAAGAGTTAATGCAATAAATTATTTATTTATTTTATTAAATTAAATTAAGTTTGAGGTAACAATGATGTGCGGCGTGAAAGCCCTAATATCTTTTTTCTTTTTGCGCCGCAGAAACAAAACATAATACGTGTTTCATCACCTAGCTTCACCCTATATAAGATTGAAAACCTAGCTTGTGTTGCATCCATTCTTGCAGCCTCAGCTAAAAAGAAAAAAAAAAAAAAAAAGATAGAACTAGAGATCTTCTTTTCCTATGGTTAACACTGTCTCCACATAGTCTGCTCATATCGACAAACTATCTTGCCAACAATTGTGATAGTCATCAAGAAATTTATGAGACTCTAGCCAGTTTGGCAAGAAGATGAGTCTTGGAGGTTTGAGACTTTGATTTTAATATTTTTAAAATAACCCAATTTCATATTTTATATTATTTCTTTGTAAAATAGTAATTTATCAATTATTTGTTTCTTTTTTTTTTTGTCTTTTAAAAATTCAACCAAAAAAAAAATTAGTATATTAACATTTTCTTGATTTTATGGAAATTATCACATACATTTTGAGGATTTTTTTAAGAGTTAATGCAATAAATTATTTATTTATTTTATTAAATTAAATTAAGTTTGAGATAACAATGATGTGCGGCGAGAAAGCCCTAATATCTTTTTTCTTTTTGCGTCGGAGAAACAAAACATAATACGTGTTTCATCACCTAGCTTCACCCTATATAAGATTGAAAACCTAGCTTGTGTTGCATCCATTCTTGCAGCCTCAGCTAAAAAAAAAAAAAAAAAAAGAAAAGATAGAACTAGAGGTCTTCTTTTCCTATGGTTAACACTATCTCCACATAGTCTGCTCATATCGACCAACTATCTTGCCAACAATTGTGATAGTCATCAAGAAATTTATGAGACTCTAGCTAGTTTGGCAAGAAGTTGAGTCTTGGAGGTTTGAGAATCTGATTTTAATATTTTTAAAATAACCCCATTTCATATTTTATATTATTTCTTTGTAAAATAGTTATTTATCAATTGCTTGTTTCTTTTTTTTTTGTCTTTTAAAAATTCAACCAAAAAAAAAACAAATAAGTATATTAACATTTTCTTGATTTTATGGAAATTATCACATACATTTTGAGGACTTTTTTTTAAGAGTTAATGTAATAAATTATTTATTTATTTTATTAAATTAAATTAAGTTTGAGATAACAATGATGTGCGGCGTGAAAGCCCTAATATCTTTTTTCTTTTTGAGCAGCAGAAACAAAACATATTACGTGTTTCATCACCTAGCTTCACCCTATATAAAATTGAAAACCTAGCTTGTGTTGCATCCATTCTTGCAGCCTCAACTAAAAAAAAAAAAAAAAAAAAAAAAAGATAGAACTAGAGGTCTTCTTTTCCTATGGTTAACACTGTCTCCACATAGTCTGCTCATATCGACAAACTATCTTGCCAACAATTGTGATAGTCATCAAGAAATTTATGAGACTCTAGCCAGTTTGGCAAGAAGATAAGTCTTGGAAGTTTGAGACTCTGATTTTAATATTTTTAAAATAACTCCATTTCATATTTTATATTATTTCTTTGTAAAATAGTTATTTATCAATTGCTTGTTTCTTCTTTTTTTTGTCTTTTAAAAATTCAACCAAAAAAAAAAAACAAATAAGCATATTAACATTTTCTTAATTTTATGGAAATTATCACATACATTTTGAGGATTTTTTTAAGAGTTAATGCAATAAATTATTTATTTATTTTATTAAATTAAATTAAGTTTGAGATAACAATGATGTGCGGCGTGAAAGCCCTAATATCTTTTTTCTTTTTGCACCGCAGAAACAAAACATAATACGTGTTTCATTACCTAGCTTCACCTTATATAAGATTGAAAACCTAGCTTGTGTTGCATCCATTCTTGCAGCCTCAGCTAAAAAAAAAAAAAAAAAAGAAAAGATAGAACAAGAGGTCTTCTTTTCCTATGGTTAACACTGTCTCCACATAGTCTGCTCATATCGACCAACTATCTTGCCAACAATTGTGATAGTCATCAAGAAATTTATGAGACTCTAGCCAGTTTGGCAAGAAGTTGAGTCTTGAAGGTTTGAGACTCTGATTTTAATATTTTTAAAATAACCTCATTTCATATTTTATATTATTTCTTTGTAAAATAGTTATTTATCAATTGCTTGTTTCTTTTTTTTTGTCTTTTAAAAATTCAACAAAAAAAAGCATATTAACATTTTCTTGATTTTATGGAAATTATCACGTGCATTTTGAAGATTTTTTTTAAGAGTTAATGCAATAAATTATTTATTTATTTTATTAAATTAAATTAAGTTAGGAATAACAATGATGTGCGGTGTAAAAGCTCTAATATCTTTTTTCTTTTTGCGCTGTAGAAACAAAACATAATATGTGTTTCATCACCTAGCTTCACCCTATATAAGATTGAAAACCTAGCTTGTGTTGCATCCATTCTTGCAGCCTCAGCTAAAAAAAAAAAAAAGATAGAACTAGAGGTCTTCTTTTCCTATGGTTAACACAGTCTCCACATAGTCTGCTCATATCGACAAACTATCTTGCCAACAATTGTGATAGTCATCAAGAAATTTATAAGACTCTAGCCAGTTTTGCAAGAAGATGAGTCTTGAAAGTTTGAGACTCTGATTTTAATATTTTTAAAATAACCCCATTTCATATTTTATATTATTTTTTAGTAAAATAGTTATTTATCAATTGCTTGTTTCTTTTTTTAAAAAAAAAAAATTCAACCAAAAAAAAAAAAAAACAAATAAGCATATTAACATTTTTTTGATTTTATGGAAATTATCACATACATTTTGAGGATTTTTTTTTAAGAGTTAATGCAATAAATTATTTATTTATTTTATTAAATTAAATTAAATTTGAGATAACAATGATGTGCAACGTGAAAGCCCTAATATCTTTTTTCTTTTTGCGCCACAGAAACAAAACATAATAGGTGTTTCATCACCTAGCTTCTCCTTATATAAGATTGAAAACCTAGCTTGTGTTGCATCCATTCTTGCAGCCTCAGCTAAAAAAAAAAAAAAAAAAAAAAAAAAAAAGAAAAGATAGAACTAGAGGTATTCTTTTCCTATGGTTAACACTGTCTTCACATAGTCTGCTCATATCGACAAACTATCTTGCCAACAATTGTGATAGTCATCAAGAAATTTATGAGACTCTAGCCAATTTGGCAAGAAGATGAGTACTATCTTGCCAACAATTGTGATAGTCATCAAGAAATTTATGAGACTCTAGCCAATTTGGCAAGAAGATGAGTCTTGGAGGTTTGAGACTCTGATTTTAATTTTAAAATAACCTCATTTCATATTTTATATTATTTCTTAGTAAAATAGTTATTTATCAATTGTTTTTTTCTTTTTTTTTTATCTTTTAAAAACTCAACCCAAAAAAAGAAAACAAATAAGCATATTAACATTTTCTTGATTTTATGGAAATTATCATGTGCATTTTGAGGATTTTTTTTTAAGAGTTAATGCAATAAATTATTTATTTATTTTATTAAATTAAATTAAGTTTGGGATAACAATGATGTGCGGCGTGAAAGCCCTAATATCTTTTTTCTTTTTGCGCTGCTGAAACAAAACATAATACGTGTTTTATCACCTAGCTTCGCCCTATATAAGATTGAAAACCTAGCTTGTGTTGCATCCATTCTTGCAGCCTCAGCTAAAAAAAAAAAAAAAAAAAAAAGAACTAGAGGTCTTCTTTTCCTATGGTTAACACTGTCTCCACATAGTCTGCTCATATCGACAAACCATCTTGCCAACAATTGTGATAGTAATCAAGAAATTTATGAGACTCTAGCCAGTTTGGCAAGAAGAAGATGATGTTGATGGTAGAAAATCTCACAAATCCTAATTCAGGAACTACTATTTGGTAAGAAGAATAGTTCAAAAATTAGGAAAAAGAAAGATTTGTCATTACTTCTTAGAAAGTACAGAGAAGAAGGAATGAAGAACATTTTTTCAGAATGTCCTCTTCTTGTTCTGGTATTCAGCTTAATATGCCAAACTACCTAACAATTTGTAACTAAGTACAACTATCCTGTAACTAACTAACAAGACTTTATTGCAAACTCGAAATATCTACAACAATTGCCTCTCCCTGAAAGAGTTCTTGTCCTTAAGAACTGAAATCAAAGTTAGGGAATTGTTGTTGTAAATCATGATAGAATTCATGAGAGGAATCCTCGAGGAAGCTATTGCTCCATTGTACTAGCACTTGAGTTGCCACCACACGACCCCTCTTCACCAACCTTCTATCCAATATAGCCACAGGTTCCATCATCAAATGATCTTGTTCTATTAATTTGCTAGGTATATGAGTGTGAACAGGCCTCATACCAACATGCTTCTTAACAATGACACATGGAAGGTGGAGTGGATCCTTGCGGTAGTAGGTAATTGAAGTTTATAGACAACCTATCCTACCTTTTCTGTTACAGGAAAATGACCAAAATACCTTGCAGACAATTTTTGGCAGTGATGAGATTTCAAAGAATGCTGTTTATAAGGGTGTAACTTGACATAGACCAAATCTCCAATATTAAAATGTCTCTCAGATCTGTGTTTGTCAGCCAAACATTTCATCCTTTCCTATGCCTTTTGTAGATTATACTTAAGTAAGTGCAAAGTGTTTTCCATGGCATCCAAACTTCTGTCCACCTTATCCATCATGGAATCTTCTGGAATGTAAGGAGTATGATGAGGAGAAAGTTGGCCATATACAACTTCAAAGGGAGTAACCTGAGTGGCTGAATGAAAATTGGTATTGTACCAATATTCAGTTAATGGTAACCAAAAACTCCATCTTTTGGGATGATCACTTGTCATGCACCTAAGATAATTTTCCAAACAATGATTTACCACTTCTGTTTACCTATCGGATTGAGGATGATAGGATGAAGATAAATGTATTTGCACCTTCAAAAGTCTAAATAATTCTTGCCAAAATCGACTGATGAAAATTGCATCCCTGTCACTCACAATTGACTGTGGTAACCCATGTAATATATAAATTTGATCCATAAAAACTTGTGTCACAGATAAAACTGTATAAGGATGGGTTATTCTAATGAAATGAGCATATTTGCTTAATATGTCAACCACAACAAAGATAACTTCCTTGCCATTGGACCTAGGCAATCCTTCAATGAAAACTAATGAAATATCAGTCCATACCAGCTGAGGAATTGGTAGAGGTTGGAGCAGACCTGGATAAGTAACATTGTTAGCCTTATGCCTTTGACAAATCTTACAAGCTGAAACAAATTGTTGAACATCAGGCAACATGTGTTTCTAATAAACTACACTCTTGAGTCTTCTACAAGTCACTTGCACCCCTGAATGCCCCCTGTTGTAGTACCATGCCACAAGTTTATAAGCTTGGTTCTGAGAGTTTTATCATTTCCAACCACCAATTTTCCCTTCCTTCTTAATTATTGATTTTCCCGAGTATAATTAGGAGAAGCTCGATTAGTAGTAGTTGACAGTTTTTGAATTAAATCTGATAGTAAAGGATCACTTTGCCAACTTTGTTTGATATCAATTAATAGTGGAGTCTTTACTATAAAAATAACAAATGCATGCCCTCCTATCACTGGTTTTCTAGACATGGCATCTGCAGCCACATTGTCCACCCCCTTCTTGTAACCACTTCATAGTCATATCCCATCAATTTTGCCATCCATTTCTACTGCATTGGAGTGGATACTTTCTGTTCTATAAGGTATTTCAAGCTTTGGTGATCAGTCTTGATCACAAAGTGTCTTCCAAGCAAATATGGTCTCCATTTCTGTATAGCACTCACAATAACCAGCAACTCATTTTCATATACAGAAAAAGCCAAATGTTTAGGAGCCAAAGCTTTACTAAAATAAGCCAATGGCCTTCCTTGTTGCAAGAGCACAGCTCCAATACAAACTCTAGAAGTATCAGTTTCTACCACAAAATCTTGTGAAAAATCAGGAAGGGCCAGCACAGGAGGAGAGCTCATGAGTTGTTTCAGCTGTTGAAAAGATTGAGTAGCTACATCCGACCAATTAAAATTATTCTTCTTGAGTAAATCAGTCAAAGGCTTTACAATTTTACTATAATTTTTGATGAATTTTCTATAATAGCAGGTAAGCCCCAAAAAACCCCTTAATTCTTTCAAAGCTTGTGGGATAGGCCAAGATTGTATAGCTGCAATCTTTTGAGGATCAGCATGTACACCATCCTTATTAATTACATGCCCTAAGTATTCAATTTGTTGCTGTCCAAAAGAATATTTGCTTTTCTTCACTTTCAAACTATGTTGCCTGAGCAACTCGAACACAACTTTCAATTGACTCAAATGTTCTTCCCAAGAAGGGCTAAAAACAAAAATATCATCAAAGAATATTAGGACAAATTTTCTCAAATAAGCTCTAAACACCTCATTCATTAAATTATGAAATGTGGATGGTGCATTTGTTAGTCCAAAGGGCATTACAACAAACTCATAGTGTCCGTCATGAGTTCAAAAAGTAGTTTTGGGAATGTCTTCAGTACACATCCTTATCTGATGATAATCAGACCTAAGATCCAACTTAGAAAAATATTTTGCACCAAATAGCTCATCCAGCAATTCTTCAATTAAAAGAATTGGAAATTTGTTTTAGATTATTGCCTTATTCAGCTCTCTATAATCCACACACATTCTCCGGGAGCCATCTTTTTTTTAACCAAAACTATAGGGGATGAATAAGGACTAGTACTTTTTCTGATAACTCCACCCTGCAACATTTCATAGATCAATTTTTCTATTTCTCCCTTCTGAAAGGTGAGATATCTATAAGGTCTGATATTAATAGGTTGTATTCCTTCTTTCAAAAAAATCTTATGATCATGCAATCTGCTGGGAGGTAACTCCACAGGTTCTTGGAGCAAATCATCATATTCCATTAGTAATGCATTTAAAGTTGTAGTAATTTTAGACTGAGAGGATACCTGTCTCAATTCTGACATATTGTCCAACCCAAATAGCTGGCCTTCAATGCTTTCTTCCACCGCATGAATGAAACATAACTAAGCAGTTACTATAGAATCTGATCTCTGCAATATCTTCTTCATTTTTCCTCGCCTAATTAGTTGAATAGTTTGTCGTTTAGACCCCCTGAGTACTAACCTTTTTCCATTCTGCAAGAATTCCATCCTTAAGTCTTGGAAATTCCATGTGACATCACCAAGAACAGACAACCACTGGATACCCAATACCACCTCACATCCTCCTATATGAAGGACCATGAAATCAGCAATGAATTTCTCTCCTTGCATCTTCCAAGAGAATTTGGGACAAAGTTCAGAAGTTGTTAGCTTATTTCCATCAGCAACTTTTACTATCAAAGGCTTCACTTGCTGCACCCGCAGTCCCAATTTTTTTACAACTTCTGGATGTACAAAGTTATGAGAACTACCACAATCTATAAAGATACTCAATATTATTTTTTCAAAATGACCAGTTACCCTCATAGTTCTGTATTGAAGAATGGTTGTGGTAGTCATTGCACTAATAGAAATGTGGGCAAAGTTTCCTTGAGTCTCCTCTTCATCTACTTCCTCCTTTGATTATCTTCTTCATCATTGTCCTCTTCTCCACAAATCTCCAATCTATATAATTGCTTGTTTTTACACTTGTACCCAAATTCATATTTTTCATCACACCAAAAACACATACCTTTAGCTCTCTTTTCCTCCATTGCGGCAGTAGTCAATCTTTTGAATGGTTTTTTTCTTTTGGGATTTGAAGCTGGAATAGTTGGTAAGCTGGGTAAAGGTAAGAGTGGTTTAGAGGGTTTGTTGGTTGTGTTGGTAAGGAAAACAAGGTTTTGGGGTGTTGCAGAATTGTTTGAGTGGAAAGAAATGGTTTGTTTGAAAGAAATTTTTGGTTTTGCAATAGGTTTTCTATTTTGGCCTCCTCCAATTTGGCCAGAGTTAGTCCATGTTGTAGGGTTTTGGGCATAAGGATCCTTACTCCCAATTGAATTTCTGTTTTTAGGCCACTTAGGAAACAACTCACAGCATACTCTTCAGGCAATACAACCATGTTCAGCGGTTCCTCAAATTGATCTTGGTATTCAGTGACAGATCCTCTTTGTCTAAGACTATTCAATTCATCCATTGGATCATCATATAAGAAGTTATCAAATCTTGTTGACATTTTCTTGATATATTCTTCCCAACTAGGCATTTCACCTGTTAATCTTAACCGCATGAAAATCTGATGCCATTGTAATGCTTTTATTTCTAAGTGCCATCTTAACTTTTGTTTGGTTCAGGGTCTCATCAATTTCAAAGAATTGATCACACTTATACAACCAACCTCTAAAATCATCACCATGAAATTTGGAAAACTCCAACCGAGAGAATCTTGTGGGCACAACATAATTTCCCTGTCTTGCAGAAGGACCAGAACCAGTAGGTGAGGAGCTTGCTGCATTTTGATCATTTTGTGAATTTAACTCTAAAACCAAAGACCTCAGGGAAGACATCTCTTTCTCAAATTGCTCCCTTTGTTCTCTCAACAACATCTTCATGTTTTCTTCCATTTTTTTCATGTCTTGGGATCTAGTACCTTCAGCCATAGTTCACAGGAACCAAGCTCTGATACCACTGATGTTGAAGGTATAAAATCTCATAAATCATAACTCATGAACTACTATTTGGTAAGAAGAATAGTTCGAAAATTAGAAAAAAGAAAGAATTGTCATTACTTCTGAGAAAGTACAGAGAAGAAGGAATGAAGAACATTTTTTTAGAATGTCCTCTCCTTATTCTGGTATTCAGCTTAATATGCCAAGCTACATAACAATTTGTAACTAACTACAACTATCATGTAACTAACTAACAAGACTTTATTGGAAACTAAAAATATCTACAGCATATGAGTCTTGGAGGTTTGAGACTCTGATTTTAATATTTTTAAAATAATCTCATTTCATATTTTATATTATTTCTTAGTAAAATAGTTATTTATCAATTGCTTTTTTCTTTTTTTTTTCTTTTTTTTTTCTACCAACTGGTATTCGAATTTTGTTCGACTAATTCGGTTTTAATACTGTGGGGCCCATTAAGGAATTGGCTCACCCGAATTCTTTTTCTTGAGGTCAAACTCGAGACCTCTGATTAAGAGAGTAGAATGATGGATTACTCAACCCAAAAAAGTTTGGTCATTAGTGTCACATGATTATATCTCGTTGTATTCATGAAGAAAGATAGTAAATTGAGTTTAATTTTTTAAATTACTCATTTTTTCTTTGGATATGTGAAAAGATTTTGAGAAGGAAGATGGGGCCTGTACCAAGCTTTTGTCCGTATTTTCTCATGTGAATCAGATATCAAGGTAAAAATCTCCGAGTTTTCATAATTAAGCTCAAGGCAAAGCATATCTTCTTTCCAATCCTTGTAATGAAATCTTAAACATGAATTTGGTATTTGCTCTTTCCAAACCTTGTATTAAAAGTCGAGGTTATTTCAGGTAACATTAGGTATCAGTTTTTAGAACAATTTGTACAAAGAAAAGACATTTTTAGCGATTAATTTTTTAGTAAAATTCATAAAATAAAATACAATAGAAATTAGTATAAAAAGTTGTGTTTAGTATTTCTTAAATACCTGCAAATATAGCTCGACAACTTTTACAAGTAAATTTGATTTACCTGTAAAATCTTATATTTCATACTAAAAATTTTTTACTTTAGTTAAAAATATTATATATAAAATAAAATAAAAATAAGTTGAAGCGAGCTGAGCTGAAACTTTCTAAACACCACCCATTTTGCTATCTATTATAATTTTATATGCTTTTGGGAGTTTTAAGATCAAGATTAAATTCAACACCTGCTGAGTAGAACATCAAGATTGAATTATAAATGAAGGCTCCTCCACCCTATTTGTGTGAAAATGATTTTGATGGGAACTATAAATAAGATTTTTATTGTTCATACATCTCATAACTCAAATATATTTTCTCATTTCTTGTTGTTGATGTTAATATACTCCGAACCATTTCTCTTCTCTCTATGGTTTTGGGTTTAACCTGAGATTTTCTGATATCGCGTTTGATAGGTTTGAGAGAATTGCAATTTTTCTTTTTGAAAAATTGGTACTCAATGGGAACTAGGATAATTTGGAGAACAATCTTTCCGGATTCACTAAATTCGATAAGGACAAGTACTCGAGAAAAATTTTCCTCGAGATTAGGAGGAGACAACTCCTCAAGGTTGGATGTATGAACAATATTCATCAAGGCATAGGATAATCGAAAAGAGAACTTGACAAGGATGTGTGGAGTGGGAGAATGTGTTAAGAAATACTTCTCCCAAAGTGTTTGAACTTTAATATTTCTTCTTGGTCAATTGTATTTCATCAAATCTGTTTCAGCCGATTCAAGGTTAATGAACTGAATAGTTGAATTTTGGGCTCTTGATTAATGTTTCTAAGCAATTACGATGAGTAGGTTATGACTTTTCAATTATCTTCTATGAACAAAGCCAAATAACGACAAGCACTTGAAACTTGCCATTGTAATATAGGAAAATCACAAATATTTGCCTCCTCACTCAATTTTTCATGAGGGGCTTGAGATTGGCATTAATACATCAAACGCCGAGATTTCACAAAGAGAACATGTGTTGCTAGTCCCTCAGGGACAGTTCAAGAGGTAGAGTTTCTCCACTTCCATCCTATCTTCTCCGGTTTGATTCTATTTGGTTATATCTCTTTATATAATAATAATAAAAAAGAACACGCGTTGCTATCTATTACAATTTTATGTGTTTTTATGAATTTTAAGATCAATATCAAGTAAAGCACCTAATCAAATAAAATTTAATAATTTACATTTTAAATAAATTAATTTAGAGACTTATGTGTTTTTTTTTGTATTTAATCATTGGTATTTAAAAATCTGACCAATAAAAATTTGAGTAGTTGTAGAGTTATTAAGTTTTAGAGGCCTAAGTTAGATGTATAGATGCTTGGGGTTACTAATGTTAAATTTTCGGTCTCCGGTTTGGCACAGCCCGACATGCCTTGACCTAACCAAGCTAAGGGCTGAAAAGCACATTCTAAGGGTCAGTTCTCAAAATTCAAGGTTTAAAGTTATGTCAAAGTATATGCTGAATTTTATTGTTATGTAGAATTTAGCATAACATTGATTTAATATAAATTTAGTATTGTTCGAATTTTGAAAATCCGTACAGAAAGGCGGTGGTCTCTCTAAGATGGAAATTAGTAATTAAAGGAGTTTAAAAGAAATAAACATTTTGTGGGTCGAAAGACAATATATTAGATTTACTTAATCAAAATCTCGACTTTATATCTTGAGAATGAAAAACAAACATTAGAAAATCACCGGTTGAAAAGATTTTGTGTAAGATTTGACCTAATAATATATCAACAAGCCAATCCACTGAGAATTTATTGGTACTAAAGAGTATTATTATTTTTATTATTAAAAAAAAATTAATCATTATAATCTCTCACCTCATGTATAAATATTAAAAGATATCTATCGAATCTCTTGTAAACCTAAACATTGATAGACATGCAATTTGTTTGGCTTGCCATTCTACATGTCTAATAGGTAGTTTAGCTAAGCATATAAGTGCCCCAGACTAAGTTTAATGTTGCTCTTTCTTAAGGTTGAGTATATATATATATTTATATATATATATATATATATATATATATATATATTTATATGATCATCCAACCTAACTCGGATATTTTAAGGGCATTGACAAAAACGTTAAGTGAAGTTGCGCCAATGCTTTAAAGACCAAACCAGTAAACAACTCAATTAACCTATCGGTTTATTGACTCATTGGTTTGATTGTTTTACGAATTGGATGATATCATCATGATTCATTTATATAATTTGTATATTATTTATTTTAAAATGAAATGAAATTCGTATATGTTTATGAAAAAAATGAATTGAGACGATGGCGAAGTGAAAGGAAAGAGCACGAAAGGAAACGAAATATCAAATGGTAAAAAAAAAAATGGGTAGATAGGAAAGAGTCACGGATACCTTTTTCTTTAATCGGTTTGAATGATTCATCGATTTTATCAATTTTAAATGATTTTTACCGAATTTAATTTCATCCAGTTTAATAATAAAAATTAATCCAGATTATATAACGATTTCTAGTCCAACTAGTTGATCTGGTCTGACTTTAAAAACATTGAGTTGCATGAAAATTTATCATCAGCATAATTAATGCACAAATATGCCCATTTATTTCAAAATGGCCCAATGGAATTCAAATATTTTGAGAGGCTAGGTATGAAATAAATGTACCGTTATTAACAAATCTCGAAAAAAAAGTACATTAAGTACTTTTCTTAAATTTATGATGATAAGCACGTGCTCATCGATGATATCGATGATTTTTTTTTTTTTCCATCATAGCTGATGCGGAGAAGCTATTTCTTTGCTTATTAAATTTAATGACTTTGGATGTGTAGCAAATGTGGCGTGAAAACCCTAGCTATATCTCTTACTTCTTGTGCCAACTTCTTGATTGAAACAAACACGTTGTGGCTTTTCTCACCTAATCTTGCCCTATATAAGGTTGAAAGTCTATCATTGTTTTTTCATTCATTTATGTCGTTTCGGCAAAAATTATAGAACTTAATCTCGTTCCTATCGATTGTCATCGTCCAAAGATTACATATATATATATATATATGAAGATGTATCCAAATATGATCAAATTAGAAAAAGGAGATAGAAGTGAAGAGATTCTATCACTTGAGTTGTCTCTAAGAAACGTCATCATCCATAGATATAATTTGCTTCTATTGATAAATTATCTTGACTACAATATTTTTTTTTTATATTGAGATTTAAACTTGAGATTATCGAGTTTGAAGGAGGTTGTGGCTAGTGACTGTCACTTGAGGACATTATCTTGGCTACAATATTGTAATAGACATCAAGAAATTTATGAGAATCAAACAAATTCGGCAGGCAGATGATTCTTCAAGGTTTGTGTCTCTAACTTCTATTCCTGGATGTAATATTGATTTTCCATTTTATATTATTTCATAGTGAAATAGTTTTTCATCAATTTCTTTTCCAAAATAATTCTTTTGGTATTTCATGATTATATCTCCTTACATTCTTGAAAATGAAATGATAAGATAGAGTTTAATTTTTTAGATTAGTCACTTTTTTCTTTGGGTTTGTCAGAAGATGGTGAAAAGACACCTACATCGAATCTGTGTCGGTGTTTTCTCATGTGAACATGATGTAAGGTAAAAATCTCATTATTAAGCCAAAGCAAATCCTCTTTCCAAACTTCGCAATCCAGTATTATTTGTTGTTTTCTCTGTCTTTTGATCGTGTTTGGTCAGATGGATGGAATGCTTGGATATTGTGGCTTATTATTTTGTCCGGCGGGGTGTTATTGTTCGGTTGTTCTCCGTTGTGGATATAAATATATATAGGAGATATTCAAATTTGAGATTTATAGTTCATTACCATGAAATTATGATCTATTTGTTAGCGTGACGAGTCATTGAATCGAGTTATTAATGTCATGAGCATGTTTGAGGACGAGTTTAATTGATTAGAATTATTAATGTCATGAGTGTGTTTGAGCCTAGTTTGGCAAAATTGTAGTTAGCTCGAATAAATTTAGGTGTGATTTTTAAATGCAAAAAAAAAATATATATATATATATATATATATATATATATATATATATCGGTACAATAATAATTTAAACCCTTTTAATAAGTAAATTTCACTTTTTCTTACAAAATTCTACATTTGTCACCAAAAATTTCTTATTTTAATTCAAAAATAATACACATAAAATAAGAAAAATAGAAATAAATTGAAGAAAGTGAGCTCACTATCTATTGCTTGCTCTTGATTTTTATTTTTGCGTTTAAGTATTGTTTGTTTGTTATGTCTTTGACAGGGTTTGATTGGTTCTTGGGGTTTTTGTGGCTTCCATGGTTGCTTCACCGATATTAAATGATGATTCAGCACCCACCACCAAGAACATCAGCACCAACCGGCCAACAATGAAAACAAGAAGAAAATCCAAAATCCCAATGGAGAAAGGCCAAACACTGCCAGCAAAGAAAATGGTGGTGTGCTGATATCCGCAACCCATTTGCCAATAGTTGGGGACTTCTCTCGCGTAGAAGACCCCACAGAAACTTGTTTGGCCAAAAAGTGAGAATTCGAAATCAAAGAGAGGACTGAAGTTGAGACCATTACCTCTTTGACATGCTATCTTTTGTGTTAGTCAGAAAGAGACCCTTAATCATCTTTTCTTGAGATGTTCCTTCTCAAGGAAGGTCTAGAGATTGACCATGGTGAGCCATATTCTTGTGACTTTTTTTATGTATTGATCCGAGAGACCCTTCTGGCTTGGTATCCGCTTCAGCGGAATAAGATTTTCAAATGTCTCTTTGGCATTTGTATTTACTATATATAGAGGGAGAAAAACAAGAAAATGATAGATGAGTGTTAGTTACCACCGCTAGTCATTATGGCATTCGTTAGTGTAGTCTTACTATCAGTTGAGATTAAGATTTAGACCGTTTTGCATAGGTTATACATAGTAGTCTGATAATTTTTCAGGTTTCTATAGAACTAATTACCATTTTAAATATAATTTTAAAGCCAGTTAAAAATCTACATTTTTACGAAATCATCTAAACAAGTAATATTATACTCATAAAGGCCCCCTAATAGACTTAAATGCATACCCAAAATGAGAGAGCGTTTGAAATCGGATTTCCCACATTGTTGCAGAGGAAATGTCAGTCGGTTACAAGTTGACAACAAAAGGCACCGAGCTCCCAACCATGGAGCATCTTATTACCCCAAATCATCGCCTTCTCTCTCTCTCTCCATACACTCCATACACACACACTATAGATTTGGACAAAATGTTATTTAATCTAATTAGGTTATTGCCTTATAGTTGGACTCAACTGGAAGACATTTTAATGATAAGGAAAGAGTGACCACTTTGTTCCCCCGGAAGAATACTTGGAAAAGGCTAATGAGCAACAGCTCAAGTGACACCTCTCCCTCCCCTTTATAATAGATTCGGATTCGAATCCCAATATGAAAAAAAAAAAAAAAATACATAGCAAAGGTCTTTGTCCATGGCATCCGAATATCTGGCGAGGAAGAATACATGGCGATTGATCAGTCAACCTACTGATGATAGATAGATAAAGGAGACAACAATCATAATCATCATGAAAATTTTAGTGATGAGAAGACACAGGATCCACTTTTGTTCATGAATTAACCTCGAATGGGGCGCAGATTGACAGAAACAATCCAAACCCATTTTAGATTATGATGGAATTGAACAAATACAAGGTTGGGGAGGTGAAGATCTTCTGATTGCAAAATAATGAATCTACATATAGTTAATTAGTAGAATCTATACGTTTTTTCCTTTTTATTTAAAAAAAAAAATCTGAATTGAGCTAGTTATTAAATTATTACATATATCCCAGGTCCCGACGAAAAATGTTTATTCAATTTATGGTATCAAATATCAGACGCCATAGTAAACCAAAAATATATATATATATATATATATATATATATATATATCAGACGCCATATATCGAATCAAAAGCATCAAAAGTTAAGGTAGAGTTTGATAATCCACTTTTGTAATTTATCTCTATTTTATTTTTATATTTTTTATTTAAAGTAAAAAATTAATAAAAAATAAAATTTTATAAGTAAAAATTAAATATCCCAATAAAATTATCATAATATTAATAATTTATTGAACTTGATCTCAACTTTCTCGAACATAATCTAAAATCTAAAACGAGATCACAAGAATCACAGTGAAAGCAACATTGGGCCATAAAAAAGTAAGGAGCTCACAACCATGGAGCATCTTATTGCTCCCAAATCATCACTTAACTACTTTTAGGTTATATCAGCTGCAGATTTCCTCTCTATTCACACATTGTTCAATAATTCTTACCATAAAGGCAGGCCCAGAAATAGCCAACCACATAACTGATGCATTCATCCATCTTCGGAGCTAGTTTCCATACCTCTAAACCTCTTCAGATCAGAATGAGGTATGTGCCAGATTGACGCTTTCCATGCTGAGGCCGTAAATTATCCGGGGACAATCTGAAAATTTTCTGCCATGAACAGCACGCATAGATGCTGTAATTACGGTGTAAGCTCAAAAACTCTAAAACTGTCAGCAAACAGGACTAGAATGGCTCAAATCAAATGTTCCGAGGCTCGACAAATACAGCTGTTGTCCTGGCAGGCACAGTGAAAGACCCGGTTCCTGCATCATATGTTGAGTTCTTCACTATATTATCTGTTGAAGTCAACTGCATCCAGAAAGCAAAATTAGCAGCAAGATTGAAAAAATAAGATAAAAAAAGGCAGACTCAAAGTTCATTAATTTTTTCCATAGAAAAAGTACAAACCTGAACTGGATGCAGTTGGAGAGATCTCGCCCGCAGCCCAGGACTGGAAAATGAGATCTCAGTTGAGCAGACATTGAAGACAACAACAATGTACGAATAGCTGTTGAAAACAAACATAAAACAAAATAAAGCTGTGGTTAGACACTGCCATAGCATTATGGTAACAGTGTATGATAGGATTACTCACATGGGATCCAGTTGAGCCAACCCAGGGACACCTTCAGTACCATCTTCTATGCTCATCACTATGACACCTGGGACTGCTGACGGGCCTGTATTATGGAAACATAACCTCTCCTGAAGAAAGATAAAGCCCCATCATCATTATTGAAATATGGGAGTTTGAGTGAAATTAAGTTGCAGAAACCTTAATCATTTCATCTAGAACGGAGTTTAAACCGTATTATAATAAAAAAGATTAACCACCATTTACCCACAAACAGGCTACAGTCAAGTGAATTATGCATTGAAAAGAAAATAATAATTTTTGCACTCATGACTGCATCGAATCAAGTGTCCAATTTCATAGGCCTTGGGATTTGTAATTGTTCTCACCTGGATGTCTTTTGAAGTCCTCAAACGAAAAAGTGGTGTTGAATACCTAATCTTTAGAATGTTTGAAAAATTCTCCACGGCTGCAAGAATATGATTCTTCCCAGGCTTGAAGGATGGATTCGCCAGCCTTGGCCTGATTCTGAAGATCAAAGTGACGTTTAACATTTGAATAAAGGAACAATCATTTTTTAAAGGACAATCAATCATACAGCAATGCTTACATTGGCCAGTTTCTTTCATTTTTCTCTCTTGGTGGCAGTCCAACACCCCAGTTGTTAGAGTTGTAGCTGAAGTCTAACCTATACAATCAGCAACAATTTACAAATTTTTAGGTTTAAGAGCACCAAAGCCATTATGGTTTTGGTGGGTTTTCCTCATTATTTTGAGGTCCAACTTTAAGCCCATTTTTCAATTTATGCAAACATAAAAGGGAAAAAAAAAGTGTTAGTGTGTGGTGAAAACTCTCAGCCTAGAGTTGAGTGTGTGACTGTAACTGTGAGGTAGTGTGTGAAATGTTTAAGAGTTTTGGCTGTGTACTCCATTTTTTCTTCTCTCATAGTGCAATTTTCTCTTGAACCGCTTGTGGATGTAGTTCTTACAACCAAACCGCATAAATCCTTGTGTTCATATTCTTGAAATTTATCTTTCACTTTGCTCATCAAAACCAGTATCAAAAGCTCAATTTTTGCAATTTTGCGGTTTGTCATTGTTTTAAAGCATGAGAAGGCTGCTTTTGATTTCATGGGGTTCCTTGAAGAATTAGAGCTTATATCCCAAGAATCTACATCTCCCGATCTATCTGCCATCGTTGAGATTGCCA
Source organism: Dillenia turbinata (assembly GCA_037126225.1). NCBI lineage: Eukaryota > Viridiplantae > Streptophyta > Magnoliopsida > Dilleniales > Dilleniaceae > Dillenia > Dillenia turbinata. Next base: position 22,173,040 of record JBAMMX010000013.1, read on the forward strand.
AATTTCATCATCGGAATTTTTCTCACTCTCTAGCAGAAGTTCAGAGTTTTGAGCTTCATAGTTCATGTACTTCTGGCCTTATTCATTGGAAACTGCCAACATCATTGGATACATCATCTCAAGTTGGACTAGACCACAGAAAATCATCGTCCGAATTTGCCCGGGAGAAGCACACTTGCTGGTGTCATTTTCAATGAGTGGGAATTATTTAGCAGGCCAGATAATCTCATCACGTGAGTTCACCAAATCATTTAATCTCAATCTTTTATTGTTTTTAAGGGTTGTTGTTGCTTTGTGTAGGTGAAGCATGATTGTTTCATGAGCTCTGGGGTGTAAGCCGTCAGATTGGTTATGGATCCGTTAACACATTAACTTTGCACATTGACCGTTGGTCATTGACTTTGACCATTACTGTTGCCCATTTTTTCACGGACCCTTCCCACCATTTTTGGACATCCTAGGTCCATTTTTGAGGTTAGCTTTTTGATTTGCCAAGTCATGTAACAAAAATGATTCCATTGAATGGAACTAATTACCATTCTTGAAAGGATAAAATATGAAAGATCAACTCATTATTAAAAAAAATATTTAAATCAATTTTATGACATAAAAAACCTGTTAATATGAGTGAGAAGGATTGGAAAATCCTTCAATTGAAAGTTTGTGCATTTATTAGACAATGAATTGATGATTCTGATGAAACTCGTGCACGTTCTTTATGACAAAAACTTGAGAAATTGTATGTAAGTGAAAATGGTTTTCATAATATGTATGTGATCAGGGAGCTGATAAATTGAGATACAAAGACAGGACTTCCATGACCGATCACTTGAATGACTTTCAAGGTATTATAAACCAGTCGACTGGTTTAAGGATTAATTTTGATGACGAGATTAGAAACTTGAAATTTCTTGGTTTTTTGCCGGACACATGCGAAACATTTAGAATGACAAAAGAAACTTGGCGTCTTTTGCCAGACATTAGAAGGGCGAACCTTAGGCGCAACAGTGAAGTTGCTCCTTTGGTGACCTTGAGAGGTCACGGGTCCGAGGCATGGAAATAGCCACTTTGCAAAATGCAAGGGGAAGGCAGCATACACATACATCCACCCTCCCCCTACTCCCGCACTAAGCCGGGAGAACTTTGTGTACCAGGTGAGCCCTTTTGGTGTAGTTTCTTGGGAGTTGGCCAACAAATAGCATCAATAATGAAGAGAGTAGAAGACATCAAAAGGTAACTATTTCTTCACAATTAGAAATTCTAGTTGTTGAGTATAGAGGGAGAAATGAGACTAGAGATCACAATAAAAGAGTTAAGAGTGGAAGCAAGTCCAGAGGCAAATTCTCAAATGTTGAGTATCATCATTGTGGTAAAAAATGACATATCATGAAGCTTTGTTGGAAACTGAAGAAAGAGAACACGGGGAAGAACATTGGCAAGGGTAGTCATCAGAAAATTGACATTAAAGAGAGAATTACTACTACAGTTGAGAGAATTTTCTTCTTGTTTGTGACGATGCAATTAATCTTGTGGATTCTAAGATCAATTGGGTACTTGACAGTGGTGCTACCACCTAAGCCACTGTTTTTAAGGGTCTGTTTACATCCATGACACTTGGTAATTTTGAAACTGAAAGAATGGGAAATAATGGTCATGCTAAGATAGCCAGTGCGGGAGATATTTTTTTGGAAACCAGTAATGGTGCAATGGCACAAGATTAATTCTTAAAGAAGTGAGATATGTACCTAACATTCAATTGAATGTAATTTTTGTTTGTAAGCTTGATGATGATGATGTTTGCAATATTTTCTTCAATGGACAGTGGAAGCTCATTAGGGGAAACCTAGTTGTGGCAAAAGGTAAAAAAATATTACAGATTGTACTTGATGCAAGCCAAGTGCTCTCATGATTGTATTGGGGTTACAAATGATGATGTAACTGATTTGTGACATAAGAGACTTTGGCATATGAGTGCCAAAGGGATGAATGTACTCAGCAAGAAAAACCTGTTATCTGGATCGAATGGTACAGATTTGAGGAGGCATGATCATTGGCTAGCAAGGAAACAGAACATGTCAGTTTCAAGAGTCATCCTCCTTCCAAAAAATCAAAGGTGTTGGACTTGGTTCATTGTGATTTGTGTGGTCCCATGAAGACACTGACATGTGGAGTGTCCTCATATTTTGTGACATTTATTGGTGATCACTCAAGAAAAATTTGGGCTCCCACAGAAGTCCAAGGATCAACCATCGGATTTTTTTATGAAATTTCTGATTCAGCAGAAAGAGACAGATAAGAAACTAAAGTGCATTCGAACAAATAATTGGGGAGACTGTGTTGGACTATTTGATGAGACCTCCACCAAAACACCTCAATTGAATGGCTTAAGTAAGCTAGGAGGATGAACAAAACACTGGTAGAGAGAGTCACATGTTTGTTGTCACATGCCAAGTTACCAAAAATTTTTAGGGCGAGACTTTAAATACTATTGTTCATTTGATTCTCTCACCTAGTGTTTCTTTGTTGTTTGATGTTCCTGGTATGGATAGATAAAGATGTTCCATATGATCACTTGCATGTCTTTGGCTGTAAGGATTTCGTGCTTATCCTTGGAGATAATAGGTCTAAACTTGATGTGAAGACTAGGCAGTGAGTGTTTTTAGGTCATGAACAAAATAAGTTTGGCTGCATATCGTATGATCTGATAAAGAAGCTTGTTAGAAGCATAGATGTGGTTTTTGTTGAGAATAAGGCCTAAGACGGAGTCTTCAGCTTGTTCAGTCGATTTCGATCCAATTTCCAAGACCACAGCTTCGCAACAGGTTAAAGATGTACAGAATGACCAGCATAATGTAGTTGATGCAGATATTGCTATGCAGGTTGATCTTAATCATAGTGCCTACTGTTGCAGAATCTACATATTGTTCCTCTTAGGGGGTCTACTAGAGGTCGAGAGCCTCCCACTAGGTACTCTCCTGATGAGTATGTGATGTTGACTGAAAGGGGAGAACCTGAGTATTTTGAAGAAGCTTTGGAAGAAGAGCATAAAAAAGAGAGGGTTGAAACTATATAAGATAAGATGAAATCTTTCATGAGAACAACACGTTTGAGCTAATAGCACTTGCCAAAGGCAAAAAAGACTTGAAGAACAGATAGGTTTACAGGATCAAGAAGTATGAGTTGAGTTTACACTAGAGGTACGAGGCCAGATTGGTTGTCAAGGGATATAGTCAGAGGAAAGGAATTCACTTTGAAGAAATCTTTGCTCCTCTTGTGAAAATATCTTTCATTCGGGTGGTTCTTGGTTTAGCAGCTAGCCTGGATTTGGGGATTGAGGAGATGAATGTTAAAACTGCTTTTCTCGACATGGAGCAGTTAGAGGGTTTTGAAATGAAGGGGGAAGAAAACTATGTCTGCAAGTTGAAGAAAAGTCTTTACGGCTTAAAGCAAGCGCCTAGACACTGGTATAAGAAGTTTAAGTCAATCATGCGGAAGCAAGGTTTCAAGAAGACCACTTTAGAAGTTTTAGTGTTTATGTAAGGGTTCTCTGATGATAATTTTATTATTTTACTGTTTTATGTTGATGATATGTTGATTGTTTGCAGAAATGTTTCAAGAATCAATAACTTGAATAATAGTTGAGTAAATATTTTGCCATGAAAGACTTGGGCTCAACCAAACAGATTTTGGGCATTGAGATTTCTCAAGATAAAGACGCTAAAAGACTTTATCCGTCTCAAGAGAAATACATTGAGAATGTGCTTCAGAGGTTCAGCATAAATAATGCTAGGTCAGTGAATACTCCAATTGCTTCTTGTTTTAGATTAAGTGCTCAACAATGTTCTACTACTGATACAGAAACAAAGGAGATGGAAAGGGTTCCTTATTCTTTAGCAGTAGGAAGTTTGATATATGTTGTGACTGAAATAGCTTATATAGTCGGTGTCGTAAATCGTCTCCTTTCTAATCCTGGAAAGGAGCATTGGGAAACAGTTAAGTGGATTATGAGATATTTTAAAAGTAGTTCTATTTCACCGATGCTGATATGGCCGAAGATGTTGATACTCGTAGGTCCACTTCAGGTTACTTGATCACTTATTAAAGGGGGAACTGTGTGTTGGTAATCTAGATTGTAGAAGTGTGTTGCACTTTCTACCATAGAAGCAGAATTTATTGCTGCTACTAAGGCTTGCAAAGAGTTGTTATTGACGAAGAAATTGGTCCAAGAGCATGGCCTTAATCAAGAGAGATATTTACTGTTTTGTGATAGTCAAAATGTTATCCTTCTTGGTAAGAATTCTATTTTTCATGCCAAGTCAAAGCACATTGATGTTGAATACCATTGGATCCAAGATCTTTTGAGTTCTAAGTTGTTGGAGCATGAAAGATTCACATGGATGAAAATGGTTCTGATATGCTGACAGAGATTCAGCCGAGGGAGAAATTTGAAGCCTGTTGTTTGATGGCTGCAATGAAGCTGACCTCTAAATAACTCGGAGGGGAGATTTGTTGGGTTTTGTCTCATTATTTTGAAAGCTATTGTCAGTGGTGAAAAATCTCAGCTGAGAGTTGAGTGTGTGTGAGAGAGTGTAACTGTGAGGTGGTGTGTGTGTGGAGTGTTTGAGAGTTTTGTCTGTGTACTTTTCTCTCTTGATCCGCCCGTGGATGTAGGTCTTACGAACAAACCACGTAAATTTTTGTGTTCGTTGCTTATTTGTGTTTATGTTTGAGATATATCTTCAACTTTACTAACAGGTTTATTAGACATACAAGAAGGGCAGAAAATGTTTGATAAAAAACAACAGGTAACACCCACCCCCCAACACAAGAAATTAAAATAATAATAATAATAATAAGATAAAATTTCAGATTAAAGCAATTTCCAATCACCATCCATACCTATTGAACCAATCACCAGAGTTGTATGAATCACGATCTAGTGATTTTGACCGCAGCATCTCATCACCAGCATGGAAAAATGGTATTCCCTGGAAAAATAAACTCCTTGATATCACCTGATTGAGATATGAAAAACCACACATGATACTAACGTATACTGCATCAACACTTCTAGAAATCACCATATTCATCATGTCTAATGGACACAGTTCTTAGACATCATACAATACAACACATTGTGACTTATAATAGTGTAGAGTTTTTACTCTTTTCCAGTTCATCATATGCGTGTCATGTCATCGTGTGTCCATTTTCATTCTTCATAGGTCCTATTTATTAAACATTTAAAGGAGAAAAAAGATTCTACAAATTGTGTTCATGTATTTGGAGATACTAATTGTGGGCATGTTCTTCTTACCACCGTAATTTCCTTTCTTGTCCACCCAATTTCCTTTTACAACCCTGCTCAAAGGCTAATATTTTTCCCTAAATCTTTAGCATCACATGGAAATTTAACAAGATAAAAGGTCCCTCTACACAAACATTTGCACAAGACAGGAGAAGATACCGGAGGAAAGGAAAAGAAAACTTTTTCCAAGGATATTTATTATTGTTAAAGAGAACCACTTAATTTTCTTCTTGTAACAACTATCAACATGAGTTGATACAGGATTTGAGGTTCCATTGCACACATTTGAGGTTCATTTGCAATCAAAACAGTTTTACAATCTCATGAAAGGTACACCATCAACGGGTGCAGAAAGGACTTACCCCACACAGGATCACACTTACAAAGTTTTTTTAACATGTTCTGTACAAAGTACAAGATATACAAGGACCAATCCTAAGCACAACAGGCATATTCTGCTCAGCTCTTGTATTCACAGTTTCACACCATTTGAGGTTCCCTTGCACACATTTGAGGTTCATTTGCAATCAAAACAGTTTTACAATCTCATGAAAGGCACACCATCAACAGGTGCAGAAAGGATTACCCCACACAGGATCACACTTATAAAGGTTTTTCAACATGTTTTGTACCAATCAAACTACAAGATATACAAGGACCAGTCCTAAGCACAACAGGCATATTCTGCTCAGCTCTTATATTCACAGTTGGCACGAGCCTTTATTTTTGAAATATGCAAGAAGGGTCATTTCTATAAAGGGTAATATACCTATCAGAAAAGAACAAACGGCTCAATTACATTCCAAAGTCAAATTCAATCGGGCGTCAAATAGGAATTTTCACTGAAATAGGCCAAGACAATTTGGTGGCTTCTAAATGTGAGTGCTATTTTCTTATCAAATTTTCTTTTCCTTTTAGGTGCTCACAAGGCAAATCTTATGGAAATAGTACAAGTGCATCAATTTAAGTTATGAAACATAAAGGAAATTTAAAAGGCAACTTTGCATACTCATACAAGGGTGAGAACAGATTTTTTTTTTTTTTCAAAGGAATACAAGAATGAACATGATAAAAAAACAGAAGTATCAATGAGATCTGCACAAAAAGTGGGATGAAACCTGTGAGAGGGCAATGATAATTGTTGCCAAATGATTCATCCTGCATCTGTCATCTACCAAAATTTCCATGGGAGTCTATGAAAATGAAGGAGCCAAGTTACAGAAGAATATACATGTTCCTGCATAGAAAGCAGACTTCTAGCAGTAGAACAGGATGTACCTTCAAGCTCACAATATCAAAAAGTGTCTCATTGTCATGAGCAGAAACATAATTAATCTAAAGACAAAATCAAAGATGTCAATCACAAAATTTAAGAAATGATGCCTATCCAAAAATAAAGATGGACAATCATGCATGAAAGACACAGGATCATGCATCATGCTTAAAGACAAAAGAAGCCGCATACACTGAGAAGGGGGAACATGCAGTGGAAGTAGAAACAATGACTGCAGAAAAGATGTAAGAGATGCTTGATGATAGCACAAGTAACATTAAAATACTGACTGTTTCTGTAGGCTGTGAAGCATAAGCAACAGGAACACTGTCATGAGTTAAGACTTCAGATCCTTTAACCTGAGAAAATGGCCCATTAGTTTAGAATGGGAAGTTGTTATCCGCTTTTTAAAGGCAACAAATTTGCCAGATATGAAAGCTTTATGACAACAAAATGCATGCAACGTAGTAAACTAGAAAATAGAGAATCCAAGTCTCATATGAATGAAAAGGCAGCCCCTTAGCCCAAGAATTGCCATTTCATAAGTAATCAAAGATTTTCATGAGTTATGCAGGAATTATTTCTGTAAAGGCATAAAAGACAGCCAGGCAAAGAAGCTCCAAAATCTCAATGTCAGCATCCTCATCAAGAAGAGGATATGGAGACAATGTCCATGTAAGCCAAACCAACTCCTACTGTTGTCACAAATCCTTGTGGGAAAAATTAAATTTACACCGAATGACAAAATTGATTATACCAATGCAATGCAAACACGATTTGAAAGACAATAATCATAAAATGGTTCAATGTTAACAATTATTCCATCCTATTCAATCAAAAGAGTTCCCTGTCCATGTATCAGCACTACCAATTTTCTTGTCAAAGGCCAAGTCGGATTGCAAAAGAATAATAATAATAATAATAATAATAATAATAATAATAATAATAATAATTAAATACAACTGCATCTTTAACCTCTTCCCCATCACAATTAGTAAGCACAAAGTCCCTCAAATTTGCAGCTATTCCAACCTGAAAGACAAGAATATACATTGTTAATTAACGGGAAGCAGCATATAATTTGTGAAACAGAGACACTGATTGATGCTGGCAACAAATTCTGCAGATTGATAACATTTCCATTTTGTTTCACAAGACTAATAAGAAGAAAATGCCTTTCTAATTGTTATTAAATGCTATGAAGTTCCATTTTTCTTACTGTTTTACAATTAAACAAGAACACAAGAAAATTTTATAAGATCCATTACAAGCCCAGAATCTTAGCTACAAAGTGATGGCTTTCATTTTTATGTAGTAACTAGTAAGGATGATGAACCTGGATATGATCCCTTGATATAGCAAGCATTCGTGCTACAACAGCTTCTGTACCATGATCATGACCATTGGGCTGCAGAAGTTCAATAGATTTTAACTACAATACCTGTGCATAAGGAGCAACAGGAACTCCAATTTTTGACAGCACTGCAACTTAAAAAACCAGACTATATGTACGATAAATAGTTCATGGGGAAAAACAAAAGAAAAAAAAAATATATATATATATATATGTCTTTGGGGAGGGGAGGGGCAAACGCATAATGTCTATAGTAGCAGTAAGGCTTACAAAAGAGATGCATATGGTATTAAGATCATAGCCAGAGATATAACTTGGGGGAGGGGAGGGGAAGGCAAATGAACAATGTCGGGGGTGGGGGCACGAAGGGCCAAACATTATGGAACAACTAGCACTTTTAAAGGATCGTAATGGCATTTTAAAAACTTCTATCGGCATTTTTGTGACCCCGGGGAGCTCTGCCTCTGATTATGATGACATAATTATGAACCTAGTTACATATATATGTCATCAGCTAGTATTTGGTCCTAATCAGGTCTAGGACTCTACATCACAAAAAACTTTAAAAAGTTACTAGTGTCAAATAAGATATAAAATGCGATATTCGGTATAGGTCAGGTGCAGTATCAGCCAATACTATGTCAGATCCTTGATAGTCAAAAAATTCCAGGCAAAAATTTCAGTTTGATAAGAAAAACACCAAGTAATATTGCAGATTTTATTGTTGAAGAAGGGTAAGGTTGAGGTAGGAAGTGGCCAAACACAAAACTCTTTCAGGATAGACTAGAGGAAATTTTTGAAGGTAATGTCTTCACATTTAAAAGAAATAGTACCTCTAATGACAAGCCTGTCACAAAACCTTGCTGAAGAGGATGACCAAATGGAGATCCACCAAGCATAGCATCTCGAATTCGATCATTAAAGCTAAGTTAAATTCAAGAAGAAAGTATTAGCACATGCTTACTGAGATTATAAAGTAAGAAGAATAATTCTTTCTGACTGATCAAGATAATCTTCAATGGAATGAAAAGTCAAGGCACAATGTCAGTCCATGGGAACACAATGGAAAAATCCATTGGCTAGAATAGATGGAATGAACTGCCTTCCCTTGGACTAGCACAAGCTGTTTCTTTATTTCAGAAGTTTTATAGATTATAACTGTCATATACCTTCCCCTATTTTTATAAGGCAAAAAAGATAGAAAATATCTTGCATCGCCAACCCTGGTTCATTGAACACCGATCCATCGAATAGCTTAAATTTTTAGTTCACCATAGCTTAGGAAACTAGTATTTTTCTAACAGTAAATAAGTAAGTGGAAAACCTGAGAGAAGGCCAAAACCACAAATAACCCGTGAATATTACAACTATCTTTCAAATAGCCCCCTAACTTTTATTGCAATCAATTATCCCATCACAGTTTTAAAATGAAAGTCAATCAGCCCTATAAGTGGAAATGTCACATGCAAGGCACATGACCCATGTCTTTCTCTTCGTCCTCTCTTCAGTCCCCCCCCCCCAAAAGAAAAGCAGCCATTCTAGGCAAAGAGACAAATAGGAAAAGAGAAAGAGGAAAGTTTAATTCAAAGACTAAATATAGAATTCTTGTGAAAATTTCAATTGGGAGAGTCAAATTTAAAGAAAAACTATCACCGAGGACGGAGAAATCAAAACCCAAAAGGTTTCACCAAAAATGCTAGTTATTGTCGAAAAATTTGTGGATTATTACCAGAGAGAGAAGCAAAAGGAAGAAAGGTAGTAATGTACACAACTTGGAGGCCAGATTTCAATTTCTCGCGTAAAATTTAGAGGTTAGGACAGATATGGAACCTTAATGCTGTCCACTTATGGGGCATATATGGGGGTTAATCAGGGGATTATTTGAAAGCAAATATAAAGCTTAGGAGGTTATTTGTGGTTTTGGCTAAAAAGTTTTATACCTCCCTATTCCAGTTTCACTGAGATTGAACTGTGATGCATTTACTCCACGTCCATTGTGTGCAACTTCACCAAAGTCCCATCCTTCACCATATCTAGAAGAGAGAGACAATCCTCAAGAGGCAAATTACAGATACTATAAGAAGGAGCATCCATGTTTAATGGTAAGAGACAATGTAACCGCGTAATCTGGAGGGGGGGAAAAAGGAAATGCACTGATGATAGTTAAATACGCACATGTATATACTTGAACCATCAACACCATTCTTATCCTTTGAAAGGTCCTGGAGAGCTTTTTTTGCACTAACCTGTTCAAAACAATTGTAATTCCAACTCAGGTCACCAAATCAACTTTATAGCAGCAAACTTCCAAGATCAGATATAATTCTTAAACATTTTTAATGATCTGACTAAACCTATTTAAAACAATGAGAAGATGCATTATGACCCATGATAACTATTTGAAACCAGATATGACAATTCAAGTCACCATCTTCTGTGAGGATGGAACTGGCTAAAACACCAAGACCAGTGGCTTCTCTAAAACACCAAGAACCAAAAATCTCATGGTTGAGACCAATGTTATTAGAACCATGTTGTATATCGATCAATCCGTAAACTTTAAAATTATGGCTTAACTGATTTAACCGTGAGTTAACATGGTCGAACCGTTGATATTTTAATAATAATTAAAAATATATAAAATTAATTTTTAAAATAAATATACATATTAATTTTATATTTTCATATTAAAATAAATATTTTTATATTCATATGCCCACCCATTTCACTTCACTAGTGGTGGCAAAGTATCATCCATTCATCAAAACCAGCGTACTGCACCACTTTGTACCCTGCTTTTTGGATTGAGTACTTCTTTCAACCCCATAATAGCCCTAAACCTGAGGTTAGCAGAGTGAAGGAGAAAATCAAGATAGGATTTTGGAAGATCTTAGCTGCTTCTAAATTTGTATCAGTGATTCTCCCAATCTTGATTGATTTCTCTCATAGGGGAAACCAAACATGCTTCTCTCTCTAGGCCATTCCCCACGCCAGATCTCATCTCCATCTCCGTCACCCTCTCTCTCTTCTTCTCAATCTCTCTCTCTCTCCAAAACACTAATTCCTCCTCTTCTTCCATCCAAAAAAAAAAACCCTAAATCAAAGAACACAGTTCTCGACAAGGACACGTATGCAGCAGCGATCGAGAAGATAAACAAGCAAGACTTCTTCCCCGACATCAGAAAACTCCAAGACTGACTTGATTGGCTCAAAGCCATTTGTAGTCATGATCCGGTCCAAATTCACGATGCCCAGTTGAACCATGGACTTGAAACTAAAGATTAGAAATCAAACATCAGAGATATCATTAAAGACTGAATCAAGAGCAAGAGAAAGAGACTCAATTTTGATCGACAACGAGCGAGAGCAAGGGTGAGAGAGACGAGAGCGAGAGTGAGATTGAAGACAGAGTCGAGAATCATATTTTTTTTTTTTTTTTTTTTACCCTCAATTAGACCACAGTTTTGTTTAACCTGCGGGTCATACGGTTCGTGGTTCAACCGCAAGTTCAATGCACAAACAGTATTTTAACTAGACCGACCCATGAAATTTCTAAGAGATGGCTTGAAACGGTTGGACCGCTTTTAATAACACTAGTTGAGACCTCCACTTAATGTGGAGAATGAAGAGCGGTGAAACTATTCCACTAACAGCAGTGACAAGGCTGTTTAATGGGGCAGAAATGATGGAGAAAAAACATGTAACATAGTGATACAGACAGAGAAAAAAAAATCTGTGAAAGGAGGAGAAATAGAATCAACAGTCATTTATGCCAGCAAGATCAAAGATGGAGGTCTGATGTCATTGAAAAGTAAGAATCTGAGAGTGGCAATCAAGACCAACATATCATCGACATTGTTGTAAAAAAGTTCTCACAGCAAACATTTGACAAAAACAATCTTAAATTTGTGGAAAATTGGGACACAAGATATGAAACCATGCCAGACCCCCATAAGAGAATCATGTTTGAGGAGTGTACTTGTGAAGACTAAAACCAAGAGAAAATTAGTGAATAGGTTATGTGTCCATAGAGATGGACACACACACATATATATACATGAAACATCCACGAAAATTACAGTTATGCCCTTATGTATAAATTGTATGACTACACTAACCCTACTGCATATGCTTCTCAAGAGAAACCAAACACGTCCATGTTCTATTTACCTTTTTCCCTTTGTGATTCTTTAAGAGGCATGATAGAACAGGTGGTGCATATCCCAGAAAATAGCAGCTAGATTATTACCACTAGTCCAAACATAGGAATGACAATAAGACAGATGCAGTATATGGCAGTGTCATCCCAACTCCAAAAGAATTGCAATTGTATTACCAACACTCTCAGCTATTTCCATTACTTGCATTTCTCTAAATCAACAAGAAAAAATATAAATCAACAAGAAAAAATAAAGTTTAGACCTTCAAAATAAACTTCACATGAGTGACGGGACAAAAATAATGCATTTCAACATAGCAGATGACCTCAACACATAAAGAGGAAAGTAGTCACTACAAACCATGGTTCGCTTCATGATGTGCCCCATAAGATCAAACCTGAACCCATCAATCTGGAAAAACACTTATTAAGTCAGTTTTTTAGTGTATTGTCAAATAAAATTACAGCAATGGAATGACACAAATGTCATAGGTATGACCTTGCAACAGCAATCTATTAATATATCATAAAACATCAATCACACTTTAAGTGAGGCAAATGATTGAGCTTCCAATCTACACATAAGGAAGAGAGGAATTCTTTTTTCCCATGATTTGAGCATGTATAAATTAGATGAATATTAAAACTTAGGATGTAACCAGAAATGTCACGATTTATGGCTTCAAGAATGACAGTTTAGCATCATGAAAAAGAAAATGAAATGAACATGATTTATTACTTCACAGAGTACAGCAACTGCAGATGCTCCTTATGATCAATATCAAAATTAATCAAAGGAAGAGTAAGACTTCAAACTGGCAGTGATGTTCTTCAACATTGTGGCCCATTCACCGTTTGAGAAAAACCCCAGGAAGATTATAAAAATCCTTCACCATACAAATAAATGGTCTCCTGATGTGCCAAAATATCATCCAAATGGAATTGACTGGTTTCAAAGAATTAAGGGCAATGAGGAGTAAGTTTATTACAAGACTTGAATAACATTACTCTAAGCAGGATGAGCAACTATGTTTTGCAGACTTGGGAGGCAAAGTATACTCTGACCTGATGTGACAAACTAGCAGTGACAGTGAGACTAGAGATCTTTCTTCTGACCTTGATCTCTAGTCTGGAGAACATGGAAAAGACGTATTTTTTAGAAGTGTCATATTTGCCCAAGGACTATATAAGAACTTTGAATAAGTATAGAGGTGTGAACATAATAATGATGCGAAGAATGTTTTTTGTAACCGTGCAGGACATCAGTCTTAGGATATCTTTGGTTGGAGATTAACACCGGGAATGTTCGGTCATCAATCAATTTGTCTTTTTTTAGAGGCCTAGGAAAATGTATTCTTGAAATAACTATTTAAAAAAAAAACACTTTTATGGGGTTTGTAGGAAAATCTAGAAACTGATTAAACAAATATATAGTCATCCCAATGCAGAAAAATATCAATCTTTATGCAAAAACAACAAAAATACGCAAATAATTACCTTATAATTAACTGCCCAGCATAAAAGATCATCAATGATTAACCGCTCAACCATATTATGCTCACTTGCAGTATTGTTTACACAAGTGCTATTCTCAATGAAACCATCAGCATTTCTCCGCAGATAATAACCTGGAACAATCTATTTAAAAGCCTACCATCACCACAGTAGGACTGATAAACATTTATGGGCATATAAAGCATGATCACATTCAATATCAGCTAAAATAATCCCAAGTAGTTCCCCAAAAAAAAAAAGTAACATTTTAACAAGTTATGACCTTATCAAGAACAGAGTTTTGATCAGAAGGTCCATTTGCATGCAAATGATTATAGACAACATCCAAAACAACACGAAGGCCAATGCGATTGAGCGCCTGAAAATAGGAAAGTTACTAATCAGAAGGATTTAGCTAATACTGTTGAACAGATCAAAATGGTCACAACTTTATGATCCAAATGCTATAAATATATATATATATATATATATATATATATATTAATTCTGTGGACGGTCAACTCCCTTGTGCAACATTACAGAAAGATTCACACCTGCACCATATTTCTGAACTCTAGTATCCGACATGGACCATTTGGGTTACTTGCATAGCTTCCCTTGGGTACACCCCAGAGAACAGGATTGTACCTGCCTCAATGATGCATCAAATGAGATATTATTTGCCCAGCCCAAGTAACAGAACAAACTGAGGTTGTCAAAATCAGTGAGAATTATACCCTCTTACCCCCAGTTATAGCCGTCTTCATTTTGGATGGCTGTAATTTGAGCTTGTTGCTCATCCGAATCCGGTGGTAATGTTTCCAGCATCTCCATATCTGTCAAATATTCTATGTCATTCAAAAGTATAGTCACACAAAACACAAGAATCTTGATAGAGACTTCTAATATTAGTCCAAAAGAATATCTGCTTAAGATGGGCTTCAAATAAGTACACTTGCCTACTGATTTCCATTTCTTCTTATCATCGTCAACTTCGGCAAACTGGAAAGTTGGCAGCAAATGCACATGGGTGAGGCCAGAATCGGATAATTTTTTCAGATGAAGCATACCTGTCGAATCCTTCTAGCAGAACAAGTACACAGTGAGATAATATCAGAGTATCCTTTCTGATATCTTAAGTCAACAAATACATATTTCAAAGAGTGCACAAGTGTATCTTGTTTCCAATTTTGCTATTTGACCTTCTTGAGCTTAGTGCTCCTATCCATTCAATCATGTTCATGTGTCCATGCTGCGGAGATTTTTTACAAATCATAACCAAGTTTTTTGGCTGTAAACTATGATGTAAATTAAAGATGTAAAATGATACTTGAAAGGTTCAAAGAAGAGGAAAGAAGGAAATTATAGTGGTGGTTACAAGTTTTAATACATGATTAAGGAGGTAAGCAACTGCACTTTCAAAACCCTTAAATTCCAAGAACAACATATGAATTTAGTATAGGAGGATAAAGAAGGATTATGACACTTCACAATTGCATATTGTGCATGAACTAGTAAGTATCCTAATATGCAAAATCAGGCAAGTTTCTGAGGCAGATAAACCACTTGCCACCAAAAAAAAAACTCTCTTTTCAAGAGATTTAACAGCAATGTTTTATTGCCGAGCTAATACTAGCATTAAATGAGTTGGAATAACCATCAAGATTAAATTGAATCATAACAGTAAATAATTCCATCCAAAATAAAATCATAAATCACATGTCTGCTCGATAATTGTACAGCAATTTTCTAGCAGCCAGAGGAAATAAAGAAATGATAGTTTAAGAAACATGAACAAGAAATGATAGTTTAAGAAACATGAACATCAAGGTGCAATAACCAGGAAAATTTTCGGTGTAAGACAAATTGCTCTGAAATGAAGATCACGAACACACCTGGCAAGTAAAAGCAAGATAACCACCACGGATGGATGGATCGACAATGGTGTCACTGGCACTGAAATGGTAACAGTGATTACCGTGAGGTATTCAATGGAAACCATTTGAGAAATATACTAATGAATCACTTGAAACCAGAGTTTGACATAGATGTTTCAAAATGTGTTTGGAGATTCATTTCTGGAGCAAGATCCCTACTCGCGGGGGCTTCCTCTTGCAGCCCAAGAAGAGAGCAGAGGTAGTGTAGCAGGCATGTCTTGCAGTACGGCTGCTGCCGAGCTTTTATAACTAAGACTACTCATGTCTTATGCTAGAACTTTGCAGTCCATACACAATTTATAGAAGTCCTTTGACAGTGGTAAGTTACCTGAAATCTCTTATGTGCAATTCATAAATACTGATGTCCGAGGCAGAAGGAAGACTAGGCTTCTCATTCATTAGGCAATCCCATCCATCAGGCCTTAAAGCTTCATCTTCAAGATTGACAAACAGCGTCCGTGAGCCATCTGATGAAAGCCTATTTCCATGATAATACCAGGGAAGCCATTTGTAAATGCATATAAATGTTTAGTTTTTGAGTAGAGAAAACACTCCCTAGCAAGGACAAGCAGCTCACCCTCTTGCATAAGGATCAGTAGCTATACATTTTTCAATTTGCAAGGTGCTAGGGTGGTAAACAAAAACTTCATATACATAATAGCAGCCTTCCCAACTTTTTGGTCCACTAGTGCTCCAAACACCATTGGCTTCTTCTAGTCTGACAAGATCCATGAGATCCCCACCGCTTGGATCTTTGAAAATCCGAGCATGTACTTTCTATTTAAGCACATAAAATTACACCCCAAAAAAAAGTGCAATCATGAAATAATATAGAAGAAAAAAGTGAATCATTGAAACATGAGTATTGAGAGACAGGATGGAAGAAGTTTATCTACTTGAGCAGTTGGAGCCCAAAGATATAAAGACACAGCCTCTTCAGAGTACACTGCACCGAGGGGACCATCATAGGTGAAAAGCTCATCTAGGACACCGGGTAACTGCAAACTGGTTACACTGTCACATACACCATTAGCTGCATTTATTAAAAAAAAAAAAAAAAAAAAAGGCCGAATCAGGTCAAGCTGCTTTCTCAATACTGGTCCCTATGAACTAACATTTACCAAGTCTAGACCACATGGAATGGAGAACTAAGATGGAGTCATCAGGATAGAATAATAAGCAGTTCCAACTAGGTACTATGGGTGCTCCACTTTATTGACTGTTACTGTCAAGTGCAAATTCAAGAGCCATCTATTCACTTACTAATCATTCTTGATCAAACAACATCAAAAGAAGATTTAGTTAGCTTATAAGTAAGGTATTGTCCAAGGAAAACTGCATAACTTGGTCATGAAAAAGGTGACCTCTGTAGAAATCAATGTTACGGTTCCTTGATGGAGCTTTTCCTTTCAACATAGAAAAGGAAATCTTACAAGTAAAAACAGCAACAGCTAACTGGCATTTCAGTAGACTTCTTGCATCCACATCTGGAGGAACTCTGAAAGCTCTATAATCTCGAATATGAGGAAATTTTTCAACCACCTAGCAGACCGTTGGGAGAGGACAAAGTCAGGAATCAACAGCCTTCTGACTCTTGTCAACAAGCTAGAGTTACAAAAGAGCATTCAACTTGGATTATTTATTTATCAACAACAGAGAACCATGGGAACTAGCAGTGTTGTTACATAGAAGTGGCAAAATCAAAGAATTATAAAACAAATAAAAGCATTACATTTGCTGGAAGGCCATTTTTGACTTCTACAAGCTTAAATTTTGCATCCTCACCTGAATAGAAGAGCCACCAAGTAAAATTCGGATCAATGAAGACTTTTATCTCAGTGATAGGAATTCCATCTATAAGAGAATCAATGTAATTAAGGCGCAATAACTAAATCAAGTAGCATCCAGGGTCCAAACCTTCTATTCCACTGTCAATCAATGATAATGCAGCAATTTTACTTGCATATAGGTAGCAAGAACCATCTCCAACATTCACATTCCAGGCAATTATAGATTTACTGACCCAAAATGCTCTGGAGTAGAACAAGCTATCCTGCAACAGAAAGAAAACAAAAGAAAGGGCATCTTCCTATAGTTAAATGACCATTTTTCAGCAGAATAAAATTGTAGTGAATGAGTTTGACTTGACTGTGTAATTTCAACAATCAAGAAACAAAATTGTACATTGAAGAACTCCAGACCAAGAATAAGCAATTGCCTTGTCAGTAAATTACAAAAGGTTAAAGCTATTGGCCCTTGGGCAACATGGGCAATCTTCTCTGAAAGGAACAACATAGGCCCGAAGTGTGTAACTCAGGCATCTGTCACTATTTCTCAAGGCTAAGGAAAATCAATCTAGGAACATCCCAAGGCACTCCAAATGAGTCCAATTTTGATTGCATTCAGGATTCATCTAAGGCATGTGTGATAATGGATCAAAAAGATGATAAATGCATGAAATTTTGACATATAATGAAATTTTGAAATTTTGACATCTTTATGTACAAAAATGACTGGGCTAAACAATGGGCAGCACTCTCCCATTTCACCCTAACCATAACAGCTCTCCCCAACAAAAAACCTTGATGCAGGCAAGGTATGATCCTAAGACCTCTTAGTATCATCTCAAGAGGTTTTTTTTGTTTTTTTAACCAAACAAACTAGCTTGAATCCAAGACTTAGGCCCTATTTGGAAAAACTCCTCAAATAAATTTTGACTGCATTCAGGATACATCTAAGGCATGTGTGATAATGGATCAAAAAGATGATAAATGCATGAAATCTTGACATATAATATTTATAGCCTTATTTTCTTTTCTTTCTGCACAAAGATGATGGGGCTACACAATGGGCAGTAGTCTCCCATTTCATCCTATCCATAACAGCTCTCCCCAACAAAAAACCTTGATGCAGGTAAGATATGATCCTAAGACCTCTTAGTATCATCTCAAGAGTTTTTACCAATCAAACTAGTTTGAATCCAAGACTTAGGCCCTATTTGGAAAAACTCCTCAAATAGATAGAAGTGATTGAGAAGCTCTTATTCTCCACAACTTCGATTAAGTGCAACATAGGAGCTGCAAAACAAAAGATTAGCAAGTTCTTATAGCATGAATAGGGAGGGCTAGCTTTAGCCTGAAGAGCTTCTGCATAAGAAATTTCTCGGTTTTCAAGATTTCCTTTTTGTCTCACAAAAAGTAACTTGTACAAGCACTCTTCACTTCTTTTTACCACTTTAATGCTTTATTTTACATAATACTTTCACTTTTATGAACTGCTTTTAAAATAACTCCTTGCATATCAGATCTTATGTGCATGCCAAAGCATTAAGCTCTTTGGCTTTGGTCCGTCTTAACCAATAGATAAACTCTACTGGTGAAAGTGCAACAAAGACAATGAAAGGGTCAGAATTTGCAACTTTTGATTATTCTAAATCCTTGAGAAACAGAACAACACTTTCCTTGGTTATACTAGTTCTAGGACAGCAACTAGGTCATCTCTTTCACACATAAGGAGTCCACATTCTCACTCTCAATTCAATTCTTAGTCCAAGTACTATTTCTTCAATTAAGATCACTTCAAACAAATCTTTAAACGATCCTTGTCCAGCTCCCAAATTTCGGATCCTGCTAAAAATGAAAAATGTGACAACCCGTAATCTAGAATCCGAAATTAGAGAAACCCAGATAATTATTTGTTAATTTCATTCAAAATAGGGCAATATAACTTCATAAAATGATAAAATTTAAATCACAGACACAAAATTGAGAAATGGGTCAAAGTCAAAACCTGAGATTGTGAAGCAGAGACTTCAGAAGACATTAAGGAACAACAAATGGTATTGTTGTTTCTGGGTATGGATTTGGAATGAAGATGAGGAGAGAGAGATGGTCTTTCTGAAATGGGGTTGAGAAAATTGTTGAGAGATTGCAAAGGGAAAGAAGAGGTTTTCGGGTGAGGAGAGAGAAAATGAAGAGATGGTTTTTGTAGATTTGAAAGTGGAGCAATTGTTGGTTGTGAGGATAGAATCTGCATTTTCAATGCAGAAAAAGGTTTTGCTCCAAAAGCTGAGGCTTGCAGAGTCAAATCATGAGCTTCTTGAATATTTGTACGGACGCTTTTGGCCACTTGTCCTTTTTCGGATGGTCTTTTGTTTCTTGTTTGCCTTGTTCTTTGGTCGACGTCCGATGAAGGACGAGGAAGCTCGAGATTCATCGTCCAATGATCTAGCACTCTGACCCCAAAAAAAATAATAATAATAATAAATAAATAAAAATTAAATTGTGATTTTTTTATTTTGTTTTTGTTTTTTATTAAATTTTATTATTCTCATTCCTCACTCCTTACAAATTTTTGTATGGAACACGATGAGAATACGTGGCTAAAGAAATAAAATAAGGGTTTTTTATAAAAATGGGATTTTTTTAAATCAAAATTAAAAAAAATGGTGTTTTTTTGTTATTCCTAAAGTAGAGATGTCACGCTCTGTGAACGCGATATGTACTGCTTATCCCCCACCAACCGTCGAGTGTTCTCCGAAAAAAAAAAAAAAGAAAATCATGATCGCAAATCGCGCTATCTATGGCGCAATAAAAGATCGCGACATACTATACACAATCCCTTAACGATATTTTGCTTCTCCATTTAGCCATCCTGCAGTCGATTAATCAACATTCAGCCATCTCTGTGCCTGCACTATTCAATGTTCAAAAATTACATTCAACCACTACAATCAACAAACACCAAATTGTAGACAAACTATTCTGACATACTCACTAAATCCCAAAAATATCATACTTCATAAATAAAAAATAGCAAACATCCAAACTCATATAATAACACCAAACTTCATAAACATTGATCACCAAATTTCACAAACACCAAACTCTAAAAATATCAATCAATACTCCAAAAGCATCATGAGCAAACACTAACATCCATATAAATATGAAATAAAATTTATAAAATTATAATTAATAAATTTTTAAATTACAAAATTAGAATGTAATATATAAATAAATACCAATATACACAAATATAAGAAATTATACTAAGTACTACATGGAGGTCGTCCAACATTTCTACACGGCTGACGTCTAGTGGGAACTGGAATGGGAGCTGGAACTGGAGTCTGAGTACCCTCATGACTCTCGGGAAACTGAAGCGCATCAATCGTAGTATCCTCTGAATATCGACGCTGCCTCCGCCGCTGATAAACATTAAGTCGTAGAGGCTTACTCGGCTTAGTGTCGTTATGCTTCTCGAAGGCAGGTGTTTGTGTAAATGTCGGGGTGAGTGTAGGAGTCGGGTATGAATATATCTGAGTATCTATATGTTTCTCGAATGCTGACACTTGTATAAATGTCGAAGTGGGTGTAGGAGTCGGATACGAATATATCTGCGTCTCTATATGCTCCTCAAAGGCACCTGTAGCACCAGAAATAGAGGGAACGTTTGGATCAATATATCCATGTGTAGATGTCAAAGGACGATCTCTCTGAGGTGCCGTATGTCCGAAGCGTTGCAGTGTGTCCCATATGCCATCTCTGATATAAACAACTCGAGGATCCACTCCTGGGACAGTGAGGATATCAGACGCCACTAAATGGAGATCCTCGAGTCGGTAGCACTGCCAAAAGAAAAATATTTGTAAGTATAGAAACATTATGTAAAGAATAAAAGTTATATAAAATGGTAAAATATTTATGACTAACCATGAACGTCACGTCATCTGCGGTCAGTCAAAAACTCTACTGATATCGATGTGCAGGACTACCAATCAACATACGTGTGATTCGTCAATACCAATCCATGTAATCAGGTGTCATCATATTATCATCATAACACTCCTCTTCAGTCACGATATGGTATTGACGGTTATCTCATACTTGTAAGTATATCGCATGCTCTATAGTCCAATCACGATCAAATTTCTCACATCGGTCAGTGCGATATAAGTCCATATCCGTGTGTACGGGAATAAGAATATCCTACCGATAACCAAACTGTCGTAAAACTCTCTGAAGATAATAAAGCTCAACTACCTCGAAGCATATAAGAGAGACACTAGCTCGCCATATATCGTTCCTAACAAAACAATAATCAGGTAATGACCTAATGTCGGAGTAAGAATATGACATTCAGAGAAACTGAAAAAAAAAAAAAAAAAAAAACAATATGTTAGTTGGATTTCTAAATATTACAAGTAATGCTTGAGCTGACAAGGGAAAGGAAATTAACTCACCCCATAATCCCTTATATGATCAAGTTGATCCCGATATGATCATAGAACAAACTGTCTCATATGCATGTAGTTTCGAGAAATATCACAACTAATAAAAAATGATTAGACATTAAAATATATAAAGTTAAACGATATCATGGTATGTGATAAAATTAATTAATATTACATACAAAGATTCTCAAGGACCAGCCGGCATGTTTGGAGCAAGAGGTTGTGGATCGGTGGCATATCATCTAGTTGGGGTAAACATGGTCATTCTCTCCCACGCCTAGAGCTGAAAAGATATCAAAAGAAGTTAAATAAATTACATAACATTTATATAAAATTATTGATGCAAGCCAAATAAGAAATGGAGATGAAATACCTGTATAAGTAATATCGGTCCTGAAATCTATCTAACACCATCAAATGAAACCCAGCACATAGCCCTATAAAGCGTCGCTAGTGTTGCACTATCCCAATTATAACTCCCAACATAATCAAGATCTCGTAGGAGCTCCGAATATAGAAGTTTCACCATCGACCCAGACTTATCTCCCAAAAGAGTACCCAAAAACTGCATAATCCGACCTCGTGCATTAAAGTGAACGAAAGTCTGATCTGAGTTGGGCCCCAAAGGATGTGAATCAAGAAATGTGTGATCGTCCGCAACTTAAGTCGATCTCCATGAAAATCCACTGGATTAGGGTAGAAACCTAAAAGACTATGACATAAATCCTGCCACTAAGCGATAGAATGACTCCTATCTACCCCAATAACTACCTTTCCATCAACAGGCAAGCCAAAAAGGACTGAAACGCCCTGCAAAGTAATTGTGGCTTCACCAACCGGTAAGTAAAAAATGTGTGTCTCCGGTTTTCATCTCTCAACTAAGGCTGTAATTAGTGCATGATCATATTGAATATGCTCATACCTATAAACTTCGTAAAAATCCACTCGTAACAAAATCTGCTGAACTCTAACATCTAGTGGTCGAGCAACCCAAAATCCACGATCTGACTGTCACACCTCTAGCGATGTATCACTACCAGTCTTCCATATAGACTGAGACCAGTGTGAGGGTTGTAGAGTCAAAACACTAGGATCCTGTGGACCTGGGGTAAATGTCAGCTTAGAGTATTCCATTTCTATGATCACCACAAGCCATAATTCAACATTAAATATACTGATATAAAGAAGGCATGAAATAACATAAAACAGTTAATAAGTCATGAAATACAACATATAATATTCATAATTAATAAAACATCAATAATAAGTCATAAATAACAAACAACTTATACAAAAGTAAACAAATTTTGAAACTATGATAATTTCAACCTCGCCTTGCTCTTTCTTGCAACCGAACCATGTTTGGACAATGATTTTGATTATACATGTATTCTCCACAAGTTTTGCAGCGTTGAGTTTTTCTTCTATCCATTTCATTATGAATTCGCATACTGCGTGGTTTACCCAACTGATTGTTAAGACGTGAAAGATTGACGACCAAGGAGAAATGAGGAGGAGGCCAATAGTCTTTGTATAGAAGTGGATGGAACTGGCCACCATAGGTAAAATATATTGATTGACAATTATGAAATTGACTCACAAATGACGTAAATTCACGTCCCAAATCGACACAAACTCTCCACATATACGAGCAAGGATACTTGTATATAGTATATTTACCACAAGTACAGGTTGGAATATCCATGAGTACGGTATGGTTGTTTCTAACTTTCCCACCATTAAAACCAGTAACGACTTCATATTCCCCTTTTGCTCTGTTAAATAACTCACAGTGATGATATTTTGTTTTCTGCTCAACTCTAACCAATTTTCAGCCACCATTGTTGGCTATACGTTGCCTTTTTCCAGATTATTAGATGCTGCTTCTCGATTTTTGTTAGAAAAAGAGCCATAAGATACATTGTTGTTCGCACACATATAGTGATTGGTAGCTTTCTTGCACCCTACAGCACACTATCAAATGATTCCAATTGATTAGTGGTCATGTTCCCCTATCTATATCCTTCATCATAACACAACCTCCATTTATCGAGAGGAATGTCCATCAACCAATTATAAGCGGGTTAGCTCAACTCTTTCATTTGGTTCATAATAATATTAAACTTTCTAATTTGTCTTTGTCGTATTGCAATATGCATTTACTCAGTTAACGGCTTATTTTTAAATCATTTGCTAAAATTAGCTTTAATATGCCGCGTATAAAATCTGTGATACACAAATGGTGGTTGGAGTATATAATTCCTCTCTACGGCCCGTAATATTCTGGGAGCCCTATCTGATAGCAGACATACACCCTGTCGATCGCCAATCTCAAATTCTCTAAGAACCATGCCTAATTTACAATACTCTCATCATCAATAATAGCAAAATACAAAGGAAGAATATGATTAGCCGAATCAATTCCAACAACAATCAAAATTTTCTCCCTATATCTCCTGTACTGGAATGTCCCATCAACACTAATCACAGGCTTACAATGTTTAAATGTATCAATGCATGGTTTGAAGGTCCAAAAAACTAAGTTAAAAACTCGATCAGTAGCCCCCTAAAAGTTCATTAAACCTCCAATCAACGACAATTCCAAAATTGCTCATTTGCACAGCAGCTATAAATTGGGGCAACGATGTGTATGATGTCTCCCAATTACCATACACCATTTCTATAGATTTCCAACCCCCTATGCAAGCTTTCTTGTACGACAAATCTACTCCATACTCCATCATGTCATGTACTACATCACACAGTTTATAATCAACATTCTGTTTTATGTGACTCTTGATAAGACGACCCACCATATTAGAGTCTACATTAGGATGATCTCCCGCAGGCATTCGAGGAAAACAAGTATGTTTTGCATTCAACCTTGTGATTTCCCAAATGTTAAACTTGTTTTTCAATCTTGCCCGAACATGCCACAAACAGTTGTTCTCATAATAGAAAGAACACCCCACAAACTACATATGTTGATTACTTTTATGAACTTTAAAATATTGATAATGTGCAAAATTATTGATTTTATTGTTATTATTATATATTAATTTTGCATTGACTAGTGCTCTAATAATTGGTTTTATTGAATTTTCATTTTAGGAGATTGAGTTTGAAGATGTGGAGTACATTGGGCTTAATGAAGCAATTTTGAAGTTAATTGGGTCAAGACACTTTATTGAGTTTTGAAGAAGATGAGATTGAATTTTAATTCAATATTTTAGTAGTATTTTTATTTTTAGTAAAATCTGTTTTTTTTTAGTAGGAGTGAATTTTTGTAATCTCCTAAATTTTGGAGAGTCCTAGTTAAATTAGAAGTAGGGCAAAAAGAGACAAAGGTCAATATATATTCTTAACAAAAGCACACACACACGGGACGCCCCCTTTCTTATTTTTATTCCACAAGGCTGCCTCCCTTTTTATTCATTCCACACACGGCTGCAGGAGGGAAGCCATTCATTCCATACACAAGAAGCTGCTGCATTCTTTGAGGAGAGAAAGCAAAGGACGACTACAAGGGTCACTCTCTCCATTTAGATTTTTTTCTTTAGGAATATATTTTCTTTTTCTAATTTTGATTATCTTGTGATAATACTTATCACCATGTGTGACTAATTTTTATTTCTGATTCAAGGGGAATTTTAATCGATTGTTCTTCATTGTGAGGTTATGTTTTTAATTTAATTTCTTGTCTTTTATTCAAGTATTCATTGATTCTTGATTTAATTTTTAGGAAAACCTAATATTGGTTAATCTGACAATTTAATTCAATATTAGTTTTTTCATTGCTATCCAGGAATTCAGTGATCCGTAATTGTCATGAACGAATAGTACAAGTAGTAACTAGGTTATTTTGTTATGGGTCTTTTACCGGTATTCAATTGACCTAGGGAATCAATGGAACAAAATTGAGTAATTGCGGCTATCCCAATTATTTATATTTTGGTTTAACTATTTTCACAGAACGTAATGCTATCATTATATTGATATAGAACGTTATCGTGCCCAGTCGGTTAATGATAAGTTTCGATTGGATGCTGGGTTTGGTCGATTAAATTAGGAAAACGCACGATCTATTACGGCTATTCTAATAGATCTAAAGTTAAATGCTTGAATCGCAAGAATAATATTTTTAACCAATGATCAATAAGACAATCGAATATATGAATCCTTGGATCGGAGTTTTGTGAATTGATTCTTTTCCTTAAATTTTAGAATTTGCATTGTTGATTTGTTTCTTATTTTTAGGTTATTAATTTTTATTCGGTAATTATTATTTTAACAATTTATTTAGAAACCCCCCCAATTTTATTTTTAATATCAGCTAGGAGATTAAGTTAATTAGTTCCCTTGGGATTCGACCAGGTAACCACTATTGCTACAGTTTGTTGCATTGGGGGAAATCAGTATTAATTTGAGGGTTTCGACAACCCGACCAAATTTTGGCGCCGTTGTCGGAGAACTATTTTAATTTCTTAGTTGTGTTTTATTAATTGTTTTGCTGACCTCTTTTATTTTATGACCCGTTCTTCTCAAGGAAGTGAATTAGAATATATTCCTAAAATTAAGAAAACTGCTCGCCGATTGAGAAATGAGGCCAGACAGAGGAAAGGTAAGTTGCGTCGAAGACAAAATTTTAACATTGATTTGACAATTTATGACAGGTCTATTTTTGAAGAAGAAGAAGAAAAGATGGCCGATCGTGAGAGAACCTTGAAGGAATTGGCTGCACCAAATCTGAATCAACAACCCTTGTGTATCGAATACCCAAATCTTGAGGTAGCTTTCGAACTTAAATCTGGTTTGATTCATTTACTTCCTATTTTTTGTGGTCTTCCAAGTGAGGACCCACATAAACATTTGAAGGAATTTCACGTTGTTTGTTCGAGTATGAAACCTCAAGGTGTGACCGAAGAACAGATTAAGCTGAGAGCCTTTCCCTTTTCCCTAAAAGAAAAGGCAAAAGACTGGTTGTACTATTTACCTCCGGGTTCGATCAATACATGGAATGGGATGCAGAGATTATTTTTAGAAAAATTTTTCCCTGCATCTAGGGCTGCCAACATTCGAAAGGAGATATGTGGGATCAGACAGATTAGTGGAGAGACGCTGTATGAGTACTTCGAGAGGTTCAAACAACTCTGCACTAGCTGTCCACATCATCAAATACCGGAACAGCTCTTGATACAATATTTCTATGAAGGACTTCTACCCATGGATAGGAGTATGGTAAATGCGGCTAGCGGAGGAGCATTAGTAAATAAAACACCTGAAGAAGCCAGACAATTGATCACAAATATGATATAAAATTCTCAACAATTTGGGTTAAGAACGGATGGAGTTACAAAACGTGTCAATGAGGTAAGTCATTCTCACCTTGAAAATCAAATTTCTGAATTGACTGCTTTGGTTCGTCAGATGGCTGTAGGACAAATACATGCAACCAAAGTCTGTGGCATATGCTCGATACCTGGACATCCTACGGATATGTGTCCATCTCTGCAAGAAGATTCTACTCATCAAGCAAATACGGATATGTGTCCATCTCTGCAAGAAGATTCTACTCATCAAGCAAATGCGGAGGATTTCCTGACCAACCTCAAAGGAAGTACGATCCATATTCTACTCATTATAATCCTGGTTGGAGAGATCATTCAAACCTGAGTTATGGCAATCAAGGAGGACAGACAAGATATCCTCCTCAGCAATTCAATGGGCCAACACAAGCATCGACACAATCATCTAATTCAGGTATGTCCCTAGAAGATATTGTGAAAGCTCTCGCGACTAACACCCAACAATTTCAACAGGAAACGAGAGCTAGCATTTAAGACTTGGGAAATCAAATCACACAGCTAGCCACTTCAATTAGCAATTTGGAGGCTCGAAATTCAGAAAAATTACCTTCACAAACGGTAGTAAACCCTAAGGAAAATGCTAGTGCAATGGTGTTGAGGAGTGGAAAAGAAGTGCAATCCAAACCGCCATCACCCAAAAAGAGGAATGAAAAGAAAGACGAAGAGGAAAAAGCTGAAGTAGCCAATGAAAATCCAATCAAGGTAAATTCCGATTCTCTTTTGCATACGAGTTCTAACAATGTTGAACCACCTTTCCCAAGCAGGTTTGAAAGATCCAGGAAGGAAGACTATGAAAAGGAGGTTTGGGAAACTTTCAAAAAGGTAGAAATAAACATACCTTTGTTGGACGCCATCAAGCAAATACCCAAATATGCAAAGTTTTTGAAGGAACTATGCACAAACAAGAGGAAGATGAGAGGTGATGAGAAAATAAGGGTGGGGGAGAATGTGTCTGCTGTCATCAAGAGATCCCTACCCGAGAAATGTTCGGATCCAGGTATGTTCACTTTACCCTGTGTTATTGGTTTGAGAAAATTTGAACGTGCTATGCTAGATTTAGGAGCATCAATCAATGTCATGCCATATTCTATCTATATTGCTCTAAATCTAGGTCCTTTAAAGGAAACTAAAGTGATTATTCAATTAGTTGATCGTTCTGTTGTGTATCTGGAAAGAGTTGTTGAAGATGTTTTGGTGCAGGTTAACGAGTTAATTTTTCCAGCAGACTTTTACATTTTGAAAATGGATGAAGACACCATTACAAATTCAGCACCACTACTATTGGGAAGACCATTCATGAGAACGGCAAAAACAAAGATTGACGTGGATGAGGGTACACTCTCTGTAGAGTTTACGGCGAGATTGTGAAATTCAATATTTTTGAAGCAATAAGGTACCCGAATGAATGTCATTCGATTTGTTCTGCTAATGTCATTGATTCGATTGTGCAGGAATTTTTTGAAGAAGAAAATGACACAAATCGTGCATTGGACATTCAATTCAATACCAAGGAAGAGACGGTCGAGACTTGTGAAAATTTAGAGTCAATATTGGAACAACAACCAAGGTCTTGGAATTCGAGTACCATACTTCCTATTTCTTATAAGAAAATGTTACCTTCTGTTTTGCAGGCTCCAACATTGGAATTGAAGACCTTGCCGGATCATCTTAAGTATGTGTACTTAGGTGATAGAGAGACCTTGCCCGTTATTATAGCAAGAGAGTTGACGGAAGAGCAGGAAAATCGGCTTCTACAAGTTCTAAAAGAGCACAAGACAGCAATCGGTTGGACCTTAGCCAATATAAAGGGTATTAGTCCCTCAATTTGCATGCATCGAATCCTTTTGGAAGAGGACACTAAACCAGTAAGGGAATCACAAAGAAAGCTAAATCTAATCATGAAAGAAGTGGTGATGAAGGAAATTCTCAAGCTTTTAGATGAAGGCATAATTTATCCAATTTCTGACAGCAAGTGGGTGAGTCCAATCCATGTGGTACCAAAGAAAACAGGGATCACGGTGGTAAGAAATCAAGACAATGAGTCAACCCATGCGAGTCCAAAATGGTTGGCGAATGGTCATTGATTTTAGGAAGCTCAATTTAGCCACTAGAAAGGATCACTTTCCTTTACCCTTTATTGATCAAATGTTAGAAAGATTAGCCGAAAAATCATTCTTTTGTTTTCTTGATAGTTTTTCAGGTTATTATCAAATCGTTATTGCACAATAAGATCAAGAGAAGACTACATTCACATGTCCATTTGGGACGTTTGCTTATAGAAGGATGCCTTTCGGTCTATGCAATGCCCCAGGTACATTTCAACAGTGTATGTTAAGCATTTTTTCTGAATATATTGAGCATTGCATTGAGGTCTTTATGGATGATTTCACGGTTTACGGTGACTCGTTTGATAGTTGTTTAGAGCATTTGATCAAAATTCTGAAAAGATGCATGGAAACGAACTTGGTTTTGAATTATGAAAAATGTCATTTCATGGTGGAGGAAGGCATAGTGCTAGGACATGTGAATTCTTCTAGAGGTATTGAAGTAGATAAGGCAAAGGTTGACTTGATTAAGAGCTTACCTTACCCTACAAATGTTAGGGAAATTCGTGCTTTTCTTGGACATGCAGGTTTTTATTGCAGGTTTATTCAGGATTTTTCAAAGATTGCATTGCCATTATCCAAGTTGCTTCAGAAAGATGTACCTTTCGAATTTGGGATAAAATGCAAGGAAGCCTTCGACAAGCTTAAAAACCTGTTAACTATTGCACCAATCATTCAACCACCTGATTGGAATTTACCTTTTGAGATCATGTGCGATGCAAGCAATTTTGTTGTGGGAGAGGTTCTTGGCCAGCGGATCGATAAGAAGAATCACGTCATTTACTACGCTTCAAGGACATTGAATGCTGCTCAATGCAACTACACTACCACTAAAAAAGAGCTCTTAGCCATTGTTTTTACTTTAGATAAATTCAGATCTTATTTACTTGGTTCTAAGGTAGTTGTGTATTCTGATCATGCAGCTTTGAAGTATCTTTTGGCGAAAAAGGAGTCAAAACCCAGGTTGATACGGTGGATTCTCTTGTTGCAAGAGTTTGATTTGGAAATCAAGGATCGAAGTGGAGCTAAAAATTCGGTAGCTAATCATCTAAGCAGGTTAGTAAAGGAAGAAGATCCTCTACCAATTTCTAAAACTTTTCCAGATGAACAACTATTTCACTTGAAAGGTATTACCCCCTGGTATGCAGATATTGTGAATTATTTGGTTACACACATCTTGCCTAATGATCTTAGTAAGTCAAGGAAGGATAAAATTCGATATGAGGCAAAATATTATGTGTTGGATGAGCCTTATTTATGAAAATTTTGTTCTGATCAAATAATTAGGAGATGTGTCCCAGAGAATGAACATAGATCCATTTTAGCATTTTGTCATAGCTATGCTTGTGGGGGACATTTTGGACCAAGGAGAACTGCAATGAAGGTTTTAGATAGTGGGTTATATTGGGAGACCTTGTTTAAGGATGCTTATTTGTTTTGTAAAAATTGTGATAAATGCCAAAGGACAGGAACTTTGTCTCATATGAATGAGATGCCCCAAACTCTCATTCTTGTTTGTGAAATATTTGATATATGGGGTATTGATTTTATGGGTCCATTCCCTTCGTCTTGTGGTTATGCTTACATTCTTTTGGCTGTTGATTATGTATCAAAATGGGTGGAAGCAAAGGCCACCAGGACTGATGATTCTAAGTCTGTTGTAGGTTTTATCAAGACTAATATTTTCAGCAGGTTTGGGATTCCTAGAGCCATCATAAGTGATCAAGGGAGTCATTTTGTAATCGAGCAATCGAAACATTAATGAAGAAATATGGGGTACATCATCGGATCGCTACGACATACCATCCTTAGACAAATGGACAAGCCGAAGTTTCTAACCGTGAAGTTAAATCCATTTTAGAGAAGATAGTCAATCCGGGACGAAAGGATTGGAGTTTACATCTAGATGATGCACTATGGGCTTACCGAACAGCTTTCAAAACGCCAATAGGGATGTCTCCTTATAGGTTTGTTTTTGGAAAATCCTGTCATTTACCGGTGGAAATTGAGTATAAGGCATATTGGGCAATCAAACGTTGCAATATGAAGATGGATGAGGCCGGTGAGTTAAGAAAATTACAACTACAAGAACTTGAAGAGTTGAGATTGGAAGCCTATGAGAACTCGAGGATTTATAAAGAGAAAACCAAACTATTTCACGATAGTATGATCTTAAAGAAACAATTTGCGATGGGGCAAAAAGTGCTTCTATATAATTCTCGACTCAAACTCATGCCAGGTAAGTTGTGTTCTCGTTGGATTGGTCCATTTGTTGTCACTAATGTGTTTTCTCATGGTGCAGTGGAAATCAAAAGCCTTGACACAAATAAGGTTTTCAAAGTGAACGGGCATAGGTTGAAGATATCTCACAATGACATGGAGATTTCTTCAATGTTGGACATTACATTGCAGTCTCCAAATTATTCGTCCGACTGAATCAATCATGAAGACCGTCGAGCATAACGACGTTAAAATAATTGCGCTTGTTGGGAGGCAACCCAAAATTTTTAAGAGTTTGATTTAATTTTCTATTAGTTTGATTTATTTAATTTTAAGTGTTATTTATCTCTTCTCTTATTTTTTTTTTTTTTTTGCAGTTGTTCAGCAATTTTCTCAAGCCAAGTCTCAAATGGAGTGATATTCAGAATTCAGCCAGAAGCAGTTATTCTCTCAGGAGATGATCACGCGGTTGCTGAATGGGGTGTCAAAATTTGGGCAGAAGCACTCCTTCTCTCAGGAGATGATCACGCGATATTGGGTATTGTCAAAAAAAAAAAAAAATATAGGGGAAGGGTCGAATGGGAGCAGAGAGAGAACACTTCCTTCCTATCGCTAATCTCTCTCTCGATTCTCCTACGAATCCTTTGAAATCGCCCCCTTCAATCGTCTCCCCACATCCATCAATTGCGACCTTGAATTGTTCCATTCAATCAATCAATTGCAACTTTCACTCATCAATCATCAACCTTCGAAACCCCTTTCGAAGAACCCTAAAACACTGTCGTCGTCTTCATAATTTTTTTTTGGCCGAAACCCTAATCGTTCCCCATTTTGGGTATTCTCGATTTGGGTCTCCAAATTCGATCGCAAAGAATCCCTAGCCTTTGTTTCGTTTGAATCAAAACAATAATCACCTTTGCTCAATCCCCTTTCGTTATTCTTTCGATTGAAGCTTTCGGTTCATTCCTCTGCATCTTCACTCCCTTTCGATTAAAATTTCGAAACCCTTTCGAAATTGCGTCTAACTGCTTTGTTCCATTTTCAGAAACCTATTATTCTTCGTATTCCACTTTCTTCCACTCTCTGTACACAACCTGTTCGATAAAAAGCCCCAACCAACTCAAGCTTCCACAAATCTTCACGCAACGGTTTCTGTATTTCTTATTCCTCTATGGGAAAGAAAAGGGTGGCAGAGCATCGGTATGGCCTTAGAGCACGTGCTTCATCTTCCATTGAAGGTTCATCTTCACAAGCGCAAATCGCAGACCCTAGTGGCGAGCCAATATCTCTTTCTTCAGATGACCAACCATCTCCCTCTGCTAATTCCTCTATGCATTCCTCTCCTCCAACCGCTGAAGACCTTCCGCAGCAGCAAGAACCAATTCAAAGACCTCGAATGCTGCTACCCAGGACTGAATCTTCACACAAGAAGCCGCGAGTGATGCTTCCTCGGTCGACTGCAACTTCATCCAATGCTACTCAGTTGACTGCAGGACCACCAATGGAACCTGCAGAGTTCCCAATTGCACCTACCGAGCCACCATCTGCTCACCAAGAGCTCCCAACACCTTCGAGCAGACCCAAATCAAGATCTCGCATAGCCAAGGGCAAATCCATACTACCTCCTACTCCGCTGAAGTTGGGCGGACACCTCAAGTTTTATTCTGTTGAGCACAAGCGCAAGTATTCAGATATCTCCTCCCGAACTATTATTCCCTGCAAATCTTTTCATATTCCTACTTTAGAATCTCTGGACCTTCTTGAGAACATACAGAGTTATTTATCTGCAATTGATTGGAGTGCGTATTTGAATTTGTCTTATCCTGCATTTAGAGAATTGACTTGTGAATTTTACACTACATTTCGGTTTGACAGCACTGCACATTGGACTGTGAGCACCCCAGGTCTCATAGAATTTCGTTTGATGAATCGTGCATTTCATTTTTCTTTGACTCAGTTTAATGAGGCCCTAGGGTTTTCAATTGACCACTCTGATTCCTCAAGCTGTGACTACACTTCACATTTTAATTCCTATTATTCACGTATTTGGTCTGAATTGACTACTGACCCTCAAAATATTGATCCTAGTCACTCTAAGAGCCACTACCTTAGAGATCATGCATTGCAACTCATTCATCGGTTTTTAGCTTTTAGTTTTTCTGGCAGGAATGCTAGTTCAGCCGTATGCTCGAAACCTGAATTGTTTTTCCTATGGTCAATGACCCAAAACCAAAAGATAAATTTTGGTTATTGGTTGGCCACTCAATTTCGGAGCGTTATGTCATCTTCTGCTAGACCATTGATTTTAGGCTCTTTGATTACTCACTTGGTTATTAATTTGAAGGTTTTGGACTTGGGTAATCACAATATGAACATTGCTTGTCCTGCTGAACCATTAGATTTTGATTGCCTCATTCGCATGGGTGTTGTGTACAAATTCAATGGTGTCTATCACTTTACCTCACCGGGTGACACCCGGTCGAGAGTTCCCTCTTCTTTTGCAGGTTCCTCCGATGCTGCACGATCATCTCCCTCCCTTTCCTTAGCTCAAATAGTGCAAGACATGCAGCGACACATCTCTCAAATGGAGCAAAACATTCAAGCCCTCGCGGATTTTGTAGGATTTCAACTTCCATTCCCGCCATCACCTTAGGAGAGTTCTCTCTCTTTTCTTCATTGTTTTCATTTTTAGCATTTCATTCTTCCGTTAGTTTTTTTTTTTTTTTTACTTTCCGCATTATGCCTAAACGTCTTCTTTTTGCTTTATTGAGGACAATGCAGCATTTAGGTGTGGGGGAGGAATTCATGAATCCATGTCATCTCTCTATTTTCTTTCAAATTCCATACTCTTTTGATTTTCATCTGAAAATGATTTTTGAGTTAGCATTCATTATTGATTTGAGTTGGAATCCATGAAAGAGGCAAGTGTGATTAGTTGTATTTTGGATAAAAATTGTTTTAAGCATCCTATTGACTGTGACGATTGAATTAGATACAAATGTGCAAGATTCGATACAATATTACACACTTTTGTGAGCATTTGAGCCTTGAGAGCATATAATCATTTTTGCTTTAATTTTTTTCATGAGTGGGCATCAATCATAGTGTGTTTATTCTAAAACTTGCTTTGTAATGCTTTTCAAGATCACGTTCATGAATTCATGTATTAATATGATGGGGGCAATTAGGTTTACACACTTTATCTATCTTAAAAAAGACCTTCCCGTGCATACTTATTCCGTAGTGAACCAAATTGAGCTTTTATCCATTTTTCTTTGATTATAACCTCACAAATTGACACACAGCCTTCTTTTTACGCTTAATCTTCTTTTTGGCCCTTATATCAAAGAAGCATGTGTTAGGGCTTGAATGGATGGGAATTTGTAAAGGAAATGGGATAATTTTATGTTGGGGAGTATTTTTAGAAATTTGTTCATTCGATTTACGAGATTTGTATATGCACTACATGTTCTTCCTTGAGATTGATATTCGATTGTTCTCTCTATAAAAAAAAAAAAATAGAAAAAAAAAACGAGAGAGAAGAGAAAAGTATTCAGAAATATGATCGATGAATGATAAGGTCTTGATTGAATCATTTTTCTTGGGTTGATTGTACTTCATGTTATGGGATGAGTTGATAGTATGAATATTTTGAAATTTTTGACATGCTTCTTTGGTATACATTACACATCATTTTTACCTTTTCCCTATCCATACCTAAGCCAAGTTACAACCCATATAAAGACCCCAGGATTTTTGTTCTGAATTCATATATTCAGTGGTGAAGATTTGATTAATAAGCAAACTTATGGTAATAGCATACTATGCGTTGATTTTGAGAGTTATTGATAAATTCCCTTTAAACACTTGAGTGCATAGAGCGATTTCCTTGTGAGGGTAACAGATCTTGTTGCATTGAATTCTGATGATATTGTTGAGTCTATTGGGATGCCTATATGTTTTCTTTTAAAGTTATACAAGCTATGATTACTTGCTCTCTGGATTGTGGTTCTGATTTGAATATTTCAATGTGTGCTGCTTGAGGTTGTTGGATGTTGTAATGAAGGAGGGGAAGGAGTGAAGAGGAAAATGGTTGTGTGACATTGGGATAGAGAATGCTTGAGGACAAGCATTGGTTTGGTGTGGGGGAATTTGATAATGTGCAAAATTATTGATTTTATTGTTATTATTATGTATTAATTTTACATTGACTAGTACTCTAATAATTGGTTTTATTGAATTTTTATTTTAGGAGATTGGGTTTGAAGATGTGGAGTACATTGGGCTTAATGAAATAATTTTAAAGTTAATTGGGTCAAGACACTTTATTGGGTTTTGAAGAAGAGGAGATTAAA
Source organism: Dillenia turbinata (assembly GCA_037126225.1). Lineage (NCBI taxonomy): Eukaryota > Viridiplantae > Streptophyta > Magnoliopsida > Dilleniales > Dilleniaceae > Dillenia > Dillenia turbinata. Next base: position 22,208,846 of record JBAMMX010000013.1, read on the forward strand.
TTTTAATTCAATATTTTAGTAGTATTTTTATTTTTAGTAAAATCTTTTTTTTTTTTAGTAAGAGTGAACTTTTATAATCTTCTAAATTTTGGAGAGTCCTAGTTAAATTAGAAGTAGGGCAAAAAGGGACAAAGGTCAATATATATTCTTAACAAAAGCACACACACAGAGGACGCCCCCTTCCTTATTTTTATTCCACAAGGCTACCTCCCTTTTTATTCATTCCACACACAGCTGCAGGAGGGAAGCCATTCATTCCATACACAGGAAGCTACTGCATTCTTTGAGGAGAGAAAGCAAAGGATGGCTACAAGGGTCACTCTCTCCATTTAGATTTTTTTCTTTAGGAATATATTTTCTTTTTCTTATTTTGATTATCTTGTGATGATACTTATCACCATGTGTGGCTAATTTTTATTTCTGATTCAAGAGGAATTTTAATCGATTGTTCTTCATTGTGAGGTTATGTTTTTAATTTAATTTCTTGTCTTTTATTCAAGTATTCATTGATTCTTGATTTAATTTTTAGAAAAACCTAATATTGGTTAATCTGACAATTTAATTCAATATTAGTTTTTCCATTGCTATCCAGGAATTCAGTGATCCGTAATTGTCATGAACGAATGATACAAGTAGTAACTAGGTTATTTTGTTATGAGTCTTTTACCGGTATTCAATTGACCTATGGAATCAATGGAACAAAATTGAGTAATTGCGGCTATTTCAATTATTTATATTTTGGTTTAACTGTTTTCACAGAACGTAATGCTATCATTATATTGATATGGAACGCTATCGTGCCTAGTCGGTTAATGATAAGTTTCGATTGGATGCTGGATTTGGTCGATTAAATTAGGAAAACGCACGATTTATTACGGCTATTCTAATAGATCTAAGGTTAAATGCTTGAATTGCAAGAATAATATTTTTAACCAATGATCAATTAGACAATCGAATATATGAACCCTTGGATCGGAATTTTGTGAATTGATTCTTTTCCTTAAATTTTAGAATTTGCATTGTTGATTTGTTTCTTATTTTTAAGTTATTAATTTTTATTCGGTAATTATTATTTTAACAATTTATTTAGAAACCCCCCCAATTTTATTTTTAATATCAGATAGGAGATTAAGTTAATTAGTTTCCTTGGGATTCGACCTGGTAACCACTATTGCTACAGTTTGTTGCATTGGGAGAAATCAGTATTAATTTGAGGGTTTCGACAACCCGACCAAATATCTGTATTGCCACATGGACAAACACTTTACAGCATGCTGAACTCTCTCTTTGGAATTGAAAATCATCCCGATTTGTAACTCCGAAGTGTGATTATCATCCCATATAAGACGGTTAAAGTCATTATAATTATCAACCATCATGTCCCCTTCCCCCATACTATATAGAAATGAGATGTCTTATTCCTCTTCATCCACTCTATATTCTTCATCTACAACATTCTGATCATCATAAGTTTCACAATCCGATTCATCATCAACAAATGTATTCATAGGATCTGTCTCCTGCTCCTGATAAGGCATATTAGAACTAGGCTCTCCAAATTTATTTGTCATACGCATAACTGATTCACGAGGAGCATTCAATGCAACATCATCGGAAATAAATGCCCCATACTATAACCATTCATCTCCAACATTCACATTTGTCAACATTTCAGTATAGGATCCAAAATTTGTCACGCTTCCGAATGAACTAACTCCAATTCCACCAAATGAACTGTCTGGGTCTCTCCTAAGGAATTGGTGCATCAATAGTAATATTTATAATTGGTTCATTCTCTAAGAAAAGTTTAACTGATGACAAACCCGATATATATCTAGGCAGTGACAACACCTCCAGTAAAAAATCAGCCTCTACCGGTAATACACAATATGAAAGAGAATTATCAGACCAAAGAGGATATCTACATGAAACATTCAGTTTGAATTGTCTAGAATCAATCCTACATTTCTAATGCAATACATTTATAAACTCCTCCCATCCAATATTGTTACGAATTACAACACTCGTTTTAGGTCCAACACTATACCGATACTCATTTTCAGGTCCACCAATTTGACCCCCCAATAAAGCATTAGTCTCACACAGTTATCAGTAATCTTCCTTCAAATATCATAAAAATTACAATAAATATCAGCATTAGCATCAATATCGATAAACAAACAAGATAAACATTCATAATATTTATAGTAACTTATATAAATATAAGTATCAACATGAATATCATAAAAATCAGAATGCACACGGTTATTAGTTATCTTCCTACAATAACTAGCATTAATAACATTGCAATAACCATAATCCTAACATCTTAACATCATAGACGAGTAGAGCCAATGACCATTATGACCTAATATAATATTTTTTAACATCAAAACATCGCATGATTATCTCAACAACCGAATAGAGATAAAATCCTAACCCTAATCTTAACCCTAGCCCTAACCCTAACCCTAACCCTAATTTGTCCAATTCTCTAGGAAATTAATATTTTATTCTACCTGCATTGGTTGTACAACAAGGGTCTCTTTTTATTTGCAATTGCACATACAAATAACATGATAAATAATCTAGGACTATCCAAATAAAAGTAAATATGTCAAGATCACCCTAGTGGAGGTGCAATTAATCAATGGAATGAAATGCATAGATCATGTGATGGGAGAGAGAACCAAAAAAGTGCATGTTCTGGTGAAGCTTTCGAAGAGGACAAGAGAATGAAACAAAGTGCATGCTGTGGTCTTACCTTCCCAAGATAGAAATGAAGCTTTGATGTTGCAAGAACCAAGTTGAGGGAGCACAAGCTAAGTCGCAAAAGGTAGATGAGAGAGAGAAGCGGATCGCGCAAGCAAGAGGAGTACAAGCTAAGTCACAAAAGGGGGAGAGAACAAGCAGATTACGCAAGCAAAAGTGTTGTGTTCGTGCAGATATAGAGGCTATGTCGCGCTCTGGGTTCGCGCAAGTTAAGTCGCGAACCCAGAGTGCGCAGCCTATTGCGCAATCTGGGATCGCGCAACCTTGACCCCTTTTATTTTGCGATTACTCGGCAGTTAAATAGTGTATGACCACAGGGCGGGATGAACAGTGTATGTCGCGCTCACAGAGCACAATATCTCTATTTTGGGAAAGAAAAAAAAAACCAGCCTAATTTTTTAGTTTTGAATTAAAAAAACCTTATTTTTGTAAAAATCCCAAATAAAATAAGTGGACCAGATATAATTGGATTTTTGGCTAAAATGTATTTTTATTTTTAAATTTTTATTTTTTTATTGCAATAAATTTTTAGATTTAGAACCTATTGAGGTCGAACAAAAAGTTTTATTTTTTTTTTAAATTAAACTCCTACTTACATAATTTAGAAAAAAAAAAAAAGGAAAAAGAAAGAAATATTTTTTTTCCTTCAAAATTGTAGAGTCCTGCATTTATGTGAAAGGATGATATCATTTGAAAACAATCTGTACATAAAATGATTCCAATTCCACTATGTTTAGATTTTAATTAAAATGAAAGATGAGAAAAATGGAGTCAAAAATTGCCTCTTTGTATATAAACACCGGTCACAAAATAAAACTAACATGTTTGATTAATGCCCATAAATTTAGTAATAAAACACTAAACTCTCTTTATCAAAATCTTAAATTCGAATTCTGAGAATAGAAAAAATAAAAATAAAAAAATTTATCTTTAAATTAGGTCCCAACTATTCAAAACAGATTAATCAAATTTTCGAATAGTGATAGCCAAGTATTAAAAAAAAGATAATAAAACTAACATAGTCGTGATTAGATTCCTGGAAGAGCCTTAAGAAATTGTATATTTGGCATTAAAAATTCTTAGGTAATGATGGTTTAAAACTTTAACATTAATGTGGAACACATTGAAAAGTCCAAATGCCTTTGTCCTGATCCACTAATTTTGACACATGATAACAAACATAAGCTTGAGCACAACCTGACCCGAGCATAAATCTAGGCCCAACTTGAGTATTATGATGTCATGTGATAAATTGCTATTTGTCGTGATCAAATGGTCATACTACTGTATGATGATTGAGTTGCCCACCAATCATTCGATCACGGAATTCTTAAAATATTAATATATGTTAATAAAATAGTCATAAAAGATAATAGTAAGTCCAGAACACATGAGCCACATTATACACATAATCTCAAATTTGAAAATTTTGGGTTTGAAACACCCAATGCGTGCTGGTTGCTACCAATTCAGATGATTCAAATAGGATAATTTGTTTCCACAGATGATTAATGTTTCACTTAAAAGATACATGTGATTTACAAAACAATTGCAACACAATGCGGAGAAATCATCACTGCAATTTCAGGATGCTTCACAGTGTCTTCCACTGACCATGACATCAAATTCTGCACAAAGTAGAGCTTTACTCTTAGATTGTTCAAGGCAGTTTCCGAAATTAGATAATTTTTGGTTCCTGTAGACTTAAATATGAAAGAAAAATCGGGGAAGAGCCTCAAGTCACCCATGTGAAGACAGCTTCACAATATGACTTCTACATGAGTTTGGCTATTTTTTTCCAAGCAGAACCAGAGAAGACCGTAAGTACATGGAAGCACTCGTTTGGGCTGTGTCAGAAAGCGAAAGATACAAAGAATGGTGACTCAGCTAAACCCCACTTTGGCTGAGTAGCACCTTCTCACACACGTGCTTCGAGAACACCCCCTCTTTACTTCGAAGACTGAAGAAGTCCTTGTGACTGTTCTTATGCTGAATATATATGAATCCACCTTGTCCACTTGTAGTGCTTTTCTTCTTGGACTGTTCTTATGCTGAATTTATATGAATCCACCTTGTCCACTTGTAGTGCATTTGTTTCTTTCTTTTTTTTTTTTGGAAAGCTAAGCTTTCATTTCCCTCCAAATACTCTAATTCAATTGATTTAACTCATTGACATGACCAGGAGAGAGTTCACAGTCCTAGTCTTTTCGTGATCTTCCATGCTAGAGAAGAGAATGCACTTGGATTCCTCGAGTTTCAAGGGTTGGTCTTCTTTGTTAGCTATGGAACACATCCATCATTATCAGAATACATTAGTTTATTCCCCTGATCAAGGCGCAAATGACCCTTTAGGTCAATGTTTATGTCTCACTATAATGGTAGGGTTGCAAGCGGTCATTCGCCATGTGATGCTTGAAATTTTTGGCTGTATGTGGCCATACGGTTCAACGAAAGCAACTTTTTATGTTATTTCATTGATCATTTCGCCTATTCGCATCCAACAACACTCCACTGGCCCCAAAACCTTAGAACTATGAACAAGTTGTCGGTTTGAAACTAGAGATAGCAAACTAGACAAACTTAATATCACAATTGCATGTCTGAAGAGTGTCGTATGTAAGCAGTTTTATCTCTGGTAGCAATGAGGCTATTTTCGTGCCACATTCTATTGGAACCACACATTTCATTGTAGGGTTAAAATATGTTTGGATTCGATTTCACAGAGCTCAGAGCTGTTGTTTTTCTATAGATGGTTAATTATTTCAAAGAGAAAAGACAGGTACTGCAAAGTGTTAAGAATGGGTCCATCTTGATCTCTTTGAGATGGATTCAACAATATCCCAATGCATTAAAGGAAATATGAAAGTGGTTTTAAATTTTCTAAAAGTGAACTCTAATCAAACGCGTGAACGCTGTCTCCTTGAAGCTGCTACAAAAAGAACAAGAATTGATTGGTTAAGAGCATAGAAAAATTGTCTTAGCTTCACGAAAATTAAAAGAAGGGGGGCCTAATTAGATGCAGTTTAAGTGGCAGACATCCACAGTAAGCAGTAGGTGTGATCGTGGAAAGGAAAGCTCTGGTGGGTAAGCTCTATGATTGCTTATTTTTGCAACTTTCTATGATCACTTCTCAATTTTGACATGGACAGAGTTTAAATTACTTAAACAAGAGAAAATGTCCATGGTAGCTTTGCAAGTTTTGAGTGAGAATTTCAATTGAAAATTGATGGTTAAAAAGTAGAATGCACAGAAACTTTTCCCAATATGAAAGCTTTAAAAGAGATTCTGAAATAGTCTTAACTCTTTCCTCTTCTAAGGCAGTCAAGATCTTCTCATTTCAAATGGAAAAAACTATTGTACAAATTTCTTGGCTGATTCATCTAAACTCTCAGACTAAAACCTTTTCATGTGAACACTTTGAAAAGGTTAGAAGCGCTAATGGAATTAGGAGCTGCAAGTTGGAGGGTCTTGAGTCAATGAAAATAAAGAATTCCTTGGAACTTTGTGCAAGGATGTGCAGAATTTGAGTCTTCACAGCCCACCAAACCTGTTTTTCTGGTGAATTTGAATTGACCATGGGCATTGTTGGTATCTTCTTGGTTTGAGGAAGGAGAGGTTGTTGATGTAGAAGGAATTGAAAGTGGTGGGATTTCAATGAAATTCAATTGGGGAGGAGGGATTTGCCATTGAGGGAGTGGACCGGCTAGCATGAGTGTTTGAAGAAGAGGCCCTGCATCCATCACTGCTTGCAAGAACTTCCCCTTTTCTGGTAATGGCTTCTTTGGTATTAACTCTTGAGTGTCTTGCAGAAGTAGCGGATTCGCTTGTTGTAGTTGCATTATTTGGTCTTGGCTTGGTGATGATATGATGCCATCGGTGCAATCCGATGTGGAAAAGCCATTGTTGGAGTCCCCAAGCTTGGAGGAATCATCCTCATTGCTCACAAAAGTCGTGGGTTGTTGATGTTGAAGTATGAGTATCTCTAGCATTAGCTTTCGACACATCGCTTGGGTTTCATCTCTCTCTTGGGTTGCAATCTTCAAGAGATTCCTTAGAGACACCAATTCATCTTCTTTCCTTGCAATTTCCTCATTTGTGGAGAGGAGTGTTCTTTCTAGCTCCAATGTTGTGCACAGGAGAAATTGTCTAAGCTCTTCCATTCCCTACATCAAAGTAAACAAAATATACATTAGCCCACAAACGTGACAAAAACAAGAAACTTGAAATCAAATGTCCGAAAGTGAAGCCATCAAAATGTATTACCTCATCTTGGCTGTAGAAGGCCATGGCTGGTGGACTGCATTGGTCTTCCATTTTCCTAAGACTGAGCTCTCAACACAACTCAAGAAAAGAGAATCAATTGTTTCTTTTTGGCTACGAAGTTGCACTCCCCCCCCCCCTCCCTTTCTCTCTTTATAGGAATTTTAGTATCAGTTTCTCTTGTTTTTTTCCTACATGGGACATAGTGTTGGACAATATTGAAAAGGGCCAAACCAAAAATGTTAAAAAAAAAAATGGATGTAAACCAAGTGCGCCAAAACTTTATACTACTTCAAGTCTTAAGTACACGAGGACAGATAAGGAAAGCTGAAGATCGGTGATAAAGGTTAGGGCTAAATCCAAATAAAATCATATCATATCTTTGGGGGGAAAAAACATGATTTCATGTGCTTGACCAAATTAGCTTAATCTTTTAAAACTTGATGGATGAACTGACCCCCGGAAAGCATGAACATGAACAAGGCATATTGCACATGATACACACAACAATATAATAAAATTATAAAAGTTTTACGGTCAAATTATAAATTATCGAATTTTAACGTGTTTAAACAGATTTATCAGTTATTAAAAATATATATATACACATTTTGAAAAATATCTCTTTATACTGTTTAGATATTTTGTGAAACCTGTATGGTTTTACATTTTTAGCTATATGTTTTATTCCCTTTTGGTCTAAGGTATGGTGTATGATTAATGAAATTATAAATCTATGATTTTTTTATTGATAATTATTAAAAAAAAAAAAAAAAAAAAAAAACTATATGCTCACATTTGATCATCAACACACCCTTCATGCCCCCTCCAAGCAAGGAAAAAGGAAGGGGGGAAAAGGGAAATGAAGAAAAATTGAAGCTAACATAGGATTAGGTTGATACCTATTAGTTTACTTCACGCAGTCATTAAACTATGTTCTTTTGTTTGTAAAGGAATGTTTGTTTTTAGGTATCTCTGTCAAAGAAGGGGGCAGAAGTTTTCCACCAAAACATGCCAAAAGAGACAACTGCAGGGCCACCATGGACCCCCTTTTGAACAGCAATATGCCTCTACAATCAGAAAGAAAAAAATAGAGAGAGAGAGAGAGAGAGAGTAATAACATTAAATATAGTTAACCCATCTTATCTAATCAGTAAATTGGAAATGAAGTCATAATTAACATCCTCTTTCATGCAACAACATGGAGAGAAAAATAATGATGCACAAGACACTTTGACCAACTCTTCATGTGTGATCCTTTGGGTCTCCACTTGATTGCAATCTTTTTTTCGTGTAAATGGATACTTGTTATCGATCAATATTAGATTTAATCCAATTAATACAACTAAATATTGTAAGATCCATGAGAAGATTTGTATAATTTATATAGCCAGAGGCCATTTGGATGTCCCACAAAATTTCATGTTTATGAAGGTTCAGTCTCATAGGGCAGACTAGCAGGGCATTCAAACTAAGGATAGTTTGTAGGGCAGAGTGGCAATAATAAGGACAGTGAAATGTTGCCATCAAAATTGATTACTAAAGGGCATTTCTCAAATTCTATCATAGCTTAAAATCCCAAGTTCTTTTAGTTCATCAAAAATTTGGAAACAAATAGAATCATATAATATCTCATATATCAAAAGTAATATAACTTCAAATTTTGTTGAATTTATTTTATAAATGGGTTTTACAGTATTCAAACTGAATTAATCGGACGAAACTCAAATACTGATCAGTGAAAAAAAAAAGATATGATTCATCTTTTATGCTTAGCGTTTGTCTATCCATCGTGTTCTTTTCTTTAAAAAAAAATTAAAATGATTATTATGAATAAAAATGAATAACTAATTAGTAATAAATCATCAATCCAACTTCAAAAAAGAAAAAGATAGAAAAGCGAAACCGAAAACAAAAACAAAAGATCACCGGTCCAATTTGTCGAGACAAAAACATATTAATATTCATTTTTTGACTTAATAAATAATTGGGATATACAACAGAAATAATTTGCCTTTTTTTTTTTTTTGAATTTTTGAACCTTACAACAAATAGAAGCAATTTGGACCGCTAACAACCCTACCCCGCAATGTGATAGCTTCTTTTTTTTTATCATCAGATTAACTGACTAATCTGATTTAAATTACAATCAAATCCTCGATCAAATCCTCTATAGAAGAGAGCTTTTCCATTGTTCGGATCCCAAATTTAACAGTCATAGGTTAAGAGCTTGTGTTGCTATTTGTACGCTTAAAAAGAACATATTTTATATAAGAAAGTCAAAATTAAACCTAATTAAAATTAAGTGGGGTATTTAATATAAAAAAAAAAATTATCAGACCTTTATATGAAAATTTCACTTTTTTAAAAAATATTACAACAAATCAAGTTAATGAATTAAGTTTAGTTTTTTTTAAAATATATATATAGTAGTAAAATTTAAATTTAAGATGATTGCCTTAAATTTAGTTTGAGTAGTCCTAAATTTAATTTTTGACTAATTTGAATTTATGATTCGGACAAATACCCAAATTTTACGTACTCCTAAGTTCAGTTGCATATATCATATAATAGAAGAATTAAAAAATAAAAATGATATCATTATTAAGCATACTCCATCCCTATGTTATTAAATTAACCAAAACTCCTGTATGGACAATTCGACTAATAACAAATTTTTATTTAAATGTCTTTATTGATATTTAGTATCTGAATTTTTATAAATATATGTATTTTCATTAGTTTTTAGGGTGATTTGTAGCGCAACAGTACAATTATTCATTTGATCTCAAACTTATGAATTCGAAATATAAAAATAATCTTTTTGTAAAATATAAGAAAAAATTACATATATATACATTCATCTTCCTCTATATGTATACTAAATTAGAGACCATTTTATATATCTAATGAATCATTTATATATTTTTACGATTTTCAAAACATCTACGTAAAAAAAATTATATCTTCTTAAATGCGGTTTTAATTTAAAATTTTTAAAATATGGACGAACTTTACATATTTTATGTTTTTTGTTTTCGATTTATTTAGGGTTCGTGCAGGGACGCGGTTTCAATTATTTAACGATCTTGCGGCATGTGACTTTGCGATACCGGGAGGCCCCACACGTGTCACAATCCGAGGATCTTTTTCGTTGGTGAAATGTTTGGATGACCCACGAGTGCGTGGAAAATAATATTAAACTACACAAATGGTCAACAAAGTCAACACGAATCTAAAAGAATGAGAAATTTGAAAAATGAATCCTAATTGTGAGATCTAATGCAGTAATCTCAATTCATATTATGTCGCCATTCATCACAAAATGTGAAATTTCAAATTCCAACGGCTTGACTTAATAATTTATGCTTTTTGGGTGTCGACTAATAAAATTATTAAAGTCAGTTATGTCAAAATCAGTTAAATTTATAAAAGAAAAATAATAAAATTTTGTTTAATTATTTTTTAAAATTAGAAAATAGATCCAGGGTTCGTTAGATTGAAAGAAAATAAAATAGAAACATAAAATTTTAGAATCCTATGCTCATTGGCAGCCATGATTGAGCTATAAGAGGAATGTTGTAGTTCCTCTAAACCTAGATATAATCATCACCATGCCTACTTGACATGAAGTGCTTATTCTACACAACCCTATACAATGATTCTAAATAGATAACCAGGACTTGAAGCTATTCTAGTCAGCAAAGGTTATTTTGCAGAATCACCATGGCATACAAAATTATTCAACAATTCGATATATCAAAACAACTTTGTGTGTAGCCATACTCTAAAGTGATTTTTGTTCTGGATATAATCATCACCATACAAGCTTTTTGATTAAAGGAAGAAAAAAATTTTTCCCCCCGGGGGGGGGGGGGGGGGGGGTGGAAGGGCCAGTGGGATATGGGATTCTACGGCCATGGACGAGTTTTTTTCATCGTAACTTTCAGAATTTAGTAATAGAATATTAAATTCTTTTAATTAAATTTTCAATCGAAATTCAAATTTTGAGAATAAAAAATAGACACTAAAAGAACTCATCCCTAAATTAGACCCCATGATACTTGAATCAACTTAGTCGGTTACCCTGAATACCGGTGGTCAAGTTTTTTCTGGTGATTCTTGCTTCAAATAAGCAAGTGGGATGTAGCAAACTAGAACAATGTTTAACCCTGCATGCTTCCTAAACTAGCCAAACCAAGTGCCATTTATAAACGAGTCAAGAGTCTTGTTCACACTCTTCATTTAACTAGTTGAGATTCAGATTTCAAATGACTCAAAGGTGATCAGCTACTACAATGGGCCCTTTGTCCCACACATCCCCTGTAAAAGCTCAATAATTCTTGAACTATAAACAAGACTAATACTAACCTCTAAGGTAGGTTGGAGGACAAAATTCATTTTGACCAACTTAACTAGTTTCATTCTCCAGCAGGAACGTGCAGGCAGAGAGAGAGAGAGAGAGAGAGAGAGGAAACAACAGACCAGAGCGGGGCAGGGCAACTAAAGAAAAGTTGACCAGAGCCACTCATAGCTGAATCTCATTATTCGCACAATTGCAGTAACAAGCAAATGCCCGAAATATCCAATAGCAGGAACCTATATCTGCGATCCCCATCAACCAAGTTCACAGAATTGGGAGACGACCCAAACTTTTAACTGAACATTACGTGAGTAACATGATTGTGAGCAGGAATCTCACCGACAAAGGATAACCATGAGACAGGAAAAGGAGAAGGTAAAAAAATGCTAGTACAAGGTTTGAAGATAAGTTACGCGATATCCAAGATTTGCATGTTATGCAATTATCCCCCCCCCCCCAAAAAAAAACAATTGGCCTAACTGCATGCTCATGTGATGCATTTCCTTCATTATCATGTGCCCTCTGAAGTAAGGGAAGATGCAGTAGTTTTGTCATGGAACAAAACAAATGTAAGTACTGTAGGAAACAACTCCAAAAGGAAATAAAAGGAGCTATAATTCCAACATGACTCAAAAAACAACATCAACATTTGGTATATATTCCTGCTTTCTTAACCGCTGCGGCTGTTGCTGCTATATACTTACAGTAACTTCAAGAAATGCTCACTCAGATCTCCGCATTTTTATATTCAGCGGAACTTCCTTATAGGACTTTACCTTCCGAGCTGCTTGCCTCAAGGGCCTCCCAACAGATGATCGTTGAATATCTTGACTATCATCATTAGACATACTATGCCCTTCTTTTTCTTCATTCTTCAAAGATGAAGCCAATGAAGGTGAATGACTTTCATTTAATTTGTCCTTACAATGCATGGGGGGAGGAAATGTGGTGTCATCTATCTCAAACAAGTCTTCAGGTTCTTCTTTCTTGCATTTAAATCGAGCAGATTCTCTTCTCAACCAAGGCCTGCTTAAGCCATTATTCAAATGAAAATGCATGTTTCTTGAATTCCATAATAGCATGATGAAATCACCCAAAGAACAGAATTGGATAAAATACTTCGTTTTTTTTTTTTTTTGGTATTACCACCCGGTATCCGGAGCTTTACCCCGGCTAATCCAGATCGATCTACTGTCGGGCCCATTAGGGGGAAAGTCTCCAAGGGTGTTTTTTCCGTTCCCATGGAGGCTCAAACCCGAACACATAGTTAAAGGGTGAAGCACGCTTCCCACCACACCAACACCACTTTGGTATAAAATACTTTGTATTGTAAGAATAATGTATCATGCATATCAGTACCTCTTATTGTCAATCTTTTCTCTAGATTGAACCTGTCTAACCATGGAATCACCCACAGCTGCAAGTTATCATGACGAGAAAAATTAAGACTCTTAAGCTATCTGAAATTTTTAATAATACAACAATAGATAGGATACTGGTGATTACATTTGCCTTTTTCCTGTCGCCTCCTGCGTGTATCATGAGGTTTCTTATGAGGTTCAAGTTCTATAAAGCGTTCTGCAGCTTCCTCACACTTCTCTTCCACTGCCTAGTGCCATTCACCAGGAAAATAACAAATGATTTAAAACCAAATAAAATAGCAGTCAGAAGTTTATACAGTAAGGTATCACACCAAACAAATGAGACCTTGAGGGTCCGCATTATACATACCACATTAACCATTTCAGTTTGGGGGCTTGTATTTTTTCTTTTCTCCTGAAAAACAGAAGGGTTGATTGGTCAAGAAAACATCCTTGAAATTTGAAAACCTTAAACATCTTGGAAGAAAGAGAGGTCACAAGTTAAACAAACCTCCAACTCCAAATTTCTCACTTTGAGCAAGCTGTTTTTGCATCCAATTTCGTGTTGTAATGCCTTTAACTGATAAGTTACAGAAACAGATGTGAATTAAAGTGACCATACAGCATGATTGAACAAATGGAACAAAGCTACAGATCACAAGTTTAATCAAGTGGCATATCAAGCTCAAAACTTACCCTATCTTTACTTGAATTAAGTTCCTACAATATTAAAATATTTGAATCAACATCAGCAAGAGCATCATATTCTATTAAACAGGAAAAGAAGCTAAAAACTTTAAAGTGCAATCCTGAGTGCAGTTCTAGACATGGACATCAAATTCCATCTTAAAATGTCCATGCATCATTGAATAAAAGAGATCAAACAAAAGCCAAGACAATGAACAAATAGTACAAATTGAACATACTGCCAACATCTCACTGTTTGCTTGAACTAATTGTGAATTCTGAAAACGCAATTTCTGCAAGTTGATTCGCAATTTTTGTAACTCATTTCCAGTCAATTCAATTATTTTGCTGCCAACCAAGTTAAGGAAAACCATCCTCAAGAAGTCCAACCAAGTTTATAGTACACAGTATATTCCAATAAAACAACATTGCCTTTTTTATAATGAAAACAGGATACTTTCTGCCAGCAAGAAGCTTCATCAGAGCCATATTCTCCTGCAACAAAAGTTCAGAATGTTCCCAATGAATCAAATTAATCACAGAGCACACAGAAGACCAAAAGAGGGCGGGAAAAATAAATAAATAAGAGACATACCTTGTGGAGCTGATCAATATACTCTTTAGTAGTAAGTGAGGGGTTTTCAACTAGGTGTGCCTGTGTTGGTCTGTGCTGCAAGTTGCTAATATCTGCAAGCCCTTTCCTTGCAATTCCGATAGAATTTCTATTTATAACTTTCTCTGCCTTCAGTCCGTCTAAAAACATGGGAGGAATCTCAGTTATCTAATCCAAAACAACAAACCCTAGAAGCACTAATAATCATATTAGAATTAAACCCTTAATCAGATCTTCTCAAATTAGGCAAACATCAGAAGTTTTATTCCTTATCTTACAAACCCTAATCCAGAAGTTAAAAATTAAGAAGATCGATCAAGCCATTTAATTTCAACAAATTGAGGTCGTAAAAGCCCCAAGTCTGCACCAGCATGAAATTCAGTCACATAAATTACCCAAAAAAAAAAAAAAAACTCCCTGAAACAACAACCAGGAAAACCCTAATCCAGACTTTACAACAGGCAAACACAGTCGAATTTGTAGACCCAGCATTGGTCAATCACTGAACTAAACCTAACCCTAGAATCCAGATAATTGATAAAAGGGTTCAAAATCACTGATCGATCAAACCATGAAATTTCTACAAATTGAAACCCTAAAAGAGAAAAACATAAACTTGCACGAAGACATGAAATTCAAGAATACAAATTACAACCCCAACTTCGAGATTTTCAGAAGAATCGCGAAATAGGTAGTATCCTAACATCCCAAATTGAACGAAATTTTGATAATCGGAAATCCCAAAGAGAGGCAAAATCAAGAAAACAAAGAAATTAGGTCAAAGAAAACGAAGAAGCAAAACACAAGAAAAATAACCTTTGACGGTGAAATTTTCCGAATCGAGAGGGCACGAAGAATCCATTTGTTGATCTCTCTCTCCTCTCTCTCTCTCTCTCTCTCTCTCTCCCTCTCTCTCTCCCCCCCCCCCTCCTCTCTTTCTGTGAAATGATGCGTGTGGGAGCTGAGTGTAAAAAAGAAAAAAAAAAATGGGGTGTAGAGGGAGGGGGGGGAATCTTGGAGGCAACGGCTTTCCAAGCCAAACTCCGAGCCTACTTTGAGACCCTTCGAAGATCGTCCGAACCTGGTGGTGAATGCAGTGCTAAACCAATTGGCCTGTCCGTTAACACAGGTGACAGACAAAATCACAATCCGCATTGCTAAGAGGATGAGAAAGAATTAAGAAGAATTAGACTTATAAAGGATAGATGCAACACGCATATTTCACAGGTTTTATTAATATTATATTTATTAAAGATGAATTTAACTCTATAAATGATGAGCCTATTAACTCGAATGAGTTATTTGACTGTCTATCGATTTTGATTAATGAAACTTATAAAAAACTGATGGAGGGTATTTCGATGAAAGAGATTTCGATACTTAGGTCAGATAACGATTTTCAAAAGAAAAAAAATAAACTGAAAGAGAGTTTTGTTATATTTTTGTATGCTATGTGTCAATTTGGAGAGTGTGAAAACTTCTCTAGCCAATTGACTTAATGATATATATATATATGTAGTCTGCACATGTGATTGTGTATGCATTCAGAGAGTAAAAACCCTGGTTTTCTTATGGAGATATCATGAGATTATCAGGTGTTTAAGGAAATCTTAAAAAATTTAGAATCTTACCAGATGGGGGAAGTTTCAATTCAGGATTACTTTCCTTATTGGAGAGGATTCTTTTTTTTTATTATTGTTAAGAAGAAGAAATAAAAACAACTGAACACCAAGACAACACTACATAAGAGCAGAAACACTCATTCTTCTGGTGTAGGAAACACTGTTAGCATCAGCTAGCAACAACTCTGTAACGGCATCCGACGGATTTACCTCCTTATGAATCCCTACCACCGCTCTTTTGCCTATTTCCACCAACTTGTTGGCACACTTGTTGGCTTCTCTAAAGATATGATTTATCTTGCTGATTTCAAGCTCCTTCAGCAAATTCTTGCATTCACTAATCATGTTCCTCCACGGATGGTTGGCCCCAACATCCCCATTGACTGCCTTCACTAGGACCAGGGAGTCACTCTCTATAACCAGGCTACCAAAGTTCTTTCTTTGACAGCCCTTCTCTCAATGCCCATAGCTTAGCCGTGTCCCCATTTATTTTGCCCACATTCATCCAAATCCCATGAAATCAGATGCCTCTGCTGTCTCTAAATAAGTCGCCCGCACTGGCCCTACCATTGACTAAGCCCGCAGCTCCATCTATGTTGAGTTTACCACATTAGTATCCGCCGAACCCAACTTATACTCTGGACTTTCTCTCTGTTGGACTCCCTGTCATTATCCTTGATGCAAGATCTGACCAAACTATTTATTCTATTCACTGCAGAGACAGCCAGCTCTCTCTTGTTCTGGTAAATTATGTTGCACCTGGACTTCTATATTATCCACAAAGCAATCATGAGTTTTAAATCTTCCACTCCCTTGTGCCCTTTTGCTTCCTTATAGCAGCCCTCTTTAAGCCAGATATGCACACTTTCACTCCAAAAATTCTCCTCTTCTCTGTTCTCCAGACGCAAGTTGATCCAAATTTCCTTGGCATGCAAGCAGTCCGTTAAGGAATGACCAATCATCTCCTCTTCTTTGCCACAGATTTCGCAAACACCTTCCTATCTAATACTTCTTTTCTTTAACTCAGCGAAGGTAAGCAGCCTGTCCCTAACCACCGGCTAGCAGAACATTTTGACTTGCTCTGGACATTTCTTTTTCTAGATCCATCTAATTCTATGTTGTCATTTCCTTGGTTGTCCAGACCCTTCCTTTGCAACCAATAGGCTGAGGCACAGGTAAAGTCTCCAATAGAACTTTCCTTCCAGAACACAGCATCTTCCCTATTCCTGCTCCTGGTGACTACCACAGCCCTGATCTCTTCAATTGTCACACTAGAGAGCATTGGGGAAAGGACCTCGATTCTCCATCTACCCTCATCATCCAAGACATCACTGATCACCAAGAAGGGATCGCAAAGCTCTGAATGAATGGAGGCTTTATTCACTAGAGCTTCAACTCCCAACCATCTGTCATAATAAAATCTGATGCTCCTACTATTGCCAATTCTCCATTTGATTCCTTGATTTAAACATTCACGACTGCTGCAAATGCCTCTCCAGACAGGAGACGAGTTGCCCCTTTTGTTGTGCTCCAAGAGACCTTCACCCTTGAGGTACTTGCTTCTCAAAATTCTGCACCAGAGGGCTGAGTCATTTTTTATAACCCTCTATCCAAACTTAGCCATAAAAGCCACATTGCACTCCCTCATAGCCACATTACACTCCCTTATACTTCTAATGCCCAACCCCCTTCAACCTTTGAGGCACAGACATTCCTCCAGTTTATAAGATAAACTTTTCTCTTTTCTTCATTGCTCCCCCATAGAAAATCCCGATTCAATTTATTCGACTTCTTACAACTACTCTTAAATAACCAACAAGACTGCATAGCATACATAGGAATGGCCACAGTGACCGATTGGATTAGCATTCTCCTTCCGGCCATGCTTAGGAGTTTACCATTCCAATTACTAAGCTTGGCTTGAACCTTCTCTATGACCTGGTGATAAAAATCTTCCCCCACCCTTCCATGAACAACAGGAACTCCCAGATATTTGCCCAAATCATCCGTAAGGGATAACTTACTACAAGCCGTGAGAGAGGACTTAAGGTGTCTAGGAGCATTGGGGGATATCCACATCTTGGATTTCTGGGGTTTATTTATAACCCACTTTCTTCTGAAAATTCCTTGAGACAACTAAGAATAGCACTCAAATTAAAGTGCTCGACTTCCACAAAGAGGACCAGATCATCAACGAAGAAAATATGGGAAATGTTTGGGCCCCTCCTTGAGCACTTAACTGATTTCCAAGCTCCCTTGGTTACCTTCTCCGAAATCATGCAAAAAAACCTTTCCATAACTAGGATAAAAAGATATGGGGATAGCGGATCCCCTTGTCTAAGGTCCTGTCCTGACTTAAAAAGAGGTAGAGCCTCCTCATTCCATATAGTGAAGGTATCCCCACTAGAGGTCGTAAACATTATTAACTTCACTACACTCTGAGGGAGGTTTATCTCCAGCAAAACCTTGGCTAAATATTCCCAATTGACATTATCATAAGCCTTTTTAAGATCAATTTTGATAATCATCGAGTGTCTAGAGTTTTTGGATCTCTTGATGGAGTGGACAACCTCTTGCAACACCACAATATTGTCCAATGTGCCTCTCCCTAGAAGGAAACTGTTATGATGAGTCCCAATTAAGTTTTGCAAAATAGGTCTGAATTTTGAAACCAAACATTTACTAACTTTGAAGGAGGCATTCAGCAAGCTTATTGGTCTGAAATCTGATATGCTTTCAAGCTTGTTGGACTTGGGAATGAGGACTATTAAAGCTTTAACTATGTTCGGGCAAAAGAATCCATCCTTTATAGCCCTATTCACAAAATTACATAACTCTTTTTTCACTATAGGCCAGAATTTTTGATAAAAAATAGATTGTATGTCATCCGGTCCTAGGGCTTTGAGGCCCTTCATGGAGACAACTGCCAGTCTAACTTCCTCTTCATCAAATTGCTTGGCTATCATGTCCTGCTCAGCATTGCTAATCCTGACCCGCCTATATCTGAATCTCTCGCTTGGCTCCGAAACCTTCTTCCCTGAGAATAGGTCAATGAAATAGCATCTAGCATGATCTTTCAACACCTCTTGATCAGAAGACCACACTCCATTAATTTTCAGGGCTGTAATGCGGTTATTATTTCTTCTGATTTTTGTTGTAGCATGGAAAAAACAAGTGTTTCTGTCTCCTTCTAAGGACCACATTAATCTAGATTTTCAAAACCAGAAGGTTTCCTCTTGACCCATCACCTTGTGATACTCCTGGAGAAGATTTTGTTCCAACGATTGAAGAAATGAGGAGGTGGTGTACTTTGTGGATCTCTGAATGCCATTTTGTCTAGCCTCCAACACTTTCTTTCTGTGAAAAATATTTCCAAATATTGCCCTATTCCAAATTTTTACCTCTTCCGTGGTGTTCACAATGGCTTCCTCCAGATGACCATATGCATTTTGCCAAGCCTTTTCAAAAACTTCCTTGAAATTTGGGTGTATGAGTCAAACTACTTCAAATCTAAAAGGTCTCTTATCTTTCTTAGGGAGCTGAGTTAAGCAAGAATTCCAGCTGATAGGACAGTGATCCCCATGAGTTCTAGATAAATTAAACACTTTCATCTCTAGAAAGAACAATTTGGCCTCTAAATTGCAAAGAACCCTGTCAAGCTTCTCCTGAATGTATACCCTTCCAAAGCACCTCCTGACCCAAGTGAATTTAGGATCTCCCGATAGAATATCCAGCAAACTACAGTTATCCCTCATGTTTCTAAACTTTTAGCTCCTTCTCCAGAAATGATTATTGATTTTACTGGTCTCTTCAGTGCTTGCAATTTTGTTGAAGTCAGCAAGGACTATCCATGGACCATTCATATAGTCAGCAATGCGACCAAGGACCTTCCAACACTCATATTTAGCTCTGGTCTTCGGTTGGCAATACACACGTCGTGTACCAACTCTTATTGTCAGCATTCAAAATGCAGTGGATTAGTTGATATGTGGCAAATACCACCCTTAAATTTACAGCATCAGGATTTCAGGACAACCACAATCCCCCCTTGAAACCCTCAGCTGGAATTACAAACTCCTCCTTCAAATCATAACTTTTTAAGAATTTCGAAAGGCGATTATTTTTCGCTTTGGTCTCGAAATAGCAAAAAGTATCAAGCTTTTCTCTCTTCACTAATTCCCTGCATGAACAGCTGAAATTAACACTCCTAACACCCCTACAGTCCCCAAAGACTCCTTCGCAGCCTCTTTAGCATCACAGTCCATGCGCTCCATGTCCACCGTGATCCTACTATTCGTTATTTTTAAAATCTCCTTTGGATCAAATTGATCTCTTGGATCCAACTCCTCTGGGCCAACACTATTAGAACTTTGTGCTAGCTTAGCTGGGCTACTAAGAAGCAGGCTTCCTCCCCTTGGATTGGGCCTATTTCCTAAGTAGTCCATAGCCTCCTCTATGGACATATTAGTACTGGTCATTAGGAGACTTGGGCCTGGTCCCCCGATGTCCTTGACTTCACCAGTCTTCCTCCTTTCCTTCTCGAGATCCCAAACTTCCTTGCCTTTTTTAGCTCTCTACGCCAAAGCCTCATCTACAGAAATCCCCTCTTCTGTTGTCACCCCCTTTTTGCTTCCTCGATGGCGGATCTTGCTCAAAACGCGTGTATAATACAGATCTCCAATCGCCTCTGCAGGATCTGAACACACATCTTTCGAGGAGTGGAGAAGAGATGAAGGGGTGGCTGGTGATGGCAAGTCTAACTACCACGATTTGTTGACTAGTGTTGTTGTTGACTAATTCCCTCTTTATCTCTTCCGGTGTGGTTATATGTATAGGTGGGGTGATTGTCGATAATTTATCGACTGTTATTTGTCGTTGGTAGTGTGGGTGGGGAAGCGAAGGGAGGAAGGGAAGGGATAAGGGAGGCAAAGGTAGAGATTGCATGATACCTGTTTTGATTAAAGAGTTTTAAAATTCAAAATGAAACTATAATTTTAACAAATTCAATATAAATATCTTTTAATAATAAAATATTAAATTGAGTAACGATTCAAATTTTTCATGAGCTAAATTCATATTCGAATGGACCCTATTATTCAATTAAAAAATCTATCCCTATTCCATCCAAACACATATTTTCAAATATTCATTAAATCGGGTCAGGTATTGTTTGCCCTATAAAGGAAACATAGCCTTTTTTGTCTTATTAATTAATTAATAAGAAAAAAAATCATCAATAAAAGGTATAGATAGACGTGATTGCAATTCTAATCAAATTGCAGAATCAAAATGAACCAAACTATGGTCAATAGTTTAATTGACCGGTTTGCGGTCCAAGAATTGAAACCAAAGTCCTCTCTAAAGGTTCGGATCCAATTTTTCATTTTGAAATTCCTAGAATCAACAATTCAAATCGAAAGCTTTCGATTCGAACCATCAAAAACCATCAATTCAAACCAAAAGTTTTTCAAAATATTTTTTAATTTACTAAACATAAAATAAGTGATATTGAAAATTGAAAAAATTAATAAATTATTATTATTAGTTTGAAAACAAAAATAAAAAATTTCTATTTCAGTTAATACTGAATCTAATGTGGTATTTAAAATTCAATTATAAAAATGCATATGACATTTATATTAGAAAAATTATTTTACAAATTTAATGAGAGCAATGAATATTTAGCTTTCATAGGTTGCGGCAAAGTGAATTTTAAATGTTCACTATTAGATTGATTAAAAGATTCTATTAATGAAAAAGATATAATAGTGCTTTAGTTAAATTTATTTCATCGTTAATCAATCTTTTTTCATTTTTTTTACAAAATAGATCGATATTTATTTTTATTATTTATTATTTTAATTTTTATTGTTTTGGTTTTAGAATCGGAACTAATTCGAACCAAAATTGTTGGTTTCAGAATCAAAACCAAAATTGAAATCACCACATTAAGATTCGATTCCGGTTTCTCTAAATTAAGAAGGGGGAACCATCGGTTATGAAACTGGAACCAGCAATTCTGAAGCCGTGACAACGTGTAAATAGAGTGCAAATTATACCATGTTATCCTAATGTATAATAAAGCATTATTAATCAAATTTCTTTAAGTTAAGTGGTTAGACACTCTACTCTCTTAATCAGAAGTTTCGAATTCAAATTATGAGAATAGAAAAAAAGTATTTGATAGAATCAACCCTTCAATAGGTTTCATAATGTTCAGATTGAATTAGTAGTATAAAAACCCAGACATCGACAATGAAAACCAGGAAAAAAAATTAAGCATTATTATGGCCAGATGTACTTACAAATTAAAGAACCATTTAAATTGTTTAATTCTTTGAACTTGTTCGGATTTTATTCTTTTGCATATTAAGTAATGCTACTTTCCATAAAAAAATGGTTCTTTGAAGTTTTAATTTATTTACTCTTTTTTGTATGACTAGGGTGGTATGAAAAATTAAATAAATCTTTTAACTCAGCATATAATAAAAATCGCATCTTTCAGTAATATAATACTTTCCAAATCAATTAAATTATGAAAATTTGCAACAAAATCATAAAAATTTTCAATCGGTGTTTTGCTTCACCACACCCATAAATTTGGTACAATTAGTTTGTATATCCGATGTTTAACGAGACTTGATGAATTATATATTTTACGAGATATAAATTAATAATAAATGTGTATTTACCGAAATTGTAAATTTCTTGAAAAGTTGAAAGAAAATTAGGGAGAGACTGTATAATTAAAGGTAGTGTAGGTCCTCTATTTATAAATATATTCTTTTATTTTCATCGATCGGTATCAGGATTGTTCCAATTAATCCAATCTGAATACTATAAAGTCTGTTAGGGATTATCTCTTTTAGATCTTTTTTTTTCTATTCTCAGAATTCAAACTCAAAATCACTGATTAAAAGAGTAAAATATATAATTACTTAATATAAAAAAGTTTAGATTCAATTCATAAATATTGAATGGCTATAAAACTTATCATTTCATTGATGAGGGACATTTGAATGCTTGCTTGGGTAAGATGAGCAGACTCCGTGCGGCAACAAACGTCTAATTTGATGTGGCCCATCTATGTCTCTGGTCTGGGTAAAGCTCAACGATCGATGGGCCAAATCATATGGGCAAAATTTTGGCACATTTTCTCTCTCTCCCCCTCTCTCACTCCCTCCAACTAATTGGTCCCTTCTTGTTAGTGTTGAGGTTGGGTCTCAAATGGTTAAACACTAATATATTTTAAATAAAATTTTAAATTTAAATATTATATATAAAAAAAAATAGATATTGAAAAAATTTTATCTCTAAAGATAGAATCCAGATTAAATTGAATTTATCTGGTGTGATTTATCATATACTAATTGTTTATATCCTGAAAATAGAATCTAGATTAAATTGAATTTATCTGGTGTGATTTATTATATATTAATTGTTTATATCCTGAAAAAAAAATTATTTCTATTTTTTTGTTCATTAAGAGGCCCATAGGTATAAAGCTCCCTGATAGGAATAAACAACATCCGATATAATCACAGAATAAATTGGAATTATTTAAAATTTGAATGTGTTCACTAAAAGAAACTAACCAGGTGCATATCTACACCTTATGCATGCCAATGCAGAGAGGTAAAAGCTCTTAGTTATTCCTACTCATACTATATGGTAGTAATAATAATTAATAGTCCCAAGTTGAATTCAAGTATTTGGTTGAATGAATAAATAACCCTAATGTTTCCTAAACTTATCACTGATTGTTTGAACAAAAATTAAACTGTCTAAACATAAACATAGAAGCTGTTAGTATAGAAGCATGTCTCTATAGTAGAAGTCGTGACACTGTCCAAATGTTGAAGAATTTGGACAGTTTTGAAATAGATGTGATTTTATCTCAAATCAAGACCCAACTTAGCACATTAAGTGTAGATTAGATGTTGTACTTAGTCTAGAAACATGCCTAAATGCATTATCAGAGATTCAGGTAATTGAATATTTAAGTTTAAATCATTTACTACAGTAGAAGCAAAAGTTCAGAGAATAACAAGCTAATTTTTGGGTGATATTTTGCTATTTGTTATTTGTTCAATAATCTATCATTTTTAAATTTGAAAATATAAAAATTGTTAGTATTTAAATTCAAATATTTACAGAGATAAAATTCAAAAGATAAGTGGGAGAAAATCATGAAATCAACAACTTACCCAAATTTTTACTATAGTAAAAGTTCTGACAAGCTATCTTTGTAGCCTTAAAGTTTCTCAAACTATTCATAGTTATTTGCATCAATAGAATAGAAACGGAGATTTGAATTATTAAAAGGAATGAAAATTTAAATCAAAAGGAACGAAAATCAAAATTGAATTTAAATCTATATAAATTATTTGGATTAATGAAATGGGAATAATAGTTTAGGAATGAAACTCTAAAATAAGGCGTTTGTAAAATTTAAACAAAAATATAAATTTTATAAAATCTATACCAAAATTTTTTATTATGAATTCAATTTTGATTTCTAAATATGAAGCAAACGTCTCTTAAATCTTAAAAAGGAACTCGACTCAAGCAATGGTTCATCCAAATGTGTTTCCAATAAGATTTTCGGGTATTTGTAATCATTTGGCTTTTACTGTCGTCAAAAACTTACTCAAAAACAAAGTCAAAACAATTAAACACACACACACATACACGCGCACACGTACATGTACAAATGAGTTCCTTAGAAATAAAATATGCAATTTAAAAGTAACTTAAATTTACAAAGAACAAGAACTTGTATGAATGAAGAATGAAGAGAAGAAAACCCTTCCTTTCCTTTTACTCCTCTAGTACCACCACCATCATGTCAAAATGACCTAAAGGATTAGTTGAGGAAGCATATTTTTATCAAATTCCTTTAAATGATCAGACACTCTATGCTCTTAACAAGTGATTCAGAGTTTGAATTCTGAGAATAGAGAAAAATGATTTTGAAAAGCTAATCCCTAATGGACTTCACTGTGTTTAGATTGGATTAATCGAAGCAACCCAGGTACCGACGGGTGAAAATAAAAATAAAAATAAAAATAGTGTAGCAATAGAGTTTTTTGAATATTCTTCAAAAAGCCAAAAAAAAAAAAAAAAAACCAAGTTTATAAGAGCAAACTTTCATAGATAGTACTTAGATCAACCTTATAAAAACAAAACTCCAACAATCTAAATTTCAAACAGATCAATAATGGCTCAAAAGGCAAGAACAGCACAATGGTCATTCCAATACCTGTCAAATTTCTCTTTAATCATCACAATTACATCCATCATGACTCTATATTGTCTCTAAGAGGATATTAGAATTTCACTTATTATAGACTATTTGCTATTAACTCATTATTACGTAAAATCGATGAATTCATTATTCTAATTTTAATTTGTTATTCAAAATTTAACACTTATTTATATGTCGATTGATTTGCAAAATACTATTCAAGTGATTCAAGTTAGTAATTTTGCAGACATATATAGAAATATTAATGTTATTAACCAACACACTATTATCTATCATGATTCATGTTCTTCTTTTTTTTTTTTATAAACTATGAGTATCTAATAATTATTTTAAATTCAATTAAATTCAATTTAAGTCAGGTTGAAATTTTGAAGGGTAAAATTCTCCCGACATATATTTTCTCTATACACAAGATTCAAACTCGAGATTTTACTTAAAATATATCAATGTCGAGTTATTGGACAAACTAGGCATTGATCATGCTCCTTTTTTGGTTTTCACCAAATATTTGAGTTATATTAATCTGGTTTGAATAATGTGAAGTCCATTTAGAGATTACCTCTTTTAAATCCTATTTCTTTATTTTTATTACTCAAACCCGAGATTTATTGTTAAAAGAATATAACATCCTACCGTTATAACCATGGAAGTTTAGTATCATGATTTCAGGTAGAGGTCTCTCGGGGTCAGCTCGATCATAAAATCTCCTCATTTCCATACACTCTCTTTTTATTCAATTCATTGTATCTTTTTGTTAAAATTCAATTCATTGTCTCTTTTTGTTAAAAAAAAAAAAAAAAAAAAAAGGATTTCAGGAGGAGGAAGAGAGAGAGAGAGCCCACAACATCATTAGTAACCACTTAGGAGGAGCGCTAACAAGAGCCCCAGACGTCCAAATGTGGGGCACATCATAACTCACCTTTTGACCTTTGTTCCCAACTAGCATGTCAATGCCAAGAGATAATTTTTTTTTTTTTCTTTCTTTCTTTTAGATGATTTAAATTTCTCCGAAGCCTTTCTTCTCCTAGTCGGCTGAGATTCTTCCTACGTAGCAAATGGGCCCACCCAAATAGGCCTAAATAGGCACAAGCCCCCCACCAACCTTTTCCACAAAGTCCAACAATATGTTGTATTTTTCTTGGGCCTTTATTTCCATTCCTATCCAAAATTCACGTATTTGATAAAAAGGAAATGGTATTTACACGAAAGCACTGGCTCAAAATTTTCTCTTTTGAGTCATCTAAAACATATCATGAAATAAAAAAGTAATTCTCAGTATCCACAAAAAAGAGGAGAAAATAAGGCAAGGCCAGACATAAATTCTTTTATTTTACTCGTTATAAAGTTTATGAAATTAGAACTACATAATAAAGATAATCTTTATTCTAAAGAAATAATTTAGTGATCACAACCCCTTTTCCCAATTCGGTTATTTTAAATTCAAATTTTAGTATAATAAAAAAATAAAAATAATCTTTAATGGGTCCACAAGGTTCGAACCGAATTATTCGAACTATAGGAATGAAAAAATAGAATTTGAGAGAATCAACTCCTTAATAGATCCTACAATATTCGAATCAGATTAATTAGATAAAACCCGAATATCAATTAATAATGAGAAAAATCAGCTTACACAAAAAAAAAAAGATAACTCTTTTTATGCATTTATTAAATGAAATACAATTATTATTAAAACTCGAATCTATTCTAATAAAATAAGTCATCAGTCAAGCAAAGTTTATTTGTATATACATACTTTACGTGTTAATTAGGAGTATTTAATTTATAAACGACTACCTAAATTTAATATCATACATCAAAAAGGTAGTCGCTTAAATATTTATTATTATCTTACAAAGAAAATTGAAGAAAATTTTCATGTTATGTCTATCCTCTAAACTTTACCACTTTACTTTTTTCCCTCTATTTTCTCAGCAATATTTTTGAAATTCTACTTTTGGGTGGCTCGAGGCAATGCAAGGAATAAACTTTGCTTCATACCCAAACAAAATACACGTAGATATATCACTATCAGCGCCGCAAATTCCTTGATCAAGTCCCAATAGTTCTCATACTCTATATTTTAGATTCCATGTCTTTTAAGTGTTTCAATGAAATGGCACTTGATCAAAGTCTAACCTGGACAAATATGATTATGGAATTTAAGAAATTATGTTAAAAAGCTTGATACATGCCCTAGCTATTGCGTGTTTTTCTAGTTGATCACTGATAGTTAGAAATTCGTTTAATTTAATTTAAACAGTTATGAACTCAATTTAGAATTAACTTTTTCATTGCCCATTTTTCATTTTTTAAATTTAAATTCGAGATTTTGATTAAAAAAATCTATTACTCTATCACTAAACCTACATATCGCTGATCTTGAGCAATTATGTGTGCATATCCAAAAATAGTAGTTGGGCTTTGGCATAATTAGGGGGAAAAAGAGAGAGATTATAAATTGGGTAAATGAAATTTTGAATTAGGAATTGTTTGTTTATGTATATATATATCAAAATACACCTAAAGTAACTTGTGTTGATGAAAATTCAAACACATTAATGCACCAAATGACTGAATAGTATTGTTAGGCACCATAATTACAACTTTTGTTGATGATGTCGTCTAAGAAAAGAAGAATGCAAAGAATTTCATTTAAGTAAGTGAGTGCATTAGCTCGCATGGTTGGAAAGCATATATGGTGTTGGGGCCGAGTTAATTGCCCATTATATGGTTTTTGAATCCTAAGGAAGGCATATCCAAAACATAATTATTGTGCCCAAAATTTTAGGTTGATACCACATCAAAGTAACTAGAAAAATTTATTCTGATTTTTTCAAATGAACACCACAAACTCAACAAAAGTTCGAACAAAATTAATTAGAATATAATGGAATAGATTTTTTTACAATTGAGCAACTTGTCTTGATTTTCTTCTTGAGAAGCCAAACTTGTCCCTCCATGAAGGGGAAGAATAAAAATCTTAAGACTCAAGCCAACAAGAAAAGAATAAATATATAATAAAAAATCAATTAAGGGGTCCCATTTTGGCTTCTGTATCTAAACATCATATGATTTGATCACTGCTTTGTTAAATTTCAAAAGTCCAAAACATTTCTCCCAACACAAGAAAAGCACTTATCCTTTGGATCATAAAGGTGTCTTTGCATTGCATGCAACCCCCAAATAAAAATAAAAATAAGTAAAAAGTAAAATTTTCATTTATGATTTTGATAACCTTTTTTAAATTTATTAGGCAATTCTTTTTCTTTTCCTTGATCAACTTTCTTGCTTTGTATCATTATCTACTCTGCTAATCGGCCATGGTGGTTAAAGAGGTCACAGTCAAAGGTAGCTTTCTTCTCTTCTCTCTTCAACAATCACACATGCATTAATCTTTCTCTAACCACCACGTTACCTTCGACTAAATTTGATTCAAATCAAATTAAACACTTAAATAATAAAATTCTCTTCGCGTTTATTTTCTTCATATACAACATTCGAATCTAAAACCTTACTTAAGGAGTATCAATATCTAATCACTAAACTAATTAGATATTTGTATTTTTTCTCTCAA
The DNA here is from genome assembly GCA_037126225.1 of Dillenia turbinata. Lineage (NCBI taxonomy): Eukaryota > Viridiplantae > Streptophyta > Magnoliopsida > Dilleniales > Dilleniaceae > Dillenia > Dillenia turbinata. The sequence continues at coordinate 22,237,369 of JBAMMX010000013.1, forward strand.
ATAATTATTTTTCAATCATATGATTAACTTTTGCATCTTTATTTTTATTTTTTTTTCATTTTAAGCTCTTCCTTTTGAAAATATTTGAAAGAAAAATATTTTTGTAAAATATATTTTGTAAGAAAATTTCAATTCTCCTAAATATTAACGCTATATATTTTATAAGTAAAACCCTAGAAGAGGGGGAAGTAAAATGTCCCCTTGAAGAGAGTGAAGGGAATGGAATGTACCAAAAAAAAAACAAAGAAAAAAAAGAAAAACAACCCTATAAAGATTATGGAGAATCATATTAAAATATTTAAATTTAATCACGTAGGGATATTTTTATACGAAAAAAAGAGTGACAAGGTTTTGTTTCTAATTGAAATTTCCCTTTAATACTTGTAAATTTCTCTTCCTTAATTCATGGACTTTATATAATATTTTAAAAAATATTTTAAAAATTGTGTATAACATAAATTGCAATAATTGACCACAAGTAAGGATAATCTATGGGATGTTTACCCGTTTATTATTTATTTATTTATTTATTTTTTACGGAACAGATTTGAATTCTAATGACTTTAATTTATTCTGTAATTATATGAGAAAAATTATCTTTTATTGTATAACTTTATAGATTTACACGTGATGGTGTGATCAATTTGCAAGCTAAGAGAGACTTGCATTTGAAAAATAGTGTTTATAACAAATTAAACAGGACGTAGAGTTTGTAGCCAAATACGGAAATAACCCAAAATTTAAAATAAAAAAATTATTAAAAAAACCTATGTAGAAAAAGAAAATTCCAGAAATAACATAAATTGGTCTAGTGTTCAATACTCGATCAACACTATTCACACTTGAGATTGGTCGAGTATTCAATATTCGATCATCCTGGATTATTTTCAGAATTTGTTTCTTGTGTGGGTTTTTTTAATATATTTTTTTAAATGAGGTTATTTTCATACTTGGCTCCATGGAGTTTACATGACTTTGTTTCTAATGCTTAACACGAAGACAGTTAGTTCATATGTTTTCAAAGAGGTTGATTTGCAGAAGTAGAAAAATAAGTAAAGGTTATAAATCAGAGCTTAACAAGAACAGAAGGAGATAGCTTTCCATGCTAAAAGATGTCCACAGAGTGGTCAAAAATGATAGGTTCCAAGCATAACAAATAAGCGAGCCAAACAAGGCATGAGGAGACATGGATTGGGGAAATCTCAATGTGACTCAATTTGTCATATCTTAATTTATTTTTATTTTATTTTTGATAATTGTTAGGTGAAGTGCAATTTATTTCAGGAAATATAAAGTATCGTAAATAATTAAATTTCTTTTCTATTAGAAAATTCAAACTATATAATTTTTTTTGTATTAAAAATTTTAATTAATCTCAATTGAATCTGAACTCAACTTTTCTAAACACACCATTATTTATTTATTTTTTGATACATGATCATCCAATATCTGAAGTTTCGCGTCAATTAATCTGGGTTGACTTGCCGTCAAGCTTTTTTAGGAGGAGGTCTTCCAACGTGATCTACTCTGTTTTCACTGTGAGTTGAATCCATACATAGTTAAAGGATCTTTAACATTCTTTCCGCTGAGCCGACCAATGTTGGTCACACCATTATTTAATGAGATTCATGGTTCGTTCTTCAATTGAATATTAATTAGGTCCAAATAAGTTGATATCTCTACCACCATTGTGTAATGTCGAGTATTATTAAATACATTTATTAAGCATATTGTAACTCTATTACATCCCCCCGGGGGGGGGTTCATGTACCAAGTGCACTAGGAAAAGAGACAGTGTAAGCTAAGCACCAGTATCTTTGGAGACAAGCCTTTGCACTCGCACTTTACTCCCAAAAATGGTTCTTTAACTAAAGATTATAGAAAGAAAATGTAAGGGTGTAATAGAAAGTGACTGTCCAAATGCAAAAGCGGTCTTATAATACAAAAAATATTTTACAAAAAGAAATTGCAAGCAAACATTGGAACCATGTTGCTTCCCTCACTCTCACCAAAAGTGAAAAAAGGGAGGGTGGGGGGAATTTAATTTTGTCAAGGCATAGGCAGCCATTATCGGGATAAGAACATTGCCATGTCCCTCAGCTCCGCAAGGAATCCCAACCCGCAGACATCCCAAAACACAACCTCGTTAGAGAGAGAGCAAGAGCTTCTTCATTTTGGATTAGCCCCTCTTTCTCACTTTCATTTTTAATTTTTTTTAAGAAGGAAATATTTTGGTTTTTGCCCAAATCCCTAGAATGTTTATGAAGCAAGGTAGGAAAGTAGTGACTGAGGTAGTCTGCAAGGGAGCAAGAGAGAGAAAAACTCGGCGCATTCTCTCTCCCTCTCTATCTTTCGTCACCAACATCACCATCTTCCCTTCTCCTTTGAAATAAGGGAAATTCCAAAACAAAGGAACACCTATTGAAATTATTATTATATATTATCATGATTATTATATAAACCCCTTCACATTTTCCCCTAAAATATGAAACCCCTCCGAATCTTAAACCCTCGTTTGGTTCTGCATAGAGCAAGCAATACAATTTAACGCAAGTTAATTCTTTTCTTTTTCTTCTTGTTTCAAATATGACTCTCAACAGCTGCATTCTCTTGATTGGTGTTCTATTATCCCTCTCTCCACTCATTAAAGCCACTCTCAACCTCACCATCCCTCACCAACACCCTTATCCTGAAGTTGTTGTTCAACAAGTCCAGAGGTAAGCAACGCCAAAACTCCTCATTTTTCAATTTCATTGCCAGGTGTGTAGACTTCAGTTCTTCATTCTGCATATTTTACATCCAGAGCACAAAAATGAGCACAAAATCCCATCTGGGTTTCGCTCACTATAGCATCTCATGACTTGGGGTCATCTCTTAATTTGAAAATTTAAATTTTCTCTTGTCAACATAGCCTTCACTCCGCACATTCCCTCTGTTTTCCCCTGTTTTTGTATAATCTTGCACACCCAAAACCCCAAATCCATAAAACAAAACGCGAAATCCATCTGGGTTTTCCTCATTTTCAGATTTCAAAATCTGGGTCTCTTTCATCACTCTCACATCCCCATTCGTTGCTGTCATCTCATAATTAGAATCTCTCTTTGCTTTCCAATAATTGCCCCCTCTTTCTCTCTCTCTTGCTTTTTGCAGGAGCATCAATGTTTCTCTCTCTAGAAGACAAATGCAGCAATCAACGTTCTCATGTCTGACCGGAAACCCAATAGACGATTGCTGGCGGTGCGACCCGAACTGGGCGAATAACCGACAAGGGCTAGCCGACTGTGGAATCGGGTTCGGTCAAGATGCATTAGGAGGCAAAGGGGGTCAGATCTATGTGGTAACCGACTCCTCGGACCACGACCCGGTCAACCCGACACCGGGTACACTCAGGCATGCAGTGATCCAAACCGAACCACTATGGATCATATTCTCAACCAACATGATGATAAAGCTCAAAACCGAGTTGATTATGAATAGCTACAAGACCATTGATGGGCGTGGAGCTAATGTACATATTACCGGCCATGGCTGCATAACCATACAGTATGTCTCCAACATTATAATCCACAACATCCATGTCTACGATTGTGTCCCTTCCCACCCAGGTAACTCCATTTTTGCTCCTGGACCAAATGGTCTTTTTCTCTTTTGTGGCAATTAAAAAGATTATTCTTCTTTCAATTTTTGTGGAAATTAGGTAATGTGCGGGCAAGTCCAACACATTACGGGTATAGAACACAATCAGACGGTGATGGGATCTCCATATTCGGGTCGCGCAACCTGTGGATAGATCACTGCTCACTGTCCCACTGCACGGACGGACTGATAGATGCCATAATGGGATCAACGGCAATAACCATATCGAACAGCTATTTCTCACACCACAATGAGGTGATGCTATTAGGGCACAATGATGCGTACATGTTGGATTCGGGAATGCAAGTTACCATAGCATTTAACCATTTCGGAGAAGAGTTGGTGCAGAGAATGCCAAGGTGCAGAAGAGGCTACATTCATGTTGTCAACAATGATTTTACTCAATGGGAGATGTATGCCATTGGTGGGAGTGCTAATCCTACTATTAATAGTCAAGGCAATCGCTATATGGCCCCCTCCAATCCTAATGCCAAAGAGGTACAATTTTGTTTTTGCTATTCTTTTTTCTTTTCTAAAAGGAATTTCTTGCTACCAACTCTATAAAAAAGAAAATTTTCTTATAGGACTCAAACTACTCAAAACTCACTCCTCACCCTTTTTTTAACAACCGATATTCTCGGTAACTAGGTCTCAACTACATCGGTTTGAATCGGGTTGAATGGGTCTCTTAATGAATAAAACTCTTGTGATGTCTGTTTTGTTAGACATAAATCTGAAACTCAAAATCTTAAAAGGGATAATGGATACCCAGTGTTTTTCCTTTTTAAAAGTGATTGTCTTCATATTTGAGGTGAAATTTCTTGGTGGGGATGTTTAATTTTTTATAGGAAAAGAAAAATTGATAGGAAAAAAGAATGTAGAAAGAACCCAAGAATAAGAAATCCTTGGAAAGGAAAATGAAAAAAAAATAAAAAAGAAAAAGAAAAAGCATAAGGAGGGGGATTGTTTGTTTTAATTTGATTTTCTTGTGGTTTTTATTTTGTTGGGTTTTTCCCATTTTACGTGAATAGGGCAATATCCGTGCGAAATTGAGTTTATTTTATTTTATTTTATTTTGAATATATATTTTTTATTAAAAATTATTAGAAAATGTTATATTTCGTAAGTAAAAACTAAATTTTTTTTGTCAAAATAAATTATTATTACAAATAATTTTTGTATTAAAAACTTTATACTTCGGCTGAATTTTTGTATCAAATAATCCACCGCCACACACGACAACAGCGAGTGTTCATCACGCGCAGCACCCCTGTTCTTAACATTAACCAGTCAGTGTCAGAGTGAGTTTTTTCTCCCAGCTAGAGATGCAAGCCAGCTATTACACAGGCCCTTGATTAGTTCATTTACTGAATCTGTCTGACACAACATTATTCATTTTATCAAAAAACCCAAGCTAGGTTTTGAATGCTTCCACGCGCCTAGGGAGCGCGTGCACACAAACCAAGACGTTTTTCAAGTGGGGTCCTACAAGTTAAAAGATGTTTAACTTTTGGTACCCTTTTCTTTGTTTTGTGGGGTTGGGGGCAGGTCACAAGAAGGATAGACACAGACGAGAGTGAATGGAATGACTGGAATTGGAGGACAGAAGGGGACATGATGGTAAATGGAGCATTCTTTGTGCCATCTGGGGAAGGGTTGAGTGCTATGTATGCGAAGGCGTCTAGTGTTGAGCCCAAGTCTGCTGCCCTCATTGACCAACTTACTATGAATGCTGGCGTCTTTGGCAGTCCAAGGTAAACACTCACACTCATTATACCTTTTTAGCTACATACTTCCATACATCTACACTTACATGTATGCATATATATTAGATACAAGATGTAAAATATAACATATTTGGGTTATAAAACTTGATGGGATTAGTCAGAGCTCCGAAAACTTTCAAACCGGATTGATGGGAACCAATATATATATGTTTATATAACTTTTTATTTTAGAAAAAGCCTCCCTTCGCCCCCTCATATGTATAAATGTATATTTATAGTAGATATATAGTATATAGTATATGTATGTATGCATACTTTTCAAGAATATTACTTTAAGATGCACCAATATGCATGATTAATATGATTAAATGACAACTTGATCATATGATGCATTTTTTGTGGTCATTACAAAACATATATTTTGGTTGCCCACATAATCTCCTGAGTTTGTGAGTTTAAATTGTATTAGAAACTGTTTTAACTGCGAATGTGAATTTTTAGTCATAGTTGACAAATAGTATTTTTTAAAAATAAAACAAAATCCGCCTTGCTGCCTGCCCACTTCTGTACAAGTTAGAAGATGGAGGTTGGTTTAAACTATAATTTAAAAATGATTTTTTATTTAATAATCATGTTGGTACTATTAAATCTGATTTCAATATCTATTCTTTCATATAAAAGAAAATTTTATTTAAAAAATATCACTTTTTCAAAAAAATAATTTTGTTTTATAAAGTAATTAATTAATGTAGAGCAGGAGTTTTAACTCGGCGTGTGGACACACGTGAAGGGCGGGTGGTGTTTTTGGAAGAAGAGAATCTCTGCAACCCAAAAAATAAAAATTGAAAATTGAAAAACGGCTTTAGGTAAAGGACCAAGGAGTTGTCTTGTTGGGTTCAGAACTTTGAGAGGGTAAACTTTACTCAGGCTTGCATGCATTTGGTGGTAACAGAACTGTCTTGGGGATTGTATTTGGTGGGTGATGGTCTCTATGTATTTCGGTCCAACTTGGTTTTATGGCCGTTGGTATTTTTTTTGGGTCAATCTGGTTTTGACTGACCCTCTCGAATGTCTCGAGCGTTTAGGCGGTCCCTACTATCAATGGCTTTTTGAAAATGGTGCATCAAGTTGTGGTGGTCCATTATTGGATTTTCTCCTCTGCTGCAGCCCTATTTTACTCTGGACCGCCTAAACTCTTAGCTTAGATGCTAAGGATTCATAGACTAGATCCCTACTTTTTTCTTTGGCTTCCATTTTTGTGTTGTAGTTTCATGTTAAATCCATTTTGTGTTGTAGTTTCATGTTAAATCCAATTAAATCGAATCATATTGACTTTTTAAAATAATAAAACTCTCTCGATATATATTTTTGTTATATATAAGTTTTGAATCTAAAATCTTGTTTAAATAATGTCTGTGACACTGGACAAATCAGGTGTTGATAGAGTTTTACTATGTTTTATGCACTAGAGTGACTATACAGACTGATGAGTGATTTGTTTTGGCTCAACAAAATAACTACATTGTTTGTTAGACCACCAAGCATTAATCATTCCAAATAAGATCTCTTTGTTTGTACTCTTGATAAATCTTAATTTAGGGTTTGGTTTTGTTCCAATTGTCAAGGACCCCAAAACTCTATTTGTCAGAATAGATGAATTATGAGCCACATCGGCAACTGTAGTTGACCGATCTTTGCTCCCATGGCAGCAAAGCCAAGCCCCATTTTTCAAATAAAGTGAAAACAAAAGTAAAAAAGCCGAATTTTGTGGTATCAAATCTTGATAATGACCCCTTTTTTATCATTTGACTTTTGGATTCGGGATGGGGCCCTTTTGGAATAGGTTTGAGTTGTAATATAACCGATACCATGCACCATTCTACCAACGTCCTGGGATTGTGATGGTAAGAACATTAAACTCTCTTAATCAAGATTTTAAATTCGAGTCTTAAAAGTGAAAAAATAGATATTGGAAGAACCAATCGTAAATAGGCTCTATATTGCTCAAAACGAATTAGTCAGGTAACCTAGATGCCGATAGATGAAAAAAAAAAGACCCACATAAGATTCTTGTATGTGGAGACTTGTGGGACTTGGGGCGAAAATCTTGTGTTGTGTCGGTGTGGATGGCGTGGCACTGCTAACTGATTGTAAGTAGTTATTAACTTAGAAATATGTGGAGTCCATCAATATTCGTAACATGCGATTGGTTAGAGGTATCATTTCATTTTGTTGTAGAGTTAGGGTTTTTTTATGGCCCCCCCAAACAGAGTCCACTATGTATAGTTTCTCATAAAGGTTGTAGGAATTGTAGATCTCTCAATATGATGATGAGTAGCCACTAGGCATGAGAGGGAGCGCATGTTACAAAAACTATGCAAGAAGTGTAAAGTTCAAGACCCAATGCTTTATTCTCTGAAAGCAAGCAAGACTTGCACTCTTCACTCTCATTTACAGGTTTTTGTATGGGAACATGACCTATGTATATGCCCTAACATGTGCATTCCAGTCACCAAAATATGGTTCCATTTTCCTTACCTTTTGATCCTAAGGGTATTGGACCCCACAGTGGTGGAAATCAACTAGACATAGATAACTAGCTCTTGTACTAAAAAAAATTGCTTCACCATTGTATCCTGTTTGCTGACCCCTCTTGCACAAATTCCTCATCGGCATATCTTTAGTGGGCTTTAGATTCTATCCTCTCACAAGTTCACAACACATTGGCCATTGAAAACATGTTGGAGAGGATTCATGTTGTTGTTCTCTTTATATATTCCTTTAAAAAATTGTTTTGAGTTATGCTTAGCTTTCATATTCTTCTTAGTATTCTTGTTTGTAAATCTTTAGTGTCTTTGTCTCATATTTTTATATAATTTACTAGAAACCCTAGCTTTGGCTCCATCTAGTTCCTCTTTGCTTGAATTTTGATCTTGTGAATGAATAATAATTATAGGGAAAACTCTATCACTTGATTCGCTTGTTATCTTCCCTAAAATTTTAGGGAATTTGGTTCTTTCCTTCAGAATTCCACAAATTCTTGTGTAATTTTGTTCTAAATTTGGCACAAGTTGTTTGCATAACCTAACCGGACGCACATTAAAATTTCACTTGTGCATAAGTTCAGATCATTATGTGGGGGAAAAAAAGCTCAATACAAAGAGCATGGAGTTGCTATAGTGGCTTTTATGTGAAATATGTGCAGGGAGAGCTCTCAAAGCATATCCTACCCAGGATTCTCCGGAAGTGGGACCAGCACAGGCGCCAGCAGCGGCAACAATGGCTCCCAGGGGTCCAGTGGTGATGACTATTTTGGAATGGTGTTTGGGAGCGGCGCACCATCAACGCTACCATCATCTTCATACTCTATCTTTTTGTCTCTTATAATTATTTTAATTTTTGTATATATTCACCAACCATGACGCCTCTTCTATCATTGCCTTCACTATTAGGCTTATAGAATTATGAAAAAGGAAAGGAAGGAAAAATTTATATATGATAATTTAGATGAAAATTTCATGATTTCATCAATTTGTGTTGTCCCCACTTGGTACATTGATTGATCACATCAACAACAACCCAACCGAGCTATGAGTAGCGAATGTGGTGGTGAGGGAGGTGAAGTTATAGGCTGAATTTTTAGGTCATTTTAGTCGTATTATTTAGGACAATATCTCTCTCTCTCTTTATTTATTTAGTTTAATCAGTATTTAGAGTCATTCTGATAAATTCAAATTCATGTGTTGTTGGACTCTCTTTAAGTAATTTTTTTTATTCTCAATATTCGAACCTTGAGTCTTGATTATGTGATTTAACGTCTTTTCTATTAAGTCAATTGTTCGTTGATTGGGACAACATTTTTGACTATTCTATGTTTTTCCCTAATTGTAAATTCGATGATGGGAAAATTTGATTGTATATTATCATGTGATTGCTTTCTTGATGGGGTTTTGATTTTTTTAATTTCACAAAAATCACAAATGGATGAATGGATAAATTGTGAGTGGATGAGACGCCTATTCAGCTCAGATGTCATTTTCAGAGTTCTCATTATGCATCCATTTCTTCAAAAGATTTCAATCCTTTTTTTTGTTTCTTCCTCCTTTCTTTATGCAAGAATGTGAGAATAACATGGGTTGTCCTAGTTGGAGAAACTAGCCAAACCGTCCAACTATTTTAAAATAGTGGTCAGAGAATCTCTCTCTCTCTCTCCCTCTCTCTCCCTCTCTCTCTCACACACACACACACATTAAAGGTGATTCACCTGATCAAGCGTACTTCACTTGTTGAGACATACCAGTCTTCCTCCAAAGTGTGACTAAACAGGACTTCAATAAATATGCACATGAGAGTGATAAAAACTAGATGAGTTTCTCAACCATATCAATGACTGGTCCTGAAAGCTTAGCAGTTCATGTGATAAGTCTGATGCCTCAGTTGAATTTAAAGAATTTTGCTGAACATTTTTTTTGGATGAGCCTTCTGCATATATATGCAGTCGGTGCCGGCCATGGCCCTCCCCATACATTTGTGTCTCTAAAGCAAAGTGCACGCGAAGTGCACTTCATACCAAGACTACAAGAGTTTTCTACCTCTGACTACAGGCAGTATTACCATCACCTCGTCATAGTTGTTTCACATATAGAAATGAAAAAAGAATTCCTCAACGGTGACAAATACCATAATGGGCCACAGAGAGATAGAGATGGAAAAAATGAAAGAAAACATACATTTGAAACACATCTTGCCTTGAGGGAATACTGAAGGAAACACAAAAAAGAAAGAAATGAATACAATCTGCGAAACGTATGCACATGAATTTGTTGCTTTTTTTTTTTTTTCCTTCTAAATGCACTAAGACCAAATTACACATTGCCTTGTTGGTATTACTAGTTGGTACCAGAATCAGATGGATGAGTAAGAATCCCTGTGAAAACAAAGCAAGGAGAGTAATTTTCCTTTTTGCCTAACTAATATGCAGCTTGTGCAGCAACTGATTCAATTCTCTTCCATTGCGATTCACGCTTCTTTACTAGTTCTTTGACCTTTGTTTGTCTTATTGTGTACTGCTTCTCACACTGTTCGAACAATTCACTGTCCATTTCCTCAAACATCCTTCGCACATTTGCAGTCAGCCCATTTACTGCTTGATTCCAGTGACCATGTACATTGTTCTCCAATGCATCATAGATGATAGGTAAAATTACACCCCTGTTCTGAGCGATCAAGCTTACTATGTGCTCATTGTTCCACAAGAAAAGGGCTCGCTCTGCCACCTGTCATGCAGCTATAATTTTAGAACACTGTTCTAACAGTAATTTTCTATTCTTCCTCTTCTTCTTATTATTATTACTATTGTAACAAGAAGAATTATATTAGATGGCCCAAAAAAAAAAACATTATGCTCAAGGGATGAGAAAGTCTCAAAAACGAGAAGCAATGAGCAAAAACAAAAACTAATCCAGGACTACCGTTCATGGCACTGTATAGTGATAATGCCAGAATATAGTATTCATAAGTTGGATGGATCCCCATTTTCTTTATGATCAGGAAGGGGGATCTAAATCCCTACATTCAATGATATCAGAAATTAGTCTCCCTCACTAGGCGAAGGCTCAGATTTCTAAGTGGATAAAATGAGGCAAAGGAAAAATAAGAGCTGCTACAATAGAAATGAATCCAATATCTCGTTTCCAGATGGCACTGTATAGTTTCTGTGACTAAGCTAAGTAATGGCTAAGATTTCAATTTAAAGAAGGACAAATGTTCACAGAGTGATTTAATAGGGTGCAGTCACTAGTATGAAAACTAACTACGAACACATTCACAAGTTACAGATCCATTTGAGAACTCACGCTGTTAATAGTAGGGTTTCAACTTCTAGGCATTTATGGTTTTAGAAGAATTAAGGATATAAATAGAAAAATCAGAGCAAAGTATCTTCCACACAAAAGTTGGTGGGGGAATTGTAGGGAATGTCATATAAAAGGCAAATGGAACAAAGTTATTTAGAAACACAAATATCACGAAGAAGTTCCATCATAATTACAGGTTAGTCCAAAGATGTTGATTTATCTCTATAGTTTGTTTTGGTAATGACAGCAAAATATGCAATGTGCTAAAGCACTAGTACAAGTATGTTATAAAGGAGACAGATGAAAGGTAGCTAGCAGCTGCAGAAAGGAAACTTCAAGTACTCTTCCTATGCTAAAATAGCATTGGAATCAGAAATTCTTCCATAATAGGATAAATGAGAGAACAAAAATCCTGAGCACATAATCATCTTCAAATTTCAAATTATTTTTAAATTTATGCTATAAACATAGGGAGGTTCATATTAATCAGACCAAATGGAACCCCAAAAGTGACTTAGAAACTATGTTGGTTCACTGAGAATCTTCAGAGAATTTGTGTTTGTTTCCTCATTTTTTAAAGAGCAGATCTTTGTAGATTAAGCCTTAATGAGTTAAGATTTCTAAAAGGCTTATCCACTAATAATTTTATTTGATTACATTTAATTTATTGGATAACTAATTTCATTTCCTGAAAGTGTAGAATGGAATACCATACATTATTGCAAGATTATTAGTGCCAAGTTTGATATTGACAGGTGACCTACATATGATAACACAACAGTTAATTCTTTTCACAATCAAACCCTAATGCAATATTTGGGATATACATCCCCAGGCATAGTTGAATGTGATTGTCTGGAAAGCAGTCCTAGCTGCAGAGTTTTTGCTTTTTGTGGAAGGTTCGCCATATGATCTTGCTCCAGTTATTGTTGGTGCGGTGCCGGTCCCTTAGCTGACAATTGGCTTTCATTATCTGAAGCTCCGGTTGGTAATGCCAACTTTTCTCATTCATCATCCACCTTTTATTTATTTTCTTTTTTTTGGGGGGGGCAATGGAGAGCAGGCAAGATTCAAACCTGAAGACTTTTATCCAGGCAAAAGTTTCGAATCATCAGATGACTGTTTGAGCCAAAACTCTTGGTTAATTCTGTCTTTACCCTTTCAGTAAGTTAGACTTCTGCTTTTTGTCAACAAAGCAGAATCAAAGTTTAAGAAAGTGCCATGTATAGTTTGTTAGGAATACTCCATCAAGTGATTCATTTATTAAGAAGAGAGTGAGTGATTTTCATGAAAACACATGGATCCTAATATATATATATATATATATATATATATATATATATATATATATATATATACTTTTAATCAAGTAAAAGAAAATGATAATGATCTTTTTGGCCAAATATATGCACCATTACATAAGATATGGAAGTGATAGCTTCTTGGCATAACAAAATCTATGAGTTTATTGAGAAACAATTCAATAGAATGGTCAATAGCATTCATGAATGAGTTGTGTTCTCATTGCATCCTATCTCCTAAAAAGGGAAAACTTTAATTTTCTTGATCAGCAATGTTGCTTCGCATAGATGGCAAAGAAAATAATCATTGCAATTTTCTTTGTCATAGAAACATAGAACTTGCTTGTTTTACTATGAGGATTAATAAGACTGAGAATGGAACAATCCACAAGGCCATGACACTTCAAGCAAAGATGGGATATGTAGGTTAAGGAGCAAACAGAATAACAATGCAAGTTCTGACTTCTGAAATTATTAGATCATTAAACAAGCTATCGTGAAAAACATATCCTACAAATGATGGGGCAAATAGCTCATAATGTTTCTAGGTTGTTATATGAGGACTAGCATAAAAATCCTACTTACTTCAACATGGTTGGGATTGTTGTTGTTGTTGTTTTTTTTTTTTTTTTTTTTTTTTTTTTTGTGAATAGAAAAGGATGGGATTGATGGAAAACTCTGTGGCTCACTGCCTTTGGACTAAAATTGTTAGAAAGTATTACCATATAAGATAAAAGTACTAAAAGAAGACTAATTAAGGAAAGTTAATATAATTAAAAGAGAATTAAATTTGCCTATGTTCAAAATATTAGGAATTTTGCCGCTATTAGAAAGCAGAGAAAGCATAGATCACATGCCTTGTCATTATCAATGAGTAGAAAATTGAGACTTTGACATTAAAACCATGCAACTTGAAGCAAAGGAACTAATCCTGTTATTGTTTATAGTGCCTCACAAGTCTCCAGTTATCTTAGGGAGCGTTTGGTTCGCATTCGGGAATCGGAATTAGATTCGGAATCAAAGACCTTGGTATGGGTTTCATAAAACCCATGTTTTTACTTGGGTTTCACAAATCTCTTATTTTGGGGTTTTGTTCCCAACCCTCCATTCCCATTCTATTGATCTAAACAACTCATATGGGTTTGAATCTGATTATTGATTCACGTTTCCTTTAACCAAACAACCTATCAGGTGTGAAAAATGTGAAAAATGAGTTTCACAGATAATAGTTATTTCTTCATAAGCGGTCATATTCAGAAGGAACCTGGTTGTAATGATTGACAAGTTCTTCACGTAGTAAAGGTGTTTACAAAGATGCAGGCTATTCAAATCGACACTAAACTGGAAGTCAAAATCACATTCTCTTTCATTTGTTTTTCTTCTTCCACTTTTAGGTTTATTGTAACTAGTGATTGCATCATAGTTGCCTTTTTCTTTTCTTTTATGAAGACATTTGTACAGTAGAAAAATTCAAGGCATGAAATGCTTTCAAGCTCGTATGGCAAAAACAATTTTGGGCATAAGCTCTTCTGAAAAAAAATTAATTTTAGAAACTCCTGAATCACCAAATAATGCAAACACCACACAAAAACAATTTAGGTCACATGAAGACCTTATCGTGTAACTATTGATATGGCACTAAATATAGCTGACTGGAAAAGTCAATTCATATAGCCAAACACAACTAGTTTCAGCCTCAAGGCTTAGTCTGGTTGAATCAAGTTTAATCAAGTATGAACCAGAATACCCATCAGGATTCTAGATAACTATAAGATGAAGAAAAGCATCCTAGCAAATGGAAGCTATTTAGGCATGACAATGATCTTAACAAACTTATAAAAAGAAAGTATCAAGACACTAACCTGAAAATGGCAGCTATTTAGGCACCGTGCTAACCGTCTGAAGAGGGGAACCATACAGAGCTGAAACTCTGCAGGTTGTGTTACCTCAAGGACCTCTTCTACCTCACCAAGAAACAGAACCTCCTTCTGACAATTAGTAACTGGCCAATACTTCAACAATCCCTTAATAACAACATCCGCCAACTTATAATCCTTCTCAACATACTGAGTCACACAGTAAGACAATTGAGTATGGTATGCCGAAAGCGCTTTAACCTTGTGGAGTGGAATAAGAGCCCGAACAAGAAACAACTTATGTTCATTTCTCATTGGCACAACAAACCCATTAATAATGCTCCCAAGAATCTCCAACAACTCTGCAATCCCATTATGCCTCTCCGTCTCAAGCATGAATCTATAAAAGATATTATTAATTGCCTTCCTAATAAATGGGCGGTGCACCATAACCTTCACATATATCCTATGCAACATCATTTTCAAATACTCCCTCTCCCTCGGATCCTCAGAATCGAATAGATCAAGCAATTTCAACACAAACCCATAATCAATGTACCTCTTAGCAACCTTAGTATCAAAGTCGGGGGACAAAATGTACCTCAACAAAATCTCGTAAACCAATTGCAAATGAGGCCAAGAGGGTTCCAAATAGGGATCATCCTCTTCTGGGTCAGCTGATTCAACCCCAGAATTCTCATGGGAAGATGGGGGCAAACACCGGAAAATGTTCACGGAAATCATCTTAACCAACTCCTCTTGCAATATCTCAGTCATTCTAATTGACCCAGATTGAATGGTATCCAAAATGTCCACCAAATTCTGCCTCTTTATCTCCTTTTCGCGGGCACATTTTAGGGTATCCGAAAAATCACATTGAAAGGAGCAAACTTGCAGTTTCCTAACGAACAAAGTAGGGCGGTCGGTTACTGAAACTTCCTTAAACATAGGTAAGGGTTCGACGATACCAGGATCGGAAATGTTAATGTTGTTTCCAATAACCTGAGGCGGAGAGGCTCGAGCAGGGTAATTCACGGCCACATTTGACAGGGCCATTTGTTCGTCTGATTTCGAGGCTTTTTTACCACCTCGTTTCATAATCTTGTTAAACATTTTCTTATGATTATGAATACTTTGAAACCCTAATTCTTTTTTTTTTCCTGTGCCTACTGAAAATGTAGTGAAAAGAGAAATGGATATACAATGAAACCCTAAATTATTAAATTGGGATTAGGGTTTGAGAGAAGAATGTGTACCTGATCTGGATCGGAAGAATTGGGAGCTTGGAATTTGAGAAGAGGAAGAAGAAGGAAAAACGAGAGAGAGAGAGAGAGAGAGAGAGAGTAGTTTGGCAGTTAAGAGACAACGGGGAAAACATGAAAATGGAGGTTTGTACGGAAATAGTTTAAAAAATTAAAAAAAAAATTAAAACAATGAAAAAAAATTCTATTTCTGTGTCAACAGTGCAGATCGAGTCTTGAAAATCCGACATTATATTATTAATCTATTTCTAATTATACTATTCATCTATTTCTAATGTAGAATTTTAAAAACTCAACATAATATTGTTCATATGAACAGTGCAGGTCGGGTTTTTAAAACCCAACATATAGGTATTAGAAATGAAATTTCTTTCCGTTTAGTATTGTTTTAAATTTTTTTTTAATTTTTAAAGTTATATATGTATATATCTCCATGAAAATATACTCTGTTGATTTTTTTTAATTAATTTTTTAATATAATTACCAAATTAAGGGATTTTTTTTAATAACAAGAATAACCTAAACTCAATATCACGGAGTTTTTTTTTTTTTTTTGCCTTTTTTTCTGAGTTTTAAATAAAATATCAAAATTATTGGTTTCATCCTGTTTAACAATAGAACTTGAGTATCAAATGAAGCAGATAAAACTAAAATTATAGGGAACATATAAAATTTGGCAATCTGATGTCATAACAAAAAAATTTCATAATTACTGTCTACACAAATTATTAAAATATTCAAAAAAATCAAAAATACTGATCAACAGATAAAAGAAAAAAATGAAATAGTTTTTTTTTTTTTTTAAAAAAAATTTTGGACTCACCAGACTTTTTTAATAAACTATCGATATCAAATAATGATGTAAAACCGACTAAATCTGGTTCGAGTTGTGTTGGACTCTTAATAGACAAATTTCTCATATTATCTGTTTTCTCTATACACAAAATTTAAATATGAGATTTTATTTAAGTTTATCAATGA
This sequence comes from Dillenia turbinata, assembly GCA_037126225.1. NCBI lineage: Eukaryota > Viridiplantae > Streptophyta > Magnoliopsida > Dilleniales > Dilleniaceae > Dillenia > Dillenia turbinata. Next base: position 22,253,987 of record JBAMMX010000013.1, read on the forward strand.
TTAGCCACAATGATCATACTAATTTTTAGTATTTTATGAATTGGTATCTGAAATCATATTTCAAACTAATCCGACTCGAGTTATGAATCCTTTATACGAAGAAGTTCTTTCAATATAGTTCTTTTTCCATTCTCAAATAGTCAAATTTTAGTAATTAAGAGATTTAACAATTTTTTCCTTAAACCAATTTTTGATTGTTAAAGATTAAACTAGTTTGAGTAGACAAGAGTCCAGCTCCTATTTTTTTTTTTTTTTTGGTTGCAGACCAGTCCAGCTTTAGTATATGATAAAATTCAATTGTGTTTTAATCTGATTTTTTTTTCTTTGATTACATAAGATTCAAACATGATCAGAGGGCTGGGAGAAAAAATTATAACCACCAGGTTGGCATAAACAAAGTATGAATTTTGAACATATGATCAACATTCTATATAAATTTCAAAATACAGAATATTAAGTCTTCAAACTCAGTGTACTCGTAAATTTTAGTTTCTTATTTTACATTTTTTTTTTTTTGTAAAAAAACATTTTGAAACATAAAATTGGTATTATATGTTTAAAAGAAAAAACTACCTATTAACTTCTCATTAACTCCAATTTTTTCATATATTCTCTCAATTTTATCTTTATAATTTCTTTTATTTCCCTTTTCCTAAAAATAAAATCTACCCTTTTCCTATGCATTGCGTGCACTTGTTAGCGCTCGTAATAATTATAATAATAATCACAAGAAAAATGCGAAGGCAAGCAATTGCTGTGAAAATGACAAAAACCCATTTTCTGAAACATAGAATGAACCATGCAATACAGAAGGATAAAAAAGAGGAAAATTATTTTCATGTCCTGAAGGGTAATAAATCCCAAAATTCTTCTCAACCTGCCAACTGAGAATGAACAGCTCTAATGCAAGAAACAACAAGAAATTTAGACAATGTACAGTTCTGACAATTAAAAGGATTAAGATTAGTACCACAATGTTCATTAATTGCATGAAAAAACTGCCTTGCAGTCATATTCTATACATGCCAGCGATCCCTTAAAAGATTTTCCAAATTGTTTGAGAAGATCAAGATGTCTAATTACAATAAACAAGACCTTGTATTTACAATGGCCATGCCAAAATGTGCAAAAGAGATTCGAAGTTGGCCTAAAGTTCGATGGTGAACCTGTGGACATTACCAAAAGGCAGGTCACAGCCTAAAGGGACAAAAGCAAAAGAAAGGAGGATCATTTTATTACAATAACGTCAGCAGCACACCAAAATGGTCACAAGCCCAGTATGTGAACCAATGCTTCTGCTCCCAAGGCCAGGCCTTTCGAATTCTTTGAAATTCTGCAAGTACAGAAATTGAGGTTGCGAGAACTGGTTGAGAAGACAGTTCACTAAATTAGGCAGTATGATAGAAGACAAAAAACACCAAAATATAATAGAGTTTCGTGATACACTATTATAATCATATCATATCATGGTTAAAATGAAAATCACTTTTTCCTATGATTACCTTTAGCTCCAGCCAGATCCTTAGCCACCCCAGCCACTGCCACCTTGCTGATTGCTGGTCTGGTCTCCATCATCACCTGCTTTGGCCCCACCTGAGACTGTCCAACTTCCACTGCCACCTCCAGCTCCTGAATTGTTCCAGCCTGATCCTTGGCTACTCCAGCCACCCCCTTCCTGATTTTTGGTTTTGCCACCTCCCTCATTGCCTTTCCAACCACCAGAGCTTTGGCCATCCCAGCCACTACCTTCTTCACTGCAGCCCTCACCACCTACTTTTGCCCCACCTGAGTCTTTCCAACTTCCACCACCACTTCTAGCACCTGAATTGTTCCAGCCTGGTCATTGGCTACTCCAGCCAACCCCTTCCTGAATTTTGGTTTTACCGCTTCCATCATCGCCTTTCCAACCACCAGAGCTCTGGCCCCAGCCCTTACCACCTTTATCACTAGACCCACCAGTGCCTGATTTCCAACCCTGTCCCTGATTCTGATTATCACCTTGTCCCCAACTGCCGCCACCATTTTTGCTTTTCCAGCCATTACCATCACTACCGTTTGCATCTCGGTTCCAAGGTTTATCCTCACCAGATTCATTTTTGTTATCCCAGGGTTTCTTGTCCTTGCCAAATACATTTCGGTTATGCCAGGGCTTACCTTCCCCACCAGAATCATTTCTATTCCATCCGCCATGCTGGTTTTGCCAGGGCTTGGTTTCCCCCATAGAGTCATTTCTGTTCTGCCAGGGCTTACTTTCCCTACCAGAGTCATTTGTGTTCGCCAAGGTTTGTATTCTCCACCAGAGCCATTTCTATTCCATCCTCCATTTTGATCTCTTCCTCCACGACCTCTACCTCCAAAACCTCCTCTTCCTCGGCCTCTAAAGCCGCTGTCTGACCTTGATGATCACCTGGCAGAACACCAAGATCCGCCTGAAAAATCTGCCGACTCAGAAGCATCTTTATCAGCAAATTTTCCTCTACCCCATCCCGAAGATTGACCCTCACCAAATGATTTACTGTTCCCCCAATTCCCACCTTTTTCCCAGGTGTCACTCCGATCATCATTCGCTGCAGAAGGATTGTCACCAGAAGCAGCTTTCATGTTCCAATTACCCTTGTTTCCCCAATCAGCTTCACTCGTTCCATTTTTCCAAGTGTTTTTTTGTGGCCAACCAGATTGTTTACCTCCAATTGAAGGTATTTTACTGTTCCAACCACCTTGATCTCCCCCATCTCCATTCTCATTTTCAGACTGCTTGTTCCACCCAGAAGAACAGCCTTGATAAGCAGTCTGGGCTCCCCAGCAGCTTTTGACAGGCTGGCCTGAGGATTCATAACCAGCTGCATTTCTCGTCTTCCCACAACTCCACCCAGTATTTCCACCACCCCAACCAGTTCCTTCACTCTTCCCTCTCTTGTTTTCTTGCTTACTCCACCCAGAGGAATTATCTTCAGAAGTTGTCCCAGCACCAGAGTCATGCCCAGCTACTTCTTCATCAGCAGGGTTACCACAATTCCACTTGTTATTTCCACCACCCCAACCAATATTTGGCCTTGATCCTTTGTCTTGGCTAGAATGTTTAGTGCCCCAACCACCAGATCCATTATTCCATTTAGATCCCTCGGGGGATTCTCCGGTTTTCTATGCTGCTTTTTGAGGTTCATCAGGGGCTTTTCTTTGTTCCAATGATCTCTGGTGTCCCAACCTCCACCAGGTTCGCTGTAATTTGGTCCTGATCCTTCATCTTGGCAAGAAAGTTTACTGCCCCAACCACCAGATCTGTTATTCCAATCAGATTCCTCAGGCTCCCCAATTTTCCATTCTGCATTTTTAGGATCACCGGGGGCTGTTCTTTTGTTCAAATGACCTCCGATGTCCCCACCTCGACCAGGTACACCATTATTTGGCCCTGATCCCTCGTCTAGGCAAGAATGTTTAGTGCCCCACCCACCAGATCTGTTATTCCAATTAGATCCCCTATCATCTGCCTCACCCATTCCACCTTTCCAACCTGTGTTTGCAGCTGAAATTGTGCCTGTGTTACAATTAGTGCCACCACCCCCACCAGAACCTTCATTTGAAGCAGGCTTTTTGTTCCATCTAGCAGATGCATTCTCCTCAGCTGATCTGGATGCACCCCAGTTGCCTCCACCATTCCATCCTGGTGACTTCTTGCCAGAGACACCTACGTCCTCTTCCCCGTCTTGACCTCGACCAAAAGACCTACCCCTGCCAAAATTATCTCTACCTCCTCTGCTGTCACCTCTTCCTCTCCCCCTCCTGCCACCTGATCCCCGACCTCCCTCAAGTGACATTGACATATCCCAGCTTTCTCGTTGATTTGACTCATCCTCATTTTTCTTGCTCCAACCACCAAATCCACCATCACTTCTGCCAAAACTCTTAGGTTTCTCCCAACTCCCACTTCGGTCTTTCCCAACTGACCAACCATCTTCTGCATCTGCATTGTTCCAGGAAGATCCTCCAGACTGTTGCTTCCAAGTAGATCCACAGCTTGTTTATTCCAAGATCCTTCACCATCACCCGAAGCCTTTGGTTTGTTCCAACCATCACCATCGTTACAAGATTCCCCATTCCCCCTGCCAAAAATACTAGGTTTATTCCAGCTCTTATTTTGATGCCAGCTTCCTCCTGATGCATCTACTACATTTGCCTCGCCTTGCTTATTCCAAAAGGAACCTCCAGATTGTCCATTCCAAGACATTCCACCATTTTGTTAAGTCCCAGAGGATCCTTCACCAACAACAGAAGCTTTTGATTTGATCCAACCATCAGAATCAGTCTGATCACATTTATCATTATCTGGTTTACTCCAGCCCGCTACATTTTCATCAGTGTGTTTAATGGTGCCCCAATTTGCAGATTGACCACCAGTCTCACTCTTGTGTTTTTCCCATCCACTAGCTTGATTAACATTTTCTGGTTGATTAGAGCTAAGAACCTCGTTACCCCAGCTCCTATCCTTAATTTCTGGTGTGGCAGTTGAAGTATTCCACTGACTTACTTTTACCTGCATCATTTTTGCTGTTCCATTTTTCAGTAGCTTTTCCCCATGAATCAACTTCAGTTCCCGTGTTAGTCCTATTGCTCCATGCATTGTCTGCTTTCTGATTATCATTTGCACTTCTTTGCTTCCCCCAAGATGCAATGGCATCAACAGAATCCAACTTGCCAGCAGTTCCAAATGCTGCTCCCCATTCATTTCCGGCATTTGAAGTACCTGCCTCATTCACACCAGAAGTTTCTACCCTAGCCCAGCTATTAGACGCTCCACTATCTAAATTGGTTTGAGCAGAACTCTTGTTCCAAGTACCCGAAAACTGTACCGATAAACACCCCTAGTAGCTTTAGTTAATCTCTTATTTCCCCTTAAGTCTGTGTTTGTCGTTTGATTTTTTATGTGGATTGATTTAGCGTTTATCTGTTTAGATTTTTTTGGAGTTTTTTGTTTGTTGTTTGATTAAAAATATTTCCAATTTCCCTTTTGGTTCTCTTTCTTTTTTATCTCAAGATTTTCCAATTCCCATTTTGCTTTTTAGATCAATTTATTTCATGGGTTTTGGATGATAATAGTCTCCTCAAACTATGCTACTTAATGGAGGCATCTCCTCTCTTGAAGAAGATTGTGCTATAGGTGTATGGTCTTTATTGATTAGTTATACAAAAAATTTTTCTATAGATTACGTTATGTGTTTATTGATGGCTGGTGGTCTGTCTCTTCACTGAACCATAACCTTTCTGTTCTATTTTAATTATATAAGATAAGACATAAATGCAGTGCTTTATGCTATTTAGTCCTATAACTGGCATCCTTAAAAAGTTCAAGCACACTAGTGTAACTTCTATGTTATACTATGTCAGCTTTTATATAGTATGATCAATAATATGAGATAAATTCAATAATGAAAAAAAAGGGAAATAAGAGATATATGACCAATTAAATACATATTCAAATGTTGATTTGTTTGATCTTCATATTATGTTTGTATGATTGTTGGCCGAATAAATTTGCAGTTGTCTACTCATAATAATATATTCATTCATTTACCTTATGCAAGTCTTATATCGTTTCCATGCTTCCTTTAATGAAATATATAGTTTGTGAGAATAATCTTCCTTATAGTCTGCTTCCCTTACTTGTAAGTTAGTAAATTGCTATCTGTCTAATTGGTTTATTAGGAAGTTATAAACTAACTTTCTTACTCCATTTGTACAATATGGCTGGCCTTCATCAATGAACCATACTCATTTTGTGCTTCTGGGTAACCCTTATTGGGGGAGGTAAAATATTAGACTAGTGCCTTATTAAAATATTATTTTTCTTGTCTTGTTGTATTATTATTATTTTTTTCAATTCAATTAACGAACCTATAAGTAATACTTGTCCTCTTGCTATTTGAAACACAAAACAAGTGATTGAAAGGCACAACTTTCATTTAGAGAGGCCTGACACATTAGACTATCCATCACTTAATCTATAAGTAAATTTTAAATTTACTACTAATATGTTAATATTTAACATATGGTTTTTTTTTATGTGCTTACATCTTGCATATATCATGATGTATGTTTATTATGTGATAAAATTGTATTTGAATTATTTAAGAAATCGCTTGAATCAGTAGACACATACATACTTTATGTCTTTTATTTAATAATCGATTTATATCTTGCAGCTTATGACTAGCAAAGAAATGTTCCAACTTAGATCTAAAATTCCAAGAAAATAAAAACTTAATATAAAGTGGGATCCCATCACTTCCAAAATCTTATTTCAAGCTTTTATGGATGAGATTCATAATAATGAAAAAAAAAGAAATATCATTTAAAAATAAGAGATGAGAAGTTGTGCTAAACTATTTTAATAAGTATGCTAAAAAAATATACCCAAAAGCAATTGAAGGGTAAAATGGATAATCTAGGGGTGATTGGACTTAAGGAAACAATTAAAGGGCAACGAAATAGGATTGGGATGGAACCATACTACTGGAGCCATTAAAGCTGATGCCATATTGTGGGAGGCCAAAATAAAGGTAAATATTTTAATTTTTATATTTTTAGTTATTGTAAATGATTTAAAAGAATGGGTTCATCTGAATGCCAATTTATCTTTGTTGTTTGTGCAGGAGAATAGAGGATATGTTAAATTGCATTATTATGAATGGGTATATCATGATGAATTGAAGTACACATTTGGGAATACAGTTGCAACAAGTAAGCATACATGAACACCAACAATGAATATATCAATTGAAGACAGTGCTAGAAATTCAAATCTAGTCATGGTAGAAGATTGTGTTGAATTGGATAAGGAAAACTTTAGTATTGATGAAGATTTTAACCTTGTGACAAACACTCAACTTAAGAGGAAAAAGATGGTGCCAGAACAAATGGGGAAAAAGATGACAAAGGGTAAGACAAATGTTGGAATTGTAGCAAGTATGAAACTGTCATCGGAATAAATAGTTGATGGAACAGAAAGTTATAATGCAATTGAAGCAGTCAAAATTTCAACGTCATCCCAAATCACTGAACAATACTCTATTATAAATTATGTTCAAATATTGCAATTTTTAAAAGATGAGGGGGCATTGAGTTGAGATCAATTTAGTTAGGCAGTGAACTTGCTTATGTTTGAACAAATAAGAATTATTCTTATATCTTTGCCTAATAGAAGTGACAAGTTATACTGGATCTTGTATAACTATAATTTAGCAAAAAACTCTAGTAATAGTAATTGAATAAGTTAGGATTGGATTTGAAATTTCTTATTAATATGCAGATTATTATCTCTTTATAATTGTGTTATTTGTTTTTATGTGTAACCAAATTGATGTTTGAAAGAGTTTGTTATTATCTATATTATATTTATTCGGATATTATGTGTATTATATTGATGTGTTTGTAACAATATTTTGGTTTTACTCTTGTGTTTTGATGTTGTCATACAGATAGTTTCTAATGAAACTAGAGCACTAGCAGCTGTTGTAAAATAAAGGAAACACACAAAGTTTTATCAAAAGATTTATGAAATAGTCACTATAGCAGCCGTATATCACATAAGTTATTTAATGAAATAAGATAACAGATTCAATTATTCTAATGGATGACAATAGGTTTTGGAAACTATTGCTACTCCAAATGAAAACTATAAAATGTCTAAGATAGAACCACATACTGTATGTAAACTTACACATTTATTGAAGAATAAAGGATGATTCGTCTATCTAAAAACATGATAAAATTGGAGGCAATTGTTATGTTTCTTTGAACTTGTGCACACGATGAAACAAATCGTAATGTCTAAAATAAATTTGGAAAATCAGGAGAGACTATGAGTAACAAGTTTAGTGAAGTTTTAGATATTTTATGTTTATAGGCCTCAGAAATTGTTAAAGATCTAGATTTTCTATTTGAAAAAATTCCATCCAAAATAAAATATGATAATAGATACTGGCCTTATTTTCAAGAATGTATTGGAATATATATTCTTGGTATTCCTCCTACCAAAGATCAAATTCGTTTCATTAGTCAAAAGGTATATCCAACACACAATGTCATGTTAGTGTATAATTTTGATATGTTGTTCACTTTCATTATTGTCGGTTGACTTAGTACTGCACATGACACCATATCCTTTCAACTATATTTGAAAAAATAAAGGACGTGTTTCCTCATCTATCTGAATATATAATTTATAATTTTTATGATATATAAAATGATAGGATTGCATAATATAGAATTTAATTTTTTTAATGAACTAATAATGAAACCTTTTTTTTTACACTAGATATCCAAACATGAACGATACTTAACACCTTACAAAGGTGAATGGTATTATATTACTGAGTTTAGAGGTTGCAGTTAGTCACAAGATAAATAAGAAATATTCAACCATGTACATTCTTTACTAAGAAATGTCATTGAAAGAACCATTGGAGTATAGAAGAATAGGTGACATATTTAACATAATATGAAGCCATTTCAACTGATCAAACAAGAGAAAATTATTGCTGTAACAACAGTGATTGATAACTTCATTCAAAATTGTGAAGATGAGGAGTTTGACAGGTGTAACTGTAATCTTGATTTTATTCCTGAGGTTAAAAAAAAGAAATATTGATAAAGAAATTTGAAGTATATCTACTTATGGAAGAGCATTGAATGATAGTTATATGAATAAAATTCACAACCAAATAGCAGCTTTATTGATGGAAAATAGAAATATATGACTTATTATTTATTTATGAATTATATAATTTTTATAAATCTTTTTATTAAACTCTTTTTTCATCATTTATTATTATGCATGAACCTTTATATTATATTGAGATGTGCTTTTGGTTGTTGAATTTTTTTGTTATATTGAGATGTAAGGTTTTTTTTTTCTTTGTTTTTTTGGGAGGAATATTGAGGTATGCTATTGTGACAAGACTTACTTAAGTTGCATTTTTTAATGAATTAATAGTCCTAAGTTCTCCATGGTCAACTATTTTGTTTAGTGTTTGTTGACAATTATAGGTAGTCAACATGAATATGGAAAAAAAAAAAATTGAAACTTTGCACGATAGTTTACTGGATCTTATTTATATGTGAGCATATATGAAAGTGTTTTGATGTATATATATATACTTTTTATGTAATGTGTTAATATAAGAATGATGGAGTAGATAAGGTGCATTAATTAGTAATATAACTAATTGTTGCTATATTTATATAAAAGTAAATAATCACCGCCATATTACATTGAATTAAAACAAGATAGAGTGACGATTATGTAACCATCGGACATGTTCGTTGTTATGCTTGATCTCTACATTTTCAATCATTTTTAATGATTATGTATTCCAAGTTTATAGAATAAATTAAGAAAAGAAAAAATAAGAATCATGAGCTCAAGAAAGCAAGATAATCAATTTGGTTGTACCTCTTTCAGTTTAATTATATTAACAATAACAATTACTTGAATTAACCTAATTTTTATGTATAATAAATGTATTAATAGTTTAGAAAAAATATTAATTTATTTTTATTTTGATCATTAGTTTTTATACCTTTTATTGTTGATGCCTGGTTAGTAGTATACCTATAATATATCTATACCTTTTATGGTAATTTCAATTAAAATTATGGTTTATATAAATTGTTTTGCCAAACACCTTTTTAATAAAAAGGAGCAAAAATAGAGTTTTTAAAAATGAAACTATCAAATAATTTTAACTTTATTTTTTAAAGTATTATTTTTAATTTAAACTTTGAAATAACTTTTAAGTTAAAAATAAATTCTGCCAAATAATTTCTTTAAAAAAAAGAAAAAAATTCTCTTAACAGCTTCTTATTTAAAGCTACTTTTTATATTTTTCTTTATTAAAAAGTTATTTTTAAAGAAAAATATTTGCTTAATAGAATTTCTCTTTATAAAAAGAATAGATGTGAAAAAAAAAATCCTATCAAATAGGCACTTAGACATATAAATATTTGATTTTCTTCCCTTTTATCCAAATATATATAAAGCGCCTAAAGGTCTCGTCTATGGTTTGGTTGGTCTTTTTTTTACCCTGTTTCCCTCCTCTCCTCCCTTTGTCTTTTGTGGCTCCCACCATGGCCGCCACCCTTCTCTCTTTACAATGACAACCCCTATATTCTCCCTCTCTATCTCTTATCCCCATTCCCCTATCCCATATATATAATATAACTTCTTTTTTTATCACAATTTTTTTTTCACTTTGTGAGTTTTTTTTTTTTTTTTTCATTCGCATCCTAAACCAAGAATATATATATTCAAATAATTGAATACTTACAATATTAAATTAAAATTAAATATTGTAAAATATTAAATTGAATATTAAATTATTTATATAAAATTTATATTAAATATTAATTCTTATAACTTTAGGGTTAAAATTAACATATTATATATTTAAAATATTTAATTCTTACAACATTAATATTTTTATTTTATTTTTGGCATTAATATTTTAATTTTAAATTTTATATTTCTTAAATTATTAATTTTATTATCATTTAAATCATTTTTTAGCATTGATTCTATATTTTTTATTTTATTTTTATCATTAATATTTTAATTTCCTATCGTTATTATTGAATAAAAATATAAAAAAATATAAATTGAGTGGAATCATATATTTTTCTATTCGAGTATTATCTTATTTGTTATATAAGTTTGGATAAATTACCTTATTCACTGAATTGACCTAATATATATAAAATGCCTAAAGGTCTCATGCATTCGTTTATGATTTGGTTCATCCTTTTTTTTTTCACTATTTCTGTCCTCTCCTCTCTCTTGGTTGTCTTTTGTGGCCCCTACCACGACCCACAACCCTTCTCTCTCTCTCTCTCTCTCCCTCCCTCCCTCCTTACAATGACAATCCCTACATTCTCATTCTCTATCTCTCATCCCCTTTCCCCTATCCACTATATATAATGTAACTTCTTTTTTAATCACAACATTTTTTTTTCACTCACATCCCTTTTTTTGTGAGCTTTCTTTTTTTATTCACGTTCTAAATCGAGTATATATATTCAAATAATTAAATACTTACATTATTAAATTAAAATTAAAATATTTATATTAATTTTATGTTAAATATTAATTTCTCCCTCTCTATCCTCATCCCCATTCCCCTATCCCCTATATATAACATAACTTCTTATTTCAGCAGAATATTTTTTTCTTCACTTACATCCCTTTTTTTGTGAGCTTTTTTTTTTTTTTTTCATTAGCGTTCTAAACCGAGAATATATATTTCCAAATAATTTAATACTTATAATATTAAATTAAAATTAAAATATTTATAAAATATTAAATTGAATATTAAATTATTTATATTAAATTTATATTAAATATTAATTCTTATAACTTTAGGGCTAAAATTAAAATATTACATATTTAAAATATTTAATTCTTACAACATTAATATTTGTATTTTATTTTTGGCGTTAATATTTTAATTTCAAATTTCAAATTTTATAAATTATTAATTTTACTATCATTTAAATTATTTTTAGTATTGATTCTATATTTGTTATTTTATTTTATCATTAATATTTTAATTTCATATCATTATTATTGAATAAAAATAGAAAATAATATTAATTTAGTGGAATCATATATTTTTCTATTCGCGTATTACGTTATTTGTTATTTAAGTTTGGAGGAATTGTCTTATTTATTATATTGCACTCATATGTTTTTTCAATTTTTATTTAATAATAGTAATATAATTTTTATAATTTTAAGTTTATATATATTTAATATCTACAAAATGTTATGATTATCATAATTTGGTTGTACTCTATTTTTTTGCAATCCTATGCTTGTCATTTTTCACTAAAATAATGAGAAAAATATTATAATTTGTTGAAACTCAAGAGACATTTTAAGAAAAATTAAAATTAAGTAAAACAGAATTATATTGTATTTTAATACAATAATTATATAATAATCATTTTAGTTTTTTTATGCAATATTAAATTTTTACATATAAATTTTTATATTTTTAATGAAAAAGAACTTTTATTTTAACAAATATGTATTATAAGTAGAATAAGATAAAATAAAAATATTTTTGAATAAACTAATTTATTATATATTTGAATAAATTTTGTTATATATTGTGCTACTGTCCATGTTTCAAAATAAAAAATACATTAATAAAAATCTCTGGTATAATTAAAAATTTGTTGGAAAACAAATTTATTCATTTTTAATTGATCGATTTCAGTATAATTATAATTTCTAAATTGATTTATTAAAAAATAATTTTAAACATTTTCAAAATATTTGGTTATTTTTCAATTTTTGTAAATTATTAAAATAAATTTTTCCTAAAAAAATTTTGCAAAAAAGGAAAGATATTTAGTTTATAATATTAAATAATTAATATTTTAAAAAATATAAAATTTATATATTAAATATTAAATATATATATAAATATATATTCAAATAATTGAATACATATAATATTAAATTAAAATTGAAATATTTATAAAATATTAAATTGAATATTAATTTATTTATATAAATTTTATATTAAATATAAATTCTTATAAGTTTAAGGTTAAAAATAAAATCTTATATATGTAAAATATTTAATTTTTACAATATTAATACTTTTTATTTTATTTTTAGCATTAATATTTTAATTTGAAATTTTATATTACTTAAATTATTAATTTTACCATCATTTAAATCATTTTTAGTATTAATTCCATATTTTTTATTTTATTTTTATCATTAATATTTTAACTTCATTTTTTTTAAATCATTAAATTTAGGATTTGAAAAATTTTATCTTTCTTAAATTTCATCACAATTCCCAACATCATTAATTTTGAAATCAACTCTCTGCCTCTTTTCTCTTCACCTCTGAGAATTTTTTGGATAAATATTTCAATTGTTTATAAAATATTTTCTTTCCTTTGTTGCAAAAATTTTTAATGAAAATATTTTCCTTTAAACTTTTTATGAAATATTTATTTTAAAATTTTTGCTTTCCTTTTTTTTTTTTTTTTACAAATGTTTTCTATTAATAATTTTTCAAATTTACCTTTTTTTTGCCTTTTGTTTTCTTTCCTTTTATTTGTAAAATTTTTTTATATAAAATTTATTTTAATAATTGCATTTTATTTTCTTTTAATAAAACTTTTTGCTTTTTATAAATAATTTTATTTAAAAATTTTTGTTTTCTTTTAATAATTTTTTTTCCTTTTTTTGCAAAAATTTTTTTATGAAAAATTTATTTTAAACTTTTTATGAAAAATTTATTTTAAAATTTTTGTTTTCCTTTTTTTTTGTATACAAATAATCAAATATTTACAATATTAAATTAAAATTGAAATATTTATAAAATATTAAATTGAATACTAAATTATTTATATAAATTTTATAATATTACCTTATTTGTTTCATAAGGTCTTCAAAAAAAAAAAAAAAAATGGTTTCTTGTCCTTTGGGAGAGACAACCAACTAACGTCATGCACTATTTTCCTACTCGGTTGTTCAAAAAAAAAACTCCACTCCACCGTATCCTAATTTATTAAATATCTTATTCTTATATTTATATTAATATGAATTCTAATAGGTTTATATCTTTATAACTATTTTTCTTATTACATGTGATTAATCTTGCTTAATGTTATTATCTAGACCATGTAAATTAAAACCGGAACTTGTATACACTAGTATATTCTATCTTTTATATATTTCAAATTCCAATATCACAGTTAGAATATTATTTTTTTGGTATAAATATTGTCATTAAATATCATCATTTTTAAAACATGATCATCACTATTTTTGTTTAGATATACATGAATCAATGAGAGAGAAAAAAAAAAAGAGCCCCCCCCCCCGAGCCCCCCAGAGATATATGATCATCACTATATCTATGATAATATTGTCATATAAATAAATTAATAATATAAAAAATAATTAAATTATAAATGTAACAACTGTTTACACAATTAAAAAAATAAAAACCATATCATTTGAGTGTCCCTCGGTTGTCAGCGTCGGCACATAGACTAGTTTAAATTAAAAGAGCTATTGGTGTGCTTGGTCTACTGTCTTTTGGTTCGCCCTTTACTATTTAATAAGAAAAACTACAATTTAGCTTAATGATTACCACAATTGACAACTCGGCCACTGTAGTTTCGAGGCTACTAAAGGAAAACCCTCTGTAATTTATCTTTTTGCCTATGTGCCCATTGCACATCGTCTACTTTCCCAAATCACTCAATTAGGGATGATGAATGAAAGGTTTTCCTTTATTGAGTATTCATTTGAGATTTTTAGCATCAATAATGGGTTGGTATATCAAAATCAAAGTGAGACAAAATTCGGAGAAAGTATATTTTAAGAGTTGAATTAATCTCGGTGAATCCTAAACCCTAATTTCTAAATTTAAATTAAATAATATTTTGACGAATTGTGATATGGACCAGTGTGATAATTGAATTAATAATATGTTAACCTTTTAAGATAATGCATTAAAAAAATATGCACATACATAAATACATAGTTACCACCTGAAATATAACTTGAAAATCTCTTTAAACATTAAAACTAGGGTAAATTATCCTTTTTCCCTGTGGTTTAGTCAAAATTCACAAATTATTCATATAGAGAAAAAATATATATTCCTACCTCTGTGGTTTTAAAAAAAAAAAGTAACTAAAATTAATGGGAAATTGATATCCATGTGCGGTAAGTTTGAATTGACTCATATAATTAATTTTTATTAACAAAATTACCCTCGATTAAAAAAACACACGTTCTCTCTCTTTCTCTCTCCTCTTCTCTTCTCTCACATCCTTCGAGAGCCAAAACATTGCTAATTCCTCCCCTAATTTGGCTTCGGTCCTCTATAATTCCTCTCCCTAATTTCACAATCCAAAATGAATGTGCTGCTAACAGTCATTAAGCCTTGGTTACAATTGTCCTTGACTATCTATAGAAAGAAGCATGTCGATCTGGGAATCTCGCCGCTAATGTTGCTGCGAGAGAGGACATGGGTTGATGGTGTTGATCTAATAGCAAAGAAAGAAGTATGTTGATCTAAGAATCTCGTCGTTAATCTAGGAATCACTAGAATCTTGTCGGGATTGAAGGTGTTAAGCAACCAGCAAGTTGTAGATCTCGTTGTTGATGGAGGATTCAGATCTAGGAATCTTGGAAGCCATTGATGAGGAATGAGTTTTGTTTAAATTTTAAGGTGGGGAAGAGGAAGGAGGGAATAAATTGGATAGAAAATGGTGGTACTTGCTGCTATTAGTGAGGGAGGGAGAGAGGAGAGGGGGGCTTGTTGTTGCCAACGAGAGAGGAGAGGAGAGAGAAAATTGGAAGAGGGTCTGAGGTGTTTAGGAGTGGGTGAAGCAACAACGATGACAGGTGAAGAAGCAACGGCTATGGGAAAGATTGGGTTTTTTTTTTTTTTTTGGATTTTCTGGGCTTTTTCTTTTTCTTTTTTTCTTTATTTGGTTTTCTGGAAGATGATAGGAGGAGGGAAAGAGAGAGAGAGAGAGAATGAGTTTTCTTTCTAGGTTTTTTAGAACGTGAACGTGAATGTGGAAAGAATGAGTTTTCTAAGTTTTCTAAGTTTTTTCTGAGTGTAACGGAGGTTGAAGATAAATGTAGAAGGAGAGAGAAAGTAAATAAGTGGTATAATATACATTTTGTAGAATTCCGTCTATAGGATTAAGAATATATATTTTTCCACTATAGGGGTAGTTTGTGGATTTCGATCAAATTACAGTGGGATAAAGTGTAATTTACTCTTAAAACTATATATATATATATATATATATATATATATTATTAAATAAAAGTAATGCCTTACGGAGGTTGCAGTGAGTGTCATATATTTTTAAAAAAATTAGAAATTTAATTATTTATTTTTCTAGAGATATAATTAATGAAATTATTTGATATTATAATAATGAAGTTATTTGATGGTGAACTAGCATTTATATAATTTTAATATTATTAGATATATACAATATATTAAGATAAATATATAAATGTTTTTATTTTTATTCCTTTTCCTAACTAATCTGTATATCTTTTTTCTTAGTGATGTGCCTCTTAAATCTTATCATTATATAAAACTACGATGATTGAAATCTCTTTCTTCCACTTGTATGTCAGGAACAAAAAAAACAGTATTTTATAGAAATTGTTTGAAGTTCTACTCCTATGACAAGAATAAAAAATTATTGATTAATAAAAATTAACTTTATGTCACAACTAAATAGTTATTATTATATTTAATTCTATATCACTGTTCTATTTAACTCATATCCTATGATAAGAAGTTTCGCCGTAACGTAATTGTGGATATGTAATTTGGTATATAATTAAGGACATGACTCGGAATGAGTTTTACGGCCTTCCAAAAATCCAACTCAACAATCAAAGTCACTAAAAGGCAAGAAAAATACCCTCCAAACACTAACGGACTCCTTAAGCAACGAAATTCCATCCCCATTCAATTTCATAGTAAAATGACAAGGGGACTCCCAAGATACAATCCTGACCATAGGATCATTGAAGGCAATTTAGGAAAAACCAACTCAATAAATTAATTATGAATAAATAATATGTCAATTAATTAATGCATTTTATATGGTCTCTAAAATATTGATTTATCGAGATTTAATTGTATTCAAATCATATCATAGCTCGCTTGTATGTGTTGAATTTGTTTTTGTTTCTTTTTAATTTATTTGTAAAATTTTTTAACTAAATTAAAAAATTTTTAATAAAAAATATAGAATTTTACAAATAGAGTCAAATTTATATATAGTGAAGAATACTAGAAGTATGATTATGTTGAATATCTATTGCCTTTAAAAAACCATTTTATCTATATTTCCAAGTTACATTGTTTGTATTTGACAAATCTCAATCAGTCTCAAATTATTTATGTTAAGTCTTGTTTTATTATCATATTTTTAATTTAAATAAAAATTTTTAATAGAAAATTTAAAGTTTTACAATAAAATTCAAAAAATTCGGTAAAAATGTAAAATCATCATTTAAGCAATAATTTTTGAGATAGTTATATGTTCAGTCCCTAAACTTTACCCATTTATCACAAATTAGTCCTTCTAGTTAAAAATGTTACATTGTGGTTCTCAAACTTACAAAATTATGTCATATTGGTCCTTCTGTTACTGACGGTGATAGGATGACCATTAACTGCTGACATGGAATGATGTGATAGTCTATGTGTGTCGTACGGATACTAATCTATCATTATCATGTCAACACCTGAAGATATCTCATGATACTGAAGATATCTCATGATACCAACTGATGTGGCACTACCACAAAGCCAATTTATTGATGTTTCTTTGCCATGTCAGCTCCAGAAGTTCCCTTAGTTGGAATAAAAACGCGTGCGTGCGCGTGCACACACTCTCTCTCTCCCCCTCTCTCCCCTCCCCCTTTCTCTCTCTTCTCTCCTCTCTCAAGGAAAGAAAAAACTCCTCTCTCTCTTCCTTTACACCATCTTCAATATCAACAACAACCGAGACAAAACCCTAATTTCTCCGATTTTGGCCCCATATTTTTATTTTGCAACCTAACATCAGAAGAAAAATACCAAAAACAAAAAATCAGAAGAAAATCTCTCACCTCCGTCCAATGGACGCCTCAACCTCTCTCTCTCTCTCTCTCGTGACTTCCTTACTCAAGAACCCACAAATTTCTCACCTCCTTCTCGCCGTTAGCGATCGGCAAGGCCATATAACTCTCTTCGATTTCCGTCTCAAGTCTGTTTCTCTCTAGTTTGAATTCAACTAGAGGGAGGAGTCAAAGCTCGGAATACAAGATCTCTATTGGATCAGATCTGGTCCAAATTCTCATATCTTATTGTTTCGGCATTGGTGTTTGGCATTGAGATAAAGAGCTTTAAGAAGTTCGACATTGGATTGTTGAGGCAATAGACACTCATTCTGGGTTCTCTTCATCGTCAACATCACCAGAAGCACAATTTTTGTTTGTTACTGCTTCTTCCTCCCCACCAACCACCAACTCAATCTTGAATGGCAACTACAAAATCAAAAGGTAGAAGGCAGTGATTGAAATCTTGAATCACTCTCCATTTACTCTGTCACCAATTTTTGTAATCATCATCAATCTTCGACACCCCTTTTACAACCTTTGATTCTGCACTTCAACCAGTGACTGGAGGTAAATGACGTGTGAACCCATGATGAACTCGACTGGCATTTTGTAGAAATAGGGGTTAATTCATATAGGTTTTGGGTTTCAATCGATAACTGGTGGTGGTAGACGTTGGGTTTCATTGCAAGGAAAACAAGACTCATTTGAATGTATGGAGTCAAAAACATGAATTGAAGCTTCACACGTGGTCAAAATAAAGGGGAAACACAATTCCAACCATCAAATGAGGTTTTGGTGGTGGTTTGAAGTTTTTAGGTTGGATTTCAATGATAATGGTGTTGGGGTCTAGAAAAAGAGATGGAGACCCTAAGTGTTGGATATTTTAGATGATTCACATGTAGTGGAAGCATTCAAATAATTTTTAAAAAAATTAAATAGATCGGGTATAATGTTACCTCAACGTATAGAGTCTTCCAAAAATCAATCAAACCGTCCGTCCGTCAATCGGATCTCACGATCGGAATGGTAATCACGATGTTAATCGAACTACCACCGCAATACCACAACGTCGCAACTCTCAGTCCGACGATCATTATGATGGAAAAATTTTCCTACGCGAAAATTTCTCGAACCCTCAAATAAAATTATCTCTCTATACAATTTTATTTTCTCTCTCAATGTTGCTCTCTCGACCATGTTCAATTCCTTAGGAAGAAGACTTCTATTCAAAATAAAAGTCTCATGCTTAGAGAGAGAGAATTGAGAGTTTTTCACATTGGGTGGTTATGGGTTAGTGGGAGTTATCCCACTAACCCCACTTCATTGTCTAAAATGCCCCTCGTGGGCATTCTAGACCAATACTTAGAGACAAAGGACTAAGAGACAGAGGGATTTTGGCATAAAGGAAAATTAACCTTAATCGAAAAATAAAGGGGGAGTGAGAGAGAGAATAATGGGCCATGCCTATGTCTATGCTCAAGTTTGAAGGAAGGAGAGGGAGAGGAGAGTGCAGAGGCTAAGTGATGTGAAAGCATTTTGGTGTAGTGGGAAAAAGTGGAAAGACCATAAAGCCCTTTTGGTGTTGATGTGGCATGGCTTTGTGGAAGTGTCACGTAAGCAAATGCTGATGTGGCATCATGAGACGTCTTTTTTGTGGAAGTGTCACGTCAGCAAATGCTGATATGGCATCATGAGACGTCTTTAAGTACTGACATGGTAATGATATATCAGCATTCGTACGACACATAAGTTATCACATCATTTTACATTAGTAGTTAAAGGTCATCCTATCATCGTCAAGAACGGAATGACTAATATGATATGATATTGTAAGTTTAAGGATCACAAAATAATATTTTTAATAATAAGGACTAATTTGCGATAAAAAGACAAAATTTGGAGATTGGACATGTAATTATCTCAATAATTTTTTCTATTAAAAATTTGGTTTATTAGCTTTTCCAAACACAGCATTAAATTGGAACTTATTTTGAACGATTGGACAGCCTAATTGCACCAATTTGATCCTAAAAGGTCCAGAGTGTAGTGGCATTGCAAGTTGGGTTGTCATGGACTCGCCTTTTTTTTTTTTTTTTTTTTCATACTTTAACATGGATATTTAAAATTTTAATTAATTTGGAGCCTAATTTAAGAATCAGTTTTTCCTATGTCTATTTTTTTTTATTTTTAAAATTTGAATTTGAGATCTTAATTAAGAAAATTTAATATGTTATCATTAAATTTATATTAATATAGAATAGGGTTGTGTTCCTAATAGGGCGCCAGCTCAAAGTGCATTTCCAAAAAAACAAGTGCTTATTTTAAATGAAAGGAGACCTTCTACCCATTTTTTATTTATTTAAAAATCTCAATAATTTATTATTTTAATTAAATTATTATAATAAATTAAGTTCATATAAAAATACGATGACTTTAAGGACACGACAATGCATTGGATATCGACGATTGCACCAATTATAGAGCGCATAAGATTTGTCCAAAGCCGTCTGATTCATACTTTAAATGCATTATCCAAAGGGAAAGAAAAATACAAATTAGAGAAATAGAGAGCACAGGAAGGCCAAAATCAAGTCATCATCAAAGCAATATAATCATCCTTCATTATTTTGTCAATATCTTCTTTTCTCTTGTTTTTCTATATATATATTTTTTACACTATCAAAATATGAGGATATTTTGTCATTTTAAAAACAGCATTACAAGAACATAAAAAAAATTCATCCGATATATAAAATACTTTCCAACTTAATGAAGGATAGGAGAAGAATGAATATATATACACGCAATTTTTTCTTTTCATTTTTTCAAAGAGACTATTTCTATGCCTTTAACTTGTAATCTCGAGATTACCAAAGGGGTAATTGTATGTTACGCTAAGTTTCGTCCACGCAATACATGAACATGGGAAAAAAAACCATTACAAGAAAAAGAAAAATTTGCACCACAAACTGGGTATCTATAATTTCCTTTATTCCTTCTCTTACAAAGTGATAACCTAACAGTCAAGACGCATTCCATAGATAAATTGCACAACCAAAATTTTTTATGGTCTAACTTCGCTATTGGAGATTGCCATTTCAGTTTCTGCAACCTTAGTCTCCTCTCTGAATTTTGCATAAATATCACTCTTATAGAATTTTCTAGTCCTAAATACGAGAATAATCGAAACGAACGCGCCAAGGATTGTCGCCCCGGTGATTATAAGAAATGAGAGCCTAAAGCATTGAGACCCTACACAGTTAAGGTCCTCACCAGGCTTCCTAGAGAGCCCTAATGCCTTCATTTGCTTCTCTGCTTCTCTATCATACAAATGCCCCGCGACCCTCACACTTAGGATATATGACCCTATTGGGCTTGCCACACCCCCAAAATTGTACAAAGTGGAATAGTACTTGAGCCCAAATATTTCAGAAATTATTGCAAAGAGTAAAGGCCATTGTGCACCAAAACAAAACCCAATTATCACCGAGGCAAAGTAGAGGCCATTGGGCACTGCAAAGGCAATTAGGAGATGACCCACGCAAGAGAGGCACATAATAAGTGTGAGCACAAGTGGCCTTGGGATCTTGTACTTGGCCAAAAAGTACTCGGAAAGAAAGCCAGCCGCAACTCTTCCCGAGTAATTCCAAATACTTACTAGAGACACAAAGGTGCTCATGCTCCTGGTCGGGTACCCGAGTGAGGTCCCAATTTGACCCAAGTTGTCGATGACGGTCAACGTGCCACCAACCCCACAAATCGTCGCAAAAAAGAGGATGAACATGTCTATGCTGAAAAGTGCCTGCAGAATTGTGAAGTCCTCACCTCTGTCCGGTGGGCGGAACACCGTCTTCCAGCAGGACGGCTGGTTCTCCGAACTGGGTTGACTTGATTCGGTTAAAATAGGTTTGGGTTCCGGGTCGGGTATGGGATCCACTTTCTCTGTCACAACTTCTATTGGGGCCGGATCATTTAAAGCCTGTATTTTCATTCTCCGTAGACCCAACTCTTCCCTAAAAACAATAGCAAGAGGCAAAAAAAGCAAGGCCACAACGGTGGCAGCGCTACCCAGATATTCACTTTGGGTGAAATTAGTCCTCTTTTCGACAATAATAATGATCATAAGAAAACCCGCGAGACCAAGTGAGATGTAGAGAAAATCAAAGAAAACCTTGAGCTCATTAGGCTGTCGAACAACCTTCATAATGCGAATCGTACGAAGGAAAACAAATGAAATCGCGGCGGGTAACCAACCAATGAGTAGAATTAGGGACTTAGAGTCATTGTCATAGATGGCATGGTATAGTTGAGTCAATATAGCTCCACTTAGTCCCACGAAGCCCTTGAGAAGGCCAAGGACTACACCGCGACTTTCTGGGAAGTTCTTTACACATGTGACAAGTGCGCCTGTGTTAGCAAAGGCTTGCGAGTTGGCCCCAATGCAGATGTAGAGGCACATTTGCCAGACTGGTGGTCTTGAGATTTTTCTCTCCACGGCTAGCCAAATCATGAAGTAGCCGAAGAAGTTGAGAACCGCGCCTATTGACAGGACCACCCATGGTGGGGTCACCTGTGTAGCGGCATAGCAAAAAATATATGTCAGTGGCGTCAGACACAATAAAAATTATTAGACTATTGTAGATCACCCAACAAATTCTTTGTATTACGCTTAATAATAGAAAAAATTTTGAAAAAATTATTGACTATTAGAAACAACAAGTAAGATTCTATTCTTTTTTCCTTTTTTTTTTTTAAATTATTGAACTTTTTGTGAACCTATGAGGGGTCGAATCTAAGAAATTGTTGGTGGGGAGATTGCAAAAGTAATAGAAAAACATCTGAGAAAAACGAAAAATTTGAGTGGGGACAATTGAACTGACCTCATTGATAAGGCCAGAGAGGACACCGACGTTGGCACCGAGGTCTTTGAAGAAGGAGAGGAGGTTTAACGTTGTTTGGTCATATCCTAGGGACTTCTTGATATCCTTGGAGTAGAGACTAAACATGTATGTTGCACCTGCAGCGGCCATGATGAGAAAGGAGGCGAAGACCATAAACCAGCGGCCGGTGATGACTTGGATGGCGAAGCCACCCGTGCAGGCGCAGCCACTGTGGACACCTGGGGTGGCTACCACCATGTTGGTTTTGGATGTGGTAAGGGTGTGTGAGAGTCGTTTGGTAGGGGTGACTTATAGGATAATAATTGAGATGGGGTCTTGTTGGTTGCTAGGACTATTTATAGAAAAAGAGATTGCATCTATGATTACACACACACACACACAAACGGTCTTAAGAAGTGTCTATGATCGATCCTACATATCATGTGTACTTGGACTTAGTCAAGTCCCTTGGGACACACAAGTTTGGATAGAAAGTTCTCTCTACTAATTTTATGATCGCACGATTAATTTGTAATTCATGAGTTCAATTTTTTTTTGCCCATAAGCTTGATGTCATGAAGATGTAATCATGCGGATTCTCATGCAAAAACACAAATTTTACCCACAACATATGTGCTCCCTATGCTTATTAATATATATATATATATATATATTAGTTGAGATTCTTGTTATTATTAAATATATAGTGTTGTTATTGTATTATTAATTCAGTGTTGGGTTTATAAGCAAAATAATTATGCAATACATACTTTCATTTAAGGTAAACCCATATGAAAATTGTAACACCGATATTGCAGTGTCCGTACTAATGTACTGTTCATGAAATATATATAAAATATTTCTCAGTTTATATAAGCAGAGAATTTTTTTTTTTATATATATATTATATTGATTTTCGATTTTGGGGTTTTTAAATCGAACTTTTGGTATATTTTAAAATGTTCGTACTTTTGATTTGTAGGATGAGTATAAAAATATATATACATATATATACATACACCTATTCATTTATTTATTTAATTATTTACTCATTTAAATAATTATAAAAAAAAGGGAGAATGGGCAAAACGCGGCTTTTTGCCCCAAATTCAATTAGGGCTTTTAGCCCTAATCTTCCTTCTTCATCTCTCTCTCATTCTCTCATCCTCTCCCACGATTTTCCTCCTCCGCCATCCACAGCTTCCATCGCCGCCGCCCACTCGACTCCTCCACCACCATCTCCGACCACCCCATTCTGTCTCACTCTCCCTTCGGTTTCCTCTCTATCTCTATTTCTCTCTCTCAGTTTCAATCTCTCTCTACTCCCTCCATCCCGCGGCTCTCTCACTCCCTCCACCACGAACAGTCGCGATCCGCCATCTCCGCCGCTCGCCGCCTTCGGTCGCTTTCTCTTTCTCTCTCCATCACTCTCTGTCTTCTCTCTCTATTCACTCGATCGCTCTCTCTCTCAGTTCTCTCTCGCTCTCCTTCTGCCACGATCTTTCTATCTCTCTCCTTCCCGCGCGTGACAATCCCCTGTCTCTCTCTTCCCCGCTCGCGCGCGGTGTTACTCTCTCTGTCGAGAGCCTCTCTGCAACCTTCGCTACTCCCTCTGCAGAGTTCATCGTTGCAACTCCCTTCTGCAACCTTTGCAGAAGTCCTAACAAGTAGGAGCAACAGATTTAGGAAGCCCTAGGCCGAGACTGCATTCCCTCTCTGCTCAGGTAAGAACTGATTTTTAATTCTAAATCTAGGGTTTCGATTTTGCTACGTCATTAGGCCTAATTGATAAATCTTGTTTCGATTAGGAAGCACTGCAGATCTTAGATTGAATTGAGGTGACATTTGGACGGAAGTCGTGAACTGTGAAAAACCCCTAGGTGAGGGATTCTTGGTTCCTTCGATTAATTAATTGAATTTAGGGTAAATTTAGAGTAAGAATGTATCACATATGTTAGGATGTATGTTAGAGTCAATTAGGATGCATTTCTGATATTTTATATGTAAATTGTGAGGTTAAATATAGGATAATTCAGGAATTAGGCTGTTTGATATGAAAGAAGCCTGTTAAAGGATGACGGGAGTGAGTTGAGTTGATTTGAATGGTTTTCTTTAGAGTTAATTTGAAATATGCATGAAAATATTAGAATTTGGAGTTGGAACTTAAGGATTGATGCATTTTTTACATTATAGGTTGTTTTGCATATAGGTGATTCAAATACAATTCCTGTATTAAGAAAATAGACTTCCTTGCGTTGAAAATGATATATATTTTGAAACATTTGGATGAGAATCGGAAAGTTTATGATTTTTCAAAGAATTTCTATTTTGGGAGAAGATTTATTATTTCATGGTTATTTTCGATCTTGAATGATCTTTAGGATTTCATTAAACTTGACATTCAAGGTGTTACTTATTTATAAATGAAATGCAATTGATGACATTAGAGTGTATTCATGAATTGAAGAATTGAGATTTGTAAAGAAATTAGAGAAAATGGAAATTTATGACATAATTATGATTTTGTATTAGGAATGGTCAATCGAGGATCGAGTAAGATTTTAATTGATTGAATTGTGAGTATATGCAAGTGTATATGGGCTGAAAAGTGTGATGTTGTTGGTTGAGCATAATGGGGTGTTATTGTGTACTAAAATCACCTTAAAGGATAAGGAAAATGGTAGAAAGTGTGCATAATTTTTGTGATGTTGTGAATGTACATGGATATAATTGAGGTCGAGGTGTGAGAAATATATGATGTGTTATAATTGTAGTGACTTGCTTGAAAACTGATCGAGAGAAGCACGGTTTCGACACTTGTTGTGCATTGTAGAGAGTGATTAACCCTCCCGTATACAGTGAGTAAGATTTATTTTAATGTTTTCGTTTAATATATAAACCCTGTTTTACAACAGTTTGATAAATGAGCATAATTTATCTTGTACTTAAAATGTTTTGACTGGTTTTGGAACTGACTTTTGTGAACCGATGGAGTGTCCAAAAATTGGTTGAATTATAAAAATATGTATCCATGTGGTTGAAATATAAAATGTGTCATTTTATGCTATATGTTGCATTTGGTTTGTGAACCTGATTTACGGCACATGTTTGATATGATATTGATTTTGACCTTGAGGGATTTGGTATGAATTTTGTACTTTATGTCGACCCTGCGTGGTCTTGATATTGAGGTCCGTAGTTGACTGTGTACATATTATGGGATGACTGTATAATTTTTGGACTTTTGTTTGCGAAACTCTCATATTTCACTTGCATTGAGGCATTTGTAAATATTTAAAGTGTTAACTTGGAAATTTGTAATATATTTGTATAAATTTAGACCCACTCGGTGTGGCGGCTGCTCATGCTCTAGTTGGGCATGACAGTAGAGGTCTGTGGCTAGGACTGCTGGTAATTTATTTAGCCTTGCGTTGTGCTGGATGTCGGTTGCGGAATTTGTTGGTTTTGGAGAGGTCGGGATGGCTATGTGTTTAATTTACAGGATGATTTTAAATTATACAGGTATACAGGTTTATTTGTACATGGGAGACCTCCGATTTATGGGGAGATTCTGCCCGATTTTCTGTAGAAATACAGCCGGTATCCAGGACAACGGACGGCTGTTCACGATTCCCGGTTCGGGGCGTGACAAAAATGATCTGCTAGGTTTGAAAATTTGGTATTTTGGATTTAAATATTTCATAGGATATGGAAATAAATAAATATGTAGATACTAATAAACATTTACTATTTGTGATGGGTGAAATATGGAATGTATAAAGGTGATTTAAGGATAGTTGATATAAATTGAACAGATAGATTTGGAAGATAAAAATCACCTTGCAACTATAAAAAGATTATGGTCCACAGATCAATGTATCACTCTAATTTCTGATACCCTCATTATACAGAGAAATTTTGTGTGGATATATTGGATCTGGAAGGTTGAACCCAGAATTTTGCCCAAACCAGGATTTCATTCAATTGAGTTCTTTGTTTATGAAATCTGGTATTATTCTATTTGATCTGAATTTCAATTTCAATTATTAAGTTTATTAATTCTGATGATTTAACACGATATTTGATATAATTTTGTATTAAAATTAATTTTCCTAACAAGTGATATCGAGCCACTCATGCCTTAAAATTTTATTTGATTTTATTACTGTGTGACTTTTTGAAAATATGCATGATAATTTTTATATGGATATTTGAGTTTTTTTTTTAAAAAAATATTAATACTTTTTGGGTGTTGATTTCAAAAAAAAAAATTGAGAAGTTTTCATCAAAGTCGACCTTCAGTTTTCATTGAGGTCGACATTCAGTGTTACAATAAAAAAGGAAAGATTTCATCAAAGTTGACATTCAATTTTCATCAAAATCGATATTCAGTTTTTTATCAAAGTCGACATTAAGTTTTCATCAAAATCAAATTCCAATTTTTATCAAAGTCGAAATTCGGTGTTAATATATATATATATATATATATATATATATATATATATAAGATCTCCACTTAAGATCTCCAGTAGCGGGACATTTTTCCGGTGAAAGAATATGGAAGACAAAGAGTTTTTTACTATTTTTAAACTACTTTTTTTTTAAAGAAAGTTGACTCCTTTTTTTTTTTTTTTTGGAAAAAAATCTTTTGGATCTATTTTTTATGACAAACATTTTTGGAGAAATTCCAATTTTAAAGAATTTTTAACAATTAGTTTTCTTTTTAAAAAACTTCTAAATTCAAATAAATATATATTTTTGGGAACTTCCAGTTTTAAAGAATCTTTTGACAATTTGTTTTCTTTTAAGAAAATTCTAGATTTTGAGAAATAAATAAAAAAGAAAACTTCCGTATTTCAATATTTTCCTACTTTTTTGGATCTGACTTCCAATTTTCGAAGAAAACTTTCTAATAATTTTTTTTAAAAGAAAATTTTTAATTTTGGAAAATGAAAAAAAGAAATTTCTAGGTTTCAATTTCTTTTTTTAAAGTTTGACTTCCCAATTTAAGAAATGGAATTGCAATTAAAAAATTTCCAATTTTAGGAAACAAAAAAAAGGAAACTTCTAAATTTCAATTTCTTTTTTTTTTTTAGTTTGACTTTCCAATTTCAGAAAATAAATTGTTTAAAAAACTTCCAGTTTTTGTAAAAAAAAAAAAAAAAAAAAAAACTCCCAGATTTCAATTTCTTTTTTTTAAGATTTGACTTTCTAATTTCAAAAAAAAAAAAATTCCCAGATTCGAATAAAATAAAACACATTTTTTTGTTCCATTATTTTTTTATTACAAATCCACACCATAAAAGAATTAATTTTTTTTAAAGGCTTTATGGGTCATTTTGAGACCAAACAGACCCAATAGTTGATATAAATGTTTTAAAACTCATTGGACTCAATTGAATCTATTTTTTCATCTTTATCATTTTTCACTGTTCATTTTATATTCAAAGTTGGTTATTCTTTTAATATGCGATAACATAAAATGTTTATGAAAGTTCTGTCAAAAAAACGTAGTAAGTTTAAAAACGATTGATTCTTAAATAGTTCTAAATAAACTCACCACTTACATGAAAACTTCCTTGGTGCTTCTTGCTATAGAATAAGGATTGGCTAAGTTTTGGATCAGTTATTGGAAAAAAAGTGAAGATTTTGGTTTTATGCCGACAACGAAAGTTAAGGGACGGAAAAGAAAGATGAATGAGACAGATTTAGTAAAATTAGATTTTTATAAACTCAATTTAAAGTTTATAGGATTGGACTTTAAATAGTTCAAATTTTAAAAAATTGAGTCTATCAGGATAAAATTGAAAGTATTTTAATTACAGATATAATTCAAAAATGAGTATGGTTTTGTATATATCTAGAGATGAATTTATTGAAATAACATGTCACCAAAATGATCTCTATTGTAGAAATTAATTTTGTTTTGAAATGTAAAAAGTTGTGCATACAATTCATATGAAACTGATCAGCTCAAAGGAAACTCCGTACTTGACAAATTTGCATATACACCTTATGGTAATAAATGATTGACAATGTTTTAGTTTTATCTATGACTAATTTATCGGCTCAAAGGAAGATAATTGGTTGACATGTTTTTATTATCAATATTTGATTACTATATTTATGGTTATGAATATATTTCGAGATGAATTAATTGAAACAACATGTCACCAAAGTGACATCTGTTTTGAAAATTAATTTATTTTAGATATAAAAAGTTATGCGCATGGAATTTATGTGAGTGCCGATCGGTCCAAAATAAAGTCCGTATTTGATAGAATTGCACGTATGTATTATGATAATAAATGTATGACAATTATTCAATTTTACGTATGACCAATTTATCAGTCCAAAGAAATATAATTGGGTTATATTCTTTTTGTCAGCATTTGATTACTAGAATAAGATACCACTTATAAGTTAATTATTTTGTTCAAAAATGAAATATTAATGAAGTTTTCGATATCTTATGATGGAGATTACTTATATTTGAATATATTTAGTTTTAAAATTCTATGTAAGTATATATTGATTACTGTTCTCTATTTGACAGTTAATACTATTTCACCAACATTAATACTCATCTCAAATTGATTTTTAAGTTGAATGACTCGAATTTTAAGTTTTGGATTTAGATCTTGTGTTAAGGACTGATTTTGCTCTCCACTTACAGATAAAAGTATCTCTAAAAAGAGAGAGAAGGAAAAGAGGGAGAGGTCAAATCACATGTATCTAAAGATTATGAAACGAGTCATCCCAAAAATATTTAGAGGTATAATATTTGAATATGTTACAATAATCCAAACTTTTTTTAAAGATATTGAGAAACGATTTGGTTGAAACTCGTATATTTTTTACAAATTTTATCTCAAAGTGGTATAAGAGTCAAAAACACTTGACCACTAAGGATAAGAAAGAAAATATAAAAAATGTTAAAAATGCTGTTATATTCTTAGTTTGGCTTGTTCGGAGATTAATTTGACCTCGGTAACAAAACACACTTGGTGACTAGATTCCACAGTAACCACTTACACTAGTGTGTCTATGCATGATTTCTTAAATTATCGACCGCCGAATGATAGTGAAATATACATCTATATAGACGATAACAATAAAGTTCTAATGGAAGCAATATGAATATTTAGATTATTGATAAAGATCGGATTCTATTTGAACTTATATGAAACATTTATTGTACCGTCTTTAAACGGAATTTGATTTTTATTTCTGTATTGGAAAATTTTGGTTTTATTTATTCTTTCAGAAATAGAAAATTTAGTTTGTTTCTTGAATCCATATTGGTTAGTTTTGATTCTTTATCAGGATCCAATAATTTTTATCTCATAGATACTATTGTTTCATTTGGTGAATGCCTACAACTAGTACTTGAAATATAAAGCGTAAATTAATCAATGAAAATTCATTTTCATTGTGGTACAAGAGATTGGATTATATCTCTAGATGGAGAATATGGAGACTTGTGTCACAAAGAATTCTTGATTTTTTTGATTTCACAAATTTTGATATTTGTGTAAATTATATAAAGGGAAAACAAATCAACAAAAGGAGAAATGAAATCAATAGGACTTCAGGTATCTTAAAACTGATATATATATAGATATCTATGGGTCATTTCTTTTAGTTCTTGGAATGGTGAAAGATATTTTATCATGTTTATCGATAATTATTCATAATATGACTCAATCAAGATTATAACATACATCCTAAATAGGGTTTCCCACTAAAACAACTAACGAAACTCCCCATGAACTTTGGACAAGCACACATCATAGTTTAAAGTATCTGCACGTTTGAGATTGTTCAGCTGAGATTAGATCTATTAGACTTAATAAAAGGATATTGGATGTTAGGATGGTTAGTTGTTATTTTGTAAAGTATTATGAAAAGTTTAAGATGAATAAATTTTATAATCCTACAAATAAAGTTATTTTTTGGAGTCGAGAAATGTATGATTCTTTGAGATTGTTGAGTTTGTGGAGGGAGATATGATTAAAGATATTGTCTTCTAGGTGTTATTGGATTTGATCAGATTTATATTCCTAATTCTATTCAAAATACAACAGAATCAGACAATATCAGAGAACTCCTACTCTAAAAGAACAAACTCTACCACCTTCAAAACCTATGCCATTAAAGAGATCTATGAGAGTTAGGCATCCGGATAGTGGTATTTCACATTTCACTAAGTTATTATCTCGTTAGATTTTGAGATTAATTCGATTATAATTGTGTATACCACAAGTTCTATGGGAGTAGGCACATTTTCCTAGTTTTGTATGTCAAAAGAATTTTCAAAAGATATGACATTCAAGATTGTAAATCAGGAGATACCCATATGGCTAAAGGAGACAACTTTAGTCTCAAATAGTGACCCAAAAGTGACATTGAGAAACGAAAAATACAGACAATTCCCTATGCATCAACAATAAGAAGTCTGATGTATGTTCAGATATGTAAGCGTCCAGATATTGTGTGCATTATAGGAATATTGGGTAGAAATTTAAGTAATTTAGAAATAGACCACTGAAAACAATCAAACGGGTCTTGTAGTACTTACAGGGCACAAAAGGACATATGCTCACATATTGAAAGTCAGATCAATTTGAAATCACTCGGTATATTGATTCCAATTTTTGGGATGCCAAGATACATGAAATCTACATCAGGCTATATCTACATGCTAGCAGGAAGAGTTATTTCTTAAAAAAGTGCTAAATGGTCTCTTATAACCTCTTTCACTATGACAATAAAATTTATAACATGTCAAGAGGCATCCAACCATGGAATATGGTTACGAAACTTTGTCATGGAAATATAAATAATGGATGACATTAAAAGGCCATTTAGATTATTTTGTGATAATAAATCGTAAGATTTCTATTCCAATAAAAATAGGAACTTAA
Organism: Dillenia turbinata; assembly: GCA_037126225.1. Classification (NCBI taxonomy): domain Eukaryota; kingdom Viridiplantae; phylum Streptophyta; class Magnoliopsida; order Dilleniales; family Dilleniaceae; genus Dillenia; species Dillenia turbinata. The sequence continues at coordinate 22,285,468 of JBAMMX010000013.1, forward strand.
CGATATCAAACCATATTGATATCGAGCTCTTGGTTGTCAAGAAAAGAATTCGGAGTGGACAGTTGTCTATAGAGCACATTGACATAAACTCCATAATTGCACGCTTACTAAGGGATTGCACCCAAAAAGGTTTATGAGCACACTGCTCGTATAGATGTCATGTTATTAAGTGATATCCGGTTTTAGTGGGAGTTTATAATTTTAGATGATCATCTAATATAGATAATTTTCAATTATTTCAGTTTAAGGTCATTTTTTGTAAAAATAAAGATTCAGTTTTGGATTTCACTCTGACATTAAGTACAGTATGATCTCACTAAAGAGGATCAATTGGAAATAGACATGTTAAAAGTCACATTGCATGATATTTCCATACTACACATCTATATCATGATTTATGTTATTCGATTATATCGATTTATGTGAGTATTGATGGGTTGAGTTATAAAAGAAATGTAACAAAAACCACCTTGATTCTAAGTCAGTATGATTGATAGAGATATATTTCAGTACTGACAGAAAAATTGAGCTCATTTAATTATATTACAATTACATAATTATAAGGTTTTACATATAGTCTGAGCAAGAGATTGTTGTATCATTAATTTAACGTTGGGTTTATATGTAAAATAATTATATAATACATACTGTCATTTAAGGTAAATCCATATGAAAATGATATGCTAAATTTGAAAATTTGGTATTACAAGCTTAAGTATCTCATAGTTTATAGAAATAAATAAATGTGTAGATATCAATGGACATTTACAGTTTATAATAGATTAAATAGAAAATATCTAACGGTGATTTAGGGATAGCTGATATAAGTTAAACAGACAGATTTGGAAGGTAAAAGTCACACTACAGTTATAAAAGAGTTATAGTCCCCGGGTCAATGTATCACTCCAATTTCTGATACCCCCATCATACAGAGAAATTTTGTGAAGATACATTTGATATGAAATGCTGAACCTAGGATTTTGCCCAGATCAGGATTTCATTAAATTGAATTCTTCAGCTATAAAATCAGGTATTTTTCTATCTAATCTAAATTTCAATTTCAATTATTAAGTTTATTAATTCTAGTGATTTAACATTATATTTGGCATGATTTTGAATTAAAGTTAATTTTCCCAATAGTTGTTTCTAAATAATTCATATTTCTCAGAAAAAATTGTACATTTAAATACATATATTAATATTTCTATCACTACAAATTAAGTGATTCAGTGGCACACCATTTACAACGCCAAGAAGTTGTCATAACAAAAGTATTGCTAAAACCATCAAATGAGACCAAATAAGCGACAGACCAAGCAACAACATTGTTGGCATTATTGGAAATCACTATAATGACACCAACAATAATGGAGGAGTTGTCGCAATATCTTGTAAGAACTAACGTGAAAAGTTGACATTGCCCTCTTCGATGTTAAGTTCATTGCCGATTTGGTACAACATAGCACAAAACGCTATTGTTGCATTGTGCGGTGCAATGATCATCGCTATTAGCGATGCTAGTGTGCTGTCATCGCTAATGGTTATCGCTGATTTGGCATGACCCTGCGTGAAATTAGGGATGACAATATCTGACTCGACATGACAGATACCTGAAAAATCCAATTCATCGGATCAGTTTTTTCCTAAAAATTGGCTTAGGATTAGGTTTTAATATAAAAGTAGTTGAGTCAGTTAATATATGGATTTAGATTATAAATAATTCAACTGTTAGAGGTGGGTTTTGCTCCACAGGTAACTGTTCCATTGACTCGAGCAAGAGTTAGTGTTGGGAGTCTTCTAGACCTTCGTGAGTGATAGGACATGCAAATACCATCAAAGGGTACTCCGGCGGAGGAGATTTTGATACTTAAGTCAGAAAGAACGGTAATGAAAGAATAAGAAATAGATTGAGTAGAACTATAGTATAACCTTGTGTTGTCTCTGTGTGTAGGGTGTAGAGTTATTAAACGTATTTGGTTGATCGCCTATGCTTAGTATATATATCATCCATGCATGGCAAGTCTCATATATGTTTAGGGGTGTAGAAACCCTAATTTCCTTGTGAAGAGATCGTTAAGAATCTTTCGCGGTAACAGAAACTGTAGTTAAAGATTTTTAGGAGATCTAGAATTCTATTGATTAAGGGAAGTTTAAATTGTCACAAAGGTTTCCTATCTTATCAGGAGTGATTACAGAGATTTGTTTCTGTATTGAGAAAAAATCCCTCGAGATTAAGAAAAGTTCAAATCTTAGACGCTCATGGTCTTGATTTGTCAAGTGTTGTCTGCCAGAAGGCTATTTTATAATAGTCGAGAGGGTAAAATCGAGAGGTATAGAAGTAGCTCACTTGAGACAGTTTAGCTGAGATGGTCGAGAGACATGAGCAAGAGTAGTCAAGAGAGCCTTCGACTGATAGCATGTTCGGTCATTTATGGACCTTGTGATTATGGTGGCCTAATGGGATTAGTAGTTTCTGGATGTTATTATAATGGCTTATTTGAACCATGTATCATCATGACCAAATAACAATTTATAATAGAATAAAACTTTATCACAATATTATATTATTAAATTGAAAAAAAAAAGGTTTTAAGGTTTGTTGTAAATTTCATTCTTATTCTCTTTCAAACAAACATTGTTGTTCGTTGCCTTAGCCGCTCCGCTTCTCCCCGCCTCTCTTTACTATCTCCAAAACCAAGCTTCACTTTCCCTTTCATTGTGCCTCTATCTACCGCCACCAAAGCCCAACTTTGCTTTCCCTTTCATCCCTTTCATTAGGGCTGGGTTCAACCCGAACAAAACCTGGAACCCACTCGAACTCAAGGTGTTCTGGTCGGGTTAATTTGGGTTTTTTGTTATGTCGAGTCAGTTTCGGACTAGTAATTAAAAAACTCGAATTAATCCGAACATATTTGTAAATATGTTATAATTATGAAGGTAAAAATGGAATTAGAACAGTTTTAATAGCACATATATATATTTCTTTAAGAAAACCCTAATTTGTTACTCTCTCCTCTCTCCGTCGTGTCTCCTCCAACTTCAATCGCCCCCTCTATGGTTTCTCCCATCACCACCAAAATTCAAAACGTTAATTTCTTCGTCTGATTCAAAATCAAAAAAGTTAAACAAAAATAAAATTGTGGAAGGGAAGAAATGTCTCATTTCGATTCCATTCCATGATTTCTTCTTCTTGGGAATTCATACGGGGTTGGCTCTCTCTCTCTCTCTCTCTTTCAAATCTGACATGGGATTCTTTTGATTTTCTTTGATCTTCGGTTTAAACTATGGCGTTAGTTAGGGTATTTCTCAATTTCAATAATGTCTCTCGATCTCTGTCTCTGTCCCTCTCTGTTTCTCCCTCCAATAAATGTCTTTTCATTTAATTTTCTGATACTGATGATTGAACTATGTAGATAATTAGTCTTTTATTATGTGTTTGGCCCCTCACTTCACATTTTTTGTGTTTCAGTTGGTCAACTGTTTTCCTCCTTTTTTTTTTTCCTGGAAAGTTCATGCATTTTTTCCAATAATTATTTAGTGAGAAGAAAGTCATCATAATTTCTTTAATGAATTAAATTTATAGGTTGGATTTCAAGTTTAACTGTTCATTTTAATTTTTTGTTCTTGCCTATTATTTTAATTTATAAGCTTCAGAGCTAAGTTTCAGAGCCAAGTTTAATTGCTTAAATCAACCAATCTCGTAGAAGTTGATGTGTTTGCTTCCAAGCTCAAATGAGCAAATTGAGAGTGGGATGCTATTTCAAATTAAAATGATATGTTCGCTTTCTCATAAGTTGATGTGTTTGCTTTTAAATTAAAATGATTTCTCCACCTTCGATTTCTCTGTTGGGTTGATGCTATTTTCCCTGCCGTGGGATGCTTATTTTCTCTGCCGTGGAGTTCCAAATCAACCACTGTGTTGATGCTTTTTTTTAAAATTTTCTTCATGGGTATTTTTGTAGCAAATCTGACTAATTATTATCCTATTTTAATTTGCACATATTGTTCATAGTTGTCCTATTTCCCACTACTACCAATTTTAATTGAAATATCATACTTGTTATTAGGTCATTAGGGAGGATTCAAATTCCCCTACTCCTCAGTTTGGCGTTGCGGGTGATAATCCAATCATTGTTAAACCTCCTTTGCTAAAACAAAAACGAGGTAAAGAAGGTCATTTTACATCTATGGTATGGAAACATTTTATGAAACTACCTTTTCTTGATAAGTCTAAAATGAAAGTAAGTTGTAATTATTGTGGTAATGAGTTTAAGTGTCCTACTACTAATGGTACTAATAGTTTGCGCAATCATCTCACAAGGTGCAAGAAATATCCTCACAATAATAGAGATAAAAAACAGAGGACTTTGGCTTTTCAATCAGCAAGCAAAGAATTCTCTGATAGCAGCAGTGGGAGAGGGAGTTAACTTATAGTTTGGAAATTTGATCAAGAATTATGTAAGAAGGCACTAGTGAGGATGATAATAATTGATGAACTTCCTTTCAAAATTGTTGAGCATGAGGGCTTTAGAGATTATATAAATACATTGCAACCTAGATTTGTTATCCCTACACGCAAAACTGTTGCAAAAAATATTGTTGAGCTTTTTTTTTGAAGAAAAGAACAAGCTGAAAAGTTACTTTAAGAAATTGGGACAAAGAGTGTGTCTTACAATTGATATGTGGATGTTTAGGTAGAATTTAAGTTATATGTGTTTAACTGCTTATTTCATTGATGGTGATTGGAAACTACATAAACGCATGTTAAATTTTGTTCCTATTTCTAGCCATGTTGGTGAATCTATTGGTAAAATAATTGAGAACCTTTTGCTTGATTGGGGTATTGATAAGGTGTTGTGTGTGGCAGTTGATAATGCCTGCTCTAATGATGTAGGCATGCAATATTTGAAACGAAGAATTAAAATTGGAAAGGGAGTGTGTTAAAAGGAGAACATCTTCATATGAGATGTTGTGCTCATATACTAAGTTTAACCGTAAAGGAGGGGTTGAAAGATATGGATGATTCAATATTTAGAATTCGGTCTGCTGTGAAGTGTGTGAGGTCTTCTCCATCAAGATTGCAAAAGTTTAAAACTTGTGTGACTCAAGAGCAAATTGAAAGTAAAAGCCTTGTATGTCTTGATGTTAATACGAGGTGGAATTCAACTTATCTTATGTTGGAGAGTGCTGTTAAATTTGAGGCTACATTTATCAAGTTAGAAGAAAAAGATTTAAAATATAGAAATGAGCTCAAGAGGGGACACAATAGGGGTTTGCCAACTGCTGAAGATTGGGAAAATACTCGTTCTTTGCTGCCATTTTTGAGAACTTTTTATGAATCCATTTCACAGATTTCTACTTCTTTGTATGTGACTTACAATGCTTATTTTAGTATCATTTTTGGTATTCGCATGATGATTAAGGAGAAGATGACTTCTAATAACAAAAGCCATGCTGATACGGCTATTAGAATGAAAACCAAACATGATAATTATTGGTCAAATGTGAAGAACATTAATCCTTTGTTGCTTGTGGCTGTGATTCTTTATCCTCGTTTCAAAAAAGATTATATTTTAACAGCCATTAGTCATTTGTATGAAGAATCTAGTGCAAAAGTGTTAGAACAGAGGGTGAATGACACTTTGATACGTTATTTTGAACATTATGCAAGTGCTCATTGTGTTATTGAAAATGAAGGATGTACTCCTTGCTTAAGTTCACTTGGAACTGATAATGTGGAAGGTGAGAAGCATACTTTGGATCCCTTTTTTAAGATACTAGGTATATTGGAAGAAAAAGAAAAAGTGAGGAAAGAACAGCAAACAAAATCAGAGCTTAACATTTATTTATTGGAACCAAGGGAGTGTAATGTGTAGAATTTTGTCATTTTAAATTGGTGGAAAGTGAATAGCTCTAAGTTTCTGATCCTTGCATCAATGGCTAGAGATACTTTAGCTATTCCAGTTTCGACTGTAGCTTCTGAGTCTGTGTTCATCACTAGAGGGAGAATTCTTGATGCTTTTCGTAGTTCATTAACATTGAAAATTGTAGAGGCTTTGATTTGTTGTCAAAATTGGCGAAGATCTACGCCGGTTCTTGATATTGAAGAACAATTTGATGAACTTGAGAGCAATGGAGCAGGTATGATGTTGTTTCAAAAGCCACAAACTTTATTTACCTAACAAATTTATTATTTTATAATTTTATTTTCTTTGATTAACTATTGTTGGTTTTTGTAGAACTTAGTCAACTGATGATTAATGAGCCACACTTGCTTAGCATTGATGAATAAAGAACAGCTTGGTTTTTTATTTTTGACTTTATTTTATGGGGGTTACGGGGACCTTCCCCTTACAATTTTCATTTAACTATGATGCAGGTGGACATACAATGATCCTCTTCGGGCAAAGTATAATGCAAAGATGGCTGGCATGAATGCACCGATTGCAAAACCAAAAGGAAGCAAAAAGTTAAAAGATCGGGAGTGCAAATAATTTCTAATTTTGGTTCCTCAGAGTTTCTCACCTTTGTAGTTTGAGATATTGTTTGATATTTTGAGCATCCATTTGTGGTCACTGTTGTTACTTCCCAAACAGTCAAGTTTTATTCTTGTTGCATCAATTACAATATACAGAGGAAGTCAACACCTATGTTCCCTGAGAAACTCTTTCAATTTGGTTTTTTTTTTTGTTGCCATTTTTACTTTAATATCTGGTTCGAAGGAGATTGATGCCTTGCCCTCAAGTATTTTTTTTTTAAAAAAAAATTTTTTTTTTTTTTTTTAAGTTTTTTCTCTTTTTCCTTTCCTTTTTGTTAGCCATGGAATTTAATTAACATTAAATTGTTATTTGATGTGTTTATAATTTGTATTTTATAAAATAGAAAATTTTAATTAAAAAAAATTCGGGTTCGGGTACCCGTCCGAATCTAAATAATTTGTTCGGGTTCGGGTTCAGGTTCGGGACAAAAAAAATAACCCGGATATCTTGGGTTCATATTAAAATAGTGTATTCGGATTCGGGTACCAGGCCCGGACACAACCCTTCCTTTCATCGCCACCTCTCTCTGCGGTGATCTATTTCAATCCAACAACTAAACCTTCCTTCACATACTAGACACGACTGGACATGTTATTCCTTTCTTTACATGGTTTAGATTGCGAAACAATTTCAAATGAATTTAGTGTTTTGTTTTTCTTTTTTCATACAAATTATATACAATTTTTGATTTAATTTCAAGAGGATTCTTTATATGGTTAAAATTTATTAACATGGGTTGGGAACACGTTGGTTTAGGGTCGGATCAGTTTGAATCGGATTTAGAAAAACTTATGGGATTAGTTATGGTTTTCTATTTCTTTGACCCGAGTCAGGTTAGGATAAGATATAAATATTATAATTAGGATTTAATATCAAATATAATATTAAAATGATTCGATTCATAATCGATCAATTGTTATCTCTGCATGAAACATTGTCATCCGCTATTAGTGACAGTCATCACTAAATGACGTTTCAATCATCACAAATTGCAATTAGTATTGCTAAATGCATTGTCAACTAGTTTTTCAGTGATCCGATCCAAGGTACCTTTTTCACAACTGATTGTTATAGGTGTCACTAAATGCATCACTGATTACCTTAATATTATTAGGAAGTCGGTGATTCATCAAACAATCAAAAATAAAAATATCTACTTTACTAAATAATAGTATAGAGTGAATAGGATCATTTCTACAGAAAATGATGGATATACTTCTTTTAAGAAAAAAAATAAAATAAAAATATGGAGGATTAGAAAATTAACTAAACTAATTAAATAAAAATAAAAAACTCAAAAAAATAAAAATAAAAACTAGTGAAAAAACAATTTTTCTAGTCAAAGGAATTATTTCTATCTTGATTTCATATGATTAATCATCGCTCTATATAAAGATTTCAATACTCATAAATAAATTAGTTATAGCTGTTAAGTATCACAAAATGACCAATTTCTCCTTACTTATTCTGTAATCAAGATACTACCATTAATTACTTCCCTAATCGAAAGACAACCCAAGAGACCTTCGTTGGATTTAGTGTTTCGACAGTCTGAAGATCTAGAGAGACCCAATTCAAATTAATAAATTCTAACCTGGATTTATTTAAATTAAATTATTCAATTCCATGATATAAATATCATTCACCACTTTATTAAAAACAAACAAACTTTGTCATTTTTAATTGATTTTAGATTATTCTAGAATTATTAAATACTGGCCACTATTTAATAAACTCTAGAAAATCATGATCCATGAAGCGTAGGAATTAAATAAATACCTATAAGATATTGATTTAATAAACCCAATTAAATCTCACAATCATTGAAAATCAAGATTTCAATAACCCTTCAATTAGAAAATAAATTTAAAACAAAAAAACATAGGAAAGAAAGAACTCACAAATGGAAAAAAATCTTGCTAGAATTAAAAGGTTGCTCTTAAGAAAATAAAGTTACAGGAAAAGCATAAATGTCCCTCCAAGAAAATGTGGCTGCTACTAAGAAGAATAAGTTTCCTAGAATGAATGATGACCAGCTGCTTATGGACATGGGGCGGCTGCCCCTTCTCGGGCCGCCTCCTCTCGTTTTCTCCCTTTCTCTTGCATAATGTAACTCTTTATAAATAGGAGTGAGTTAACCTAATTTCTAAAGAGAAAACTCTACTAAATTTTAGGTAACTACTAAATAAAAAGTTACAATAGTTAAAGTTTCCAAAATTCTTATTCTTAAATATTTAGGAATAAATTCGATATATTTGTAAAATGTTCCATGATTCCAAATTTGTCTTCTTTTCTTTCTTTTTTCTTCAAAAGTCTCATCCATCATTTCTATTATATCAATTACTATAAAACACAATAATTAGTGTAATATTCATTCAAAATTTAAACAAAATAAACTATAATTATTACACTAATTTATACCCTATCAAATTCCTTCACACTTAAATGATGTTTGTCTTCAAACATTATTAGCTCAAATAAAATTAAAACTATTCTAACCAATCTATTTTTTTCTTTTGAACTACTAAGCCAACATATGTCATGAGAGTCAAACAAGAAAAATAATCAAAATAATAAGTATTTCATAGTATTTCATACGAGAACAACTATTACAAATCTCAACAACTCCCAATAAAATCAAAACTACAAAATTCAACATTCTCTCCAAACGTTTACTCAAATACACTCGAAAAGGGATGAAGAATATATTAATAGCACTCAAATCAACACATTGAAATTGACATTACTATATACTTGCAAATATATCAAATCTCCACCACTTATAAATTTGAATTTCATACATTAATCTAAAAATCTTTCACTTGATTGTAACGGGATTAAGATTAATGGTAGGATAAAAGGGTATATCAAGAATTTAAAATATACCAAAGAGAATATGCAACTAACCACACAATTTTTCTACAATAACATATTTGTCCCTCACAAATAGTACGTCAAAAATATATGATCTCGCTATCCACACGTGCTTAAAATAGTCAACAGTCAAGAGCACTTAAAAATATCAGACTTTTTTGATCTATGACTGAAATGAAATTCTCATAGATGCAGTATTTTTTTCTTCTTTTTTTTGCTGCTGCTTTTTTTTTCTTTTCTCTCTTTTTTCTGTTTTGTTTTTGTTCTCTTCCTTTTTTTTTTTCATGAAGAACACCCCAAGTGTAAAAGATGAACAAAATCAAACTTTTTCCTTTCTTTTTTGAGTCATCAAGTCTCTTCATCCTTCATATGTAGCAAATGTCAACATTAAGACTCTAATCGATACATGCCTTTTGAGGCAAAAATTTACGAAAATTATACAATTAACTATATATATCTTTGTATAATGGTTGAAAAGTAGGTCAAAAATAAGGGTTTTGGTGTTGTATTGAGGGGTTATGAAGAAAAAAAAGGTTTCAAATTCAATTTGGTTCACTAAGAGCAATAAAAATTAGGATAGAGATTTTTACGAAAGCTAAAAGGGGATAAAACGTAAGTGCCTTTATCATTTAAATACATGAAACCCTAGATGTGATCTCGAAATGCATAACATTGTAAGTTTTAGAATTGTCAATTCAAATGTGATAATCACTCATGAAGAAAAGAAATTTCGCATACAAAAAATGATATTGCTCGTTTTAAACTCAAATCTTCACTTTTAAATAAGATTTGTGTCAAATCTTACATGTTCATCTCTTAAAGAAAGCCATTAAAGATATGAACGGTCATTCAAGCACAAAAACCATTGATACGAGCTACTTTTCATAAATTTCTAACCAACCAAATAACACATATCAATTTAGAAAGTTTAAAAAAATTTTATTTTTCTCTTTTTGTCTTTTTTTTTTAATTAAATAAAATGAAACAAAGGTTAACCTATTGTAGAAAAATAAACAAACTAAAAACAAAAATATGAAATATCCTCCCACACCTAAATCATATATTGTCCCTAATGTATGCTAAGTGAGAGAGAAAAATAAATAAATAACTATCATATCAAATAAAAGCAAAATTTTTTTTAAAAAAAAAAAAGATAAAGGAAAAACAAGACTTCCCTAGGGTAGAGTAGTAAATGGAGGGTCAAATCCAATAAGTTTTGAAGAAAAAACTATGGTGGCTGCAATGGACCCCTTCTTAGGACGTGAGCACGCCCTAACTCATGTGCAATTCTGGTCACTTAAGAACATTAGTAAAACTGGATAATAATGAAGACTTGTTAAGGTGTGGGTACGCCTTAATGGCAAAACACTTTTGGTCATGAAATTTTTCAGCATTTATTCACCTAAAAAAAATCAAAATCATACCTAAATCAAATCAAATAAATCTAAAATAAAAATCACAAAAGAAAATATTGGGTTGTCTCCCAACAAACGTGTTTGTTTAATGACTTTGACTCGACATTGTCTTCTCATTTCAACCTCGTTCAAAGACAGGTTTGGCCCATTTTGATTTCAACTTACCTGACATGAATTTCAATTTTGAATTGAAGTGAAGGATTTTATGGCCTACCAATGATTATTTCCAATGTGAGAGTTTGTCATCAAAAAATTTATCTCATTGTGCAACCTTGTTTGTCACATTTTCCTTAAAAATAAAATCAAATTCATCTTGCATAAAATTGTCATGAATAATAAAATTTACCATGCTATCATGAAAAATAGATTTAAAATCATTTGAATACTTCATGACGTCAAAAATATTAAAAGTAACAATTTTTCATCAAAATCAAGACTAAAAGTACCCAAATCCACATCAATTTTTATTTTATTCTTTTCATGAATGGCTCTGAAACTTGCTTTATTGATTCCAAAAGTAGGAAAGTTGAATCCTTCTTTTGGTGAAATTTCGAAAATCTCTTTCTATTCCTAATCTTTTTTTGATTGTGCCAACCTATCAGGAAAATGTGATGGAATCACTATTTTAGACCTAGAAGTATTTGGTTCTTGATTTACCTCCTTGAGTGAATCGTTCGATTTTGATGATTTCTCTTGTTGCTCAGTTTTCCTATTCTTTTCGGTTTTTGATGAATTGTTTTGCACTTCTTTTGATAATTTTTCCAATCGACTCATAGTTACCAACAATTGTGACACCTGATTCTTCAAATTCTGGATGTTGGCTCTTATCTCTTATTGAAATCGTTGACTTTCCTATTAAATTAATAAAATACTATTAGCCAAACTTTTAACAATTTTTTCTAGAGACATACCTTGACTCAAAGTGAATTACTGATATTGAAATTGTGGTCGGCATTGTGATTGTTGTGAGAACTCTTGTTGCCAATTTGTATAACTGAAGTTTGGTTGATTATACCACCCTTGGTTATAGATATTCGAATATAGGTAATTTATAAAGAATGAGACACTTATCAGTTGGATGATCAATCTCTGAACAAATTCCACAAATTTGTACCGGTCGCCTTTGTCTTACAACAAATTTTTCCACAGGAGAAGTTAGTGCATCTAATTTTTTATCACTAGAAGAAAAACTTACCTCATTGACATTTTTTGAAATATCTTGTCATAATCCAAATTGTTGAGAAATCTCAATATTAGAAAAATCACTACAAAAGGTATGGAAAATAACAACTCTCTTAAAGTTTTTTGATTGGTCATATCCGAGTGTTTAAAATCTTTCTCTTCTATGTCGTTGACGAATTTCCAGTAAGTTCACTACAAATATTAGTACCAAGAATAAAAAGAAAACAAAACTTAAAAGAAATAAGTCATTAACACTATTTCCCGGCAACGGCGTCAAAATTTGGTGGTTCATCAAACAACCAAAAATAAAAATACCTACTTCACTAAATACTAGTATAGAGTGAATATGGTCATCTCCATAGGGTTTACTTCTTTTAAGAAAAATAAAATAAGAATATGGAGGTTGAAAAATTAACTAAACTAATTAAATAAAAATAAAGAACTTAAAAAAATAAAAATAAAAACTAATGAAAAATCAATTTTTCTAGTCAAAAAAATTATTTCCACCTTAATTTTATATGATTGATCATCGATATATGTAAAAATTTCAACACTCATAAATAAATTGGTTATAGCTGTTAAGTACCACGAAACGACCAATCTCTCCTTACTTATTCAATAATCAAGGTACCACCGTTAATTATTTCCCTAATCGAAAGATAACCCAAGAGACTCTCGTTGGATTTAGTGTTTCAACAGCCTGAATATCTAGATAGACCTAATTCTAATTAATAAATTCTAACATATATTTATTTAAATTAGATTATTCAATTCCATAATATGAATATCATTTACCACTTTATTAAAAATAAAAAAATTTTGTCATTTTTAATTGATTGTAGATTGTTCTAGAATTATTAAATATTGGACACTATTCAATAAATTCTAGAAAATCATGATCAATGAAGCGTAGGAATTAAATAAATATCTATAAGATATTGATTTAATAAACCTAATTAAATCTCACAATCATTGAAAATCAAGATTTCAATAACCTTTCAACTAGAAAATAAAATTAAAACAAAAAACGTAGGAAAGAAAGAACTCACAAATGGAAGGAAATCTTGCTGGAATTAAAAGATTGCTCTTAAGAAAATAAAGTCACAGAAAAAGCATAAATGTCCCTCCAAGAAAATGTGGCTGCTACTAAGAAGAATAAGTCTCCCAGAAGAAATGATGGTCGGCTGCTCATGGACATGGGGCTGCTGCCCCTTCTTGGGCCGCCTCCTCTCCTTTTCTCCCTCTCTCTTGCATAATGTAACTCTCTATAAATAAGAATGAGTTAATATAATTTTTAAAGAGAAAACTCTCCTAAATTTTATATAACTACTAAATAAAAATTTATAATGGTTGAATTTTCCAAAATTCTTATTCTTAAATATTTAGAAATAAATTCAATATATTTATAAATATTCTATACTTCCAAATTTGTCTTCTTTTTTTTCCTTTTTTTTAAAAGTCTCCTCCATTATTCCTATTATATCAATTATCATAAAATATAATAATTAGTGTAATATTCATTCAAAATTCAAATAAAATAAATTATAATTATTATCCTAATTTATACCCTATCAAAAGTGATTAGATATCGCTTATTGTAGCCTAATAGTAAAATTTTCAGGCACTAGATAATAAAATTCAATAGCATGCCTGTAAGAATAAAAATATAATATAATATAAATAACAAATTCATAAAATTAATAAAATTAATTTAACCTTTAACAAAATGTAAAGAAGTTGCACAAGTACCAAACACCGGCAGATATCTTATTTATTATTCAACTTTAATTTTTTTTTTTTTTTTAGTTTTCAATCCGAACTTTTATCTAAAATAATTTGATTTGAGTATTATAAAATTTATTAAAAGATTAATTTTTTAAAATTTTTTTCTTTATCTTTAAGATTTAAATTTTTAATTTTTAATTAAAAAAATAAAATATTTGATAACTTAATTCAAAAAAAATTGATATTATTTCACTTTACTATAAACCTCTCGTTTGGGAGGCTTGAAATTTCTTGTTCGAGTCGGCAAAATAGTCAATTCAGGGTTTCGTGTGAAAGAGGAAAGGATTTAGTAAAAGAGTCGTACTGGAAAGAGTTTAGTGGATGGAGAAAGAAGTCATCCAAATGGGTGAGTTTGAAAAGCAAGGAAAGGAGGATAGGGCCACATATGATCACGAAATGACAAAAAATTTCAAAGAATTCGACTGCCAAGGCATTAAATGACTCCAATTCTGTAGCGCCAGCAACGTACTTGGCAGAAAATTCCACGTTTGGCGGGTGTCCACAAGAGGCATATCCACCCATTAGAGAATTTGACATCTTTTGCGTTTAGTTTGGAAGTTCAGAAAAGAACTGGAAAGAGATGTTCTTTTTTTTTTTTTTTTAAGAAAAAAGAAAAAAAGATTTTTTTTTCATTATATTTGAAAGTTTTAAGAACGAAAGAAAATAATATAAAATTTATTTAGAATTAAAAATTTTTTTATCATCTTTTTAAAGATAAATTTGATATATTGATAAGACAACTTTTCTTTTTTCCTCCTTTTTTCTTCTTTTCTTCTCGCTTTTGAGAAGAAATTTTTTGTTATTAAAATTCTTCTAATTTCTCTCCTTCTAAAACTCTCAAAAAAAAACATGAATGATTTTCTATTAAAATCATTCATTTTTTCTTCTTTTCTCTCCATCTAAACTAAGTGTTAATGAGAGAAGAACTCTCTCTCTCTCTCAAACTTGAAGGATCCTTTTGTTTTTCAAATTCTTGTAACAAAGATCATCTCTTCCGTTGTTGAAGCATCACTGGGTTTGGATAAGAAAAACCGAAGTTCTTCATTATATAACAAATGATAATAGGATCAACGATGGTTTATGGGAACTGTTTGATTGAGCAGCCTCTAGTTGGAGCTAGGTAGATACTTTACTAGTTGAGCTCATAAGACAGCCACTTCAATGAAAACCCATTATAATGTTGTCAGCTATGGCGGTGGATGGCTAATGAGAGAGAGAGATGAAGAGGAAATTATATCGAATTATGTCTTTAGGTCTATGGCTTACAATGATTAATGATCGAAAGGAATCTCTTGATTTCTGCTCGTCAATGTTTCAATTATGTTCTATTTTTCTTTTATTATATCACGATTTAAATTTAAAATCATCGAATTGAAGAAGAGATTGTGACAATTAGATTACCTTCTTAAGAATTCAATTATGTTCTATTAATCAGTTCGATTATGATACTCAATCACACAACTATATAATTGACTAATTTATACCATATATCTAAAATTTTAGACAACTACACTAAAAATTTACTATTTATATTTATATTCTTGAGAATTCCGATGACTCGTCATTATATTGAACAATCTCGAGAGAATTTTATCAGACTTTCACTTATAGTTACAGAAGGCTAAATAGATAAGAGAAAGGTTAATTACATGCATTAATTAAAAAGAGTTTTTTAAAATTTCTCTCTGAAGGGATCAAATTCTGGCTATTGATCACCTTTGGCTATTCCATTGTAAATTTTTTAATCACTAAAGTCAAGTCAATGGCTTTTGAACTCGGCAAGTGATCTTAGACTCAGGTTTAGGAGAATCCAAAAATGGTGCAGTATCCAGCCCACCCTAATATGGATCAAATCTTTTTGGGATTAAGCTATAACAAATTAGTCAAAATAGGACTGAATTTAAGGCATATTTGAATGTAAGATTCTTAAAATTTCTATTATAGTTTATATTAAAAAAGTTAACAAACAATATAATTTTTTTTAAAAAAAAATATGGGAAGTACTATATATATATATATATATATATTTGATTATCTGTATCCGGGTTATCTAATTAATTTGATTCGAGTATTGTAAAATTCAATTTAGAGACAGACTCTTTGAATATCTATTCTTTTATTTTTAATATTTAATTTTTAAATTTTAATTAAAAAAATTTAAAATCATGCCATTCGAGTTGAAAATTCTAATAGAAGTACATAATTAGATATCATGTCAATATTGTTAACAATCTCCTTCCTTGAGTTGAAAATTCAATTTTATGATGGGTGGGTTTTAATAACACATCAATCATCAACATGGAAAAAAGTCAGACTGATAGCCCTGGTGCATGGGGATGTGTAAGTCAGGATAACTCCATTATCTTCCACATTTAGGTCGTCCAATGTGACTATTGCCTGGTTACTCACGGCCTCAAGGTCAATGTCCGTTGTGTCATTCCCATCCCTCTGGCTGCATCTCTCTCCCTCTCTCTATCACACACACACACACACACACACACACACACACATATATATAATTCTATTTTTTTCTATAGAAAACTTTTTATTTTAATTAAAATATTATAAATAAAATAAAGTTGACTCAAGTATCGAAAAACATGCCTAATAGAATTTCTCTTGAAAGAATATGAAATATTAATTTCCAAATTATTTTAATCATATCTTAAAGTCAGGATCCTAAAGAGGGTTGAGGTAGGCAATTGCATCCTATCAATTTTTTAAAATTTAATTAATATTTATATCACATATATATTATATCCACATAAATATAATTTTAAAAAAAAACTTTTTTATTTGATAAATTTCATCTATATATTTTTTTTAAAAATATAACGTATAACAAAAACAAAATATAATATTACCATCACATATTTTAAATAAATAAAAAATATTTTATAATGTTTAAGGTAAAAAAAAAATAAATAAGATTATAACCTTAAAACATTAATTTAATATTGATAATCCCACTTTTACACTTTTCTTTTTTCCTCTCGTCTTTCCCCAAACTTTCCCTCTCCTGTCTCTCTCCACCTCTCCCTCTCGACCTCTCGACCCATCCATTTTGTCTTTTCCTAACCACCTCTCTTCTTTCCATATCCTTGATTCCCTTTTTATATTTCTTTCATTTATCGAATGTCGAAATTTTCATTCTCTAATTTTTTCCGATTAATAACTAAAATTGTCTTTAAATTTGAAGAAAAATCCATTCTTTACCCTATGAAAAGATACATGTTGATTTGAATCAAAATCTCAATTATTTTTTTTTAATTTAACAGTTAGTGTTAAACCCTATTATAATTTTTGTTAAAATTGATGTTGTTGTGTTTCTCTTTTATTATACTTCTTGTTCTTGGATGAGATTTTAAAATAAAAATTTTTGTATTTAATCACTTATTTGTGCAGTAGTTGTATAGAATATCCTGATTGAATTATTTTCTTATTAATATTTTAAATTTTCTAATATGGTTTTATAATTAATATTTGTTGTTTGAATAAGTATCTTATAAATTTTTTATACCTCCTGTCTTTGGGTCTTAGGTTTTTCGATACTTAACATGTTAAAATAACCAATAAAATATCATATTATGCATATTTTATATAATAAATTAAGCAACCAGTTTTAGAGCAAAATTCATATCTTTTGAGAATAACATATATAATAATATTAACAAAGAGTTTTGAATCATTTACTCACTCAACGACTTGAATTCTTATCTGTAATAAAAGTCATGTGTTCTCGGTCTTCCTACTTCCTTGCAATGTCTTATGATTAAGGCAAAGTTTTCCCACGTGAAAGGGGTACTTTGTGGAAGAGGTGCCCCTCCCGATCAACGACCTTTGTCACATGAGGAGACCAAAAATTTATAGGACTTATGACTGGTATATGATCATTAAATGCAGCCATTTCTTTTTTATAAAATAATCAGTATTCAATAATTATGTTAAATTTAATTAAATTTGATTCGAATTCAAAATTTTATTTAAAAATAATCGGTATAAATTAGAGAGTGAATTTTGATGTAACAGTAAAGTTACTTTTGTAGTGAATTTAAAATTATGGATTCGAAACGTGAAAACAACTTTTTTATAAAATATAAGAAAAAAACTGCATCCATATACACATTTTGTGCACCAGGTGTAAATTAAGTAAGTATAAGTTAAATGGAGTCACTCTAGCATATCTCTTGCTAGTAATTTGGGACCATCACTCTCCAACAAAACCCTAATTCTAAGATTAAAAAAAAAAAATTAATTAGTTTCTATTTTTGCATATTTTTTAAACTATTTTTTTATCAAAAGTTTTAATTAGTCATGTTAGTATCTCATTGGTATTAATTTTAAACTATTTTTTTGGTTAAGGGAATTAATTATCATGTATAGTACGACAAATCTTTTTTAATGAGAATAAATTTAAAATAATTTGAAAATAAAAATTATTTTTGTTTTTAACCTTTTATTTTGGATTTTCTCGTCACTCTCTCTCTCTTTCTTTTTTTTTTAATAACCAACCAGTCTACAAAACTATACTCCGACTAATTTGGTTTGAGCGTTATCAGACCCAATTTAGGTAAAACTCTCCTAACGTAATTTTTTTCATTCCCAAGTTTAAAAGCCGAAACTTGTTAAGAGATTTAACAGTTATTCACTAAATCGACCATCCGCTGGCATCGTTCTCTAACATAAAAGATAATTTTTTAATATATATAAGAAGATGCAACCAAGTGAGATCGAATCAAAAAATAAAGGATGGAAGTGGAGCTAACTCTACTGCTTGAACTATCCCTGAGTGACATAAAAGATAACATTTACTAGTAAAAAATTAATTTGATAAACAATATATTCCTTTTTACTATTGGCAAAAATATTTGATGTCCTATTTTTTGACTTCGTTTTCACTTCATAACGTTTGTATTATGTAATGTCACCCTCACAACTGGGGCCAAAAGCATGGACATTAGTAGCAACTAGAATCTCATATTGTCCAAAACAATTGTTCATCTCTTGTCCTCATCAAAAAAATTTTTCCAAATATCAAATCTCTCTTCAAATCTGACATACCCATCTCACCTTGCAAAAGGGTCCTAAAGTTTAATGGACTTCACCATCGATAAGAGTTATCATTAACATTTTGTAGTGTTTAAAAAGTCAAATGCTAAAGAGAAGTAACAATTTAAGTAAAGGGAAGAAAGGACTAAAGAAAAAAAGTAGATTGGAATGGAAAGAAACCATATGAAAGCAAAATTCATGCATTTTTCCACAAACAACAATAGCAAGCAAAAAAGAACACCTCTCTTGTCAATGCAAATAAAGAAAAAGGTAGATTGGACTTGCAAGAAAGTTCCTACCGTACACAAGTTGCAAAAGAATAACACTTGAAAAAATTAATTATTTTTACAATATTAGAAAAATTATTTATTCATTTGACATCTTGCAAGTTAGGCCCAGATTTTCCATTCATCGCCTGCTTTGGCGGGTCTTTTGGAAACCACTCAATTCGAGATTTTCATGAAGCAATCGGGGAGATAATGATGGTTGTCCGAGGCATCGCAAGAGTTGCACTTGTTTAATATGTAACTTCCGCCAATGATGTATTAAATATCGTAAAATATAAATTTTTGTTCTATGATTTTTAAAATATGGGGACAGATTGTGGTGTAAAACTGGTGTCTATAGGTTACAGTATTCATTATTTCAACAAAAAATCTTTTTTATATAAATTTTAGTATAATGGTTGAATTATTTCTTTGATGTCCTCGAGTTTACAGATTCGATACATAAAAACAGTATCTTTATAAAAATATAGTGAAAATATTGTATATAAATACGTCTACTCCAAATCCGATCTTAATTATTAAAACTAAAATTCTAATTATTGTTATTGTTGTAAAAGATTTTAATGATTTTTATCGATAAATCCGTATTATATCAGATTTATCATTTTTTGTTATTAATTCTTTTAGTTATTCTCATATTCCAAGTCTAGAAACCCATATGTGAATTTTTTTTCTTTAGTTTTTTTGTTTGATTATTAAAAATTAGAATATTGATAAATAATAGTATCCCAATTTTTTTTTTTTTTTTTGGAAAAATAAGTAAAATACGTCTGACTTGTCAAAAGAGGTGATGTATTGTATTAAAATCATTCCTTCTAGAAGCTGATCAACATCAATGTGAAATTACACTGAAGCACAAAGTTAGGGATTTTGCCTGTCGTTTTGCAGAAAATAGCAATCAGAACTTTATTTTTGTTTTTTAATGGAAGTACAAGTTTTTCGGTACGTGAATAGTGCTGGTTGTCAATGTGGGTTTTGGAGTAGGAAAAATTTTTTTCGAGGGCATAAAGAAATAATTAATAAAAATTATAAGATCAAAATATATTAAAAATTTATAAAATTTTAATTAAAAATATAAAAATATTAAATAAAATAAATAATTTATAAAAATTATATTTTATGTTTTTTCATCGATTCAAATTCATTAATAATAAAAAAATAATAATTTAAATTCATTTATAATCAATTTTGAATTAAAACAACTAACAATTTCTTTTTCAATATAAATAACTAAATTATCTATAAAATACTCATCTCTCATCTTGCTCCACAATCTTGTGTTCAAAATCTTTATTGCTTAGAAAGTATGTTCACTAATTGCTGTTAAAATTAGTAGAGTTAAAATAAAATGAATTAATTTATCATGTTGATTAATAAAAAATTTTGATATTTGTGTACGAAGGCCTGAATCACGTTTCAAAGAATTAGAAAACATTTGTTTTGTAGCATTTTTGGACACTTTTGAGAAAATTGTTTTTGAATAGGAGAAAAATTATGATTTTTTGAAATTATATTATTATTTGTATTGTCAGTAATATTTTAAAAAAAAAAAGAATTGATTATCTTTTTTCTCATAACTAATTTTTTGTCTGTCTTTTTGAATTTTTAAATAAAAAAATAAAGAAAATCAAAAACTATTAAAGAAAAAAAAGTCGAGAGAAAATTTTGAATGAAAAACCCTATATTTTTAATTAAATTAGGGTTAAAATTTTATCGAAAAGAGCTCACTATATATATTTTAAACCCTAACTTTAACAATGAACAGTATTTTCTGACTATTGAGTTTACAAAAAATAAAGAATATCTGATTTATCTAATATAACTGATAGAATATTTGACATATCTAAATCATACAGACAAAATATCGTCATTATAGCAATCAATCTTTCCTTTTTGGAGTAAACAATTGATGGATAGACATATAAAATAAAAGTATCATTTTTATAAAGGTAAAAAGATAATAATATATTCTTTAAAATAGTGTATCATATACACACACATACATTTTAAATTTTAACAAACTCCACAAAACTCAATTGTCAAATATAATATTGTTTTAAACTTTTAAAATATAAAAAGTTTATTATTTTAAATATCCGGAAAGGTCACAATTTTTTTTGACCCATAAAATTTAAAAATTAAAATTTTATGAAATAAATAAAAAATCTTGGCCCCCTAAGGCTAAAGGTGGCTCCAAGAAAGTATTTTGGTTTTCCTACTTTTAGTTTTGGGTATTTGGCAATTGGGTCGGACCAGCCCGATCTTGGTTTATTTTAAAATCGGGCTGAGCTCAGACCTATTTTTAAATTTATTTTAATTACAAATCGAGTCTAGACACTAGTGAATTTTGTCTGTTATAAGTTCAACCCATTTTGTCTGTTATAAGTACAAATCTTTTCGGGGGATCATTCCAAGGGGCATTGTTCTTGTCTAATTCCCAAATCTGCCTTTTCATCTTCCACCCATCTCTCTCCCTCCTTTGTGGCTCCTAAACCCTCTCTCTCTCTCATCCACAATTTCAATCCCCCTCAACTTCAACCTCTCTATAAGCGATGTGTGCTGGCGATGGTCTAGAAAGTTCCTCCGCACACGAATGGTTTCAATGCAATCGATGATGACAGACGATTGTGGGAAGATGATCAGATGGCGAATGATGGTTGCTTCTTGCAAGCTGAAGAGTTGATGAAGGCAGAGATGTTTGAACAAATCAACAGGCAGTGATAAGTAATCGAAGTCCAACATAGGCGATTTGAAAGAAGGCAACGGAGAAATCAAAGCGGCTGTGGAATTAAATTGACAGTAACTGAACTTTGAAAAGAAGTGAAGAACCAACGATCGGAAAGGTGAACAAGGATGAATGAAAATGACTAACAGAGGCTATGAAATAGGCGATTGGTGTTAAAAGGTAATGAAAAGGATGATTTAGCGACAGAAAGTGTGATTCCTCTCTCTCTCTCTCTGGGTTTTTTGGATTTTGTTTGAGTTCAAACCTGGCCCAAAACGGACCCGAGGCCCTTTTAATTTTTGGGCCGATCTCAACCTTTTTTTTATTTTTTTTTTTTTTTTTTTTTTTTTTTTTTTTTTTTTTTTTTTTTTTTTTTTTTTTTTTTTTTTTTTTTTTTTAAAAAAAAAAAAAAAATATAATTTTTTTTTTGTTGGTTTTGTGTTTGTTTTTTTTTTTGTTTAATTTTTTTTTTTTAAAAAAAGGGGGTTGTTTGTTTTATTTAAAAAAAAAAATAATTTTAATAAAATTCTTTTTTTTTTTAAATAGAGGAGACTCTGCAATAGAAGGGAGATGATCCTCCTTGAACAATCATTTTATTTTTTATCCATATTTATGATTTATTTTTAAATCAATTTTCTCTCACTTATCTCATTGTCTTTTAGGAAAGTATACGGCTTATTTCTTAAAATATATACATACACGTACACGTCCTAATGGACAATCGGTTTAATAAATAAGAATATTAAAACTCTTAATCAGTTCGAGATTTAGAAATAAAAAAAAATTATGTTACACGAACTCTTCTAAATTGAATCCAACAATATTTAAATTAGATTAATTAAAAGTATAATTCCATTGATCAATTAATTATTAAAGAAAAAAAAACAAAATACACACATATACATATAAAATCCTTAATACTACCAACATATAAAATTCTTAATATTACCAATAATAATCTATAGATTTAGTAATAAGATACTAAACTTTTTTAATTAAAGTCTCGAGTTTGAGTTTTAGAAATAAAAAAAGTAAATATCAGGTGAACCAATTCCCTAAATTGGGTATCACAATTACTCAAACTAAATTAATCAAATTTTTAAACACCAATGATCAATTAATAAAAAAAAATCTTTAATACTATTTAAAAAGTAAAACTTTTTGATTCTGACCATATGTCAAATATATGAACTTTTGACCCAAAAAAAAAGAGTTAGTCAAATTGCTAACTGGTATCTCAAAGTTCTTGGTTTTTAGTCTCCTCTTTCCATTAACAAGCAAAAAAATTAAAATGACAAAAAAAGAAGGATGACGTATAGAGCTTAGCTTTAATAATTGATTAATAAAATAAATTCAGTTGCATTATCCAAGCTGATGATCATTCAAATCAAGAAACCCTAGATCATGTCATTTACCCCCACTCAGACTGCAAAATATAGCTCGAGCCAGAGCCAAGCAAAAGATGATTAAAACCCAATGCTCCAAGTAGCCACCACAAAGATGGGCAAGATACCAAGTACATAGAATTCTTCCATCTTGACAACAGACGAGCCGCGTCCACGAGTCTGAACTGATTTGCAAAGTGAAAAACTAAATATAGATTGCATCCATGAATCCTGCTGTTCACTATATCTGCATAACACTAAATAAAAGATAGAAAAAGCATGTAACTACTACATTTACATACATAAAATGTATTCTCAGTGAAACATTAATGCCAAATACTTTAGTAACGGTCAAAGGGTGACTGGCGGCCTTCCCTGGCAGGGCGGTCATAAGGACCAGGCCTACCTCTGTAGGTTCTTCCCTCGTTACGTGCAGGACCTCCATATCCATACTTGTCAGCACCACCTCTAGGGCCAGCATCTCTGTCAAAGCCTCTCCCTCTTCCATAACTATTCTGAGGATAACGGTCTGAACTACCGTACCTGTCACCAGCAAAACGATCTCCACCAGAAGGGTACCTGGATGATTCATACCTGTGGAATTCAAAGAAACAGAATACAACATTCACAATTAATATTATGAAATTAGTGTTCTAAAACACAATTCACAATTGATATTATGAAATTAGTGTTCTAAAACACAATGCAACACAGTAGTCAATACAATAAGTGTGATTAGTGAAAAATGGAAAGAAACAATATACCATGTTTCTCCCCCATTTGATAGGAGGGAACTTAATGAGCAGAAGAGAGCCGAAAAATTTTTGGCCCTGATCCAATATTTTACTTCAAAACATAGTGGTATGGACTTTGGAAACAAAAATACATGTTTCTTACTCCCCACTTTCCTAAATTAAAGTTTTCTCTCAATTTTAAGGTACGATTTGGTACACTCCAAAAGGATAGAGGGGAAAAGATTAGTTGGAAACATTTACCCTATAAATGATACCAAAGTAACATTTATCCCTTTATTGTATTTGGTATAAACATTGTGTTTGGTATTAACTTTAAGTGATAGGAATTTTTACCTTTACCATAATATCACTATATGGGAGAGGGAGAAAAATCACACATTTCAGAGAAAAAAATTGGACCTAATTTCAGAAGATAGGAGAAAGAAAATCATAGCAGATTTTAGACAAAGAGAGACAGAAAACTACAGAGATTTTACAGCATGTGTGTCATTACAGAAAACATCAATGAAACGTGGGATTTGAAGACCAAAATTCATGGTAAAGAGATGGGATAAAAGCTAACTTAGGGTGGTAGATGGGTATAAGATTACCCTTTTTATGGGTATGATAACACACCCTCTAAATTTTAACTGATTTTATTTTTGCATTCTAAACATGGGGAAATGAAGAAAAAACCTTTTGTTGGTAAGCTTTAAACCCTCTCTTTTAAACCTCCCAAACACTACCAAAACATAGAAATTAAACATTGCGTTTCTCACCATCCTCAATTACTTTTCATAGATAAAAAGTATTTAATAGCCCTACCTCCATCAACATTAAAAAGGACTGCTTCTCTTAATTCAGACGTCAAAATACTAGTGTTCAAATATTTAAGGAAACGAGGATCAAAATTTTTCAATTGAACAGTATCATCACATACCTGTAGTCTCTATCATTTCCATAACGATCGCGGCTCCCATATTTGCTGTCTCTATTGTCAAAGCGGTCCCTACCTCCATATCGTCCTCCATCATATCGATCATCCATGTATCGATCACGATCTCCTCCAAAACGATCCCCATGATCACTAGCCCCACCAAATCTAGAACCTGAAGAAAATCGACCACCACCACCATCCCTTCCACCACCTGCCACTAGGCAATCTCGGGCCCAGTGCCCAGGGCGACCACACTTGAAGCAGTCATCTTGCCCAGCAGGTCTATCTCCATTTCTATAGGCACCCCTGCCACCTGATGGATACCCTCCACCGCCATATCTATGGTCTGAATCATCACTACCCCTTGGTTGTGCCTTATTCACTGAGATTTCTCGTTCACCAAACTTTCTTCCATGCATATATCTGATTGCATCATCCATAGCACGATGATCTGCAAATGTCAAAAAGCCAAACCCACGAGGACGCCCTGTATCTCTCTCCGTCATGACCTATACAAATGACAAATGTTAGAATGAAAAAACTCATGAGAATCAATACCTCAGGTCCAACAATAATAATATTTATTCACAGGAATAACAACAACATATTAAATGGATTAGTCCTAGGATACTGCACAAAGAAAAAATATTGGAAGGAAGAACAAGCATTATTTTGCATTCTCATATGCAAGTGACATCAAACATGAAAGGCAAAAGGATCAAAAGAGAAGTACTGCAAAAACTTCTGGAGCCAACAACGTGCTTTTCTGTTAAGCAATTCAGGACTTTTACCATCAAACATTAAACACATCAATGAACTTCTCACCATATTCAGCAGCAAAAAGAGAGGAAAATTATTCGAACTCCCTTTTATATGCAATTCCTCCAAATTTAGACGATTGAAGTCCCAAATGTAACTTTTTTCCATGTTTTTATGATATTACCATGACCACAATCAGGCATGGAAAAGGACTTGCACAAAGAAGACTAAAAAACATTGTCATACTATTAAAGTCATTATTGCAAGATAGAGTTGTGCACCTAAATTTAACCCCCCCCCCCCCCCAAAAAAAAAAAAAACTCCCAGCTGCAGACCAATAAGAGCAAAGCCATTATAAAAGCATGAACCATGAAGAATGCATCAAGGAAGCCACGTCATGTGGAAAGAAACAAAACTAAAATATAACCATTTGCTCAAGAATTAATAAAGGAAACAAAAATGATTCAAAAACAAACAAGAATTGTAAAACAAAAAAGTCATTAAAATTATTGCTTCTGCCTTTCAATGCCCGCGGGGGGGGGGGGGACAAACAAAAACAAAACTAGGAGGGGCTATTTTAAAAGTTAAAAAAATAAAATAGAATAAAAAATCACTATAGAAAACTGTTAAATAGCATGGCAAAATAAACTGAATAAAGACCCCCCCAAAAAAAAAAAAATCACCAACTAACAACCTTTCTGAAAAATTTTTAATTTGGACCAAAAATAGTGGACTTGTTGAGGAGTAGATGAAGTAGATACTCCAGTAAACATCGAGGCACATAATAGAAAAATTAACAACAGAAGAGTCTATTTGTATTGCATGTCTCAACCTAAAAGGATAGATTGGCCTTACCTTGGTCATGATGAATACTGACATCATCGCCAGGCTTCTGTACTGTACAACTAAACCCAGATATTTTATGTTAAAACTAGTCTGATTGTACCTTACTCTAAATGCCATTTAACCTGATATGCAATTCGGAGTTTTCTACCAATATCTTTTCCTTAAGTTGATTGTTCTGTGCAAGAGACTATCACCAATGACAAAGGACATGTAAGACCCAACTCAGGATTTCCATTGGGTGGACTAATGCAGCAAAGAAAATCTGCAACATAGGACATCTGATAGAAAACACTCTCTCCATAACCCAACATGGGCTATCAAAGATACTCCATAAATAATACTATTTCATTCAGCCCATTTAACAGCCCAGACACCATGGCAGCCACGCCCAGTCAGAACTCAGTCCTGATATGAAAGTTCACACTGCAAAGTCTTCGAAGGTGGAACCAATAACTTGACTCAAAACACCCCCCTTAAGTAGGAACTTTAACTCAAGTAACATTTCACACAGAATATCAACTTAAATCTGACTCTGAAATACAAGGTCAGAACCACAGGTAGAAAAGCTGAAATACCCATCTAATACATGTTAAGATCACTTCTCTTGCACACCCTTTTGCATTGGCATCAGAAACTAAGAACAGTCCAGAAAGCCATGACCAGCCAACTTACAGGATGTCCATCATGCAAAGAGTAGACACATACGATGATATGAGCAATATCTGTGCTGCAGGATGAAGACTATTGAATACTCTTAAAAGAGCATGTAACAAAAGCCACAAATTGCTGAAGTTGTACCGATAAATTATCATTTTGGGCGATAAAAAGCCATATTGTTTTCTACACAAAAACCTATTACACTAACCCCAGATCTGATCCACCATTTACGATTCTTCACAACCCCAAAGTTGAATCAGATGTCAAAATTGCTAAGACCAGTCTGACTTAGTTCACTGTAATGATAAAAATGGAGATTGAAACAATAAACAAGATTCCTGCATCTTGATAAATCATTTTCTCAGATTTTAGGCTTTCATGGGGTACAACGATAGATATATGTGGCTCTACAACTTTTTGGGGTCACACAGAAGAACTGCAGATATACTGTCTATGCTGTTCACACCAAGTATGCCTGAATCTCCGATATGGCCAGCCACTGAAATTCATGGAGCGATGTCTGGAAGAATGTGAAGTTGACTTGGACTTGTTTAACATGAAAGAAAAATGTTCCAATTTTCTCATAGTAATCACTGTGATGTTAGCAAATAATTCGGATCAAATCTTACAGCAAGACCCAGCGGTTTGAGCTAAGGCAATGCAGCAAGTTCTTAAGAATTCTGAGCAAGAGCAAAGCAGACTAACCACAAATCCTGGGAACTGAAAAGGAAGAGAAGCCACAATAAACTATTGCATCTAACTGCCAAAGCAGATAGCCTTGACCACACAAGATTCTACTCTCTCCATGCATATGAAGCATCTAACCTTCTTCCACAAAACCTTAACCATACTACTAACAACAGTTCTCATGGTAATCAGAATCAAAAATCAAATTGAAAGATCTGGCATACACTAAGCGTGGCAGCTCAAGGGTAAGATAGTGTGACCGTTCTGTGTCAGCATGACAAGATGATACTGACATCAGTGAACCAAGGAACTAGCAATCTTTTAAGCAAACTTCATGCACTGCATATCTTACATTGACAATTTTAAGACTAGAAAGAATTTGATTCTCTAGAAGACAGGGAGAGGACATCAATGTTGGCTATTGTCATCACAATTTAAGCAGCAAGCAAAAGGACACATGCTCAAGTGCATCTCTGAAGTCCATCCAGAGACCTTCAGCATCCAGTTTCAATCCAACATGCACCACAGTCTGGCCCCTGCTTCATTCCGTAAGCAAGTTTTTAACAGGGTGAATGAAATGCAAAACCTTCAATCAAACTGGGAGCATAAACACTTGCTGTCCAGTGAACAGCAGATACATCAGAACCAAGTTTCAAAATAACCATCTCCTATGCACTGGATTCAACATAGCCAGAGCCAATCTGTTTATGTCAATACTTCCCAGAAGCAAAACAACCATGTGAAGAAATTCTAATCAGATAACATGAACGAGCTTCAGCAACTAGATGCCATAGCTCCCACAAAAATATTTCCTTAGAATCCATTTACAGCATCTCAAGTAATCTTAACCAGCTTTCCAAATACAACAACAAGAAGAAAGAAATAATTAATAAATGAGGCAACCTGAAAGTAATAAATAACAGTACAAATACCGTCACAAAATCAAGAGGAATGAATTTGTCAGGTACGTATCTTTTATTACTAAGCACTACACACAAAAAGCTAAAGTCACCGAATCAGCCAGTTATTATTGGAGTGAATGTGATAGGGGAGCTTCCTTTAAGTTGTTTCTCATACAACTTTGTCATAGCTATACCGGAAGGTGATAAAAAATACACCCAAATTTGCAAGATGAGAGGATACTGTAGCGAGTATGTTAATACATCCACATGCAACAGGCACCAGATTATCCAATGAAAACCTCTAGCAGCGGCAAGTACCAGACAACTCTTGAATTAATTTGCAGTCAACATGGTTTTCAATATTGAAAATGATTAGGTTAGCTCAGGGGACCAAAATTTCATATTGAACACTGGCCAAACCAGCCTGCCCTTGAAAACAAACTATACATTTTCCAATTTACAAAACAGTGCACAATCTTCTTGACATTAGCTCTTAAAACACACTTTACTACTTCTAAGGTACCATGTCCAATCCATATATTTACACACAGAGAAAGAGAGAGAACTAGTTAGTGCTGCCTAATCAATTCAGCAATATCCATCCAACAACTTATATGGATGTTAATTTTAAAATGATTAGGTTCGCTCAGGAGGGCAGTATTTCACAATGAAGACTGGCTAAGCCAGCCTATGTCCAGCCCTCTAAAACAAATTATGCATTTTCCAATTTACAAAACAACACAGTCTCCTTGCCATTAGCCCTTAAGATCATACTTTACCACTTCTAAAATACATGTCCAAAGGCCTCCACAGCTACAGGACGGGAATTGAAGAGAGATTTAAAAAAAAAAATGTTCTCTTCCAAACTCCTAAGATTTTCTTCACATTGAAAAATCACATCTTTCAAATAACTGAAAACTACATGCCTCCTCTTCCTAATAATCAAAATATTTCTCAATCTACCCTTGAGACCATACCCCTTTTGCCTCCTACCAAGGACTCAAAGAATTCTCCAAGGACAAAGCCATACATACTAAACGAGAACCAAAGCCTAGCATTTTGGAAATACTCAACCGCACATACCAAACAACAATGTATGATCTGAAACTACAAAACCTAGTTAGACGCAAGGAAACCGTGTAAAGTACAAACCACAAAGCTTTGTCAAACACCCCATTTGCCTAAATGGAATGGAAGGAACAAACATCAGGAAACTTCATATGTGTCTACTCTCAGCACTTAGTAGAGTTACTAAAACACCATATCTAACAACCTACTCCAAAAAATTCTCAAATTTTAAAGTATCTAACCAAGCATATCTTCCCTTAGATACAAGACAAGGGCTCTTCATCAATGCAATACCCAATCCAGCAATCCATAGAAGACAAAACAACAAAATCATTTTTGGGCTTAGTCTTTCAAATCAAACAGATGAAAAGATACATTCCCATATAATACCTATCGATGAACAACAACAACAACAACAACAAGGATAGAAAAGCTCTTGACAAAGTCCTTTACTTCTCCTTCAAGTACATTGTCCACCCAATTTCCTTGTTCTTATAGCAAGCATATTTTTGCCATAGGGCGGAAATAGATTTTCAACCCTTTAACAACCACTAGGTCAAGATTTAAACTTCCTTGTAATAATCACTAGGCCCAAGGATGCAGTCATCTTCCCAAGCACTAGATTTATAATGAAGCACCTCTCAATACCTCAAATGCTTGATTTCCAAATCTTTTGACTAGTCAACATATTTGATCATTCACAAAGCGCTAGCCCATATACCTATCTAATCCTTCAGCATTTTCTTATCTTTCAAAATAAATGCATCCTCTCAACCTACATGCCACATAAAATCCTCATTTTCTTGTTTAGATAGGAATTCAAAATTTTTTATTTCTAATTATTAATAATGACTATCTACTATAGATCTAAATATAATAAGATACCAGTCACACATGGGCCTTTGCTCCACATTCAATACAAGGTCTTATTGTACTAACTAAAGCCAGGACAAAGCTTGCTTGAGCTCCCCATCACAGTTCAATACCTCAACTAGATCAACCAATACAAAATCTCTAGAAAATCCCCCAAAATATGACCTTTCTATATTACCTGATTGCACATACATCAATTTCAACTTAAAGAGCTCGATCAAGGGATACATCACTTAGAACCTAAATCCATAGATAAAAAATCGAGTGAAACAAATCCCAAAGATTAGTAAACCTCTTGGTATCTAATTCATATGGTGTTAGGTGAAAAATATGATTAGCAATTGCCTAGGAAGATCGGGAGTGGCTTTACACAATCAAGGGTGTTGAGCATACCACCATGTCATGACAGACAGCCAAGCCACTGTAAGGGGTCATGCCCAGACGTGTTTCCATCAAAGGCGAGAAATTACTGACAAATTGGTCTGGTTGACTTGACACCCCGACCAAACCCAGACCATCCCCCTTCTAAATCTCCCATGCCAAACTTATTCTTAAGAACCCTTATTTCAACAAACCCTATAAAACATCCTCAAAATTTCTGTTTCTTCTTTATAATTCATATTCTGATCACTTGAGACACATAACCCACAAGAAAAATATTCACACAAACCTAAAAAATCACATCCTCACAATCTTTCCCCTACTACACCATTAACATAAAAAAAAAAAAGTTGTTTCTTTGCCCAAAAAAAATCGCATTATATGAGAGATTTAACAATATTATCTCAAAAATCGAAGTACAAGTAAACAAATCAAGAGAAAAATTTTACAAGAAGAAGAGTAGGAACATACCTCAGCCTCAAGAACTTTGCCGAAACGACTGAAAGCGTCTTCGAGTTGACGCTCGGTGATCTCCCACGACAACCCTCCAACGAATATCCGATACTCATCTCTTCCGGCCATTCTCTGTTAAAATGGATCGAAGAAAGAGCATTAGAATGGAATTTGCAACTAATTGGAAAGAAAGAGGGAAAGGATACAGAATGTTAAAACCCTAGAAAAAGAGAAACCCCGGATTGGCTCACCAGACCCCTCTCTCTCTCTCTCTCTCTCTGAATTGATTTTGTTAGATGGGAAAAACCCTAGAAGGTAGAACGAACACGAATGACGAGTTTGGAGGGGTATAAAGGTATACCACCCTCTCTTTCGACCGAGTATCAATTTCTTTTAATTTTTCAATCCGACGGTTGCAGATATTCGATTTTTATCTATTGTTTTGGATAAAATTCTAATTTTTATCTATTTTACCTTTTAAAAATTCTAATTTTTGTTTCTTTTTTTCTTTTCTTTTCAAAGGTCACGTGAACTCCACACCCAAACCCACACCCACAAGTGGTATTACTTGAAAATTGGAATATAAAACTATATCTAATCAGTGATGAGTCCAACACTTTTCACAATAATAGTAATTGATTTTCTGAAACAATATCTTAAATTGAATGAAAGTAATATTTATTTAACATATAAAAATTAATAAAATTATTTTGATATAGTGAAAATAATTATTCATCCTCCTTTTTATATGACTCCATCACTGTATCTAACCTTATAAAAAGAATATATCTTCATATCAGAAAAAAATAATAATAATATTTGCATGTAAATCATAACTCTATTTTAAATTACTTTTTAATTTTCATAATTTGTTATTATAGGAGGGAGGGAATCTTTTTTAGGGGAAACGCAATTATTTTTGAGGAAAAACTTTATCTCTTCCAATAATTTTAAGGTAAATTATGAAAAACACCTTGTAGTTTCACTATTTTTTAAACGGTCCATTGTGGTTTCAAAATGGACAAATCGTCTAACTTGAATGTTCATGATTTGGGTTTAGGCCTTTTAAGGGGGAAGAGAGAGATTGCTAGAATTCTTCTCGTCATCATGGTTGAAGCTTGAAGCTTAAAGCTTCTTAATTATGGTAGACTTCAAAGGCGGAGGGGGTGTAGGAATTTCAATAAGAGAATTGTTAGTAAATGGGGCGGATCCGCCCATAGAGGTAGATCCGTCCCTTGCTTTTTGTTTGAATTAAAAGGGGTGGTTACATTGCAATAAACCACCCCATAACTTCTTTCTAAAAAAAAAAAAAGAAAGAAAAAAACTCCATCTCCTTCAGAAGTGTTGGCTAGCCAATTTTTTCTCCCAATATACATGCAAGTGCAAAGAGATGGAAAAGAATGCATTTTGAAGAGATGATGAAAAATGCATCTCTTGAAAGAAGAGAAGAGAGAATTTTATAACATTCAAAAATGTACAAAGGGAGTTTTGGCAATTTGATCATTTTATTCACCGGAGACATTTTGATTGTGAACAATAGGGAATGACTCGTTTTCGTGACATCCTCTTGGCCTAAAATACCTATTCATCAAAAGAAGTATGTGATCCTAATCCAATCTCGATCCGAAAATTTTTGCATGAAAATTTATTTTATGGTTAGTATGGAAATCATCATTGGTATCAGAGTATGCATTGATTGTTTTCTGTCTCATTTGGGTATTTAAAAAAAATTAAAAATATCATACATGATCTTAGAGGTTCATTAATGACAACTTGAAATTGACTTGTCGAAATACTCTAAATTTTATACCATACCATGCTTATTATATGTAGATCTGATTTACAAAATTTGACATTCATATGATAAGTATATTAGAAGATATTTCAAACTCTAACCAAAATTTAATATAATTATAGTTTTCAAAATACTGAGTTTCATTATATGAATTTATATGGTTAGATTTTTCATTAAAAATGTTTTCCAATCATATAAAAATCGCAAAAAATGATTAACAATCTAGAGAAATATGGCCATTCAAACTTCGGATTGAAAACCAAAATTTTGGAGAAGATGATGAATAGTAAAATATTCAATCACATTCTCGACAACGGCGAGTGAAATCCACCCCCTAGGTTAGAGTAGTCCAATTAAAAATCTAAAACCACAACTGAACTCAAAGATATCGAAAATGGAGGGTAGCTAAAATTTGATGATCCGAATCCTCCGGGAAGGCGGAGCATGGCCTTCACACGCCACTGCGGACGTGTAAGAGGCATATTCAAACTTTATTTTATAACAGTCAAGTCCATAGGCACGTGGAGACACATGTAGGGCTGGTTTCGGACCCAATTTTCATCAAAATAAATTTTTTATTTATTATGCTTTTTTTTTAATTTATAATTTATTTTTTGTAGACAAAAAATATTTTTTATTGATTATTAAATCAATAAATTGTGAGAAAATTACAAAAAATACTTTTTCACTCTGGAAAATTCTAGAAAATTTTGTATGAATCCAAAAAAAATCATTTTAGATTTTTCTGTGAATTTTAATATATTTTCCGGAGTTGAAAATTATTATTTATTGATTTATTATCAATAATTGTGAAAAAAATTACAGAAAAATCATTTTTCGGTCCAGAAAATTCTGAAAAATTTTTATTGGACTAGAAAATTATTTTTCTTAATTTTAGCTACTTGGGTATAAAATTTTTACAGTCATTTTGATTTTATACTCTCTTTTTATGTGTGAAAAATTCATTTTTTTCAATATAAAATTATTTAAAAATTGAACATATTATTTAAAATAAATAATTTTGAAATTTATTATAATATTATGGTTGGTTTAGTATCCAATCTAATATTATACCCATTTTCTAGAGTAATAGTGATATTTGGACAGAATGTTGGAGTTCTCAGAATTAGAGTTAAAGTATTAAAGTTTAGAATGAATGATGAGGTTGGGTCAAATTTTGGTAGACCCAAGTCATGTTTTATCAGATCTTTTGGAAATCATGAAAGCACAACATCTGAAACTTCTTGGATTAGGTCATTCTATTTTGGAGGATGATAATATTTTGACTTTTTATTGGGACAGCGTGGTTAATGAAATGATTGTCGAAAGAGAGAATATGTTTCTTGATAATGTGAGATCTACATTAATAGAAATATGTAGTGTCAAGAATCTGGAGACCCAAATGAAGAAAAGCTATCATATAGTATAGATAGCACTATCCCACGTGCTATAACGAGATTTTTCTCCTAGAGATAGGCAATCCAATGGGATGAAAAATGTGATTACTCGAATGGACACAGTGTGAATTGAAATAATAAATTTGCATGTTTTCTTTTGCACGCTATGGTTGATTGTTCGAAACATGATCATATACTATAAACTTTTAAGTCTTTTTTAAGTTTCTATTGAGAATACGATTGAGAATATTTGATTTTTTTTTTTTTGTATGATCATGCATGCAAAAGAAAATTATGATATTTTGAAAGGAATTTTGGATTGGAAGAATTTAAGTAATTCTTATCCAAAATTGAAATTATTTAAATACTCTGTATATTTAAGTGAGAGATTTTAGATTGGAAGAATTTGAATAATTTTCACCTAAAACTTATAGAATTTTGTAATTTTAAATTAAATTCGTGATAGTGATATATTAGAATTATAAATGATGATTGGAAATCTAGTGAACTTTCAATTCTATACCCGATGTGACCTGTTATGGATGTTAATCTTGAAATACAAAATTACATGTATGATGTGAGTATTAGTACATATGTCTATCATCTTAGAAAAACTCAAACCATAGTATTGAAGTTCATTATTAAGAACTTGAATAGAAGTGATAATTTGAATGACGACGATCATGAGATATAACGTCATACAATGTGAAATGTGTTGAAAGAATAAGATACTTTGGATGGCATCAAACTTGTCATGTAAAACCCTAGAGTGGGCAGTGCTGCCCTTTTAAGGGAGAGAACTAGATGCTAACCAGATGTGATAAATGATAGATTCCACTACTCGAGATATCCTAGTTAGTTTTGTCATTGAAGACATGATACCTGAATATGAGCAATACTTTGACTGCTCAGGACATTAAGATGTACGTCAAAGAGAAATGTAGAGATACTAGTGCCTCACTTTAAACAGTTGACTATGAAATTTGATACTTATAAAAAGGCGAAGTGAGAGTAGGAGTCAGCTAGTCATGTCCTCTCCAATGAACAGAAAGTTCAAATTTTGATCTGATTCCTTCCTATCAAGTGAAAGTACCTGAAAGTCAATTTGATTCACAATAACAGTGTGAGGACTTTCTCGAATATTGCTTCCCACGTCAAGCTTGAGGATGAGTAGTTTTGTGTTGCCGGATTCATAGTTGATACTCTTATTATAGAGTTTAGTTCCAAAAGAGTTTCGGGTTCTAAGCGTTGGAGGAACTGGAACAAAAGCAAGAAAATGAAAGAAAAGTATAGACGGATCACAAAAGAACAACCTTAGATATAAGAACAAATAAAGAGTATTCATGAGTTTTTCATCGATCGCTTTCTGGTAGTAGATAATATGTAGAGAATGATGTAAGAGTGAACGTTAGAAGAGTTGACACTTGTAAACTACAGTTACAAAGTGGCCGAACTCTCATTCTGCATATTGTTCTCTTGGTGCCAAAAATTCGACAAAATAATATATGTTATTGTTCTTTTAGACTTTTGACGATTTGTATTTGAATGACATGTGTATTGATTCTGAGCAACTTGCAAATAGTTTCATCATTTTGCAAATATTGATAATATGACATGATAGATTTGGTCAAATTAGGAAAAGACATGATGAATCAACTAGCGAGAGTAGAACCGTTGGGTTCACTCACAAAAGTCGATTTACCAACGTGTGAATGTTGTCATGTCAATAAAATGACGAGAAAACCATTTGCAAAAACCATACTAGCTAAATTTTCATTGCGTTTAATCCATTCAGATATTTGTGATCAAATAAATATGAAGGTTAGACATGGAATTTCGTATTTCATTACAATTATTGATGATTTTACAAGTTTGACCATATCTATTTGATTTCTCATAAGTCTGAGCAACTTGCAAATAGTTTCATCATTTTGCAAATATTGATAATATGACATGATAGATTTGGTCAAATTAGGAAAAGACATGATGAATCAACCAGCGAGAGTAGAACCGTTGGGTTCACTCACAAAAGTTGATTTACCAACGTGTGAATGTTGTCTTGTTAATGAAATGACGAGAAAACCATTTGTAAAAACCATACGATCTAAATTTTCATTGCGTTTAATCCATTCAGATATTTGTGATCCAATAAATATGAAGGTTAGACATGGAACTTCGTATTTCATTACAATTATTGATGATTTTACAAGTTTGACCATATCTATTTGATTTCTCATAAGTCTGAAACATTTGAGTTTTTTAAACATTATATGAGAGAGATAAAGAATCAGACAGATAGATTGCGTGAATATTTATCAAATCAATTTAAAGATCCATGTAATGAAAGAGGAACAATCCAATACCATTCCTAATACACCTTAGCAGAGTGATGTTATAATGAAAAGGAATAGGCTATTGTTTGATATGAAAGATCCATGATGGTGTAGGTTAACTTGCCGATTTCTTTTTGAGAGATGTCTTGTTAATTGCAGTCTATATATTTTGAACAAAGTATCTTCAGAGGCGGTACCAATGACATGATATAGACTTTGGACTGGTATAAGGTCGTATCTCAGTAACTTCAGACCTTGAGGATTGGTGGTTTGTATTTGAGATTTTTTCAATAAATTTGAAAAATTGAGTTCCTATAGAAGTAAGAGTATCTTTATTGGATATTCCGATCAGTCTAAAAGTTTAGTATTCATTTGTGAATATGAAAATAGTACTATAGTAGAGATTAGATCACAGTTGTCATATTTCTAGAGAATGACATTCCTAACAGAAGTGACGTGAAAGATATAGAGATATTATTTGAATTAGTTAATTCAAATGATAACTTTCTCTATTGCAGATTGTTAGAATGGTGATCCCAGTATGAGAGATTTAAATTCTAACGATCCAACTGAATTACAGACTCATAAAAGTGTTAGGAAAACCGTACCCAAGCGTCACTTGGAAATTGAAGAGTACGTATTTGTTATTTCTTTAGAAGATGAATAAAAGTCTCAGAACGCATATGAGACTCTATCCTGTCCCACAAAGGGTAAATGGAAAAAGTAATGGAAAAAAGAATGAGAATCAATGAAGTCCAATCATGTTTGGGAATTGGTTGAACTTTTATCAAAGCGTAACGTTATTGAGAACAACTGGATTCTCAAAACCAAGCACAGGGCAGATAGAACTATTGAGAGATAAAAGACTCAACTGGTAGCAGAAAATTACACTTAGTAAAAAGAGTGTTGATTGTGAGGAAACATTTTCCAATAGTGAAATTTATCTCCATTCGCGCGTAGTTGGCAATAGTGGCCAATCTGAATTTAGAATTATATCAGTTGGATGTGAAAACTGTCTTCCTCAGTGGTGAACTTAAG
Organism: Dillenia turbinata; assembly: GCA_037126225.1. Lineage (NCBI taxonomy): Eukaryota > Viridiplantae > Streptophyta > Magnoliopsida > Dilleniales > Dilleniaceae > Dillenia > Dillenia turbinata. The sequence continues at coordinate 22,323,569 of JBAMMX010000013.1, forward strand.
GAAGAAGTCTGTATAGCACAACCAGAGAGTTTTGTCATTAAAGGTCAGGAAGATAAAGTTAGTAAATTGAGTAGATCAATTGATGGTTTTAAACAATTTTCGAGATAATGACATTTAAAATTTCACAAAGATGTGATATCTTATGATTTCGTCGTGATAGACAAAAATCATTGTTTCTATTTAAAAAGTTCAATGACAAGTTTATAATTCTATCCTTATATGTCGAGAACATATTGTTGGTGACAAATGATAAGAAATATGACATTCGAGATGAAAGATATGGGTAAGGTAGATTAGGAATTGAATTGTAGAGAAATCGTTCCAAGAGATTATTGGAGTTATCTCAAAAGTCTTATATTATAAAGACACTGAAACGGTTCAATTTAAAAAACTGTAAACTCGTTGATACTCCTGTAACTATAGGTGATAGTTCAAAAGATGACATATACCCTAGAACTTCTAATGAATAGATGAAATATCCGGAATATCGTATTTTAGTACAGTTGAGAATTTGAAATATGCTATAATGTGTACTCGTTCCGATATTTATCATGTTATGGGGTTTGGTTGGTAGATATCTATTCAATTTAGGTAGAATGATTGGATTGTTGTGAAAAAGATGTTGAGATATCTGAGTAGAACTGCAGATTGTTTTCTTTATTATTAAAAAAATGATATAGTATTGAAAGGATACACGAATGTTGATTGGGGAGTGATTTAGATGAGAAAATCTATCTCTGGTTATGTTTGCTTGCTCGATGATAGCGCTATCTCATGGAGTAGTAAGAAACAAATCTGTGTATCAATTTCTATAATAGAAACAAAATTTGTGACTATTGTTTCTGCAGTTCAAGAAATGAGTTTGGTTAAATGGATGTTGCAATATTTAGGAGTAGTAAATAACTCAGTGGGAGTTTGACGATTCATTGTGACAATCGATCAGCTATTGTTTATATAAGAGACTCCAAATATGATGACAAAACTAAATATGAACACAAAAATAAATTTTGTAAGAGACATGATTAAAAGAGGGAAATGATATTAAGATATGTATCTATGCATTTGATGGTGATCTGTCCTTTTTCGGAGGCCGATGCCTAAAGACATATTTGTGAGATATGTTAGATGATATAGATTGTGACAGTATTTGTTATTGTGGTAGTGATTGTGATTATATATAGAAAGAATATATGTTATAATATTCATATTCGTTAACATTTGAATTTTATCTTTGTGTCCAAAATTCTTGTGTCTGTAATTAAAAGTATGTCGGACAAATTTTGAGATTGACTCTCTCACACGAGAAATCGCCTCTAATATCCGTGTAATATGTAAAGATGATGCGTGTTAATTTGTGATGGATAAACACACATATAAGTCGCCTTAATTAAATACTAAGATGAGATTACTGGTTAAATATACTACACATATGGTAATCGAAATGAATTCTCCACAATTTATTAAACTTGTCGAATAGCCAGGTGTGGGTTTTTCTTGATATTGTGATATTTTGGCGGACTGTAAAAAGGAAACCTCATATCAAGTATTGTGTATATTTGGACTAAGACCTGTACAATGCATTATTTTAGAAAAGAAGACATACGCTTTCAAATGGAAATGAAAGTATCGTAACACGTGTTTCATATCACGTGTGCTTATGTGACTATATGAATAATGAGATGGTTCATCTCTCTTCATCTCATTATATCCATCTCATTGTGTGAAACTCAGAAATTTATACGCAACCTCAATTAATACCTTTAGGACTTTCGTCTGTCTCTTGAAATTTTATTTTAGTGTTGCTATTTTAGCGTGTCACCAAGAAATCAATGATGATTTGGTTTGGCGGTACATGTTTAGAAAAGCAGGTAAGATAAAGTTAAAAGTTAGTAGTATGAAAGGAAGACTGTCTTTGACCGACATGTTATTTTGTATTCACAGGTCGACCAATTATGTCTGTGACTTAGTGTTTAGAGATGTAATTGTGAGTACATGATTGAATTTGAGTTAAATATGCTCTTATGTTGTTTTGAGAGATGAGAGATACGTTGACTGTGTCGAGTAAGAAGAGCTCTGGGGTATAGTAAGATACGATGTCCTCATTGCCACTTTGACTATGAGCTACTATATTTCCTTAACAGGTGTATAGTTTTAGAGTTCTTGGTATTCTCACAGGTCACACGATTCTTTTACCTGTATGAAATTGATGTTTAATTATAATGATCACGCTGTGTGCAAGTTTAACGCTCATGTACGAGTGAGAGATGTTAGTAAATGGGGCAGGTCCGCCCATGAGAGTAGACCCGTCCCTTGCTTTTTATTTGAATTTAAAAGAGGGTGGTTATATTGCAATGAACCACCCCATAACTTCTTTTTGAAAAAAAAAAAGAAAAAAACTCCTTCTCCTTCAGAAATGTTGGCTGGCCAATTTTTTTCTCCCAATATACACGCAAGTGCAAAGATATGGGAAAAGATTGCATTTTGTAGAGAGGATGAAAAATGCATTTCTTGAAAGCGGAGAAGAGAGAATTTTATAACATTCCAAAATGTACAAAGCGAGCTTTGGCAATTCGATTATTTTATTTATCGGAGGTATATGGATTGTGAACAATAGGAGATAATCCATTTTCGTGACATCCTCTCGGCCTAAAATACATATCGTCAAAAGAGGTATATGATTTTAACCCAATCTTGATCCGAAAATTTTTACATGAAAAATTATTTTATGGTTAGTATGAAAATCTTCAAGAATAATAAAGATGATGATGAAAATGTTTATAATAGAAATTGATGAGAAAATAAAAAAAAAAAATAAATCCTTTAGCAATGACAATTTAAGATTAAATGTGATGACAACTATAGCGGTGGACGATGAAACGAGGAGTTACTTGAAATTAGAAGTAACAAAGGGTCCAGAAAAAGAACAAAGATTCTAAACCAGTTTAGAAGGTTGAAAAATTTAGATTTGAGATTCAAGTTGAAGGAAACGAAGCATTTTATTGGCACTAATGTAGATAGTCGAGGTATAAGATTTAGTGGCGCAAAAAATTTATAAGTATTTGTTCAAATAACAGATATGAATTAATATTTTTAGAGTTATAATTTTATTTATTTTTTTTAATTTTAAAAATTATAAAATATTTTTTTATTGATTTAGAGTATGTTATGGTAATATCATATTTTATTTTTATCGGGTGAATTTAAAAAAAAAAATTATGAGAAATTTAGTTAAAAGAAAGAGTTTTAAAAAATATAAATGGAGGGGAGCAATTGCCCACCGTCTGCTCTTAGGCCCGCAACTGATGAGGTCCATATGGAAAAACGAGAGATGAGAACTCAAAATTAAGAATATATAGAGATCGTCGAAATTAAAAAACAGTCTAATCATATTCAGTGATTTGAAAATAATCTAATCAAACTTTAGTTGGGAAGGACAATAGCTTATTGTCGGAAACAATAGCAAGGTGTCAAGGTGGTGACTCTTCTACTGTAATTGGGTGAAATTGATGATGAAGATGGCTTTTGATGATGTAGAAATTGCGTTGAGGGCTTGATCAAAAAGAAAAATAAAGAAAAAAAAAATTAAAGAGGAAGGGGGGATGTTCGCGGGTTGCACAAGAAAAGAAAAACAAAAAAGGAGAAGAGTAAGAGATGATTATGCGTGTGTGTTTTTTTTTTCCTTTTTTTTTTAAACATATGGATTTTTCAAGCGTCTTGTATCTTTAGCGAATCAACTATAACTCAATTGATACCGTCCCTTTTCCTTTTATAAAAGTCTGAAATTCGAATCTCCTTGTGTACTAAAAAAAACAAGAAGAAAATTACAGAAGTGACTTGCTAACGATGGGGCAATCTACCAAAAATGTCAACCTCGTGCGAAAAAATCTCAATTTTGGAACCATAAGATTATGTGTTAATATGAGTAATTATTTACTAATGGTCCTATTAGTCTATATGCCCAGGAGGAAAACAATAGCAGATGGGAAAAAGAGCAAGATATAATGGAGGACAAAAGACAAATCCTCATAAACTGAGGATTACCATTGAGGATGAATAATTACAAATTTCATTAGAATGCAATATATTGTATATCTTGCAATTAAATGGGAACAATAATTTACATGACTGTACAAGGGGCATATCTCACTAATCAACCGATGATTGAATTCATGTAACGAATGGAAGAAATTGTACAATTTATTCCGGGAGAAGGGGCAGTTGAGCAAAGCATGTACCTCCGTTGCTGCCAGTTAGTGATTTAGAGGTTGGTTTAGGTGAATTTGTTTTGGAGTACTTAGCTGAACTTTTCTTGTTTGATCTCCGAGGAAGAATCTGCAATCTGGGATAATGTTCTGTCCCTGAATTCTCCACAGCCAGCTGATAGCTTTCTACAAGCTCAAGCTGACGGGCAACTATGTCAGAGCGTCTTGGGAGCAATTCTACCGGCTCCCCGCCAGGAATGACAATATACTCAATTGCAAGTCGTGCTTCCTAATGCAGACAACATAATGAGAAGATAAGGGCATTTTATGACTGACATGGAAGAAAGAGCATGGTTAGATTGGAATGCAAAGGTAAAATATTGCACCTCTAAAGCATCAATCTCTTCCAATGATGGTTTTCTTTTTGGCGCATCATCTTCAATTTCAATGTCAGCACTCCTATTGAGCTGCTGCTTTGACAGAGAACCAAAAGTTTCAATCCCAAGAATCATGCGGACAGCTTTAACCATTTGTGCCATCGTATTTGACTACATTTAAGACAAGCAACAACACAGATTGAGAAAACCACGCAATGGCATTATTAAGGTAACTATATATGTGCACAGACACACGTTAAGGCTACCTTGATAACAAATATTGGCAACTGGTGGAATTTGGCTACACCACGGATCCAAGGATTCTGCTTCATTTCTGAACTGGATGCTAGAATAATATCTGCCGCTCCTATGTCATCAGTTATTTCAATTTCATCTTCAAGCCCCATTACCATTGCAACTTGTAGTAGATCAGCTTCCAGGATCTAAAACATAGAAAATAGAATCAAATGGGATGGACTTGACCTTTTGTAGCTGCTCATGCCCTTACGAAATATTTCAACTCTACCCAAATACAGAGAGGTTCTAGGTCTTCCGGTGAAATAATTACTTGGTGGGGCCAAAATTTTTGTTACTTTACCTTGTAAAGGTATACAGAAACCGGTGAACTCCTCTTTCCTAAAGATCTAGTAAATGTATATTGCTCAAAATGCTTGGGAGGATTATCAACATCTTCCTTAGCGGTCAATACTTCAGCAGCATGAATTTTATGTTCTCCTGCATAAATCTTTTCAGGCACGACGGTAGAACTTTGGGAGTTATTTGTTTCAATATCCATGTGTCGGAGCTCAAATGGAGGAGGTTTTCCTATTACGGAGGGGAAGCTTAATTAATACCAATGATCCTCATATTCAAGATTAATTTAATATAGAGAGGTTAATTTGACAGACAAAAGTGATGGAAATTCAGCTACCTGCAAGAATAGCATCTACTGTTGCATCTAATCTGTGGTGAACACGGCATTCTGTTCTAGAAATCATCTCAACAGCACATGTGAATGTGGGCGGCCCTTTTCTCTCAAGAATGGTCTTCTGCACTTTCCTTTTCTTTGCTTCCTCATCACCAAGTGTGACACTCTACGTTTAGATGAAATAAATATTAGAGACTACCAAATAGACGTGAGTTAGTTTGAAGAAAATCATCTGTCCTCAAAAACACTTCCTATGATGCAGAAACTTTTTAAAGAATGACATAACCTAAAAATATGGTTAACACCAGCCAAAATTAGAAAGAATCTAGTATAGTATCCTCTGAATGAGAGATGAAGGACGACCTCTATGCCACCAACAAGAATCTGCAGGGAGGGATTCCTTATAATGTTGTCTATGGTCATTCCATGGGCAGTTCCAACAAGCTGCACTCCTCTTTGAGCAATTGTACTAGAAGCCAATGCTTCAAGCTCAGTTCCAATTTCATCAATTATGATGGTTTCAGGCATATGATTTTCAACTGCTTCAATCATTACCTGCAAAATGATAACGATGCAGGAAAGATACCACAGCTCGTTTAAAGATGGAAGAGATAAAAGGAAAAGGAAAAGGAAAGGGAAAAGCATCAATTTCAGTACTCACATTATGCTGCATATTTACATTTGGAACTTGCATCCTTCTTGCATGGCCTATTCCAGAATGAGGGACATCTCCATCTCCCCCAATCTCATTTGATGTATCAACAATGATAACACGTTTCATGTGGTCATCTGCCAACATTCTGGCAATTTCTCTGCAAAAAGAAAGTGACTTCAAATTTGCCAACTTTGTACTGCATCATGCACAACGTAAGGCAACTGTAGTGATTGAAGCCATGTATAAAATGTGTAGAGGCAAAAGTCCATTTAAACTACAACATGTATTCTAATTCCTGCCCCAACATATTTATGATGAGTTAGCAGCCTTTGCATTCAACGATATGCTTACATGACCACGATTTAAATATTAACTTAATAGGAAAAAAATTCCCAACCATGCAGCAATAGGAGAAAAGTCAACCTCAAAAGCCTTTCAATGGATATCTTGACGCAGAGTAGGGATAAAAACAACAACATAGAATGCTAGACAGCAGTTGACGTTTTAGATAATGAAATTGATTGTAAGAGCAGTTTAAGTTAATTATGCATTATTAAAAAAAAAAAAAGAACTTTCACCAATGTAATGAAAAATATTCATTTGGATTTCACGGGAATGCTAAAAGTATGTACCTGATCAAGGTTGTTTTGCCAACTCCAGGAGGTCCTATGACCAATATAGAACCTCCTCCTTCAACTAAGTCGCGTAGCATCTCTGCATTTCCAGAGATGGCTCTACCCACACGACAAGTGAGACCAATTATTTGCAGTTTTCGGTTTCGAATGGCACTTATTCTATGTAGTGAATTATTAATACCAGAACGGTTGTCTTCAGAAAACTCACCAACCTGAAAGAAACAATAATAAACTAATCAAATTTGCTTACGTAGATGTTTAGTTGGCCTTTATGTTCACAGACATTAAGTCAGTTTGCACCAATATAGTTGTGACTAAATAATGATAGCTATCCTAATAAAGCAACTTAATTAAAGAATCAAACATGTCTCCTTCTGCAACTTTTTGGTCAAACAACATAGAATCTAAGTACGCCTAACAAATGCAAAAAAAATCATTTCCTAGAATTTGCTTTCCCTTGATGCTGTATCATCTATGCGCTGAAAGTCCCCCCCCCCAAAAAAAAGGTGTTAAACTATCAGACATAAATTACTCATGAGGAGCTAAATTTTTCAATAGAGCATCGAGTTTATGGATGAAAAGCATCAAAAAGCCAAACTTCCGACTGGGTCCCACATTTTGCATGTATACTATACATACATGCTTTAAAGTTGTGCTAGTTGCATTGCATGCTTTTAAAATAAAAGAACCATACTGCAAGTCACTTAGATAATCACCTTCTTGGATAATCAATATATAGCTTCAAGCAGTGCATCAAAATCAATTATTAATTACCTTAACATATTGCAAGTTTAAAGCTCAATCCTAAGCAAATTCAAGTGGCTCATAATCAATCAATACAATTCAAAATCAAACAATACCAAAGAAAAACCCCATTGCAGTTTTGTCTCAATCTCAATTACCTTTGAGATAGCATGCCTCAGATCATCGAACTTCACAGGTTGCTCCGAAATCATCCAATCACCAGAAGGAAATCTAGCAAGAGGCTTCCTTCCCAAGTCCATAACAACCTCAACCAATTCACCAATCTCCTCATGCTTCATCAATTCACTCCTCATCCTCCAAGGAAGCAACTCAAGAAACATCTCCAACTCCGAAGAGGCCTCGGATGATCCGCACGATGAAGTTGAAGGCGAATTTGATGGAATTATCGAAACCCCATTTCCCGAAGACATCCGATCTCTCGGTTTCCGATTCTCCGGCGACCGAATCATTGGAGACGATGACCTAGACGACGCCGGTCGATGTCGCGGAGACTTTGTTCGACGAAATGCCGCAGAGATTGTTGAGACATAATTAGAGCTTTTCTTGTGAGTGAATGCTGAGAGATTGTGTACATCAATTAGCACAAACCTTGTATTCAAAGCTCTCATTCTCTCTCTCTCACTACAAATTGAAAATTGGGGGAGGGTTTCAATCTTTTTTCAGTTTTTTTCCCTTTTTTTTTTCCTGGGGTATGCTGATTTATTATAATTCTTTAATGGGGTGTGACGATTTTATCGTACAAAACCACTTTTTGGGGTGGGGGGTTTGTGAAGAAGATGATGAAGAAGAAGAAGATTCGAAGGAATCTACTATGGTATTGGCGGGTTGGGTGTTTGTGGGACCTAGAGAGTAGAGGGAGCTGGCACTGGCACAGAGAGAGAGAGGAAAAGTAGAACACACCAAACTGTTAACGACTGTTGAAGCTTACGACCTTGAATGCCACGTGTGGGCTGCCGAGCTCTGATGTTGGAAGCTTGCCAAGACGTAAGCTTTGAGAATTCTTAGGAATATGTTTCTTATTCAATCTTTTTTTTTTTCCTTAATCTATCTTATTCCTCAACATAAAGATACAATCAACTAATGCAGACCAAATACAAGGGAGTAACGTTGGATCTGCCAAATGAGTTACATATTAAACGCACAAAATTTTATAAAACGATTTATATGAGTTGAAAATAATTTTTTAATTTAAATTCATTTGAATTTAATTGTTACATAAAATAACAAGTAAAATTAATTAAAAGTACTCTCACTTTTAAGACTTAACCAAAGCGGAAGAACCCATTAGATGGGATTGCCCAAGCTTCAAATCTAATGTCGGGTCATAGGTGAGTCCAAGAACAAGAGGATGTATAGTTATATTATTGGATTAAAGGACCAAGAGCTCTCACTTTCATCATATCCAATCCTACAAGAAAGCAGAGAAGTAAGAAGTTTTTAGCATGTAAAACGTGGTCACAAAGAATTCAATAAATAGTATCTTCAAGGGACAGTCCAATAATAACAGTCATTCTCTCTTGATCTTATGATTTGGAATTCGATTCTTATTATAATTAAAAAAAAAAGAATTCAACAAATTGTAAAAATGATGTTCTGACACAAATTCATGCTCCCCTTTTGCTTCTTTCCACTATCCTTGCACAGACACCCTTCCTTGAACATCTTCAAGGTGTTTCTTTCATAAATCTTTTCAAATTGACCATCACTTCACGCCTTTCTTATGGCAAAGTGCCATCTACAGATCATGTATGCGCCCTCAAAACTGTTTGAAGCATTTCCATAGAGAACTACACGATCAATGATCAATCCCATGTATGCAGGATGGTGAGGAGAAGGTCATGCTTGGATGCTCCGACTAATCCAGTCTGAGTTACTCATGAATCTTTCCAAATTGACCATCACTTCACGCCTTTCTCATGGCAAAGTACCATCCATAGATCATGTATGCGCCCTCAAAACTGTTTGAAGCATTTCCATAGAGAACTACACGATCAATGATCAATCCCATGTATGCAGGATGGTGAGGAGAAGGACATGCCTGGATGCTCCGACTAATCCAGTCTGAGTTACTCATGTTTGGATGCTCCGACTAATCCAGTCTTTGTTACTGTTGAATCCTTTTTAAACTCTCGCATAGCTATTTCTTTTTTTAGTATAATTAATTGATATTCGATATTATATTTTGAATAATTCGATTCAAACGTTGTTGAACCCAATTTAAAACACAATTCTCCCTACAGTGTTTTTATTTTCAAATTTAGAAATTAAAATTTAGTTAAAAATCCAATACCCAGACCGCCTATTGGTTGAATATACTCCCAATGGAATCTTTGCTCGTAGTTCTTGCTGAACCCGCACCATCCGGTTGGAATTTCATAATTATTATTTTTTATATATATATATTTTTTTACTCATCAGAAGCTTCATGAGTTTGACACTATACGGTACAATAACTCTCCCACGCTCACTAAATAAAATAGAATCACTAACATTAAAACCTTTTTTACTGAAAAACAAAACTATCAGGAAAATCATTAGACCTATCATACTTATGTACCCTTCGGCTATTTTAACTTCAGGTATTTGGTTTCACGATTCATGCATCCCTTAGCTGGGGCGATGATTTGCTCCGGTCAACAAAGCAGCGGCAACTCAAATAAGTAGCCATGTCTGCAACCGGATGTATCTATATACTCCAAACATCACCAAACATTTTCTCTACAGTGAAACTAGATTAGGAAAAAAGAAACATGTTACATTGAGTTATTTACAGTATAGGCTCTAAAACAAGTAATATATACCAGCATTACTTTTGGCATATGCATTTGGTAAGCGGAGCATGATATCTACTTAGCATTGGTTAAAACTGAAAGGGAAAAAAGGGCAAAAGACTTGTATGCTTTGCTGTACAATGGCTGCTTAAGTGAATATATACGAAACTCTCATTCCCATCCCATCAACTTATGCCGAACACCCCTTTCAATCTCCTTTCTAGACACTGAAAGACCGTCCCCTTCATCAAGCAAAATTCTGTACACCTCCCATTCACGACTGCGAATCATGTGTCTCCCGATCTCCACCTGAAACAGAACATGGAGAAAAATGAGGAAGGCAGCAAAATCTGCTTATACTATCTTTCTCCATGCCTCTTCTTCTACACACGCCGTGCATGTGGCAAGGCCTACTACACAAAATGGTGCAGGGAGAAAGGAAAAAAAAAAGAGTGCACTGAAGTTACCGAGAAAATGCCCGTGTTTAGTATCTTGAAAGCAAGGGTGATATCATAAAAAACAAGGGGTCGGCCTCTTCCTGACAACTCAACTGGGTTTGCCACGAGCAGCTCAGTGTCAGGGCCTCGGCTCACCACAGCTACTCTTAGAGGATCAAAAAGTTCCATTCTTAGGCGAGAGCACAGGGCATCTTGCTTACTGGGATCAACTATTTTCTTTCCATCAGTTTGCACTATAAACAAGTCAACTTCACAGTTGCCTTTTGGTCTTGTGTAGAATCGCCCATATGAAACCTGAAAAGAGCCACAAGTTTATCATGCCAAAGCAGGTTACAAAATAATTTGGAAAGAAACAAAGTAGCAGAAAGCTTTTTCATCCAAAAACCTCGGCCCATATGATGATTATTTAAAATCAATATTCGGCTTGATTGGTTTTAGTAGTAGTAAATACAAAATTTTGAAATCAATTGTCAATCATACTGGCAGAATCAGGATTTTAACAAAGAGCTCCTATATTATTTAGCTTTTACGAGCTTCATTCCTTAAGATTCTGACATTGGAGTTTTTAAGGTTTACTATACATCTTCATGCTTCTTTTCATCGTTATAGGCTACCTTCTGCACAATAACCACATAAATGCTCAAATAGGTTATCCATAATTATTCTTTATTTGACAAAATGCTTCATGGCTGATACAAACATTACCTGAATGTTGTAATCCTTTAGGGTTCTCATAATGTCATAAAGAAGACCCTTGTGATCTTGGCAAAGAATTTGAATAAGAGTGTGGACGGGGCTCAAAGAATTGTCAATGGTAACTGAGACTGCGTGATATGCTGCGAACGCACTTGGGTGCTGCTTGGACAGCTCTAAACTGAACATGTCTTCTGTGATTGCGGAAGGAAGAGATAATGTACCCTGCGAACATGCTGTTACTTGTGGGCAAACCAACTCAATCTCACAACTGATCATAGCATCTCCTAGTGTAGCTTTCAAATAGTTGATTGCATCTTCTTTTCTACCTTTTGTATGAAGTTGTTCTCTGAGATAACAAAATGCACACTGTAAATTTATTTGGAGTTTTTACAGGCTTCTTGAGGACTTTAGACATAAATCAAACTTTTAACTAAATAGTAGATCACATGTCGTATCCACAGAAAAATACGATAATTTTAACAAATCTCACAATAATGAAGCCAATTTAGCATCTCCTACCTTGGATCCTTTTCAAATCTAGTTTCTACCACCATGTGACTATTATGCCCAAACGTATGATATTTTAATGATCATTGACATCACACATTTAGAAAAAAAATGAAGCAACGATTCTGAGGCATGGTCGGAAGTTGATGTCCACAAAAATTTTGCTTGTGAATCAACATCTAGCTGATGTGGATAACTAAACATGTCTAAAGCTAGAAAACCATATTCAGTTTCAGTGCTCCATATACACATGTTGCTCATCATGTGTACAGAGTGCTCTATACGTGGATTGCAGTTTCAAAAGACTCCACTAATGGCACTATGCTTGACAAATGATTATCAACATTCTATGCTCTTGGACTTTTTGACCATGTCCTAAGCAACCCATCACAGGATCACTCACTTCTATCCACTCTTAATTAGTGCCTTCATAGGGAGAGGGGAGGAAGTAGATAGGACATTAGAGACAACCGATGGAAAGTAACCTTATTCTGAACAAACATGATTTAGGTACTGCACACTTCCCTAGTGTGTGATTATACAAATTAATCATAAAGCCCAGAAAAGATTGCACATATGAACTATATCCTGAAGTTGGAGTGTTTATGAAAAATTCCAAAACTTTTTATTATTCTTTTCCTCCACATGGACCATAAGAATCAAAGATGCAATGGAAAAGGAAAAAGGATATAACAGGAATATAAAACTTTTACACTTTTGGCACTGAATAGGAGGGGTGAGGAAAAAAAAAAAAACCTACAAAACAGAAGGAATTAAGTGACAACCTGTGGTCTGTGATGAAGAAGAGATCGAGGACTCTCCCATCTGGGGCAGTGGATACCTTTACTCTCTTTATTGTAAGCTCAAGGTCACAAAGCACCTTGGTTACATCTGCAAAGAATTCGAAAAGATATATAAAGCACCATCATTCTTCAGAGTTCAAAATTATTCACGTAAGTAATCAAAAACTAGATGTGGTGGAGGATTTTAAATTTGGGAAAAGAAACAAAGATGTATAACTTAAAATACAAAACAAAAAAGGCATCGCTAGAAAATGGGAATGTCTGCTATCTAGTTGTTACTTTCACAACTTAAAGGTTCTCCACTTCTTGGAAAAGTGAAAGGCAGTTGCAAATTTTTATCAAATTCCTAATTGCCACCTCCAACTAGTGAGAAAACTTGTCACGACAAATGCCGAAACAAAGAGTTCTTCCTCAAACTGAAAATCAAATTGTAATTAAGGGTATATTTCAAGCATAAAGTCCTACTTAAGCAAGCAATATCCTAGATATTCAGTACCATGACACGAATCCAATTACAGGCCAACAACAAAACATAAAAACACAATGCATAGAGAATTTATCCCATGTTTGTTGAACCACACATCTATGAATTTCTATTGTGGGAATAGTTATTAGGAAAAATAGTATTTCTCATAAAGAAATCAGGAATACAGACACAAAGGAGATAAAAGCCAGATTTAGCTCACAAAACCCATAAAGATATGCAAATATTACCATGTAAGAGACCCTTGCGATCCAAACACCAGAACTTCAAAAGAAACACATCGGGTGGCCTTGGTAGCTGATTTTCTGAGTGATAATATAATATACTTGAAGCCAATGAACACGAAGGGCAAACCTCCAATAATCTCTTCTTTAGCAAACTCCACCTAGTTGATGGCTTTCCCATCACCCATAATACAATGTAACACCATTTTCCATCCGTTGATACATCTACGAAACCCCAAAAACGGGAATAAATTCAACAACACCACCCACTATTAGAAATTTTTGAATCATAAAAACAAATATAAAAAATTACAATAAGCTGAATTAGGTTTTGCCTTGAAATATATATCCCACCAAACAAACCTCACAAAATTTACAGATAATTAAATTGATGTTGATTTCTCTGCGGGGAAATGCAAATTTTACGAGAAATACAATGAGCTATTCTAGGTTTGCCATTAAACTCAGATCCCACTAAGCCAAACTTAGAAACTACACAACCAAAAGCAAAAATTTCAAATACCCATATCTTACTTCCCTTAAAATTCAAAATCCACCAAAGGTATTTGAAAATGTCAGAAAAATTTGAAATCAAAAAGACCATTTAGGGTTAGAGTCTTGAAAAATAAATGCAAACCTACAAAGGCCAATCACTTATTTTGCTCCCAAATTCAGATCCAACAGACAAAAATTTCAATCAGAAGTCCCAAAAAAAAACCTTAAACAATCTTACTCTTCTAGCAATGCCTAAACCAATCGACAATATTAAAAATACACAACTATAATTAAATATTCGAAATACTCAAATCATATTTCTCTAAGAAAGTCAAAACCCACGAAAAAATTATGAAAATTCCCAAATAAATATGAAATCAAGAAGACCATTAAGTTACGGAACTGAAAAATGAAAAATGCAGCGCAGGAAGACTTATCACTAATTTTGCCCCAAAAATTACATCCAGCACTCAAAATTCTCAAAAAAAAAAAAAGAAAAAAAAAAGAAGAGTTATAACAAATAATTAAATCTAATGAATCTGTACCTCCTCTAGCAATGCTTAGACCAAACAACAATATTATCCGACAAAGATCACACCCCAAACCAGTCTTATCCGGACAATTCACTGTAATGACAGTTGGATCACCAGGTTTTTCTCCTCGTCTGATCAACACAACATCCTCATTAAGAATACCCATTTCCTTAAATCTAGAATTCCTCTGTTTTCTGCCTCCTCCGTTCTGGTTGATAAAAGGCACCTCTTTGGATCTGATAAAGTTGAGAAAAAGCAACAGGGTGTTAATATATTTGAAGTTTAGATAGAGAGAGAGGAGAGAGTGTTAGAGATTCCGTAGCAGGAGATGAGACCCATACAAGACAAATAGATGAGGCTGAGGGATGTTTTCTGCTCCTCTGCTTTTTTTCTCTCACTCTGTTTTCTTTTCTTTTACCGACTTTTCCTTTTTCATTTTTTAATGTTTTTGTGGAGAATTCAATTTCTCGTCTTTGGCTGTGGAGACAAGAAAACGAGATGTTGTGGAGAAGGTTTTCAGAGCAAAATTAATTCTTTTTAACAGCATTTTATTTTATTTTATTTTGAATTTGATTTTTAATTATTGTCCTTCGAATTTGATTGTGACAAACAATTTTCTTTTAATATTGGTAAGATTTTTAATTACTAATATTGGTTAGATTTATACTAAAGTGATTCCATGAATTAGATTTATTTTAAAAGATTTTATTATTTTTTCATATTTATTAAAAGAAGAAAATAAATCTTCACAAATCATTTGATTGAGAGAGTAAGAGGCAAGAATCATTATTTTATAGTAAATGGTTGTTAAACGAAAACATGAATATATGGAAACTGCTGATTTGGCTTGTGATTATTCATATACTCCACCTATTTTATTTTAAATTACAAAATTATGGAAACACATGATGAAGGAAGTGGCATCAGCTCAAATGGAAATTGCTGATTTAGCTTTAAACTTCTGGTTTGTTACTTTGCTTGATACCTGAACAACCCTTTGACAATCATGAATATATGGAAGGCTAGACCAAGATTCAGGAACAATTTCTAATCTCCAACATTGTGGGTGTGAGGCATTGTGCCATTTTTGAGGTTATATTGCAATTCTTTGTTGGATTATCGGTATATCTGAAAATTTGATCAATCATTTTTAAATAATTATAGAATTTAATTTAAAGATTGATTTTTTTAACATTTGTTTTGTTATTTTTAAAATTTAAAATCAAGATTTTATTTAAAAATATATAAAGTTATGTTATTATACCCAAAGTTGGTGTAGTTCCCCTTTGAGTTTGTTGCAAAAGCAATGGTTGGAAAGATGGGCTCAAACACTGTATAAAAGATTTTCTATCCGATGACTTAAAAAAAAAAGAAAAAGAAAAGAATTTTGCTATCACATGTTGCCAAATTTATATTTAAAAGTAAATTTCATGAATTTCAAATTTTGATTATTTGACACATGTTATTTTTTAAAAAAAATATATATTTAATGCAAGTTCAATATCCAAACGCATTGGTCAATCAAATAATGATTTCAAAAACTTGGAAAGCAACAAGGAAAAGACAAAAGGAGAAGAACTAGAGGCTGAAATCAAACAATTTCCAAGAACCCAACAAATCCAAAGACCAAACCCATTAAATATTCCCACCTACTTCAAAGAAAAAAATGATCAAGTTGAGAGAATCCCAAGCAAGGAGCTCTAATTTAGCAAGGAACCCTAATATTCTAACATCTGGCAGAGATGTAAGAACAAAGCTGAAGGATTTTTTTGGTACATAAATGATTGATATCCAAAATCATATTTTGATTAATCTGATTTAAGTTATTATCAAATTTTCTATAAAGATAAACTCTCTTAATATATTTCATTATTAAAATTCGAATTCAAATATTGATTAAGAAATTTAGTATTTTTTTCATTAGATTAACTGTTCATCGATTAAAAGCGGAGGATTTGGATTCACTTGCACAGTTGCTAAGCTCATGCTACGTGAAGGAAAATTGAGGACACTATTTTGGCCTAAAACAACACTAACAAAAAGCTTATGCATTTTAAAAAATCATGATGGCCATATTTTATGTGGCCAAGGATTTATTTTGTCTTACTGGTTTAGGCTTCTCATGGAGGTTTATGTGCACCATGTTGGGTGCACACACCCAATCAAAGGAGACCTTAAAGTACCTCCAATTATTACTAAATTGCTATTGGGTTATGCTTCAAAATTGGCAACTGTTTTGTACATCTATTCAAATCAAACAAACCCCAATCTCAAGAATTCAAATTTTGGTGGACAGAATTCTTGAAAGACTCTTGTGGGTCGGTTGATTTTGCATAGTTTAATATGCTTGCCATAACCTTTGCTTTGAAATCTTTTTCAATAGGGTTTTTGGACAAACATACTTTTGTCATTTGGATGACTTGTGAGGGGAAAAAGATACGTGGAATAGATCACAAATTGGATTCTCTTTAGAAAGAGGTTGTGGGTCATTTTGTCTTGGATCAAGTGAACTAGTTCACAATTTTTTAAAAATAATTCTTGATTTTCCTTTTGTTGTTTACTGCAAAAATTGACCTTTAAAATAGAATCTTGCCATGAAATTTTGTTGGGTCATGTTCAATATCTTCTCTTTTGAAGAAGATGAGCTCTCTTTTTCGTTGGGTCATGTGAGCATTGCCTAAGTGTGAAATCTTTAGCTTAGATGGCAATGGCAATGGCAATGGCATCTCATTCTTCTTTTCTGTTAGTAACTTTTGTATTATTGTCGTTTTTACATATGTATTGATGTTTATAAGAGGGAAAATTTTCTTTAATTTCAAAAGATTCAAAAACTTATGTGATAAAAAGGTGCCAAAATGTTGTTTGACTACAAAATTATATTCATCCCATAAAATGTTGAAGAATCTTGAGATAAATGAGACCCAAAAATGAAAATCTTGACTAGACGAGATAGGACAATGACAATGTGAGAGAGACAGGGGAGAGAGAGAGAGAGGAAAGGCTAAAACAAAATTAAAATTACTTTAGTTTATGAATAAATTCATTATCAAGTACTAAAGTCAGCCATGAACCCTAATCTACTCTCAATATTTCATTAACAATAAAAACATATATATCTAAATGCAAAAGAATTTGATAGTGGTACTAAGGTCTTATAAATCTAGTGATAGGATTTTAAAATCTTTTGATTAAAATTTTAAATTCAAATTTTAACAATTAAAAAATAGATATTGAGAGAGTCATTCCTTAAATTAAATTTCACAATATACGAATTAGATAATTCAAGTAAATCGGATATCAGTAAACAAAAAAAGGAATTTGACAGTGGCAATGCTGCTTGTCCAGTACACTTGATGCACCTCCAAAACCAGCTAAACAAATTTTGGCAACTTTTGATTGTTGTTTACTGAAAATTTCAACACCCAAATAAAAAGGTACAAGAAAACAAAATCAAATAAACCCATCAACGTTTCGTATCACCCAAAAAATTTGCAAAAAGAAAAAAAAATCCAAAATCCCCAAAACTTTTGTAACAATATGCATGGCATTATTTAACTCATACATCAAGTTTGCGTATTCATTCAAAATTTTCCAAAATTAAACATAGAGGATCATGCTCATAAATTATGAGAATTGAACTTAAGATTAATATGTCTTTAAGGGGATAGTTTAGGGGTCACAATTCTACTCTTCTAATTTGATAATTTCAGATTCAAATCTTGATATAACAAAAAAAAAAAAAAAAACATAGGTCAATATGGGGATCAAGATGTTATTTCTATTGTGTAAGTTATGGCATTTAGGGTTCCGGAGAGAAAATTTTCTTTGTAGATATGAGACATTTTTTGCTGATCCAAAAGATATCTGATAGACCTAGAAAAGGCCTATAAATAAAAAAAATTGTAAATCGGATAAATATAGTAACTAGATTTTACAAAATTTAGAATTAAAAAATAATATGTTTAAATTTATGTTATCGTATTATACTTGAGACTATCGCTTAGTTGGTATAAGGATTGGATACTGATATTTTTAACTAAAGTTTCATATTTAAATCTTATATATGAAGAAAATAAACATCGGAACAGTTTTGCATCTTAAGGGTTCAGAGTCGAATTAAATTTAGTCAAATTTAACGTGATTATCAGATACTAATCGTTGATAGCAAAAAAATATTATACTTGGCTAATTTTTTGTAGTTAAATAATGGAGGCAATGAAAGTAATATTTTTTGTGGGTGCTACAATTGCTTGTTGTAAACGAAATATTAGAGTCATACATGTAATAAGTTTGATGTTTCGTAGAATCCAAAAAAAAAAAAGTGATGACAATAGCTATTTTATAATCTACAAATAATAGTTTCATTAAATCTAATTCTTAATCATTCATAAATATATGTATTTATACATTTGGCTTCAAAAATCTATAAGTAAAAACCGAAATATTTTACCTATAAAGTATGCTTTTGATATTAGAAATTAATGACTTCAGAAGTTGAAAAATTACTAAAATTATGATTCGTTCGCCATGAGAAATAAAAATTTTCATTTTGGCATAATGTTTAGAATATTAAAAATATTATTAAAATTTAAAATAAATTAATATATACTATTAAGTGTACTCGTTTCAGGCATAGCCATGCTCTCCTGTGATCTGGATTATAAATCTTACCAAAAAAAAAAAAAAAAATAGAGGTGAAAGTAACATTAAGTGAGTGTTTGATTCAGTTCTGGGAATCGGAATCATATTCTCTGGAATCGAAATAGACGAAATCATTCTAAATCGTCTGTTTGGTTTAATACATTGGAATGAGTATTATTATTATACCTGATGTTTAGTTTTTTTTTTAATAGTAATTAATAATTTTTTAATTTTACTCTTATTCCAATATACAATAAAAATTATAAATAATTTAAAATAAACTGTTTTAAAATACTGTATGAGTTAATTTCATTTGAAAAAATAAATATTATATGAATTTATCAAGTAAATTTTTTATCCTTTTTTAAATTTTTTTTAAAAAAGAAATAACTTATAAATGAAAATTTTATATTTTTTCATTTGTTTAGTTTTTATATATATATATGAGTAATGGGTAATTTTATAATGAAAATCATATGAATAATGAATAATAGGTAATTTTATAATGAAAAAATAAATATTACAAAAGTTAATCAAGTAAATTTTATATGTATTTTTTTAAAATAAAAATAAAATAACTTAATAATAAAAATTTTATTTTTTACTTGTTTAGTTTTTTTTAATAATATATATATATATATATATATATATATATATATATGAGTGATGAGTAATTTTATAATGAAAAAAATAAATATTATATGAGTTCATCAATTAAATTTTATATATATTTTTTAAAACAAAAGAAAAATAGAAAATAACTTAATAATGAAAATTTTATATTTTTTTATTTGCATAATTTATATATATATATATATATATATATATGAGTAATAGATAATTTTATAAAAATATTTTATGAATAATAGATAATGAAAAATTTTATAATAAGAAAATAAATATTATATAAGTTTACGGAGAAAACTTTATAACATTTTCAAAAATTAAGAAAAAAATAATTTAATAATAAAAATATTACATATATATTTTTTACTTATTTAATTATATGTATATATATATATATATATACATGAATAATGAATAATTTAAAAGAAAAAAAAAATAAAAAAATGAAGTGTGAGGGTAGAGAGTAATGAATAATTTTGGGTAAGTGTCAGAATAAATGATTATTTGAGAATCAAATGTGGGTTTTTAATAAAGCCTATCATTTTATTTGGGTTTTATGAATTCTTAAATTTTTTGTTATGATTTCAAAATATTTATACTTATATTATTAATCTAAACATTATCTTTTTTGATTTTATTATAATTTTTTATTCCGATACTCTTATATCCAACGACTACTAAATTACAAATTAAATTCTCGTTAATTCTCATTTGCAGATAACTTGGATTAAGAAAAATTTTGGTTTTTCCAAGAGAAATTGACGATATTTTGGGAGTTGATGAAGTCACCTGCTGCATTCATTTCTTCGACTCTAAGTCATCGACACGTGGAATACCCGCTTTTGCTTGGCATGACCGCTGTGTCCCGCAGTGCTGCTTCACTTTAGGGGCGCGCTTATCCGTGGGGTGACACGTGTCACCGTGCATGACTTGTTAAGTGAAGTCAAAGGGCAGTTTTGTCAAGTTGTTGCAAGCGTGTGAAATCCTTATGCAAAACGACGTCGCTTCAACCAGTTTCTCTTATCTATCCGCGATTAATTTTTAAATTAAATATTTATTTAAATAGATCAAAGTATACTAATTATTTAATTAAAAATTAACCAATATATATTAATTTAAATTCTTAAATAGAGCATGATGAGAATAATTATTATACTATATAATTGTTATTATTTGAGATAGCAATAATAATGAGGTCAATATGAAATCATCAATAATATCTACATTATCATAAAAACTCTCTCTCTCTCTCTCTCTCTCTCTTTTTTTTCTCTCTCTCCCTGAAATCAACATTTGATTTGTTAGCCTATCATTTCAAGATCACATTATTGTGCCGGAAAATTAGCATACAAAATGCATTGAAAAAGGGAGTTGATCCAATAGCAGCCCAACCCATTTGAAAGATGATGTAGATAGGTATGTCACCTAGCATGCTCCAACTTGCTCTTATGGTGATTTTATAAGAGAGTGCGTGGGTGCAGTTTTACTTCTACTAATTTAAAAGTTATTGTTTGCAGCACAATCTCTTGATATATATATATTATAATCGATCGGTATTTAAATTTATATTTTAACTAATCCGATCTTCATATTATCAACCCTAATTTAAGAAAGAACTCTTTTGAACATAATATTTATTATTTTTAAATTTTAAATTTGATTAAAAAAATCTAATATTTTTATCTATTAAGTTCACTATGTAATATATCAAATGCTTAATTGAAAAAAATTGGATGAAGTCACTATCAAAGGGATTAAATGGGCGAGAGGACAACTCTGATTATAACATTATGAATTCGACTTTTAATTTAGGGAAATTGTTTTGCAAAAATATATTATGATGCTCAAGTTACCAAAGGTAAATCTTAATTTTTTGACATTTTGTCAGTGAGTTGTAGATCAACTAACACCGTCTCTCTCTTTTTATAAAAGTTTTGAGTATGAATCTTTTTATATATCAAAAAAGAAAATTTATAGGAGAGGAGTCACTGGCTTGTAGTTATGGTTTAAACTATATTATACATAGTAGGAGGATGGTCTTATGATCATGCAAGGAAATCACTTTGCAAAATTAGATATATCTCACATCCTTGGTATTTTGGTGGGACTATGGTGATGCGTTCGCTCTTGGCATGTTATTTATGATTCAAACCCGATATTTCACGGTGAAAAAAGTGTTAAAAAAATTTATAATGCTAATAATTTCCCGTTTTCCTGTATAAACAAAGGGTATAACATTGATACAGTGGAATTTTATATCGAGGAGACAAAATTGTGTGGTATAATTGTATAAGTAAAGGGTTTGCTCCCTCCTGATTGGGACCCGATAACAGTTCGATCGAGATTAGTCGTAACAAAATTCTAAATATTCGACGGTGGACCAAGTTTAGGGATTAAAAAAAAATTGTGGAAGTCGGTGATATTATTGTATTTTTCAAAAATGCTGGGGCTTGAAATGGGCTTGAACACAGATCGACACAAGCTCATTGATGTGTGTGTTTATAGGTCCATGGCTACCTTAGCTCATTAACATGATCCTTTTCTTTATGAAGAGATAAATTTTTATTAAAGCATTTGATTAACTAAAAAGAGAATAACTGAGCAAGAAGAAGAGGAATTTACATCCAAGCAAGGTATTTCAGGTGATAAATATCAGAAATTGAATGTGGGGATTTCCAAATTGAAGGAAAAAAAATTGACATTAAAAGTATCATTTAATGTCCATGGTCTGTAGAAATCCTAGACACAAGTTTGTGAAATTTGATTTTACAACCTTAGAACACTCATTTGCGTTGGCATACAAAGAGCAAGAATATCAGCTTTATTTGACTCCTTTGAAACCTGTTGATGTTCAAAGGATTTTACCTTAATTATCATGCAATATACCAGCTGTTCCAAATCGACTAGATTTGCCTAAAGAGCAATCATCAATATTCCATTTCAAAGCTCCTGAACGAGGCTCTTTCTACAGGTGCATAGGTCTGAAAAGGAAAAGGATTGGATTTGGCCATCGAAATCAGCCATGCTGCGCTTCTCAGAAGATCATTGCTCGAAACATATAATCAATAGACAGTCAGTTTGGTGATGAAAAGTGGTATACTCATTAATCAAATCTTGAATTCGAAATTTGAGAATGAAAAATACTAAATTGAGAAGACTCCCTTCTAAATTGACCTGATAATACTCAAACTAGATTAATTGAAATATAATTCCATACTCTGGTTGGACCGGTATCAAAAAAATTTCTCGAACACATGAAATAAGGATCATAAGCTTTAGTATGAGCAGCCCACTTATTGAAACATTAGGATGAAAAGACTGACCCAATTTCCATCAGCATTACTTGATGTTAGCCAAAAGGCCGAGAAAGGTATTCCATCAGCATTACTAAAAATGCAATCATTGCTCAATAGCCAAATGGGCCAATAATACACGAAATAGCAAGAAGAACCAAACCCTGCATCGGACAGCACCAAGCAGGGGCGGCTCAATAATTTCGGGGCCCAAGTCCAGCTTAAATATGAGGATTTTTTTTTTTTTTTTATCAATCGATATCTAGATTTTATTAGATTAATCTGGTCTAAAAATTATGGGGCCATTGAGAGATTGATTCTCTCAAATCATTTTTCTCCATTCATAGGACTCGAATTCGAGACCTTTGATCAAGAGAATAAAATATCTAATCACTCAACCAAAAAATGTTTGGTTAAATATGGGGCATTTTATCATTCTAATAAAATTAGTATAAATCTTTATTTACAATTTATTCTTTTAATTTTTTGATATGCAAAATTGTTAATTAAATTTTTATATTCAAGTTCTTTCTATTTTTTTCTCAATTAGTAATATAAATTGTTAATCTCATTTAGTGGAATAAAAAATACGATTATTGTTGTCATACAAAGAAAAGAAATCATATATGTGAGCATGCAATATAAAATAAAATATAAAAAAAATTCATATAGTCCCAATTAGTGAAATAAAAGTTTAAATATTGTTGTAATAATATAAGCAATTTATTTAATATTTTTTTGGAAAATGGTTGATCACAGTTAGATTTTATTAGTTTTACTTTTAAAAATTTTCTTCCTACCGAAGGAAAATTCATGACAAAAAAATGATGTTTACCGATTGTCAAAAACTACCGTTAAGACCCCAAAAATCATTGATAAAGGGCGTAGGATTTTCTCCTACGGTCAGTATTTCCGCTAGTTATGGTCGCGATGGTAATGGGGTATGTTAGCAGCCAAGTGACCGCTGACATAGGTTTGGACATTTGGCTACCCATTGAACCACCCCTGGCATAACTCAAAATTTGCCCAGATGGTCAGTGATGTTGTAAAGAACATACAGTTTGCAGAGTCTTCGCTTACAAGATCACAATTAAAGGATAAGTATTTAAATACTAAGAGACCTGAGCAAACATTATGTTTTCAAACCACGGCTTAACAGGTTTTCGGTGACCCGTGTCCTCGAGCACTATTTGGTTTCGGGCACCAATTATTATTATTATTATTATTTTTTTGGGACGGGGTTTCTTTGGTAAGTCCTTGGACGATAGGTCCATGTGTTGGGCTTTACTTGGGCCAAGTCTAAGATGTTACTTCAATAGCTATTCTTTTTTTAATATAAATAAATCACTTCATATAATAATTATATTAAATTCGATTAATAATTATATTAAATTCGATTAAATCTGATTTAAGTTAAGTAGAATCTTTTACGTGAATAAAACTCTCATTTATTTTTTATATATACAAGATTTAAATCTGAAATTCAATCTAAGAAATATCAGTGTTCAACTATTATATCGATTAGATATCCCAACATCTATAACTTTGTAGATAACAAGTAGGACCGACAATTGGGTTAGGTCGGCCCAAGCTAGGCTCATTTTCAAAGACTAAGCTTAGCTCATTTTGAGGACGGGCTGAGTTTGGATCCATTATTTAGACTTGTTACAATTTCGGACCGAGTCAAGATATTAGTAGGCTTAACCCGATATAGAATCAGTCCATTATAATAAAAATCAACAGTATTCAAATTGCACATTTAAGCTAAAATTTTGGGTTAGTAATTCAAAATCCAAACAAATAGAAAAAAAATAACAAAGGAAATAAAATTGGGAAAAAAATAGTTTTGGACAATGGTTGAGGGATCTAGAAACCCGAGTGACCTCAAGTAAACAACAATTGGTCCTCTCTTCTCTCTTACTTGGGTCCCTCTGTATGCAAATCCAGCAAAATTCACATGGGTTATTAGAAAATCTCCTCCATCCCATTAACGATCTCAAAGCACAACTCTCTCTCTCATTCATGGACGACCACAATTTCTGGCTTCATTCCCATTTTCTCATTGATGAGGACACTTTGATTTAAAAAGAGCATAGCAACAACAACAACAACATAACCAATAAAAAAATTGGTCCTCTTGTGACTGCCTCACACGAAAAAGCCTTAGAAAATCACATCAATGACAGAGACGGAGACGTTTGCTTTCCAGGCTGAGATCAACTAGCTTTTGAGTTTGATAATCAACACTTTCTATAGCAACAAGGAGATCTTTCTCGAGAACTTATCAGCAAGGCTTCTAATGTAAACCCTCTCTCTCTACTTAAAACGTTGTTTTGTTTAGGTTTTTGTTTGTTTGTTTGTGGGTGATGAAGATCGGTGGTTTCTTTTTCTTTTTGTGTGGAATGATACTGGGGAGAGAAGGGAATGCATCGAGGCAGCAAACAATCCATCCCTGAGATGAGCCCAACGCAAGAGCTGAGGGGGTTTTGATCTGTCTTATTGAATCTTTGGGCTTGAGCCTGAACGACTCTTTTGATTTTTTTGGCCGAGCTTGAATTTCAATTCTTTGAGTGTTCTTGAGCTAGACTTGGACTCATAAAATTTTAAACAGGCTGAGCTCGAACTCTGCAAAAGGCAACTCAGAAAGCTAGATTGCTGGCCCTAATATACGTACCAAGTAAGAATGCCCAATGACAGCAAAACTTATCTGGCGCCACGTGTGTATAATACACACACACACACACACACACATATATATATAATTATTTTCGAGAATATTTGAGAAGTTTAAAGGAAAGTGCTTTTTCTTTAATAAGAAAAATGTTCTATTAGAGAATATACAGTGGAATTTTTGTTTTCCTCATGACCTTTTTCTTAAATTAGAATATTGATTTTAGGATATAATAATAAAAAAAAGCTTAATGATAGGGGCAAAGTGAGGTAGAGGATAGATCGGAAATTAATACGAAACGATATAAAAAATGACATTTTATAAGATTACAAGAAATAGAAATATGAACAAACACATAAATATTAAAAATTAAATAATTTTTATATAAATATAAATTATTTTATAAAAATAAACAAAATGATCAAATATATAATTATTAATCATAAAATAAATAATATAAAAATAAAAATTATAATTAATTAGTTAATTATGAAAATATGTAAATATAAAAATATAACAAATTTTACGTAAATATTAATTAATTTAACATATTAAAATATTTTAATAATGTTTTTAAAACGTTTAAAAAATAGAAAGATATTAGTATTGAAAGTTTTCTGATGCAATCCCTCCCAAAAATTTGGGAAAAGATTTTAATATTCTGTGGATGACATCACCATATTTTGAATAAAAATCCTTGTTAAAAAAAGGAAGAAAAGAAGAAATAGTCAATACCTCAATAATTCAACACAATATAGCCTCATATGGATAACAACATCTAACTTTGAATATATAAAATTGAAAAAGTCAAAAAAATCACTTGCACAATAAATTTGGTATTATCTCATGCGCCGTGCGGACTCTTCCGCAGCGAAGAGCGGAGGTCGGTAAACAGTTCCCTTTATTCTTTGATTAAAATAAAATATAAAATATTAGAAGTTTCTATATTTCAACCATAATTTACCTTCATATAGAATCAGAAATCTCGTGTGAATTTAATAATAAAATATTAATTTTTTTTATTAAAATTTTAAATTCAAATATTAAGAATAAAAAATAAAGTATTGAAAGAGTTCGTTTTTAAATTAGATCTTATAATATTCGAATCTGATTAATTGAATAACTCATGATCGAGAAAACAATTACATAAAATCTTATAAAAATAATTTGGATAGCGATGGTAAAGTAAAAATAAAAAACAATTATGTGGAACCTCATAGATAGAAAAAATTTGTTTTGTGATATTTCTTAAAAAAAGGCAATTATCAAAATAAAATCAATTATTTATTTATTTTAATATATGATATTTTTTAATAATTGATTTAATTTGATATATAATATATTATAATAAATTCAGATACTTTTATAATGTGTATATGATATCTTATGACAATAGTAATATGAAATATTATCATAGAATTTGATGGTAAATGATCATATGCTCATTTGACTTATATAATATTATTCAAAGGATTAGAATTTAAATAAATATTTATTTGAATATAAAAATCTAGTCATACAACTTAATTTATCGGTGTCCCGTCAAACATTTATTAATACACAGTCCTCCGTCAATTCTTCCATGGCTTTGTCGTTCCATGGTCTTATCCCGCCGGCGAGGAGACATTTCTCTATGGAAGACCATGGAAAAGAATGCAGGAAATGTCAAATAAGGAAGCTAATGATGGGTGTCTTCTCTTAACATCTTTTCGTATTAAAGGCAAACAAAGAGCGAAGAAGACTGAAATTAAGAACTCCAGTTAACAAGCAATGGAAGTAGAAATCATTTCAAGAGAGAGCATCAAGCCATCTACACCAACCCCACCTCACCTCAGAACCTTCAACCTCTCATTTCTTGACCAAACTTTCCCTCTAACCCATACAAGGTCTATCTTTTATTATCCTAAAAACCATGAAAATCTTGAGGATTTCAATCAGGTTTCGAATCGCTTGAAAAATTCGCTCTCAAAAACCCTCTCTCTTTACTATCCGCTTGCAGGGCGGATCAAAGATCATCTCTCAATCGTTTGTAACGATGAGGGAGCCTTGTATATGGAGGCACAAGTTAAGTTTCCATTGTCCGAATTCCTAAAACAACCAAAGCTTGAGTTATTACGTCTCTTTATCCAGAAAAGACCCATAAAACACAATCCTGTTTCCTCAATAGTGCAAGTGGTTGTGCAGGTGAACAGATTCACATGTGAAGGAATCGCCATTGGTGTTGCCCTTTTGCATAAGATTGTAGATGGGACTACGATAAGCTCTTTCCTCAATACTTGGGCTTCAATAGCTTCTTGCTCTTTTGAAAAGATTGAGCATCCAAATTTTGAAGCATCATCATTTTTCCCACCAATGGACTTACCACCTAGTAAGATTCCCTCCATTATTATGCCA
This sequence comes from Dillenia turbinata, assembly GCA_037126225.1. NCBI lineage: Eukaryota > Viridiplantae > Streptophyta > Magnoliopsida > Dilleniales > Dilleniaceae > Dillenia > Dillenia turbinata. The sequence continues at coordinate 22,351,728 of JBAMMX010000013.1, forward strand.
TCATGGCTCAAGGAAGGGAAGTCATTACCGAAAAGATTCGTATTTGATGCTATGGCGATAGCCAGGCTCAAGGCCAAGGCAACGAGTTCATGTGTAACAAATCCTTCGCGTTTCCAAGTTGTGTCTGGGTTTCTATGGAAATGTTGTATGGTTGCATCCAAATCAACCTCCGGAATTGCAAAGCAATCCATAGCACACCACGCAGTGGAATTGCGTTCTCGAAAGGTGCCGCCATTTCCTAGAAGTTCTTTGGGAAATATAGTCACCTCAGTTCCTACAAATAAAGCATCACTTGACATGGAATTGCATGATTTGGTGGCCTTGACAAGAGAAGCTATTGGAAGAGTGAATGGAGATTTCGTAATGACCCTACATAGCAATGATGGGGTTAGCGCGTACTATGAGTCTGTCCAAGAGTTAGAAGAAGTGTTTGATAAGGAAACAATGGAATCATATAGTTGGACAAGTTGGTGCAATTTAGGCTTATACGATGTAGACTTCGGATGGGGAGCACCTATATGGGTAAGTGCGGCACCGGCAGCCCATCTGTCCGTGTTTGCTAATGTCTGTATTCTGATAGACACCAAAGAGGGTAATGGAGTTGAAGCTTGGTTGAACATAGATGAAAAACAAATGGCAATCTTGGAGAGGGACCCCGATTTCCTTGAATTCGCCTCTCCAAATCCAAGTATAACTACTGAATGAAAAATTTCCCGAATTTGTGCTAATAATTGCTAGTTTTGGCTGGCATCTTAAGACCAAAGGATTTTTATTTATTTATTTATTTATTTTTGAGTGCAGAGGAGAGGAGAGACTTGACCGGTGGTTGTCGAGAAAAATTTAGTATCAACAAATTGCAGAAATGCTACAAAAGCATTTGCATTAGTTTTTCTTGATGAAGTTCTTTCATCATATGTAATGCATATATGAGAAAAGTTATCTTTGAATTTCACTAATTATAAATGACTGAATGCCGCAGTTATATAATCTTTGCCACAGAATAAACAACATTACGGCCAAAACTCAAAAGAGGCATCTGAAGAAACTAAGTAAACACCATTCCACCATTAAGGCCACAATATAAACCTGGAGCATGCCGCCAGTTCAACGCCCCCATGACAATTTAGGCCAGACCTTGTCTCGCTTAAACAAAAGGGTCTCGGCCTAGATGCCATCCGGCCCCGATATCAAGCACTTAAAAGCCCACAAGTCTTCAGATAGGGAACAAATTTACAATTTTTTTGGGTACATTGCCGACAGCTGTCTAGATCGATAATGCAACTAATTGGATTCGAGTATTATTGAGAGGAATAGTTATTCCAACATAATCTTTTCTGTTATTAAGTTTTAAACCTGAAATTTGATTAATAAATCTAACACCCTTACGAAGATCAAATTTACACATAAGTCTTCACCTAGTTGTCTATCTTCGGTACCATCATTACAAGAAAAACTGGTATCAGCGATGGATTTCGTCGCTGATACTCAAATTTCATCGCTAAATTCCGTCGCTAAAAGTATTAGCGATGAAAAATTCAATCGCTAAAAGTATTAGCGACGAAAAATTCTATCGCTGAAAGTCATCTCACTAATTTAGCGACGGAAATTTTCTGTCGCTAAGAAAATCCATCGGTAATTTAATTTTTAATTTTTTCTAATTATTCCTAATTATAGACGGATTAGCGATGGAAATAATCCGTCGCTGAAATGAGTAAAAGCAAACCCAAGGATATGAGCCTGGATGACCGGCCCGGCTGCCCGACACGACCCGCCCGCCCGCTTGCTTTTAATTTGTTGCAAAATGCTCATACCCTGATTCGAATTTGGATGTGAGAGAGAGATATTAAGAACCGTAACCACCATACCACCATCACATTTATGTTATTAGTTTATTTTCTTTTACTTCCATACTTTCTTTCTAACACTCACTATTAAAATTACAATACCATAATTTAAAAAAATATTAAATTTTATTTAATAAAAATATTAAATTATATTTAAAAAATATAAAATTATATTTAATAAAAACACAAAATTATATTTAATAAAAATATAAATTTAAATAAAAACAAAAACAAAAAATTATATTTAATAAAAACACAAAATTATATTTAATAAAAATACAATATTATATTTAATAAAAACAAAAAAAAAATTAAATTTAATAAAAACAAAAAAAAAATTATATTTAATAAAAACACAAAATTATATTTAATAAAAATACAAAATTATATTTAATAAAAACAAAAAATTATATTTAATAAAACAAAAAATCATATTTAATAAAAATACAAAATTATATTTAATAAAAACAAAAAATTATATTTAATAAAAAAAATTATATTTAATAAAAACACAAAATTATATTTAATAAAACACAAAATCATATTTAATAAAAATACAAAATTATATTTAATAAAAATACAAAATTCTATTTAATAAAAATACAAAATTATATTTAATAAAAAAATTATATTTAATAAAAACACAAAATAATATTTAATAAAAACAAAAAATTATATTTAATGAAAACAAAAAATAATATTTAATAAAAATACAAAATTATATTTAATAAAAAAAATTATATTTAATGAAAAAACAAAATTATATTTAATAAAAACAAAAAAGTATATTTAATAAAAAGATAAAATTATATTTAAGAAAAAGATAAAATTATATTTAATAAAAAAGAATATTTAATAAAAAGATAAAATTATATTTAATAAAAAGAAAAAATTATATTTAATAAAAAGACAAACTTATATTTAATAAAAACACAAAATTATATTTAATAAAAACAAAAAATTATATTTAACCAAAACAAATTTTTTTTTCAAGTTTTAGTGATGGATTAGCGACGGAAAAATTAGCGACGGATTTTTCCATCGCTAAATCTATCGCTAATCTGTCCAAAAAAGTTTTAACACGGAAAATGTCCATCGCTAGTTTTAGCGAGGGATTTAGTGACGAATTTTTCTATCGCTAAATTTTCTGTCACTAATCTGTCACTAATAGTGACGAATTTTTTTTATCGGTAATTTTCGTTGAAGAGCTATTTTCTTATAGTGCATTTACATCTATCAAAAGAAGGCAGAAGGGGCAGGTGCTGTTCTTTATAAATCCTAGGAATCGGGAATTGTTAGAAATATAGTGACAGAAGTAGATAGTAATTAAGTATTAGTTCGATAGCTAGAGCAATGGTTAGTTGGTGGTTACTCGTTAATTATTTTATAAATCTACCTGTCATACATGCTATTGTTTGGTTTAATCTATTACCAAAATTCCTTTTGCCTTTTAACCTTATTTCGAAACCTTGATATTCATACCTATTTTTGAGAGCGTGCGTCCTTAGCATGGGTTCTATGTTTCGTTGGTCGATTACACATCACATTTGAACGGGGAGAGAAAAAAAGAAACACCATCGGACAGCCTCTAGTGGGTTAGGGTAATAGATATTTTAACCAAATTTCATATTTAGAATTTGAGAATGAAAAAAATTACATTAAGGGATACCCCCTAATAAAATCCGTAGACGCTCAAATTGGAGTATGATTCCGGATATCGGTGATAGAAAACAAAAAAAAAAAGAATGAAAAAAGGAAATCCATTCCAAAACATCTTTATATCTTTGATCCATTAAAGGTCCGGTACATGTCTTATACCATCGCTAATTTTAATCATTATCACCGTTATCACTGTTAATTAATTAATTAATTAATTAGAGTTAAGCCATTTGATTAGAGTGAAACCCTTCTGATCAAGGATGTTTGGTTTTTTCTTCATTTTTTTTATTTACTCCGGATTTTCAACCATAATTTTTATTATTTTTGAAGTTCCAATCTATTCAATTACGGTGACAAACGCATGGCATGTCCATTAATATTTAAGTTACCTTTCTGTAAAATAAATTCATGTTCCAAGGCTTTCAGGACCATTAAATATGTCTCTTATCGAACAAAGTACAACAGTTCTTTTAGCATACACAAGATGGAGAGGGAGATCGAAGTCGAAGTCATTTCAAGAGAAACCATCAAACCATCCTCACCAACCCCTCCTCATCTCAAGACCTTTAAGCTCTCCTTTTTGGATCAGGTCACTCCTTTCACCTATATACCAATTATTCTCTTGTACCACCCATCATCAATAAGCGATGGAGATGACAGAGAAAATTTTACTCGATTAAAGGAATCACTTTCAGAAACCTTAGTTCACTTCTACCCTCTTGCAGGTCGAATCAAGGATGGAATTTCAATTGATTGTAATGACGAGGGAGTTGAGTTCATTGAAGCCCGAGTCAATTGCTCCATGTCCAAGATCCTGAAACAACCTGAAAATGACCTTTTAAGTCAATTTATTCATCAAGAGTATGGTACCCTGCCTACTTTCGCAACACAAGTGGCCATTCAAGTGAACACCTTTACCTGTAGAGGGATCACCATCGGCGTAAACTTTTTACACAAAATTGTTGATGGAAGTACCATGTGGGCTTTTCTCAGCACTTGGGCTTCAATAGTTGTTAAGCATTATGAAAAAGTTGTGAATCCAGATCTTGAAGCATCATCATTTTTCCCACCAGTTAATTTGCCACCAGCATCAAAGATGCCCTCGCGGATGGCAACCTCCATGTTCAAGAAGGGAAAACCTGTAGTGAAGAGATTTGTTTTCGATGCAGCGGCAATAGCCAAGCTCAAAGCCAAAGCAACAAGTGCATGTGTTACGAATCCATCTCGTGTCCTAGTCGTATCTGGTCTCATTTGGAAGTGTAGCATGGCTGCATCTGGTAAGGTTTTAGGATTGCCAAGAGCATCTGTGATGCGCCATGCGGTCAATTTGCGGCCTCGGATGATGCCTCCAATAGCTTCTAATCTTGTGGGAAATTTATTTCTCGCTTCAATCACAAATCCAACATTTAGTGATGCAGAATTGCATGGATTGGTGGCCAAAATGAGAGGTGCAATAGGAAAAATTAATGGAGAATACTTGGAAACGTTGAAGGGCGATGAAGGGTTTAGGGTGTTCTCTGAGTCTCTTCGAGAGATCGAAACAATGTTTGATAAGGAAGAGATGGATATGTTTAATTTCACAAGTTGGTGCCATTTTGATCTCAAGGGAATAGACTTCGGATGGGGAAGGCCTTTATGGGTTGCTCCTGTTTTTCTAAAATCAAGAAGCGAAAATTCAACTTTTCGCAATTTGTGTACTTTGATCGAAACTAAAGATGGAGATGGAATTGAAGCTTTCATCATGTTAGATGAGAAAGAAATGACAGCCTTAGAGACTGATCATGAGTTTCTTGAGTTTGCCCTTCCTAATCCTAGTGTTGTTTAAGGAAATCAAGAAGTGATCATGAATCAGTAGATTTGGTTGTGTAATATATATACCTTGTACACTAATGTCTAACTTATTTCTCTCAAATAAAATTTTGTATTCAAATTTTGTGTACAGAAAAAAAAATACGGTGAGAGTTTTGTCTCTCAGAATGCAACTTAACTCGAATCGGATTTAATCGATTTAATATGGTTAACTGATAGTTTAGAATATATATATATATATTTATTTATTTATGCATCTTGTACTATCATATAAACCAGGGCCATAATAAATCAAAGAAAGTATCAGAATGGCTAAAATTAATCATGCAAAAGATAAAATTATGTAGAGCAAATGGGTTTTAGAGAAATGGAACAAATCTTACGTGACAATCAACACAGTATGGTTTTGATCATTTATCAAATAAATATTTTTTGAATTAATTAAAACATATAAATTATTTAATTAAACATTAATCAAATTTAATACATAGTACTTCCATAATCGTGAAAATACAAGATGATAGTTTTATTTTCCGACACGACAAAACAGATGTTATGCAAAAACAACGCAACTTCCATAACTCAAAACATTAATAGTCAAAATTAATAGTTATTGATGACCTAGAGGTTATACACATGTCACAATAGTATTAACTTAACGAAGAAATTAATGCAAACAAAATTAAAAATGTGGGTCTATGCTTTCATAGTGGAAATGTATTTCTATTTCACAAAAAAAAAAGAAAAAAATTGAACTTTTAATTCCATTGTTCTATTTCATTGACCAACATATTTTTTTTTATACTGACCATCAATATCCAGAGTTATATTTTAAGTGGTCTGATTTGAATATTTATAGAGTTTTATTTAAGAGATGGCTTTTCTAATATAGAATTACGAGTAGAAAAAACTATATTGAGAAAGTTATCATCTAAATAGAATCTTTGTAAATATTCAAATTAGATTAGTTATAGTATGATTCAAGATATCGATAAGAGTTACCAAAAGAAATAATATGTGGGTCTATGCCGAACTTTTAATACTAATGCGACATGTGACATGTGGGTCTATTGTGACATGTGACATGTGGGTTTATGCTGAACTTTTAATACCATTGAAGTTTTAATATGCTGAACTTTTAATACTATTGTGACATGTGGGTCTATGCTGAACTTGTAATACTATTGAACTTTTAATATGGCTGAACTTTTGATAATATTGTGACATGTGACATGTGGGTCTATGCTGAATAATATGTAATATCACAAGTAAGAATTCATTGTTTTGTGATACATACTACATATAGAAATAATCTCAATCCTTTGTTTTCACTTCAAAATTCTTTTCGATATCAAAATCTTGAAATATCCCTTAGATCTTGTGCTTTCATATGTGAGACTACATTTATTTTTCCAAGGTTTTCTCCTCAACATATGGGGTTGTTTGGGTAGTCCTCAACTAAGGTTGAAGTTAAGTTGAGGAGCCCAAGGGAGTTTTGTCTGTCTTTAGTTGCAGATAAAATTACAAAAATGCCCCTTCTTCCTTTTGATTATTATGGGACATTTAATCCTCGCGCGGTTACAAATCCAACACCCGTTGAACATAATTGCATGGTTTGATTGGATGTCACTGAAAAAAGTTATGGCGATTTCTTGAACTCCTTGAAAGGAAATGTATGAAGAGTTTATGCCTTTCTTTTTTTTTTTTAATCGAATTTTATTCTTTTAATTCTATCTGGATACTGTAAAATCCATTAAGAGATTAATTTTTTCAAATCTCACTTTTTTATTTCTATAACTCAAATCTAAGATTTATGATTAACGGAATACAATGTCTTATCATTACATCTATGAGAATTTGGTGAAAAATTTAGACTTTGTGTGAGTCTTTTCAAGGGAGAGTAGAGGTATTTGATATAAAAAAACAATGGATGAGCATACTTGCATAACTTAGGGTAAGTTTGGTTTGCAAAAGGGGAAGGAAATGTGAAAATTTACTTCATTTGGTAGAAGTAAATATATTTTCTTCTATTTTATTTGATAGGAGTAAGAAGGAAGGAAACATATATTACTTTCCCTTATTTGGTTGGAGTGTAGAGGGGAAGGGGAAAAGAAATGAGTATTGTTTTTCCTAAACCATATAAATTTTTTTAAAAAAAGAGATAATTTTGTTCACAAATTTTCATTACAACTCCAATCCATTCACAAATGGAAAGAAATTTTTTCTTACATAGAGAAAATGCTATTTCATCCATCTTTTACTTCTATCCCCTTTTTCACTTCAAATCAAATAAGGATAATCTCTTATTTCACTCCACAATTACTTTCGTTTCTCTTTTTCTCCCACTTTCCACTCTAACCAAATTTATGGTTAATATGGGTTTAAATAGAGTAGACTTTGGATGGGACAAGCATGACACCTCTATGCATTGCTTCCATTTTGCCAAAATCCTTCGTGATGACTCTGTTTGGGATTGTTTTCATGTTATTAGCAAGTGGCAAACACATCACTGATTGTGCGGTATGTGCCACGAAAACAAACAGTTAAAAATAATTATAATTTGTTAGAATCATAATATAATTAGCACAATCCAAAATATTAAAATTTCGATTGTAATAGATTATTTTAATAATTTTAAATTCTCTTTTAACAGATTTAGGAGTTTTTAAATTTTGAGACCAAAGCATCTCGAATCAATTTTACCTTTGAAACTTATATTACTTAAACGTACTCAGATTTAAAGTTTTAAATGGATATCTAAATCTTAAAAGTAAAACGACAGAGGAAAATGGTGAACAAGTACTAAGTAGGGACATGTACAGATTTAGATAACTTTTTAACTTATTTAGAAAGAGAACACATATTGGTCACGTGAGAGAAAGACCATACCCTTTAACCGTTTTCTTTTATACTTAGAGTTAGCGCGGATTGCTCACAGGATGTGGATTATATTTTTTTATTATACAAATAATTGTTAGATCTATAATTAACTTAATATTTAAACTAAATTATTGTTTAAATCAATGAAAAATATGATGTATATTAGCATTAGAAAAAAAAGAGACTAACCACTGGAATTTTAAAAAAGGCCAACAAATGAGGTAAAAAAACGGGTAATAAGTGAAGTAAAAAGATAGTAGAAATAAAACAACGAAGATTCATGAAGTCAAAAAAAACAAAAGAGAAAAAATCTATATAAAAAAAAATCGAAGGATTTAAGAGGAAAAAAAAAAGATAAAAAATAAAAAGAGTAAGGAGCTGAATAGGAAAAATAACTATAGTATAAAAATAAAGAAACGATAATCCTGGGGTCAAAAAAAAAATGAAAAAACTTATATTCAAAAAAGATGAAAGACTCAAGCCAAAAAAAAAAAAAAGGATTGGGTCAAAAAAAGAGCATAAACCTGAATGAACCAGTGGAGCCAAAAAAAGGAAAAACTTTTGTCCTAAAAAATGAAAGATTTAAGGAAAAAAGGGTAAAAAAAATAAAAAAATGGGGGAAAAATAAAAAGAGGAAATATCTAAATGGGAAAAAAAAAACTATGGTTAAAAAATAAAGAGACGGCAATCCATGAGACAAAAAAAATGAGAGAAAGCTATGTTAAAAGAAAAAAAAAACACATGACTCAAGCAAAAAGAAAAAGAAAAAGACTAGGTCAAAAAAATAGTAAAGACCTAAATGAGCAAGTGGGGGCCAAAAAAGGAAGAAAAATCTATATCCAAAAAAATGAAAGATTTAAGGAAAAAATCGGATAAAAAAATAAAAACAGAAAGGATCTGAATAAAAAAAATAGGTAAAAAAAGATGAATGATCTGAATAAAAAAACTGTGGTCTAAAAATAAATGGACGATCATCCAATTACGTCACGAACAAATGAGGCGAAAAAAAAAAAAAAAACAAAAGGGAAAAACCTATGTCAAAAAATGAAGGACTTAGTGAAAAAATGGGTAAAAAATAAAAAGAAAAAAAGATCTAAACGAAAAAAAATGGTGGAAAAATAGAGAAAAAATATGAACGAATTTTTTTTTTTTTAAAAAAGAAAACTGTGGTCAATAAGTAGAGTCAAAAAAGGGAAAAAATCTTTGTCCAAAAAAAAGAAGGGTCTAAACAAAAAACAAAACCAAATAAAAAAAAAAAGATCCGAATGAAAAAATAACCAGGTCAAAAAAAGGAAGGATTTGAATGAAAAAAAAAAGAATCTAAATAAAAAAAGTGGGGTCTCAAAAATATGAGATGGCCACACACTTCCTCATTTTTCTTTTATATTTAGATAAGTGGGGTCAAAAAAAGGAAAAAAAAAACATATATACAAAAAAATAAGGATATAAATAAAATAAAATCGAGTAAAAAAATAAAAAGAGAAAAGATCCAAATAAAAAAAATGTATCAAAAAAGGAAGGATATGAATGAGAAAAAAATACCTGAATGAAAAAAAAATAGGGTCCAAAAAAGAAACATAGGATGACTACACCCTTAATCGTTTTTCTTTTATATTTAGATAAAAAGAGGAAGAATCTTAATAAAAAAAAAATGAATTAAAAGAAGAAAGAATTGAGTGGAGGGAAAAAAAAAAGACTTGAATAAAACAAAACTTGGTCTCCAAGAAAACATGGAATGACCATATCATTGAACGTTTTTCTTTTATATTTAAAAGAAAAAAAAGATCTGAATCAAAAAAAGAGTTAAAAAAAAAAAAGAAAAAAATGGGAGGACCACACCCTTGGGTACCGTGGGTATCAATGCCCGTTGGTATGCTGGAATGACCCTTCTGTTTGTAGCAATGCCTACTTTGATCGAGACCATGGAGGGTGATGGAATTGAAGTTTTGGTATTCTAACGAGAGAAAGAAATGACAGCCTTGGAGGGTGGCTAACGAGAATTTGACCTTGTCCCATGCATGACAGCACACAGAAAAAGCCCAAGTAAATTTACTAGAATACACAAAATCAAGCAGATCTGGGATGTGTTCGGATGCAATTGTTATGATGTGATTTCTTAATTTTTAGATTAAAATTGTTTTGAATTAATGATAATTTTAGGACAATTTTGGTATAAAAAAAAATTATATAGAAAATTCTTTCTTTGAACTCTTTTTAATAAAACTAAAGGCCTTTGAGAAATTTTATATCTTTAAAATAATTTATATTTTTGTATGAAGATTTTGCTTTTTTGTTAAAAGATATGTATGTCCTACTCTTTCTTAATTTATATAATATAATTAGGGAAGGTTTTTATGTTTATTCTTCTCTAATTCGTATAATATAATTAGGGAAAATTTTTAGGTTTATTCTTCCTTAAATTATGTAATATAATTAGAAAAAATATTTGACTTTATTATATTCGGCATATAATCAGGAATAACTTTTTTGATTTATATAAGGTCAAAGAGTTTGTATCTAGATTTTCATTTTTTTTAGCTAGCATTCATTTTTAATTTATAGTAACTCTTGTATATATATTTGTCAGAAACCATATAAAATACAGTATGGAGAAACACATAATTTCTTTTATTATTTTTCTTCCACATCTCTTTTAGTTTTTTTTTCCTCTTGGTATCAGAGCAACACCTTTTTTGTTCATCTAAACTATGTCTGATCTGGTCTCCGAGACCACATCCATGGCAGCACCTTCCAACGAAACCCAATCCTCTAAGATATTGACTAACTTTGACTACTCTTCTGCATAAATACTATCATTCGACTAAATGGTGAGAATTTTTTGCCATGGTCGCAATCGGTTCGAATGTACCTAAGGGGACAAGGGAAGATTGGGTATATCACAGGAGATGTACAGAAGCCTACAGAAACAGACTCCATGTTTGCCACTTGGGATGCTGAAAACTCCTTGGTGATGACGTGGCTCGTGAACTCAATGATGGAAGACATCAGCTCTAATTACATGTGTTTCGGCAAAGGAGCTCTGGGACAATGTGACGGAGATATATTCAAATCTTGGAAATCAATCTCAGATCTATGAATTAACACCGAAACTCGGAGAAATCCGCCATGCTGAGAATAGTGTTACAACTTATTTTAATTCCTTAAAACGGATTTGACAAGATTTAGTTCTGTTCAATGCTTATGATTGGGAATCTACAAAGGATTGTAATCACTACAAAAAGTTGGTGGATGCTGGTCATGTATTCAAATTTCTTGTAGGCCTTAATGTGGAGTTTGATAAGATAAGGGGTCGTATAATTGGACATGTATCTCTGCCTACAATTGATGAAGTCTTTGCTGAGGTGAGAAGAGAAGAGAGCTGGAGATATGTGATGTTGGGGAAGAAAGGTCCTGGATCCTCTATTGATACGTTTGCATTAGTTGTCTCTGATGTATTTGGTAGTCGCAAAAACACTGTCAAATGGGCCGGAGACAAGTCTTAGTTATGGTGTGATTATTGTAATAATGTTAGACATACTTAAGAAATTTGTTGGAAGCTTCATAGAAAACCATCAAATTGGAAAAACAATAAAGGTGACAAAGGAAACCGAGCTTTATCCACTGTGAATGAAGTTGATACAGGCCTATTTAGCAAGGAGCAAATTGATCAACTCCTGAAGCTGCTAAAATCTAATATGTCAACTGGTACTCCTAATGGTTCTTTTGCACAAACAGGTAGCAACCCAATAGCCCTATCTGTCTTTATTAAATCCGGTCCTTGGATCATTGACTCAAGAGCTTTTGATCACATGACCAGTGCCTCTCATTCATTTAGCACTTATTTTCCATGCTCAGGTTCTAAAAAAGTTAGAATAGCCGATAATGGTTTTTCACCTATTGCAGGAAAAGACCTAATCAAAATCTCAAAATAGATTACTTTCAAATCTGTTTTACATGTGCCTAAACTCGCATGCAACCTTTTATCCGTTAGTAAACTTTCATCTGATTTTAATTGTAAAGTCATTTTTTGTGATTCTCATTGCACCTTTTAGGACCAGAGCACGGGGAGGATGATTGGCAATACTATGATGATCAATGGACTCTATTGTTTTGAAGAGAGCTCTTCTAGTAATAAAAAAGCTCAAGGACTCAGTAGTATTAATTCAAACCCTGTTTTTGATCAAATAGTATTATGGTATCGTATGTCAGGGTATCCAAGTTTTCCTTATCTAAAACATTTGTTTCCTACTTTATTTAAAGGAATAAACAGTTCTAAACTTTCTTGTGAAAGTTGTCATTTATCTAATAATCATCGTGTTGTTTTTCGGTCTAAACCTTATCATGCGTCAAAACCGTTCTATCTAATTCACAGTGATGCTTGGGAACCATTTAGAATTAATACATTATCTAGCAAGAAATGGTTTGTAACTTTTATTTATGACCATATCAGGCTATGCTGGGTGTATTTAATAACCCAAAAATCTGAAGTTGTATAATGTTTTAAGGAATTCCCCTCCATGGTGGAAAATCAATTGCAATTAAGATCTTTATTTTACGTTCAGATAATAGTACTGAATATTTTAATGAGTGTTTAGGTACTTTTTTAAAGGAAAAATGCATTGTTCATCAATCTACCTGTCGTGAAATCCCACAATAAAATGGTATTGCAAAGAGGAAAAACAGACACTTGCTAGAGGTAGCTCGTGCCATGATGTTCTCTATACAAATACCAAAATATTTGTAGGGTGAAACTGTTTTAACTGCATCCTATTTAATTAATAAGATGCCCTCTCATACTCTAAACTATGAGACACCTCCGAATTGTTTCAAAAAAACCTTCCCCACTTCACGCTTATAGTGTGATTTACTTTTAAAAATCTTTGGTTGCACATGTTTTGTTTTTATATCTAACATACATCGATCTAAATTAGATCCTAAAACTGAGAAGTGTGTTTTCATTGGTTATACTCCACATAAAAAAGGGTATAAATGTTTTAATCCAGTCACTAGAAAAGTTCACATTAGTATGAATGTTTCTTTTCTATAATATTAACCTTTTTTGACAAAAAATATCTTTAGGGAGAGCAAATAATAGAGGAATATAATTTTTGAAATATTATAGAGCCTATACCTCATACTGTGACACAAACTGATGATATCATTGTTAAAAATAGTAATACTTTGAATGACTCTAAATTACAAATGTTAGATACCATTTCATAAAAAATTTGGGGAGAATTACTACAAAAGGAAACTTAAAATCCTAATTCTGAGTTTCGGGTTTATGCTAGAAGAGTATCACAGAAGAGTACTATGTCCAACTTGTTCCTTCAGCATGCCAATCAGAGTCTCCAACTCATGGTCCATCCTCCAACTCTCAAAGTGATCGTTGTCCTCCAAAATTATCCACTTCAATCGGGCATCTCAATGATAGTTCCTCAGACTTAGATATTCCAATAACAAAAAGGAAAGGTATTCGCTCTTGTACTATACATCCTATTGCTAATTATTTGTCTTACAAAAAACTGTCCAACAATTACAGGGCATTTACATCCAAGCTCACTAACCTGTTTATTTCAAGAACCATTCAGGAAGTATTAGTTGATCCAAATTGGAGATTGGCAGTCATGGAGGAAATGGAAGCTCTTAAGCGGAATGGTACTTGGGAGGTAGTTGATCTTCCAAAAGACAAGAGAATAGTTGGTTGCAAATAGGTCTTTAACATAAAATGTAAAGCGAATGGGAGTGTAGAAAGGTACAAGGCGAAACTTGTGGCTAAAGGATTCACCCAAACCTATGGGATAGACTACCAAGAAATATTTACTCCTGTGGCAAAGATGAACTCCATCAGGGTTCTTCTATCCTTAGCAGTCAACTTAAACTGGTCATTGCATTAACTTGATATAAAGAATACTTTCCTAAATGGAGATCTGAACGATGAAGTGTTTATGAGACTACCACCCTACTTTGAGGAAAAATTTGGAAAGATCAAGGTGTGTAGATTAAAAAAGTCATTATATGGCCTTAAACAGTCACCAAGAACATGGTTTGAAAGGTTTGGAAAGGTAGTCATGGCCCATGGATTCCTTCAAAGCCAAGCAGATCATACAATATTTTACAAACACTCAAAGGGTGGTAAGATTGTTATCCTAATCGTCTATGTTAATGATATTATAATAACTGGAGATGACTTTGATGAGATAAATGGTTTAAAGAAGAAACTTGCAGCTGAGTTTGAAATCAAGGACTTAGGGACATTGAAGTATTTTCTTGGAATGGAATTTGTTAGATCTAAGGAAGGAATTGTTGTGAATCAGCGTAAGTATGTACTCGATCTTTTGAAGGAAATTAAGATGCTTGGATGCAGAGCAGCTGACACACCTATTGAGCTAAATATAAAGTTAGAACCAGCTGCACCTAAAGACATAGTAGACCGAGACCAGTATCAACGGTTAGTAGGGAGGTTCATCTACCTGTCACATAATCGACCTGACATAGCCTTTGCAGTGAGTGTCGTAAGTTAATTCATGCACTCACCTGGTTCAGTATATTTTGAGGCAGTATTTAGAATTCTTAGGTATCTAAAAGGAACACTTAGAAAGGGTCTACTATTTAAAAGAAGATGGCACCTACAGATAAAGGGCTACACAGATGCTGATTAGGCTGGAAGTATAACTGATAGAAGATCAACTTCTAGCTATTGCATATTTTTTGGAGGAAATCTTGTCTTAGAGAAGTAAGAAACAAAATGTGGTGACAAGAAGCAGTGCAGAAGCTGAGTTTAGATCAGTAGCTCATGATATTTGTGAGGTAATATGGGTAAAGAGGTTATTGGTAGAACAAGATATACACACCTTCACCTATCAGAGTATACTATGACAATAAAGCTGCTATCTCGATTGCACATAATCCTGTTTTACATGACCGAACCAAACATATTGAAGTGAAAAATCACTTTATCAAGGGGAAGTTAGAAAGTGGAGTAATATGTATGCCGTACATCTCTATAACTAATCAGATAGCTGATATCTTTACAAAGGGTGTCCACAAGAAACGGTTTGATGATTTGGCAAGCAAGCTGACAATGTATGATATTTTTATGCCAACTTGAGGAGGAGTGTTGAAAGATATGTATGTTATATTTTTTCCTAATTTATATAATATAATTAGGAAAGATTTTTGGATTTATTCTTTCCTAATTTATATAATATAATTAGGAAAGATTTTTGGATTTATTTTTCCTTAAATTATGTAATATAATTAGGGAAGATCTTTGATTTCATTATATTCAGCATATAATCAGGGAATAATTTCCTTGATTTATATAAGGTCAAAGAGTTTGTATTTAGGTTTTCATTTTTTTTAGTTAGTATCTATTTTTGATTCATAGTAACTCTTGTATATATATTTGTCAGAAACCATATAAAATATACCGTGGAGAAATACAAAACTTTTTTCATTATTTTTCTTTAACATTTCTTCTAGTTTTTCTTTCCACTTTTTTTAATCTTGAATTTTGCACTGTTACTTTGGAAGTATGTGTACATATGAATTGATATTTGTATTTTCAATAGCATTGCTCACTTTTAGATATAGTAGTCGCTTCTGTTGAGGGATGACAATTGATCCCCTTTGCCTATACGCTGTGAGTTGGAGGAAACTATTTCACACTTGTTCCATGACTGTTCGGTGGTCCATCAAGTTTGGAACCGAATCCTTAAGTCTTTCCTTTTATCAAAGAGGGTGTTTTCTCAGACTCTAATTAAAATATGATCTCTTCGTAATTGTGAATTTCATGCCTTACTTAGGGGTCACTCTTGGGCCCTGGTCTTTTTTTACACCCTGTAGGCTATTTGGAGGGTGTGATGATTAAGGCTACTTGTTATACTCTGGATGGTTGGATCGCATTTGTTAAGAAACCTTCCCAGCCTCCCCATTTGGGCTGTTAGATTAATTGGTCTACTCCCCCATAGGTGTCAACAAATTGAATATAGATAGATCAGTTCATAAGAGTATAAACTTGGCAAGAATTGGTGATTTAATCAAAGATAAGTTTGGCTTAAGGATCAGGGGATTTTGAAAAATTTTGGGAGTCATAAATCCGTTCATGACTGAGTTATGGGGTGTTCAAGAAAGCCTGCTCCTCTTAAATAGGTCTAATCTTTTCCAATGATTATGGAACTTAATTCGAAGGAGTTGATAATACTACTTACTTTGGGAGTTGAGCCGCATCATTTTACGTATCACATCATGGGTGAGTGTCACTGGCTAGTGACGAAGGTTCTGTTTCAAACAGTGTTATTTGTCCTGTGCAAAGGCAACATATTTGCTGATATCTTGGCTCGGTTTGGGCATTTGATGCCTCATGGCATTCGTGAATTGTTATCCCCCTACTAAAGTTTATAGAGCCCTTTTGAGCGATATTTGAGACTTAGTTTCTTTAAGGGGTTAGGAATCTTGCTCCTCACGTAAAAAAAAAAAAAAAAAAAAAAAAAAAAAAAAAAGACATTTACTTATTTATCTCTTTTTTTTTTCATGTTTATGATATCATCCTGCATTAGAACTGGCTACATAAAAAATATGTGGCAGCACCAATGGGAAAAGAATATTTTACTCTGTGTGTGTGCATGTTTTTCTCAAACAAGGGACTAAAGGAAATGTAAAAGAAATGCAGGTTGATGGCTGTGTTGTTCCAATCTAACAAATTGATGCTTCTTTTACGGATCTAAAATTGGTCATAAAATCTTAACAATGCTGAAGTTCTTGAATCATACACTTCACATGTTGCACCAATTTACTTTCCAAAGGCTTTCCCTTTCCCTGTATACAAAGTGAGACAACTTAGTTCTTTGGCATGGACAAGATGGAGATTGAGGTTGTAGTCATTTCAAAAGAAATCGTCAAACCATCCTCACCAACCCCTCCCCATCTCAAAAACTTTAAGCTCTCCTTTTTGGATCGAATCTCTCCTTTCCTGTACATGCCCATCGTCTTGCATTACCCGGCAATTAGGAATGGTGATGTCAATTGTGTCAATGAAACTATATGTGAATTAAAAAACTCACTCTCAGAAACCTTAGTTCACTTTTACCCTCTCGCTGGACGGATCAAAGATGATGTGTCCGTCGATTGTAATGATGAGGGAGTCGAGTTCAATCAGGCCCGAGTTAATTGCTCCATGTCCAAGATCCTAGAACATCCTACAAATGACCTTCTAAGTCTAGTTGTTCCGGACAAACAGTTTTGCTCCCAATCTCAATCTCTAGCAGCTCAAGTGGCTATTCAAGTGAACATTTTCGCTTGCAAGAGTATTGCCATTGGGATAAGCTCTTTACACAGGATTGCAGATGGAGGTACAATGAGTGCTTTTTTCAGCACTTGGGCTTCAATAGCTTCGAGGTCCTGCAAAAAAACTGTTTGTCCACATTTTGTGGCATCATCACTATTTCCACCAACATCGGACATGCCTTCTAGAACCATGACCTCTATGTTGAAGAAGGGAAAGCCCGTAGTAAGAAGATTTGTTTTTAATGCTGAGGCAATAGCCAAGCTCAAAGCAAGAGCAACAACTGCAAGTCTCACAAATCCTTCTCGTGTCCAAGTTGTGTCTAGTTTCATTTGGAAATGCTGCATGGCTGCATCTAGTAGAGTTTTTGGATCACCGACTGCATCCATAATGCGTCAAGGGATCAATTTGCGTCCTCGAACAGTACCACCATTGCCTTCCAATTCTATTGGAAATTTATTTCTTACAATTGCTACAAATCCGGCATCTAGTGATAGTAAACTGCATGGTTTGGTGGCCTTAATGAGAGATGCCATTGGAAAAATTAATGGAGATTACTTGGAAACTTTGAAGGGCAATGAAGGGTTCAGGGTGTTGTGTGAGTCTTTTCAAGATATGGAAAATATGGATGTGTATAACTTCACAAGTTTGTGCAATATGGCTTTCAATAAACTAGACTTTGGATGGGGGAGGCCTCTATGGGTTGCACCGGTCTTTTCAAACTCAAGGACTAAGGCTTCTTCTTTACAGAATTTGTGTGCTTTGTTTGACACAATACAAGGTGATGGGATTGAAGCTCTACTGATGTTAGAAGACAAAGAAATGGCTATCCTGGAGGTTGATGATGAGTTTCTTGAATTTGCTTCTCCTAATCCAAGTGTTGTGTAGGGAAACAAAATCTTGTCCCTTTTTCCATACACTTTATCCCATGGGCCGGGGCTTAAAAATCTTCTTGTCAACAAGTAATGCTATGTTTTGTAAAATTTTATTATAAAGTTTGTCATCTACATTTTTATTTTTATTTTTATTCTGGCGTCATAGTATTTTACTTTTGTGTGCTTTGGGTCAATAGCTGCTTGTCCAAAATCCTTAAAAAAACTCGATATTCAGTTTGAAAATCATTTGCAGGTACCAAGAATTTTCCGCTCAGCCATGAAGTGAGAGAGAGAGAGGGTTGCTTTCTTCATTTTTGCACAAGCTGCCCAAGCTAAAAACCGAGAGAGATTCACCTGGTGATTTTATCATTCTTCTACTTTATGTAGGTGATATGTTAATTGTTGCTCATGATGTTCAAAAGATTGACAGGTCGAGACACGCTATCGGCAAGACATTTGCGGTGAAGGATCTAGAATCAACAAAGCAGATCGTTTGCATGAAAATCACCCGTCGTTCTAATGTATTTTTGCTGACGTTTATATTAAAAAAAAAACATTGAAAAATAAAAAATATTGATAACCCTTTACTTAAACGTTGGAAAAAAATACATTTGGAAAATTTAAAAATTTTATAATGTCATGAACAATTAAATGTGCAATAAGCCACAAACTATCTACGCCAGGTAAAGCCGGCAAAAGTTATATAAGAGCTATTAAACTACCGATGCTCACTGCTAGAAAAACGAGAATCAACAACGAATTTTTCTATCGTTGATACATAAATTTTCATCGTTGAAAGTATCAACGACAGAAAATCAACGATGGATTTTTTCGTCACTAAAAGTCACATCGCTAATTTTAGCAAAAGATCAACGATGAAAAATTTCATCGCTAATTTTATTTTAGAATTTCAAATTACTAACGAATTAGCGACGGAAATTTTTCGTCGCTAATCCGTGAATTTAGTAAGACAAAACCCAAATGCCGAAAGTTGGACACCCGACCCACCCACCCAACCCGCTTCCACCATTATCCGGAACCCGGCCCGCCCGCCTGCGCGTAAATGTGCTGAAAATGTTCTGAAAATATGCTCCCATCCAGGTTCGAACCAGGGTGTGAGAAAGAGAAGTTGAGAGTCTTAACCACAATGCAACCATTACATTTGTGTTATTGATTTATTTATTTTTTATTTTTATACTTTATTTGTAATTCTCAATATTAAAAATACAATACCCTTATTTAATAAAAATATAAAATTTTATTTAATAAAAATATAAAATTATATTTAAAAAACAAAAAATTATATTTAATAAAAATACAAAATTATATTTAATAAAAACACAAAATTATATTCAATAAAAATACAAAATTATATTTAATAAAAAAATAAAATTATATTTAATAAATATCCGTCGGTGAAGTTAGTAATACTAAACCCAAATGCCGAAAGCTGGACGCTTGACCCACCCGCCTGCCCGACCCGCTTCCACCACCATCCGGAACCCGGCCCGCTCGCCTGCCCGCTCGTAAATGTGCTGAAAATATGCTCCTACCTAGGTTCGAACCCGGGTGTGAGGGAGAGAACTTGAGAGTCTTAACCACCATACCACCATTACATTTGTGTAATTGGTTTATTTGTTTTCTATTTCTATACTTTATTTGTAACTCTAAATATTAAAAATACAATACTCTTATTTAATAAAAATATAAAATTATATTTAAAAAACAAAAAATTATATCTAATAAAAATAAAAATTATATTTAATAAAAATACAAAATTATATTTAATAAAAAAATAAAATTATATTTAATAAAAACACAAAATTATATTCAATAAAAATATAAAATTATATTTAATAAAAACAAAAAATTATATTTAATAAAAATACAAAATTATATTTAATAAAAAAATATAATTATATTTAATAAATATTCGTCGGTGAAGTTAGTAAGACCAAACCCAAATGCCGAAAGCTGGACGCCCAACCCACCAGTCCGACCCGCTTCCACCACCATCCGGAACCCGGCCCGCTCGTAAATATGCTGAAAATGTTTTGAAAATATGCTCCCACCCAGGTTCGAACCCGAGTGTGAGAGAGAAAAGTTTAGAGTTTTAACCACCATACCACCATTACATTTGTGTTATTGGTTTATTTGTTTTCTATTTTTATACTTTATTTGTAACTCTTAATATTAAAAATACAATACCCTTATTTAATAAAAATATAAAATTTTATTTAATAAAAATATAAAATTATATTTAAAAAACAAAAAATTATATCCAATAAAAATACAAAATTATATTTAATAAAAATACAAAATTATATTTAATAAAAATAAAAATTATATTTAATAAAAATACAAAATTATATTTAATAAAAAAATAAAATTATATTTAATCAAAATAAAAATTATATTTAATAAAAACACAAAATTATATTCAATAAAAATACAAAATTATATTTAATAAAAACAAAAAATTATATTTAATAAAAATACAAAATTATATTTAATAAAAAAATAAAATTATATTTAATAAAAACACATAATTATATTTAATAATAATACAAAATTATATTTAATAAAAAAATAAAATTATATTTAATAAAAATACAAAATTATATTTAATAAAAAAACAAAATTATATTTAATAAAAATAAAAATTATATTTAATAACAACACAAAATTATATTTAATAAAAATACAAAATTATATATAATAAAATCAAAAAATTATATTTAATAAAAACAAAAAATTATATTTAATAAAAATACAAAATTATATTTAATAAAAATAAAAAAGTTATATTTAATAAAAAATAAAATTATATTTAATAAAAATACAAAATTATATTTAATAAAATAGAAATTATATTTAATAAAAACAAAAAATTATATTCGATAAAAACAAAAATTCGGACCTATTAGCGCTAATCCGTTGCTAATAGGTCCTAATTTTTTTTTTTGTTTCAGCGACGGATTACCGACGTAATTTTTTCTAACGGAATTTTTCTGTCACTAATAGGTCCAATTTTTTTTTGTTTCAGTGACGGATTAACGACGGAATTTTTTCTGACACAATTTTTTGTCGCTAATTTTTCCGTCGCTATTCCGTCGTAATTTTGTTATTAATTAGCGACGGATAACTATCCGTCGCTAATTTCCGTCGCTGATATTGTGTTTTCTGGCGGTGACTTATGGTGACTAAAATTATGCATCTCAAAATTTTTATTATCAAGTAAATTGGCATAGTTGATGCAAAATATTTTCAAGCACAAAGAAAACATTTTGCTTTAGAGATTGACTAACCGATTAAAACACGAACAACATGAGCAAGAAAAACTTTTGTGGGGTATGATAAGTTTGTTTTGTCTATTCTTGAAACATGCGCATCAGAACTCCTCTTGGGCAATTCAACACATTTGTTACTACCAGGAGGAAAAGAGAAGAACGTATGGAACATTCACATGTTATCTTGTACTACCCATTAAACCATGGTGATCTTCCATATTTCAACAAAATTTCTACTCAAATTGAAGAAGTCTCTTTCAAAAACCCTCCTTCACTTCTACCCACTTGCAGGGCAAATCAAAAACCACCTTTCAATTGACTGTAACGATGGGGGAGTTTTGTACCTTGATGTCCGGGTTAGTTGCTCCTTGTCCCAAATCCTAGAACGACCGAAGGAAGAGTTTTTAAGCCTGCTAGTCCCACACAGTACATTATGCACAAAACCTACTTCCTTGGCTGTGCAAGTCGCCATTCAAGTGAACACATTCATTTGTGGTGGAATTGCCATTGGTGCTAGCTTTTTGCACAAGATTGTTGATGGAACTACAATGAGCTCTTTTCTTAGTACTTGGGGTTCAATCGCTTCTGGAACCCATCAGAAGATCTTGTGCACAGAATTTGTGGCATCGTCCCTTTTCCCGCCAATAGATCTGTCACCAGGCAACACACCATCAATACTTCCAACCTCCTTTCTCAAGAGAGGAAAGCCCGTTGCAAGAAGATTTGTTTTTTATGCTAAGGCAATAACCAAGCTCAAGGACAAAGTATTTGTTTTTGATGCTAAGGCAATAACCAAACTCAAGGACAAAGTAACAAGTCCAACTCTGAAAAATCCTTCCCGTGTTCAAGTTGTAACCGCGCTTATATGGAAATGTGGTATAGCTGCATCAAGAGCAGTTTTTGGGCCTCCAAGACCATCTATAGTGCAGCAGTTCGTCAATCTTCATCCGCGGATAGTGCCACCATTGCCTACAAGTTCATTGGGAAATTTGGTTACAACAGTTGCTTTTGACCTAGCAATAGTATCTAGTGATACAGAACTGCATGATGTGGTGGCTTTATTAAGAGATAAGCTTGCTACCACTAATGGTGATTAGTTAACAACGCTACAAGGTCTCAAAAGGATGGAAGAAGCATTTGACAAAGAAAACATGGAATCTTACCTCTTTTCTAGTTGGTGCCATCTAGGTTTCAACAAAGTGGACTTTGGATTTGGGATGCCCATCTGGGTTACTCCGATCATGGGGAGCACAGGAAGAGGAACAGATTTTCCAAATCTGTGTTTTCTCCTCAACAAAGAGGGAGTGATGGAATCGAATCTTTCTTGATGTTAGAACAGAGGAAAATGAGTTTCTTGAATTTGCTTCCCTAAATCCCAGTGTCATTGATTATATCATAAGAAAATGAAAGGGCATGAACCTCTTGGTTTTAATATGCAACTAAAGATATTAAAATAAAACCTAAAGGATAAAAATAATATAGAGAGTTGAATTTTATTCAATTGGTATTTAAATTAGATCATGCAGATAGTATTTTATAGATATAATATTATTTAGATATTATTTGTGAAGGAGGGTGTAATTATTCTAAAATATTTGATTGAATTATTTTGGAATTATTCTCTACGCATTTCATCCTTCTTTTTGTTCAATTGACGTATTAACTTTCCATTTTTGTTTAATTAAGGATTTCTGTCGAATTGATAATTCATGACTTTTGTTTTAAAAATACTTTTAAATACATATAAAAATAACAATATTAGACATTATTGCCACCACCATTGCCTCCACCTCGTGCGGCGATTGTAAGGGTGATTATACACCGGCGACGCCAAAAGAAAGGGTGGGGAAAGTACGAGAAGCTATGGGAGTACTGCTAGCTCAGCATGACATTTTGAAAAAACTTGTTTCAAATGGTCGGTCTTTTCTTTTGAGAAATCTATCCATACAAACTTAAGAATAATAAATTTTAATAATTAAAAAGAGTAAATCATTATTGAAAAAAAAAAAGGAAAAACTTGCAACTTATACCATGCAATTTCCATTCCAACGAGAGGATAGCATATTTTTACTAATAACTCCACCACCTGGTCCTAGACTCATGCTCCAACACACACCTAGTGCTGAAGAAGTTCCTTCCTGAATTGTAGATGGGCAAAAATATTGCAAGAAACAATGGATAGGAAACTTCTGTACTACTAATGTTTAGGACAGTTGATGAGAAATAACATTCGATTTATCAGAAACTAAGTTGTTACGACAAATTTTTGTTTTACTGAGAGAAATCAATCATTTGCTTCCAGCCTCACATCACAGGCATCCTAAGAAGTGAAACACGAAATAACAGTGTTAGCTTCGCCATTGTATGAAAAGTTTAAAAAGGAATTGAAGAAAATCAGCAAAAGACACACAAGTAGAGCAGATAAACCCCCCCCAACAAAACCCCACTTCATTAGAGTACAAAAACCAAGTTAGTAACACATATAAATCCAAAAAGACTTGAGAAACAAAGAATTAATTAAAACCCAGAGAGCAGAGTTGAGAGCCCAGATGAAAAAATCAGATCTTGAAGCCAATTGAGAAGAAAAAATTCACATGACAGGTCGCCAATGGCGAAGAAGTAAGCAACCCAGGTGGATTTGAAACTCTTTCAAGCAAAATTCTGAGTCTCAGTTTCATCTGAACTCACATTATTGCTTATTACTACCTATTTTAAAAAAAATCGTAATTTCAACTCCTCATGAACACCATAATCGTCAATAAGAATTCACATTTCCCCATCAAATCCATCCACAACCACAACAAAAATTAGACCAAAACCAAACAAAGTCTCAAGTTAAATCATATAAAAACCAAAACTTTTACCTAAAGCAATGCAATCGACAAGCAGTGTTGATGGAACTACAGAGATGAGGAACAGAATAAGAGATTTTGGGCCTTTGGGGTGTTCTCGAAATCTACAGTTTCTGATTCAAGGAGGTTAGGTTGGGAGAAGAGAGGAAAGAAGAAAAAGGAGTCGGTTGAGCATTGGCCGAGAAAGTTAAATCAACAGAAGAAAGCTCGTCTTTTTTGCGGTTCAAAAATGAGCCAAAGTTCGGATTTAATCTAAAAAAAAATCTTAAAAAAACCATTGGTTCTAATACTTTTTGATAATGATATGGATTGATCCGGTTTTAAAAATTCAACCAATATTATTTATTATTTAAATGATTATTTATAGATTTAATATTAAGATTGATCAAATTTTAAAAATTCGATTAATTTTATATTGATCGAGTTTTTAAAACTCGATTAATTTTATATTGATTGTCCATTTATGAACCGTGGATCAAAAGATGAATGATTAAATTTTTAAAATTTGATTAATTTGGGTTATATTTTTAAATTGTTTGACTAAAAAATTATTTTAAGAATTTTTTTCCTTGAGCCGATTCGGAATTTGACTCATTCAAAAATAAGTCACACATGCTCTAAAAACATACGTTGACGAGAATATTTAAAATATTTGTCGATGAAAACTTTTATGTCGGTAAAAGAACATTTTAGCCTATACCATCCGATCACAGCTTCTAGCCTTTCATACTACAAAGCATAGCCCATATGGCTAGGGGGGAGGAAGAAAAATTAGGGTATCCGAATATTTGAGGTATTCAATCCGAATTTGATTTAAAAATATTTGATAAATTAAATATTTGAAAAAATGGATCGAATTAATTGAGATAGTATCATTTCTAGATATAAATACAGATTGACATATTTAGTATTCATGAATATCCGATCTGATCCAAAAAATAAGAATAAATTAAATCATGTAATATTTTTTTTCATTTGATTTTCTGTTTTAATTTATTGAAAAAGACAAATACTAATAATTTATTTTTACCTTTTAGACACCATAGAGATAAATCAAGAGCATCCTATATTATTATTGAAGAGTAAAGACGAGATTTGTTATAGTTTTCAAGATACTATGCCTACAACTTTATTTGATTTTTTTAATTTAAAATATTTTAGTTATATTTAATAATATGTAAATTATGATTTTTGATATGTTTTTATATCATTTGGATGAATATATTATATTGTATGTTTTAATATTATTTTAGTTCACTTAAATTAATAAACTTTAGTTATTAAACAGAATTTAATTTAAAAAAATATATAAAACTTAAATTATGTTTTTTGGTTAAGGACAATCCGATATATTCGGTTCATAATTTCAAATATCCGTTCCATCGGATACTATTTTATATAAATATAGATTCAGATCGTAAAATTCAATATCTAAAATATTCAAATCAGATCAGGTAATGAGCATTCGAATCAAATATATGATCCATACTCACCCCTACATACGGCTCATTGTACATTATCCATTATTTACTCAAATAAAATACTAACAAAATATCTATCGTTTTGACATTTTTACTGCACATTAGTAAAGTTGAATCATCACTGCAAACCATGGTGTTAATCCCACACATGCCGTGCCCCGGACAAAGGCCATAATACCCATGTTCTCCACGATGCTTGCCCCATGAATTCTTTTTTTATTGGTGCATACAGTAAAACTCAAATATGAATCTATTATAAAAGAAAAGAAAATAAGTATCACTTAAATTGAAACTCGTTGACGGCTATGAGTTTTTTATAATCCAGTAAGGTTTGTAGCCAAACCGGAGGGTTGAGTGCCCTAGGAGCCATACCCCACAACTGGCACCCCATGGTTGAGCCACTTCCCACGATTGAGCGGGCATGAGACCCCGCCAATGTAGGTTTGCATGAATACTGCATTGAGTCCAACTGCAATTAATTGTGGGATGCATTAGATGATCACATATATACCAACGTTCTCTATTAGCTAACAGCATGATAAATGAGAATAAGAGATTAGGCATCTGGCTCCTTTTCTTGTATTAACTAGATCCAAGCATTGTAAAGGCCCTTCGGGTTCAGGCATAACAAAATTTGAGACGCCAAGCTAAGCTTCGGTCGGATGTCGGACCCACATGTTTTGCGCAAATCCTTGGGCCAAGCCGAGGTGTGGGACTGGTAATTGGGCTGGCCCGGCCCAAGCTCGGTCAGTTTTAAAGGGCCGAGCTTGACTTATTTCGGACTCAGGCCGAGCTCAATCCCTTGTTTTAATTACAGACCGAGTCTGGACACCAATATACTCATCCTTTATAGGTTCGATCCATTTATTTTTTATTTTTTTAAATTAAAAATCAAATATTGTGATATTTAAATGGTGATTTTAATAATTTTAATGTATTACTTTTAATGTAATTTTTTATAATATTGTTATTATTAATTTTTATTATAGTGTGTAATTTTTAATTTGATATGGTGGTATCTATTTTATATTTTATTTTGAATAATTTATATATTTTTATTTTATATTTATTATACTATAAAATGAGTTAAAAATATAAAAAATGAAATTATGTAACCAAAAATAATAATAATACATTATGTTTCAGGTCGAGACTGGCCCGAAATGAGCCTGAGATCCTTTTAATTTTTAAGGTCAAATTCGAGTTTCGATTTTTCAAACTTTCTCGAGTCGGACTCAAGCTTAGACCTATCAAAATTTAAGCAGACTAAATTCGAGCTTCGCAAAGTCCGACTCAGAAAGCCTAATTGCCACCCCTAGCTGGGTTTGCTACAAAAAAAATAGTTGACAATTATGATTTTCTATTTTTCTTTTCTTTTTTTTAATATAAACCAATCAATATCCACAACTATATTTTAACAAATTAATCTGGTTGAGTATTATCGGACCCAATTTAGGTGAAACTCTCACAACAAGGTCTTTTTTTTGTGGTCTGGATTCGGTCCATCGCCTAGTATCTAAAACTTCGCTCCAATTAATTTAGGTCGAGTCGCTATCGGGCACTCATTCAGAGAAAGCTCTCTCAATATCGTTTTTGTCACTATCAAGACTCAAATTCAAGCACTTGATAATCTTTTCTATTTATAAGTTTTAAATTCGAGATTTAATTAAAAAATTAATATTTTCACCTACTAAACTAACGATCCGTCAGTTCAATTTTCTATTTTCAACATAAAGGATTGACCTTTCTTTTTCCACAAGTCTAAGTTGGCTGGCTAAGGCTTCTTGAATGACCAGCTCACGTTTGATAAACCATTTGCGCCAAGTGGACAGAGCCCAATCGGGCCTTTAGGCTGAAAATATGTAGCTAGGCCCATTAAAAAGAGAGACCAAACTAGGTCCACTATAATCTAGTGGTCTCCAAAGATATAAACAATGGCTACAATCTTTTTTTTTTAATTAAAAATTTTAAATTCAAATCTTTATATAATAAAAAAAATTAATCTAATCATCAAAATACCGTATATATAGTGTTTGAAAAATTTTTGCAACTCATTTTTTAAGAATAATATTTAGAAACCGGGTGAAATACTGGCCAGCGAGGGGGCCATGGCGGACTATGGTGAAATTTGCTACTTTTACTGCTATTTTTTGGGATCAAATTTGCATTCCTCTTTCTTGCCTCTATAAGGATATGAATCCTCCTCTTGTAACGCTCCTGCCACCATCAAATACTTGTAAGCATTGGTCATGACCTCCGGAGCATCCATTGTCACAAGCAACTATTTGTGGGCAGAATGTTGTGATTTTTGTGACACCCAGCTCGACGCCGCGTAGCATTGCCAACTTCTGAATAATCTCGTAAATGATTCTTTGGTGATGACCTTTGCAACACTACTAAGCTGCTTTTTTTTTATATATATACAAGAATATAAAATCAAACAGAATTGATTTAGAAAAGAGAGAATAGAAACAGAGAGTTTTTATCGTTTGAACTATCCCTGGGGACACATTAAGTTGCTAATGACACTGTGTTGTATTGAAAGTTTTTTTTTTTTTTTTTTTTTTTTTACAATGAGATATAATTAACTAGAATCAAATGAGAGAAAACACTACAAAAAATATGAAATTAGTGATTGATTTAGCGATAGAAATTTTAAAAAAATTTGTCACTAATTTATTTAGCGATAAATTTAGCCATGAAAAAATTTTCATGGCTAATAGCGTGTCGCTAAATTTAGCGACAGATTTTAATGACACCCAGCTCAACGCCGCGTAGCATTGCCAACTTCTGAATAATCTCGTAAATGATTCTTTAGTGATGACCTTTGCAACACCACTAAGCTGCTTTTTTTATATATATACAAGAATATAAAATCAAACAGAATCGACTTAAAAAAGAGAGAATAGATAGAGAGTTTCTATCATTTGAACTATCCCTGAGGGGACACACTAAGTTGCTAATGACACAGTGTTGTATTGAAAGTTTTTTTTTCTTTTTTTTTCTTTTTTTTTTATACAATGAGATATAATTAACTAGGATCAAATGAGAGAAAACACTACAAAAAAATACGGAATTAGCGATGGATTTAACGATAGAAATTTTAGAAAAATTCGTCACTAATTTGTTTAGCGATGAATTTAGCCACGAAAAAATTTCTGTGGCTAATAGCGCGTCGCAAAAATTTAGCAACGGATATTAAAATCCGTCGCTAAATTTAGCAACGGATTATAAATTCGTGACTAAATTTAGTCACGGATTCTGAAAATCCATGGCTAAATTTTGCATTTTATATTTTTATTTTTAGAGCTCACCGGCCCACCCGCTGGCCGCCACCCCGACCCCTACTGCTTGCCTGCCTCTATGCTCGCTCGCGTATATGTCAATTTCCTATTGCTTTATATTTTTGTAGAAAATATGCAATTACCCAGATTCGAACCTGGGACTAAGGGAACGTTTAGAGTGTTCTCAACCACTATGTCATATTAACTTATCTGATATACTTTTTTTTTTATTTCATTACTTTCTTTCTAATTCTTACCATTAAAAATATGATTTTCTAATTTAATAAAAATACAAAATATAAAATTACATTTAATAAAAACACAAAATTATATTTAATAAAATTACAAATTATCTTTAATAAAAATACAAAATTATATTTAATAAAAATCAATACCCTAATTTAATAAATATATAAAATACAAATTTATATTTAATAAAAATACAAAATTATATTTAATAAAATTTCAAATATCTAATTAGCGATGAATTTAACCACGGATTTGAGATCCGTGGCTAAAGTTAGCCATAAGTTTAGAATTTCGTGACTAAATTTAGCCACGGATTTCAAATCCGTGACTAATTAGCGATTGATTTAAAATTTGTGGCGAAATGTAACCACGGGTATTGAAATCTATGCCTAATTAGCGACGGATTTCAGATCCGCAGCTAAATTTAGCCACGGATTTTAAATCCGTCACCAAATATGTGACTAAATTTAGTGATAAAAGATAATCCGTCACTAAATTTAGCGATGAAAACGTAATCCGTCACTAATTAGCGACAGATATAATAGTCCGTCGTTAAATTTAGCGACGAATTATAAATTTCGTCTTTAAATTAGTAACGGATAATTATTTTCGTCGTTAAATTAACGACGAAAATTAATTAGTAGTTAATTAGTCACGAAATCTATTTCATCGCAAATTTTATCGTTAATTTGTGACGAATTCGATTTTTGTCGCTAAATTAGTAGTTAAATAGGGACGATTTTTTTTCGTAATTAAATTCCGTCACTAAAATCATTTTTTTTTAGTGAAAAAGAATGAAAATGAAGAGATTATTAAATTCCGTTACTAAAATCATTTTTTTTTTAGTGAAAAAGAATGAAAATAAAGAGATTCTACTAATCGAACTATCTCTAAAAGATAAGTTGTACTAAAAGTTAGAGAAACTACAAAAAACACTCAACGATGCCTCTAGCGACACTACTATTGTCGCTCCAAGCATCGTCCCATACTGAAATTTAGAAAATTAAGAAACAAAGAGGGCTACAATATCTTATGCAATGTCTATCTTTTTTTTTTTAAAATAAAGAGATACAATCAAACAATATCGAGTTTAAAAAAAATAATAAAAATAAAAAATCTTATCACTTAAATTATCTCTATGGGACCTATGCAATGCCTATCTAACATTGCTAAAAGTAGCAACGTTTGGTCCTACTCGGCAACGCCTGTGTGGCATCGTGAATACTGCATTGCCAAGGCTTGTGATGCCATTTCCATTAGTGTGTGCCGCCGTTGAGCTTCGCATCATGACGTGCCATACCTAGCGATGTTCTTTGCATCACTTCCTGCGACATGTGTCCTCTCGCAAGCACTTCGTCATGAATTTATCTCCAAGTTATTGTGCGTCACTGGGTCACATCTCCACATCACTGTCTGAATTGGTACTTTGTGACGCATTTTTCCGCGTCGTTGGGGTGCGCCACATACTTCTCCCTGTTTTGAGTCTGTTCGGTGTTGAAATGAAGATAAATTTTTAATTAAATATTATAATTATTTAAATTGAATTAATTAAAATTTTTAAATGTCGATGATAAATTTTTAAAAGAATTAATTGAGTGGTCAATGACTCAAATGCCCATTCTTTTTCAATGACAGTGGTCATTTCACCACCCTCTTTTGGTTGCGCACTCATAAATAATTAAGAATGCGTGATATTCCTTAATACGTGTACTTAATAAACTTGTATATTTAAATATTTGTGTTGGCACACTATAAATAGAACAAAAAACCTTATACAAAATCAAGAATTGATCTCGAATATTCACAATGGGAGAGCAATGTCCCAAATTCAAACCCAATTACTCATTTGCCTTAAATGCCAAAATTTAGGATAGTAATGCTATCAACAATGATTAGAAAGGAAACAAAGTTACTTTATGGGGTTCTTACGCATTGCCTTAAATTATTTAAATCACAAACCTTAGGCACATGCATTTGGTGTAATTAGGAGAGTGAGATCATCTTCCTTTAATTGCATTGATACCTAAAATGCACTTTGGAAAGACGCATCATACCATATTGATACTATATAATCCTTGCTATATGTATCCAATAAATTTTGAAATCTTCCTTGTGTCTGTCGAACTCTCTGTCCGTGTCTGTGTCTATCCCAATATCTGTGTTGCGGTTCCTTCTCACTGATGTCTAGCTCAAGTAGTACGAAATGTTTTCCTTTTCTCAATAAGCCAAAACATAAAAAGTTGGTATCATTGGTAGGCAAAGGGGACTTGAGGGTGTACAACGTGCGTGAAGATGTTGCTCGCCAGATCCCGGAGGTGAATGAGTATTTGAACACCGCCAAGGACGGTAAATATAAAGTAAAGGTAAAGAGAGTGAGCGTAGAGATGCTTGGTTTGATCGTCACGCATTGCAAGCAACAAGTAGGCGACTCCGTGACGCCTGAAGAGCACGCAGAGTTCTCGAGTGCAGTCCGATCAACGGGAAAGAGGGAGGAGCTGAAGAACGCCGCCACCACTTATAAAATTCAGTCCTTGATCGATCTACTTAACAAAACCTTCAATCCACATTGATTATCAACAAACACAAATTTAGAAATTTAATCTCAGTTTTCTTCCAAGCTTATGCTCACCCTGCCAAGGCGGGTTGACCCACCCAATCCAAACGAAAACCAAATTATGGATTGGATCGGGTTGACGGTAAATTAAAATTTTAATTCATATATATATAAAATGAACATCGTATTTTTAATTCTCAAGTATATATATTAGTTTAAAGTTATTAAACATATTTTATTTCTCTCTAAAAACACAAAATTTAAATTTTTTCTCTAAAACTAAGAATCTCTCTCTCTCTCTCTCTCTCTCTCTCTCTCTCTCTCTAAATCTAAACATTTGGTTTTTGATTTAGATTTTTTCTTTTTTTAAAAATTAAATATATTGATTTTCTTTCTCTACATAACTCATTTTAAGTTTAATTCTCTCCCAAATATAAATAAAAAAATTTTCTCAATCTAAAAAGCCAATATATATAAATTTTCTCCCTTAGACTTACACATATTATTTCTCTCTCTTTAATTGATTTATTTTATATTTTCTCTCTCTCAATTCGTTTTGAGTTTCTTTTCCCTAAGAAAACCAAACAAAGATTTACATTTTTCTCACTTTAAATACATTAACTTTAATTTTTAAAAAAATAAACACATTAATTTTTTTTTTCTAAAAGGTCTATTTAATTTATATTTTTTCTCTTTAAACCTCTTGTTTAAAATTTTTTCTTTAAAAAACCAAATGCATTATGTCCTTTTCTAAAACTTATTTATATTAGTTTTCTTTTTTAAAAAATTAATTTAGTTTTCACACTTTTACATAGGGTCACGTCAAGCTTTTACACATAAATTGGTGACCTAAACAAGCTTAGGATTTAATCTCCTCACAAAACCCAAATTTACAGAATTTAGTTTTATACATAAATTAGCAAGATATTTTGCAATGACGATGTTTTTTTTTTTTTTTCTTGTTATAATCGAAATCGAACTCTGAATTATGAGATTGGAAAATGAAAGCTGTTATCACTGAATTGTCTTCTTAAAGCGCAATATTGCTATGCAATGATAGTGTTTTGCCACTAATATCGCGACGAAATTCACATGCCCGTCACATTAAAGTTATAACGGGCACTTTTGCAATGCCTCTATTCTATATCGCAAATATATCACTTTTGTGTTTTGGAAAAAAAAAAAAAAGAAAAAAAGATTTAAGAATTTCATTGTAAATTAGCATCACAAAACTCTTTCATTTTAAGTTTTCCTTCTGTAAAAATATCAAATTTAATTTTTTTTTTGTCCAAATTAACCTTCATATATTTTTTTTATAATTCTCCTATATTTTTGAATAGTAACGAGAGAACATGCTCTAATACCATACAGATTGAGAGGAAATTGTAAACTGATGAGGAGTTTTTCATTTCTCTTATTATATTGTCTCTAAAACCAAATTACATTTTTATATACGGATGATTATAATAATTGTATTGAATATTAATTTCTATTTTTTAAGAGATGATTAAGCAATAAATGGCGAACTTTAACGCAACGGTGGAATTGTTCTTTTAGTGATCTCGAGATCACGGATTCAAAACGTGAAAGTAATCTCTTTGTAAAAATACAATGGGCTTTTTAAGAGGTGATTAAGCAATAGAAGTACCTAATTAAATGTTTAAAAGGTTTAACCAAGAGTTATTCAACTTCCGCAAATATTGCACCCATCCAACACATAAGTCTGTGGTAGCCATGCACCAACTTAGGTCTGTCAAGTCTGTCGTATCCATGCACTAACCTAAGGGGGTGTTGAAATAAGCCTAAGAATCTGCTAGTTACAGAAACTGTATAACAGTGATATATGTGAGAGGATTTCTTACGATCAAAGGACCAAAAATCATGAGAAGTTCTTAGAATATCAATGTAAATCATCAAAAATATTCAATTCAAAACCTTATTTTTACTTTTTTTAAGTTACATCATTGATTTGGATCAACAGACTAAGTGTCTAAAAAGTGCTAAACAGATTAAATCAAATGTAGAGACAATAAATTAGAAGTCTGTCAAGACTTATCTTGAGTTTTTTTTTTTTTTTTTTTTTTTTTAAATGGCCTTCTATTTCTAACATATCTTGTAAAACTTGATTTTACATTTTTGATAATTTTTAAGGGGAAAAACTCATTCTTTTTCTCCCATCTCTTTTTATCCCTCTTGAGAATTGTTTCTGGTGGCCTGTGAGAGATTTTTTGAAATTTTAATTCTTGTCTATGTGATTTTTCTTGATATATATACTAAATTTTACTATGATCACGTAGGTAAAAGAACAAATCACCAAAAACCAATTGTTATAAATATGGAAGCAAAAATGTTAAATATTTTTAAAATCAAATTAATTATTGATTTATTTTAATATACAATATTTTTTAATAATTGATATAATCTTAATAAATAATATTTTCTAACAATTAAAACATTTTAATATTCAACGAATGGCGGATCTCCACCTTCCCCCTAAAACCGCAAAGAACTTTACACTTTATTCACACTTAAAAGTGTAAAACAGCCAAAATTACAAAGAAGACACAAATTAAGTACATAAAAGTGCAGCTTGAGACCCGCGAGTGCCACCAAAAGTATGCTGCTGCCCAAACTACTCAGCCTTCTCTTTTATCTCCCTAGCCTTACTAGCCGTCTTCTGTCTCACCTCATCAATCCTGTCCGCACCAGGCGGGTGCTTCCCAGTCACATACCGATAAGTCCATGACAGAACAGTTACGGCTTTGACACCAAATCCTCTGGCAGCAAGGAATCCAGAGAGCAAAAGGAACACCACAGTCACCGCGGGGACCAAAACCAGGCTAAAAATGACCAACAATGGTGTGGTAATCGTGAGGCCAATCACTGTCGCCGCCACCGTTGTTAGCCTGGCAACGACCAGGAGAGAGCAACCGGCTGTGGCAGCCGTGGCTGCCTTCACAAGTTGGTAAGACTGAGTGTGCTGCTGCAGCTGCTGCTTTGGGCGATGAGTGATGTTGTCGGCCATTTGAGAAGAAATTAAAACAAGAGGGATGCTAGAAATTGTGTACGTGTTTGTGTTTGCTTGGCAGTGGGGTGTTTATACAGAAGAGAGGGATGGGTGTTGCATGAGGTGTGTCCCGTCTTTAGCTCGGCCTGGGCTTTGCCCTGCATGCAAGGGTGATGAGTTGAATCCAGAGAGCAAAAGGAACACCACAATCACCGCCAGGGACCAAAACCAGGCTAAAAATGACCAACAATGGTGTGGTAATCGTGAGGCCAATCACTGTCGCCGCCACCGTTGTTAGCCTGGCAACGACCAGGAGAGAGCAACCGGCTGTGGCAGCCGTGGCTGCCCTCACAAGTTGGTAAGACTGAGTGTGCTGCTGCAGCTGCTGCTTTGGGCGATGAGTGATGTTGTCGGCCATTTGAGAAGAAATTAAAACAAGAGGGATGCTAGAAATTGTGTACATGTGTTTGTGTTTGCTTGGCAGTGGGGTGTTTATACAGAAGAGAGGGATGGGTGTTGCATGAGGTGTGTCCCGTCTTCAGCTCGGCCTGGGCTTTGCCCTGGATGCAAGGGCGATGAGTTGAAGTTCGTGCAGACAAAGTGTCAGGAGAGAGTTACAAAGGTTCTTTGTTCCTTTGTGGTGTGTTTGTTGAAAAGTAGTCCTTACGAGACAAGGTTCAAAAATGTGAAAAAAAAGCAAAATATTGAAGTATCATTTCTGAGGTGGAAGACGAATACTCCGACCTGCCGGATTCGAACCAGCGACCTAAGGATTTCAGCACCCACTACAGTCCTCCGCTCTACCAACTGAGCTAAGGTCGGATTACTGGTGAGGTTATTATTAGATGCATCATAGGCACAAATTCTAACACGTTGCTTTGCATCCAACTTTATCAAAAGGCACCCGATTCTTCTGAGGATGAAACCGACGATTTTATCAGACTTGTCCAAAAAAACTCAAATTTATAAACTAATTTCTAGCATTTCAAGATATTTTAAATATAAAAATTTTCAGAAAATTGATCTCAATTATTTAATTTGAGTATCGACATAATAATATCTGATTCCTATGAATTCATACTGCAATTTTAAGTGGGGGTTGTGAAATCTTTTTAAACTTCAATATGGCTATGCCTTTAAACAATGAAGTAGGTTAAAGCTTTCCAAAAATTAGTGAAAGGTTCCATGTTTTGGCGTCCTAACTGTAGAGTATTAATTGGATATGCCCAAGAGAGGCATTATAGTAATTTTGAGGGGTTTTTTCAAAACTACCACAACATCACTCCCATTATTCACTCCACGTTTTGTGTATCACAAGGAATTTGAAGTGAATTAACCTTCTTCTTCAATAGTGTCATGTACGTGATTGAGAAGCCATTAGAGAGGGTTGCACAAAATTGACAGTAATTAATATATTCTCTAGAGAGAGAATAAAATGAGGGTTTGAGAAAAATTCCGTGTAGGAAATTTTCTTCATCTCAACGATCGTCGGACTGAGAGTTGCGGCGACATGGTATTGCGGTGGTGGTTTGATTAACATTGTGATCATCATCCCGATCGTGAGATCCAATCGAAGGACATACGGATCGATTGTTTTGGAGACTCTACACTTGAGGTAACCCTATAACTGATCTATTTTATTTTTTAAAAAATTATTATGTATGCTTCCGCTGTGACTGAGTCACTAAAATATCCAACATTGAGAAACCACACGAATCCATTCCGAACTAGGTGGTGTTTGTATGGACCTCGTTTTTACTTCACATTCAAATTAGGGGTTCATTGGCTAATGTTGATAAGTGAAAAAATGAGACCTAAACCACTAAAATAAATAAATTTTAGAACAGTATATAAAGTAAGCGTTTAAACTTAAATTTCATATATTTTTTCTTGGAAAATTGTCCAATAAGATCCAATCGCTTAGCCCAATTTCACAAATATCTTTAATTGTGGTAAAGACAAAAAAAAAGTTATATTGAATGTTATGTTTTAATAACAATCCCATTTTCAGAGAAGAGTTTTATTCCTCAAGATTTTCATTATTACTTGTGTACATAGAAGAGAACCCTATTCCAATAAAAGTCAAAGTATACCAAACTTGTACCACAAACTTACATTGCTTGAACTTCCCTTTGGATACCAGGACCATAATTTGCAAAGAAAATGTGCAACATCAATAATATATATATAAATGTATATATTTATACTAGATTTGAATCTGGAATCACCGGATTGAGAAAGAAGAATCGTGACCACTAAACTATTTTCATAGAAACATCAATAATATATTCTTTGTCAAGCATGAAGATGAAAAACAATTCGATTGAAATTAAATCTCAATCCTAAATCATAATAAGTGTGCAAGAGTATAATTACTATAAAATTGTTTAAGTATCTTTAGAACGCTCCACACGAATGGATTTATTATTAATGAAATTCTCTAAATATTTTTATTATCCTCATAAATATTAAAGATATTTATAAAATTAAATCCAATTATTAAAAATTTCTTTTTTCGTCTGATTTACGCTAGACTTGAATCCGAGAGCCCCAATATTTATTTATTTATAGGTAATTACACTAAGGTATCGTACATAAGTAAAATATCACCAAAATGCTCCAAACACAAATTCATTACTCATATAATGATTATGATGATTTTATTATTCTTACTAATATTAAGGACATTTATAAAATTAATCCCATTATTAAAAAGAAAAATTTGATCCGATGTAGGCTGAGCTCGAATCTGATAGCCATACTGATTTTTTTCTTTTCTTCTTTAGGTGATTACCCTAAGATGTTGCTCCTAGGGTTTCTATTCTCAAAGTTAATTTCCCCTAATAAGGAAAATATGACGATTCAAATCGGGCATGTGTTATTGATGGTGAAAGTGATGTTCATATACCTGCAAGAACAAATGGTGTGAAATGATGCCAAAATGACCAAAACAGCCCCTACTTTTGTTATTGGGATGATTAGGTGAAGAGCAAAACGGTCATTTGGTAAAATAGGTTTATGCGGGTTTTCCACCTTATCCACCACCAAAATCAGGCCTGCCACGTCAGAATGAGAGGGGTTTTTGGAGGAAACTAGGAAAAAAAAAAGGTAAGACCAAAGCTGCTGCTGGTTTATCCGGTGGTTGAAAATTGATATTTTTTTGAAGAAAATTTTTATTTAAATTTTGTTTTGTGAGGATTTAATTTAAAATTTTAATTTAGCCAAATTTAGTAGAATTATTAAATATTATGATTTAAAAAAAACAAAAATAGTAAAAAATAAAAAATAAAAACATACTAAGAAAATGGCATTTTCCGTCTTTCTTTTATTTTTTTAATTAGGCTTTTATTAATTTTATAGCCTTCAAAAACCCTCGCTTGATTATCCTTAAACATTTCGGAACATTTGTACTCTCTCACGCCGTTGCTTCTCTTGATCTCCACTGTCTCCTCATCGGACTCCGTATCCTCCAACCCTACTTGAAGGTTGCCTCCCTCCCTCCCTCTCTCTCTCTCTCTGTGTGTATGTTTTCTTGTTGCCTAAGATTTCAACTGTATAGTCATTTTCATTTTCATTTTCATTTTAAGGAAAAGAAAACCATTGCTTTCTGGGGTTTCTCTCTAATTTCTGGTACAATGTGATTTTGGGGTTAGCTTTTAGTTTAATGTTCATACTGAGGTTTTGGAAATATTATATTTTATTGTTGGGTTATTCGAACAAATTGCGGGGTTTAGTGTTTGACTAACTTGAGGGCCCTCTTCTTATTTTTAAGTCTAGAGCCTGATTAATTAAGACAGTTTAATGTATCTATTTTCATGAATTTTGAGTGGTTTTGAATTCCACTATATGTCTGGATTTATTTGACTAGGATTAATAAGCACAGGAGTAGTTCCCTGCATGGGTACAAATGTGAAGTTTGTGCTTGATTATGGAAATTGAAGGTTTAAAATTTTAAGTAGATTGTGTTTTTGTGAAATTCAATATTGGGGTTTTGGAGGATTATTGTGGATTTTAGATTTCTTGTGAATTTTCAGGTTTTAGTGTTTGGTTAGTGTAAGTTCATTTTATGTTTCATTTAAGTCTTTTTTTTTTCTCTGAATTAAGAAGGAGAGCTGTATCTTTTGTGGGTTTTGAATGGTTTTGGTGTCATACCTTATATCAAGATTAATTTGATTGGGAGTAATTAAAGTGCTTATAGTTCTTTCAATGGCTCTAAGTGACCAGTTCTGTGCATGACGTAGTCTTGTTTGAATTCATCTGTGAATGTGCATACCTATAACCACAAAAGTGTGCTTTGAAGTCTGCAGAATGCACATCTTATTATCATGTTGGGGCCATCTTGTATCTCATCAATGTGTCTGGGTTCCTGTTATCTTCATTACTACGCCAGTTAGTCCTCAATAGAAATTTGTGGAAGTTATGGTGTTGAAACTAAATTCAAGAAGGTTGAAATGAAACGTCATTTATCAGTGAATTTGCTAAAAAGACGTTTTCTATCTAGTTTTGTTTGTGATTGATAGCGCCCTCAAGGTTGTACTGATGTACAATGTAGTTAAGTGTGCTAAACCAACCCAATAAAGGAAAAGGCAGAATTCACATGTCTAAAGGCCCTTATATTGAGAGCTGGGGGGGTGGATAAACGGAAATTGCATTTTAAATGAAGTCAATACAGGGATGAGTTTAATTCTTAAGCCTCTTCAATGACTTGTACAGCCATTTGAGCTGTGAATTTTTTATTATTTAGCACTTTTCTCAATCCTTGGTTGGCGGAAGCCGGCTCTTTTGTTCGTTCTGGGGATGTCCTCATAGTATGAATATTTTGGATGTTCTTGGCATTTCATGATAGGTGGGCATGAATCATGAATTTCTCAAGAAAAGAGAGGTTTATGGAAGGTTTGTATGAAATTATCTCTGTTACAGATACTACAATGACTGATCTTTAAACAACTTGTGTATTGCTGCAACTAGGATATTTCCCCATTCCCTTCTCTGTGTATTATGTATTTCTGAATAGAAGAGCTATTCTGTGCAGACTTATAGTCAAAGGTGCTTATATTTCCTGTGATCATACCCATGAACAAAAGCCTCAGAATATTTGTAAATTAAGAAAGCTTGCTTGCAGTTACGTAGTTACTGCAGAAGGGAATGGTCTTCTGCCCCAGAGATGATGCACATCAATAATGGAGGTCATGATCCCAGTGACACTAGTGAGATGCGGCCTTTGGATTGCTCCACTTCAACTAGCAATGAAAAGACGCCAACTCAAAAAGAAGAACCTTCTTCCTTTTTTGTAAATCATGGTTAGTCTCTTTACTGATGAAACACACAGAAGTAATAAATAAAATAAATAGACAAAGAAATAATAGTCGATATTCTAAACTAAAGGAGAGGGTCAAATATCTCTAAGCGAGAGCTTCCATCATCACATACTTTCAGTAGATTGTGTCGTCTAGCTTATTGAACTTGAAAGACATTGATCCACAACAATAAGTGTCAGGGTAATTTAAACTGCAGATTAGTTTCTAGTTACCAACTCATTACAGCACATTGCTTTGCTTAGTGCTGTCCATAGCCACACCACACACCTATAGGTATAGCATAGTTACATCTCGCAGAGATTAACATAAGAAGACATACCAACCATGTTGTATCAGGTTGCATGACATTTGTTGCTTCAAACATGTCATTGCTATGATATTTCTGGTAAGTAATTTTTTTTTTGGGGGCACTGACATATGACTTCCTGCTATCTGCACAAGTTACATTTCTTGTAGAGTTAAGTGCATGCCAGCAGTTCTTTTATTTCTATTTTGGTCTATTATTGGTTTTTTCTGGTTTATATTTTACCAGGATTAGCATGTGGTGGTGAAGATGATATGATTGCTCATAACAGTGCAAAAATTAGTGCTTTTGAATAGTTTGTTTTTGGTTGAATATGCATTTTTTAATGAGGGATTATCTTTTGTAGCTGCAATTGCTTGGCATGAGAGTAGAAAACAGTGGATTGGAGATAAGCCATCAAAGTCGAAAAAGGAGCCAAAAGATTTTGTCATTAGGTATGTTGGGTCAAATTGTTAATCAGTGTCGTTTCATGTTTTATCTGCTTCAAAATGCTTCTCATTACCATTACAGAATGATTGAACTACATTTTGGAGCATGTTGTTTAATCTATGCAATTGATGAATGCATTGAAAATTATCTATAACAGAAGCAAATTAAAAGTAATTCGACAAAAAGTGAATGATGATTTGAAGAAATGGTCTTTGTGTTTCTTAACATTAATAAGAAAAATTGTTTTCTCAATCTTTGAGTACAGACTTCAAGGGTCTAGGCCACAGAGAGAGGAATTATTTTTTTCTTATTATGATGCTCAACTTAACTATAAACTATTCTTCATGCCTAGTGATTTTTACTTATTTTTCATGCAAAAGAGTTTTTCATCTATTGAATTTAGAAAATGCTCATTTTGAAGAGAAGAAACCCATGCCCTGTCCAAGAAATAAAGGCCATTTTTTCAAATTCCATGAATTGAATTGGTAAACTGCAACTTTGTTTCTTAAAATAAACTGAAATATTGTTTGGGAGTTTGAGGGGAAGGGGAGAGTTCATAAGGGGAGGTAAAGGGAAGGAGATGGGAGCTGAGAGGTCAGAATATCCCTCTCTTAAAATAAAAAAATAAAAAAATAAAAAACCGAAAATATTAATGAAGGGAAAATAATGATAAATTTGATATATATTATTAAATTTTCATAAAAAACTAGATCATCCTCCCAAATTGGAGGGATAGAGTATTTGAGGAGTCCCTCCCCTATGTGACCTCCTTTTCCCTAAATCCTCAAAAAAGAGGGAAAAAAAAAAAATCCCAAACACAAACAGAAGGTTATGTGACCTCCTTTTCCCTCCCGTGTCCAATCCCCTCCTTTTGCATAACCTACTAAAGAAATGAAGCACTTGGAAAAAACATTGCAACTTCTAAATAAGTATAATAATCTGACATGGATAAAAATTGAGGAATTAAGGTGTACTGGGGTGTGAAACTTGTTTTTCCAACATAGGGATGGTTGTAGAATTGGTGTTGTGCATGGTAAATTTCTAAAAGGCTGTTCAAATACTAGAAGAATAGGGAGGCTTAATTATGTTTTCAAGAATAAATGGCTTGAATAGAATTATGATTTCTAACTTGAATTTATAATTAAAACTTAATGCACCAAAAGATTGCCATAATGAATAGAATTATGATTTCTAACTTGAATTTATACTTAAAACTTACTGCACTGAAAGATTGCCAAAACAAGTGTTAGAATATTCTTTTGCATATCATATCCCTGGACGATGTTGTGCTTGCTGTTTCTCAAGAAATAATGTATACATGCTGTGAACCAAAACCTGTGTTTCAAATATGTTCTAATATCAAATAATTGCAGAGCTTGAACCCTTATACTTGTTTGTGTGGCTCATATAATGATATTTTGAAAATAACTAGTTAAAACCATTGTGCAGCTGGTCAACTACTTATGAAGATCTTCTTTCAACTCATGAGCCCTTCCCTCAGCCAATTCCCTTGCCTGTAAGCTTCTAAACACCCTCCAGTTATTTCATGGAATGAATCATTCAAAAGATATAGAGAGAATTAGTGTGTCCGTGTCTGTTGTATTATTTGTTGACATTTCGTTGCTTGTTATTATGACAAATATATACATGACTCAAGAATTTTTATCCGACTTAGAATATGAAACGGAAGATTGAATCCTGAACATGTTGGCGGGGGTTCAAGCATACCATTCCCCACCCCACCCCCCCAAAAAAATGGAAAAAGAAAGAGTTTTGAACAGGCATCTTGCAGCATTGCATACATTCACAGTTAATGCCAGCTTATAATATCATATTTTTGAGCTGGCATGACACAGCATTGCGTTCATGCACGAAGGCTCTCTCTCTCTCTCTCTCTCTCTCTCTGTTTTCTTATCATGATTGACTGATTGCCATGGCATATCGAAACATGTTTCCAGTTTGTTTATGACTTACAGTGTTCCATGTGTGGAGCTTATTGACTCTGATGAAAACCATTTAGA
Source organism: Dillenia turbinata (assembly GCA_037126225.1). Taxonomy (NCBI): domain Eukaryota; kingdom Viridiplantae; phylum Streptophyta; class Magnoliopsida; order Dilleniales; family Dilleniaceae; genus Dillenia; species Dillenia turbinata. Next base: position 22,394,870 of record JBAMMX010000013.1, read on the forward strand.
GGCCGTCCCAAAGCATTTTTCGTGGTAATTTTATTTTGGGCCTGAATTGCTGATTTTCATCTGAATTCTTGACTTATGTGCAGGAGATGGTAGACTTTTTGGTTGACATTTGGCTTGATGATGGCTTATTTGATAGTTAAATTTACAATTTTCTGATTCTAGTATAATCTAGAGATCGATTCAAGCTGGAAATTATCAATGTAATTCTGGATAAAATCATTTTATACAACTCCGTTGAATTGTCTAACTACATGTATCATCACCATAGACACCACAAGTACTTGTTATGGCAAAATATGGTAGCAAGTCATTTGTAAGTTATCTATCCAACATCTTGTTGAAGGGTTTTAGTTGAAATATACAAGGTTGTTAAAAACTATTGACAATTCTTGTTGCTTGTAATGGTGTGTTTAGGTAGTTCTAGGGGTGAAAATGAGATGAGCTCTCAATGAATAGTCTGGATTTGATTCGACTCGGTTCACTTATTTATTAAACTAGTTGAGTTTAAACTTAAGAATTGACCTTGTTCAGTAAACGGATTTTTATTACTTGACTAGAAAACTCGTACACAGAATTATTAAGATATAATAAATATATATTTATATAAATTTATATATATAAGTATTTATTATTATTGCACAAGCTCGAACTTGAGGTTGAGTTTAAATTGCATATCGAGTTTATATGAGTTGAACTTCAATTTAGGTCTACTCCAGTTTATATAAATTTAGTTCTATTGTTCCATAATCAAATTTACCATTTCAAAAAATAGTAGTGTACCTATATTCAGATTTAAATCAGTTTAGGTTCTTTGTTTGTTGTTTGGAAAAAAGACCCATACTTTAAATTTCCCAAATAATTTCTTTTTATGCTACTAAAGTGATAAAATTCATCATATCTCTTTTTTTTTTTTTTATGTTCTGGCTTAACCAACTTGATATCTGGAACTGTGTCCTGATTAAATTGGATTGACCTTCTTTCAGATTCAGAATGGAAGGATCTCCTATTATGATTATTTTATATTATCAATGGACTCGAATCCCAACCTTAAAAATTGAATACAATGCCTTTTTGATAGTACCAAACCTGTGGTGGTCACGTATCTTCCAACATTGGATAATTTGTTTGTTTTGTTGTGGATAAAAAACCATATGGGTCATCTCAAACATAACCACCCCAAATGAAAAACAATCAACTTCTCTCTCTCTCTCTCTCTGTTTTTGTAATTAAGTGGATACGTATATTTATATTTGTCCATACACGCAAATAGTCTCGAGGGCAATAACATTGGTGCATTCACTTCTTGAAGGCCAATAATTACAATAATATGCTATTTCAACTTTCATTTGTTTCCTATGAACTCCCTATCAAGTAAGTATGAATTTTCTAACATATTCGATTCTATATTTAAATTATAAATTAATTCATGATCTTAATTAAAAAATATAATAATCTATCCACTATGCTAATATATTGTCGATAACTTTCATTTGTTTCCAAGTAATGGAATTTTTTTTTTCTTTTTTCTTTTATTTATATTTCCACTGATTTTATGCACATTTTCTCTCACGCGTATCATTCTCTGATAAATGCTATTTGATGGATCAATTAATAAATTTATTATAATAAAATTTATATTCTTAGAGAAAATAATGCCGAACATCTACAATTAAAACGACATCGTTTAGCTTGTGCTGGGGGTGGGGATGGGAATGTATTCCATCGTCGTCCTGGAATTTGGAAAAGGCAGAAAAAACCCGGGACTCAGAAAAGAGAGGTTTGATCATAAGCCGGAGCTTCGACTCATCTTCAATTCTTCTTCTTGTTCTTCTTGTTCTTCTTCATCTCAGTTCTTCTGTTCTTTAGAGAGAGAGAGATGGAGAAAATCAAGACAATGTTGAAACCAAAACCCAATCCACAACAATTACTTCGAGATTGGCAGAGAAAACTCCGCCAAGAGTGTCGCAACATCGAACGCCAAATCCGAGGTATTCTCTCTCTCTCTCAATTCTGAATTTTTAGCTCATCGGTTCTTCTGCATATGTGCGTTTTGTGATCAATTTGACTTCTGAGCCAAAATTAACTATATATATATATATAATTGTGTTTAGATATACAAAGGGAAGAGAAAAGTGTACAGAAGGCAATCAGAGAAGCTGCTAAGAGAAATGACATGGGTTCTGCCAAGGTACTTAAATTTTTTTAAATATTTTTTAATTTTCAATTTTTGTATTTTGTTCGGTTGATCTAGTAAAGAAAAACGAAATTAGATCGAGTTTCATTAATGTAAATTCTGTGATTTCTATTGGGTAATTAGGAAAATTATATGTTAGTGCTTGTGCTTTTGATTGTTTGGAATTTGGTTGACTAGAACTGGAAATTAATAGTTCCATATTCTTTTAAAATTTTCATTTAAGTTCTTCCATGTTTTTCTAAAAGTGACTAACTACTTAAATATCATCTTCTGATATCTTTTTTTGTAGTCTACTGGTTTGTATTACCTTATTAATTATTTTTCATGTTGCACAAATATTTCTAGAAATGACTGTATCTGGGTCGTTCATGTTATACCTAGATTCTAAAAGACAATAAAGTACAATACTTTCTAACTTACAATAGTGTAACATTTTTATAAGCTTTTTGTGTCACCATGTGCACATCCATGTTTCATAAGTTGTTTTTAAGGTCTAGAAGTATTGGTCGTTGTGTGGTTGTCATTAGGCAACACATAGTTAATGCAAATGAATGATTATCACATGTTGGTGATTGTACATAAAAGTAGGAATGTTTATATCAGTATGAGATCACCCATGTCATTTACTGTGGACCTTTCACTTGCTCTATGGTTTAGGGGGTACAGTGGTCAAGAAATTGCAAATTTGAAAAATCAATATATAAGGAAATGGGATGATGAGGTGGATGACTAATGGGATGTCTTACATATGTGTGTGTGTGTGTGTGTGTGTGTGTATGACCTTTAAATGCTGGAAGCACTGGACACAAATCTATGGTTTCAACAACTTGGTCTAAATATCTAGCATTTAAGTTAATGGTTAAGTTATTTCATGCTAAATTTCAACAATCAAAGAAGCCCTCTTCCAATGAAGATTAGTCTTAGGATACAATTGAATGAAAGTTAGAGGCTGCTGAATACGTGAAATAGACTGAGGTGGTGAGTTCGCATCTAGCGTTGGGTGATAGATCATATTTATGAGAGATTGGCTCTATTCATGTTCAAGGTGCTGTAAATTCTATGAGCCTGTTGAAAATATAATGATTTGTTGCAATCAAATTATCGGTTTTCTCGATATGGTTGAGGAAGAAGTTTCATGATCCAACCTACATGTTGGGAGATATTGGAGCTGGATCATTAATTGTGATATTGGAGATGAATGGGTGTCCCAATCCAACCGAAACAAGATCTAGGAAGGTTGGAAATCATAGTATAGCTTACCACAAAAGCAAAGTAATAGCATTCAAGTGCAAGATACTGCTGGAATTAGTAGAAGTTTGTTTGATATCAGCTGTGGTTGTCTATAGAACAGTTGCATGTGAACTAGTTTGTGAAATAGTTTTTGACAGGAGTGTCATGCATATAAGCGTCTTCAAAAGATTATCTCATTTAACCTTCTCAAAGGTATATTTAGGGGACAAGGTGATTTTTACATAATTGCACTCCATTCATTCATTTTACATGTTAAACATTGTAACCATTATTTTCTTTTTGCTTTGTATTAAATTGCAGGCTCTTGCTAAGGAACTTGTTAGGTCAAGAAAAACTGTCAATCGTCTCTATGAGAATAAGGCACAACTAAATTCTATATCTATGCACCTTGGAGAAAGTGTTGGTATGATCCTAAAAGTTTGAGCCTTTTTTCTCCTGCTTCCTCTATTTCTAATGGTACACTTCATATCTCACACTTTGATTGAATTCTTGGAAGGTGTTGTGCCATAGTTTTTGTGTACTGATTATCTTCTCTTCCTTTCTCCTTGGGTTGAAGTCTTGGTTCTTATTGTGCCGACCATGGCAAGGGGAAAATTACATTGATTTAAATTTGGAAGCCAGGTAGTGGCTTGAACAATCATTTGACCCATTATATAGCAACATATTGTCTTTACCTTCCAAAATATGATTTAATTTGAAACAAGTTTACCAAAATGAAAGCTGATTGAGTAGAGACGAACCTGCAGGAATCAGAATGCGATAAGTCTATATGAGATTATGCCCACTGCAATAACATGTTTATTTATCCACACTCCCACCTTGCATTTACACTTGGTTGCATTTTTTGTGTTCATGTGGACTCGATCATACACTTGATTGTAAATTTGTTTATGTGGACTCAAACTCGATTTTTTTTATTCAATCCAATATGAAATAAGTTTAGGGTTTTCAGGAGCTGCTTTAAATTTTTACACAGAACAAAACAAGTCCACATATAGCTAATATGTAATTGCAAGTGGATGATAGTTGTAGATATTTCTACTCAACCACTCCCTGGACTGTCTGTGACTACAACAATCATATTCAAAATTCAATTGAGCATTGTTATGTAGTTGCAAGTTTTAGATGCATTCTCTCTCTTTTGCCTTTTGATTTTTAAGTATTGACTTGATCATCATTGGCTATTAGGGTTTTAGTTGACCTTTCAATTGTCTTGAGACAAGTGAGAGATGTGAATTTTTTTATTTAGGTCTTCATGCGGACTCCTGCTTCACTCTGTTGGCTTAAATCCAACTTTTGATTTAAATCCAAATTGCAATGATTTAAATGAGTGAATTCTTGTTTACTGCAAATGAATTTTGTGGATTTGAATCGTAAAACAAACCAAATTTTGCCAAGATGCTTAGTATAATCTCATAATTGGACTTGGTTTGGAAAACAAGTTAATCCCACTTGGCCAAAACCAACTTTACCTTCCAAGCCACAGTTTAATTTGAAACAAGTTTACCAAAATCAAAGCTGATTGAGTAGAGATGAACCTGCAGGAATCAGAATGCAATAAAGTCTCTATGAGATTATGCCCACTGCAATAACGGTTTATTTATCCATACTGTCCACCTTGCATTTACACTTGGTTGCATTTTTTGTGTTCATGTGGACTTGATCATACGCTTGGATGTAAATTTGTTTATATGGACTCAACCCCAATTATATATAATTGCACTAAGATTTCTCTTTTGTGTTTTTGCAGCCATTGCACGTACGGTGGGTCATTTGTCCAAGAGTGCTGAGGTCATGAAACTTGTAAATAACCTCATGAAGGCTCCAGAAATAGCTGTAACTATGCAAGAATTCAACAAAGAGATGACCAAGGTAATCGCTACCCAGAATTTTACTACAAAATTTGACATAATTTGTCAGGGGATGTTGCTACCAGCTGGAATATTCATGATACTTGCACAAATTTTAGTATATAGCCTATTGTGCCCATAGCTTCTTAGTGCAGTTTTCGGAATCAGTGATGCAATTGAACAATTATCCCCTCTTTACAAGGTGACTGGAAAATTACCTGCTGAAAATAAAGTTTTCTTTAATGCGCTCAATCTTTCATCTTTGCCCAATATAAAGACAACAGACTTTCAGGATCAACTTGTTCATTGAATTGCCATTCTTTTTCTATACTTTTCACTTTCACGCGCATCCTCGTGTTTAATTCTTTATTGCTTTAACAATGCAAGGAGGAAATTCACACTAAACACTTCTTTAGAATGGTTGGCCAATCAAGTTTCAATAGGTACCTTGAACCAAACTGGAGGAGCATCATCAGCCTTCAGCTTCTAAGAGATCGCCTGTATTTGTGGGGGCTAGCTTTGGCATCCTATTCCTTTTGGTTTTTTCAACTTCTTGATCATAAATTTTGCTTGCAGGCTGGGGTGATTGAAGAGATGGTTAGTGACTCAATAGACAATGCACTGGATTCAGAAGACATCGAAGAGGAAACTGAAGAAGAAATTGATAAGGTCCTCTCCGAATTAGCTGGTGAGACTGCTGCCCAGCTTCCAGAAGCTGTAAGGAAGGGGAAGTTAAAACAAGCTGCCCAGCAAACAAGCACTGCTGAGGTACACCTGACCTAATCCCCATTTTCAAATTCTGACAATAGCATATAAGAAAATTAATGAACAACTTTTCTTTTGCTAAACTCTCAGGAAGAAGCCATTGCCGAGGGTGTAGATGACGAGGATGACCTTGAAGAAATGAGGGCACGGCTTGCTAGAGTCAGATCATAGTTTATAAACCGTTTCAGCTTCTTCATTCATCTGCATTCAGCTGGCTTTACACCCATTTTAGAGTCCTACTGTATATGGGGTTCACAATCTAGAAATCTGATAACCTCTTTTTTAAAGAAAACTTTCGTGACCTATTGAGTGGCTTATATAGTGTTGTGTTTGTACAACTTAACGAGTTCCTTGAGTTTGATTACAGGCTATACTGGGTGAATTGGTTGTTGAACACTGATTCTAGTGCATACAAAAAAAAAAAAAGGCTCTGTATTTTTCTTTTATTTATTCATTTATATATTTATTTTTTAATTGATTGAAAGGATGGAAATGGGTAATTAATGTTGTTATCCCGTATGAATTGGTTTTATTTTTTTTAAGGTGAGGCATGTTCAGACTTACTTGGCTATGAAGACAAAGGATAACCTAAACATATCTTAAACTACAGAAGGAAGGGAAATATAGAAGGAAGAGTTCAATTGAGGTTTTTAATATAAGTCCCTTGTCATTGTCACAAATTGAGTCAACTTGTGGACTTTGTTCTTATCAATTGCTATTGTAATGCAAGCTAGTGTAGGGTGCACACAACTCTAATTTATCAAACTTTGTTGCAATTGCATACAAATATGATTTCAGGTCACTTTAGTGCCTTTTTAATTATTAATTGCCAATAACTCTTTTTTTTTATAGTTTTAAATTACAATTTATGAGTTTAAATTACCAAAGTTCAAAACAGGGATTCAAGAGAAACACTTCTTTTAGATTATAGTGGAAGTTTGTTTAGATTGATTCTTAAATAACTTGAATTAAAAAAAAAAATCTCGTAATTCATATATTTTTGATTTATTCTCGAATTTTATAATTTAATCAACTAAAAAGTGAACGTTTTTTATATTTTGGATCTATCATTCAAAACAATGGTAATATAGATGAGGATGTAAATTATAAGATTCAAGTAGATTTGATGAAATGAAGAAGGGTATTAGGAGTTTTTTACAATTGTAGGATACTATTGCATTTGAAAGAGAAGTTTTATAGAACCACAATAACACTTACACTATTAGATAACACCGAGTGTTGAACCATTAAATAACAATAAAAGTATAAAATTGATGTAGCGGAAATGAGATTATTTAAGTGGATACGTAAAAAGACTAAAAAATATAAAATTAGAAATGAAGAGAGATGTATTAAATTGGGAGTTAACTCAATTATGGATAAAATGCGAAAGTATCATTTGGGGTGATTTGAATATGTGCAACAAGAAACCCAGAAATGCACCACTTAAGAGAACTGATAACTTAAATATATGAGATTTAGTGAAACGTAAGGATAGACCATTAAAAATTTAGATACAAATTATCCGTAAAAATATGATAGTTATAGCTGTAATTGAGAAGATAGTTCTAAGCAAAAACGAGTGACATAAGAGAATTTGAATAAATTAAATCACATCTCTTGTCTTTTTATATTTTTATAGATTTTTTTCATCGTTTGTATTTGTCTCTCAAATGATCAATCTAAAATTTAGGATTAAGATCTAAATTGTTATTGTCGACGATCTCAATAAAAAATTAAAAAGAAAAGAAAAAAATTGGAGCAAATATCTATATCAATAGAGAATAGTCTTGATGGGAATTAAATTCTCAAAGATTATTTTACAATTTCGGAAAAGAAAATAAAAAACAAGGGACAAAATCAAATAATTTTTGTAGACTAAATGAAATGAAAGATCATGTAAGATTCCTTGCTTGAAGAACTCAATGTGGGAATAAGTTGGTTATGGAATAAGATGATCCAACCACATCTGGAAATTTTCTTCATTTAAGACATAATCAAAAAGAAAAAAGAAACATCATGGTACTTTGTCTTGATGAAGAAAAAGTTTGGCAACCAAAAATAACCTTAAATTTTAAATTTAACCACAATTATTGCCGATCACCTAAACCCTCATGCTATTTGAGTCCTACAAATGCCTAATTATCACAATGATAGAACATTATATATTTTAAGTAAAGTTTTGATTTTGAATCGAAGAAAACAAATGTTAGAAGAATTTTGTTTTTTAAAATTCAATTCAACTCAAATTAGATTTATTTGAATTCAATGTAATTATCAGATACCAATAATTTATTTTAAAAAAAAATATATCAATCCTAAATTCTTTGCATGGAATTCATTTTTTCTTCTTTTTTTAATTAATAAATGTTTCAAAATTGAGGAAGTCAAATTTTATCATAGTTTGAGAGACAAGATAAACATTATCGATTTCAATACAAATTTAATCTTCACACATTACCGAATAGCTTCGTTACCACAAACTACATGCTCTCAGAGTTTCTTGAAATATTTCATCCAAAAAAAAAAAAAGAGTTTTACAACCATGAAAGGGAAAAAAAAGTAAGATCTAAAATTGGAAAAATGTGAATTTTAAGTAAAACAAGTGGTAATAATTAATAATCACCTGAATTTAGCAAAAATATTAAAAATGGTACTTGACAGCAAATCACCAAAGTACAGAGGACTACAAAAAAAATCGGAAGATTTTGCGTGTACTCTTTCCATGGCTCAAACAAACTCCATGTCGGACAATGCACTTTTTAAAAGCCCTTTATTAAAAAAAAAAATAAAAAAAAAAACAATTGATATATGGAATCATGGTTCGACTAAATCAATTCAACCATTATCAACCCAATCTAAAATAATTCTCTTAATATATTTTTTTTATTCTTATATTTTAAATCTAATATTTAATTAAAAATTATTTTCTTTACTTTTATTTTTTTTATATTTATTTTTTAAATAATCGATTTTAAAATTTAAAATCAAAATCATATTATTATTATTATTATTGTAGTCATTTGTTTCTTATTAAGAGATTTAAGGAAACAACATCAATGAAGAGTTTGATTATAGGATCAAGATTTGATCTAATATATTTCATTTTCCTTTTAATTGGCTTTTAGTTGTCTAATTGAATTTCTCATTTTTAATTGATTTTCTTTCCTTTCTTTTATTTAATTGATTTTTTTATATTTCATAAATATTTATATTAATTATATATATATACATATGTACCAAACGATGTAATGATATGAAAAATTCATTTCCTTTCAAATCAAACTTTGTCATGGTATCAGAACATGTTTTCGACTTATAAAACCTAGTTTTTTTTCCAATTCTTCCTCGATAATGTCAAATTCAATGGCTCTTAAAGCAGATCCAACCTCACCATACTTTCTACATCATTCAGACAATCTAAGTACCATGTTAGTTTCCTAACTATTGATTGGAGATAACTATCTAACTTGGTGTCGTGCCATTACCATGTCTTTTGAGGCAAAGAACAAATTAGGATTTTTAGATGGGTCGATTGTGAAGCTAGAACCAGGTTCACCCATCTTCACCCTTTGGAGTCGTTGCAACAGTATGGCATTATCTTGGCCTCTGAATACAATCAGCAAAGAGATTATAAGTGGCATCATCTTTATGAAAACAACCCATGATATATGGCATGACCTTCGAGATCGTTTCTCTCAAAAGAATGCCCCACGAATATTTGAAATCCAAAAAGCTATCGTCAATCATCTTCAGCAAAATAACTCCATCGCTGTTTGCTACACTGGTCTGAAGGCATTATGTGATGAACTCGATATTTACAACTCATCCACTACATGTACTTGTGGTGCTGCTTAACAACTCACGACTTTCCAGCAACGTGATCGTCTTATCTAATTTTTGATGGGCTTGAATGATACATATGTATCCGTAAGAAGTCAAATCTTACTCATGAATCCTCTTCCATTTATCACTCAAGCATATGCACATGTGTAACAAGAAGAACGACAAAGATCAGTACTTATGACCAATCCTGTACCGGACCAATCTGCGTTCATGGCTCACCATGGAAGACAAAATTCTTCTTCTCCATGGCAAAATAAATCAAAACATCATAAACACTGTAATTATTGTGGAAAGGATGGACATATAGAGAAATGGTGCCACAAGAAACAAACTGATATATGTTTTGCTACATCTAACCGGCCGAAAAAGGATCAATCTCGGTATGAGCAAAATTATGCACCAAATCATAATCGATCAATTGCGGCTGTTGCAGACAGTGTCCCATTTTCTTCTCATAGCTTGCCTTTCACTGAGGAACAAATACAGCAGCACCTTTCCTTAATTCAATCAAATAACACCACATCTTCTCATCCTTTAGCTAACTTGGCGGGTATGATTTATTGTTTTTCTTCTCATTACGATGACACTTGTAATTGACTCTGGATGCAGTGATCATATGACTCACGATCTAAATTCCTTGCATGATGCCTCTTGTCATAATAGCCAACCTGTCAAACTCTCAAATGGTAGTATTGTTCCAGTAACTTACTTAGGCTCCATTAAATTTTCATTAAATTTTTCATTAGACAACTAAAAGCCAACTAAAAGGGAAATGAAATATATTAGTTCAAATCATGATCCAATAATCAAGCTCTTCATTGATGTTGTTTCCCATTTACATCCAATGGGTTTGTTCTCCGACGGAAGAGGCATAATAGACCATGTATTTGACTATTACTCGACCTGATATTATATTCGTTGTTAATGTTCTTAGCCAGTTTATGCATCAACCTCGTCAGCCGCACTTAGATGCTACTAATCGGCTGCTTCGCTAGTTAAAGAAAACTCCAGGTCAAGGCCTTTTATTGTCTTCTTCTAACCCAATAAGGCTTATTGCTTTTTCAGATTCTGATTGGGCAAGCTGTCCTCAAACTCGTCGGTCAACCACAGGATACTGTATCTTCCTTGGTCATAGTTTGATATCTTGGAAAAGTAAAAAGCAACATACTGTATCACATTCGTCGGTTGAGGCTGAATATCGTGTCATGGCTACCACTATACGGGAAATCATCTGACTTCACTCTTTACTTAGTGATCTTGGCATTTCTTTATCATCTGCCACTCTTCTATATTGCAACAACCAAACAGTATGTCATATTACTGCTAATCCAGTCTTCCATGAGCATACCAAGCATCTTGAAATTGATTGTCATATTGTTCGTGAAAAGTCTAAAGTTGGGATCATTTAACCTCTTGCCATCTCTACTACAAACCAACCGGCTGACATTCTCACCAAAGCATTAAGCAAGGATCAGTTTTTGTTTCTTCAAAACAAGCTGGGCATTACTGACCTCCATGCACCAGATTGAGGGGGAGTATTAAGAGACTTAAGAAAACATCAATGAAAAGGTTGATTATAGGATTAAGATTTGATCTAATATATTTCCTTTCTTTTTTAGTTAGTTTTTAGTTGTTTAATTGACTTTTTATTTTTAATTAATTTTTTTTTTCTTTTATTTAATTTACTCTTTTATATTTCATAAATATGTATATTAATTATATATATATATTCATGTGTACCAAACGTAACGATATGAAAAAAATTTTTCTTTCAAATCAAACTTTGTCATTTCTGAAGTGATAAAGATTTTTTATTTTTATTTTTATTTTCTGATTTAATTTGGTTGATTGCATAAATATTTTATTTTATAGAAAAAAGATGGTTGTACTCATTTGATCGAGTGCTCCTCGTTCCCGTCATTTTGGGATTATTCACTTACCCTTTTTCCGGTGTTTCATGTTAAGGCTTTGTTTGTTACGAGAAAAATAATTGTTTTCTTAAACATTTTCTCTGTTTTTCAATAAATTAATATTAGTAGAATTAAAATAATAATATGTTAGATTTTCTGAATTAACTAAAATAATATTTTTTTAGGAGTCCTCAATGGTTCTTTCTAGAAGTTCAAAGTAATATATATATATATATATTTATATATATATATATATAAAAGAAAAAAATTACAAAATAGTTTATAAAATAACTAAAACTATTTGATATCAGAGTCTCAAAATTATAAAATACTAAAATAATTCGATATCAAAACTAAAATTATGAATAAAATATACTTTATAGAGAATTTAAAATTTTACTGATTATATAAAATTTATTCATCACTTATTTAGTACATACAATTTATAATTTTTATACCTATTTAATAAATTTATTTATGCAAATTTGAATGATGTAATGAAAATTCCTACCATTATCGATGCTAGTTAGTTCATGACTGAATATTAGAACCACTTGAATAAGTTCTTGAATTTGAATGTTATATATAAAGAAAACAAGCGTTATGAGATTTTTGCTCTTTAAATTTCTAACCTGATTATAATTGAATTTAGTCGGATTCAATATGGATAACGGATATCAGTGGTTTATAACATAAAAAGAAAATCCTACCATTATTTAAAAAAATATTAATATTTTGGTAATTAAAAAAGAAAATAATTTGTTTGAAATATGACATTTTTGGAAAAAAAAATCAATTTTTTATTTTATGCGAAACAAACATAGCCTAATTTGTTGTTCCTTTAAAGCCACACCCAAATAATAATAATAATAATAATAATAATAATAATCATAATAATAATAATAATAAAATAAAATCTCCGATCATCTCACCAACACCAACCCTTCAACAATATCTCTCTCAGTCCAAACTGCATCTCTCTCTCTCTCTCTATAAATCCGTATTTGTGGAGAGAGAATTGCGTTGTGAAGGAAATGGAGAAATTCAATGTTCTTCATTTACTTTCAATTCTCTCGCTTGTCGTTCTTGCTTCAGCAATTTCTGATCATCTTCAACTTCCGGAGGTGAAGTTCCCGAAGATTCAAGCGGAGAAGTTGATTCGAGAACTCAATTTGTTCCCTAAAGATGAGATCAACGTTGTTGATGACGAGTCTTCCATTAAGGCTCCGAAAAAGATCGTTGAGAAGAAGTTCAAGTTTCCCAATTTGGCTGATCCTACTGTCTCCGTCGAGGATTTAGGTCATCATGCCGGTTATTACAAGATTGAACATTCTCATGCTGCTCGGTGAGATCTAAACCCTAGAAATTTTGGGTTATTTGTTGCGTTCGTTGTTGATCATTCATTTCTTTTTGAATTTATTTTAAATGGTTCTTAAAAATTAAACAGTTGATTGGGCTTATTAGGTTGCTTATATTGGAATTCTGCTCTCTTATTTGTGTTTTATAAAATTCAATTGATAATTCTGTACTTGGTCTTAGAATCGTGATTTGGTTAAGATATTGAAGACCAAGCTTAAATTAGCTTGCATGCTCTATAGAAATATGTTCTCAAATTATTAGCTTGTATGCTCTATGGACATATGAAGTTCTCAAATTCCTATGTTTAATCACTATTATACGTAGTATATCGATGATTCACTTGTAATTGTGTATGACTTTGTTCATCAATCAGAATTGAGAATTTCATAATAGTCTCCAATTTGGTAGGAAGAAAAGGGAAAAATTAGTTTGCCTGCTGTAATTTCGAGGCACCTGTGCATATCAAATTTGTTGGGCACACCCATCCGTGTCTAAAGATTGTTGCTTATGCTTAACATGGGGCTCCTTCCACAGGCACCCATGTGTCAAAAGTTTATTTCGATATTCATACTGGATTAATGTGTGCATTGATTGCATAATTATTCTGAATCTTACATTTATTTTCTGCAGTATGTTCTACTTATTCTTCGAGTCACGCAATAGCCCAAAAGACCCTGTTGTTATATGGTTGACTGGAGGGCCTGGCTGTAGCAGTGAATTGGCTGTTTTCTATGAAAATGGGCCTTTCACTATTTCCAAGAATTTGTCTCTTGTCTGGAATGAGTATGGTTGGGACAAGGTATATCTATTTTTGTTTATTAAATCTCTTGATTTATGTTGATCATAGGTTTGGTGATTGTGTGGGAATTTTTTAGCCTTTTATGTGGCCTTTTCCCTTCCTTTTTGTTGGCTAGTCTTATTTTACCAAAGATTGGATCTCCACTCAGAAAGTGCTTATGCTGTCTTGTCCTTCATGGAAAGCGGAAAAGGATCCTCTAAAGAAACTCAAATATAGCACCTTGGAGATGCTGGGAATTATCTTGTTCTACAAAAGCTAGCCACATAAATACTTATCCTTAAAAGTTTGAACTCTTAAATTCCTTTCTCTCCATAGGCACCAATGACTAGATAGAGTACTGCAAAATACCCTCCTCTTTGTATTTCTGAGACCTTCAGTGCTCTTGAAAGTTGAAATTAATGCCAAGCAAATGGGTTTTCTATGGTAACCCACTTTTGCCTTTACTTCAAAAGGACTTTTCCATAGGTCCCAAGTTGCAAAGTAACATAAAAAAATGGGATAATGTGTACTATTGCATAGAGAGAGGAACTCAACTCATGTTAGTTGCCCCCTTTTCCCTTTTAAATATGGGAAAGAAGCTCAACTACTAAAATTACACTCAGAGATGAGCTTAGTCTTTTATGCAAGTAACACCCAAGTGACTCTCTTATAAATGATGAATATAGATACGATTTGGTGAATCTTGCTTGTCTACATCTCCTATATTTTCTTCCATCAGAACAAATTTTGGAGCATGTCACATCATCAAATTAAACTTGTTATGTTAGAGGTGGATACCAATGGGCTTTCCTGATGTGCTTTTTCACCCTTGTCTCTTAGCCTCTCTTCAGAACTATTTACATCTATGGTCAAATTTACATATGAATTTCTCCTTTATTTTGCAGGTGTCCAACCTTTTGTATGTTGACCAACCTATTGGGACTGGTTTTAGTTACACCTCTGACAGGCGTGATATTCGTCACAATGAGAAGGGTGTTAGTAATGACCTGTACGACTTTTTGCAGGTACCTTTATTTCATAAACCTGTGATCTTTTAGTTTTTTAGACTTAGTTTTCTGGCCTCATCATGTCCTATACGTTTGCTCTATGTTTTGATCATCGTTTCTTTTTAGAACAGTATGTGTCACTGTCAAATTTTAGCTCATCATACTATTAACATGTATTTTAATAATTTAATCATCCTTGTGATGATGTTAAATAAGGCTTGATTCTTGATTTATATATTTCTCTGATCAAATATGAGCCTAAGAATGAGATATATTCGTTGGACAACTTGAGACCCATGTTGAGTCATTGATGAGGTCTTCTATATGCTACTAGGCATTCTTTACCGAGCATCCTCAGTTTGTGGAGAACGATTTTTACATAACTGGAGAGTCCTATGCGGGGCACTACATTCCTGCTTTTGCTGCTCGGGTCCACCAAGGAAACAAAGCTAAAGAAGGGATTCATATAAACCTGAAGGTATATCATTGACTGTACTTAGTATGAAGAGGCCCTTCTCTTTTACAGCAAAATTAAAACAAAAATTGGTTGAACAGGGATTTGCTATTGGGAATGGGCTTACCTATCCAGAAATTCAGTACAAAGCTTATACAGACTATGCATTGGACATGGGAATAATTTCCAAAACTGACTATGACCATATTAACAAGGTGCTCCCAGCATGTGAACTGGCCATCAAGCTATGTGGTAATGTCAGAAATCTAGCCCTTCCTCTTTCTGCTCATTGCCACTTCATGGGTTACAAAATTATGCTGTGTTTCTTAAATGCGGAAGCTTAATAACCATGTTGGAATTTTTCTATATTGTATGATACTATGAGCATGATGCCATGAGCTGTTTAATTTTTATTATCTGGTCTCAAATATTCATTAAGATATTGCTTATACAGGCACCGATGGAACAGTATCTTGCATGGCTTCATATCTGATTTGCAACACCATATTCAGCAGAATCATGTCACTTGCTGGCGATACCAATGTAAGATAAAATTTTAACATTTCTTTTGTTGGCAGTGGGTAGATTAGGTACATATTGCAGTCCAAATTTGCAAAGATTATATGTCTAAAGTCTTCCTTGCTTAAAGTGTGTATTGTCAGTCTGCTACAAGGCATTCCAATATAAAACAAGCAATTTGACAAGAATTTGATTCTCAAAGTTTTTATATGGGAGGAAAATATTTTGTCTAGTATTTGCTTCTAAAGATCTTTCTCTTTAGCTTAAGATGAGTTAAGGTCAAGAATAACCAATCCCCTATGATGCATTAGCACTTCTCTAAAGAAGTCACAGTCACAATCATGTCATGCACTTTGCAAACTTCCTCAGCCCCTTTGACTAACTAAATCCTTTACCTGGTACCTTTCCCCGATTGCTCCTTCCCATTCCGGAGTGAGTTATGAAATCATTGAAATATCTCAAATCAATATAAAATTAAAGAGAAAATTAATCATATCCTGTGTGAAGTTTCAAATGAGTCATTTTGGGGTATAAGAGGCACAAGCATGGTTTGTGTGATAGGTAGTGCATCTAACACAATCTTATCGACATTTTTCTTTAACATATTGATTGATGCCAAATTGAACACTAATTGTTGATTCACAAACATACAATTAAGTACTTTTGCACCGTTTTTTGTAATTAATTTTTGCTTTCCATTTGAGCTAGAGAGCTTTTTTCTAGCTTTCCTTTTCCTTGTCCAATTTTTTTTTTTTTTTTTTTTTCTTTTAAATTTCTCCTCTTTTCATTTTCTAGGAAATTAGCTAAAGATACCTGTTCTTCTAGTGGCATATGGGTTTACAATCACATGCATATCTGATTCTGGTGGAGGGAGGAACTGAAAGCGTTAAGAGGCAAACTGTCCCATTTCCTCATCTTTAAATTTGACGTTAGTTTCTTGGATTTGCAGTATTATGACATCAGAAAGAAATGTGAAGGAAACATGTGCTATGACTTCTCAAACATGGAACAATTTCTCAACAAAAAAACTGTTAGGGTAGCTCTTGGAGTTGGAGAGTTGGAATTTGTTTCATGCAGTTCTACTGTATACCGGGCCATGTTGATGGACTGGATGAGGAATCTTGAAGTAGGTATTCCTGCTCTTCTCGAGGATGGAGTGAAGTTGCTTGTATATGCTGGAGAGTATGACCTCATCTGCAACTGGCTTGGTATGATCCTTTAAATTTTTACTTGGAACCAAATGATTGAGGAATTTTACTTCCACTTCATAGATGCAGTTAAATTAAACTGTTGTTGGATGTCTATCAGGTAACTCAAGATGGGTTCATGCTATGGAATGGTCCGGTCAGCAATCTTTTGTTGGATCTGCTGAAGCGCCTTTCCTAGTTGGTGGTACGGAGGCAGGAGTGTTAAAAACTTATGGGCCTCTCAGTTTCCTCAAGGTCTCTCTCTCTCTCTCTCCACACGCACATTTGATCTCAGTATTCCCTATTATAAACTGTTTCTATTGATTTTAGGTTCATGATGCGGGTCACATGGTTCCCATGGATCAACCCAAGGCTGCATTGGAGATGTTGAAGAGGTGGACAACAGGGAAGCTCTCTGAACCCACAGACAAGCCGGATGGCTTGGTCGCTGAGATGTGATTTCTCCCATTTCACCAGCCTTCTCCTTTACAAGTTGGGTCGTTTGGAGTTGCTTAGAATAGAAGTGGCGGCTGCTGTATTAGTTTTATGCTTCTTATTTTGCTTGTATATATTACCCTAATCTCCTCTGGGAGAACATAGTGTTTAGCTATTACCATATTAGGTTTTGTGTTTGACCCCATTTGAGAAATTTCTACTGGCTTTCATCTTATATGTCCATATTAGGTTAAGAAATCTCATCAAGTTTTAACTCAAAATCACTTCTGTTTTCTCAAAAACAACCAAGGTGTGGACCCACCGCCTTCTATTTTGGGATTTCTTTGTTTAATATAGATTTTTGATTATCAAAAAACTGAGCCAAAATGTTTCATCAACATGAGAATAACGGCAACAATACCGGTAAAAACAGAGGTAAAATATCTTATAAAGTACGATCAAAATAATTAAAATTAGAATAATTGATTTAATTCGATTACGTAATTTTTATACTCATAATCTAATTAAATAGATTAAATATCAATAATTTGTTTAATCAAATTAAATAGTTAATTTAGTTTGATTATCTAAATTATTAAAAATTCTTATTATAAAAAAGTTTTAAATAATACTATTTTCTATCCATATTTATGTGAATATAATATAATATCTTTCATATAAATTTGTGACTATAAATGATAATTATAAAATTTTAAATTCATTAATAATTTTAATTTGATTTTGAAAATTTAAAATTTCAAATAAAATAAATTTTAAGAGTGGAAAAGGAGTAAAATAGAAAAAGGAGAGGGGGAGAGTTTCAAGTTTGAGAGTGGAAGAACAGTAAAAATAGATTGAATATTGAAAATTTAGAATTAGAAAAGTGGAAAGTAAAAAGTTTTTATTAGATGTGCACTTTTACGGTATTAATTTTAATTTTTAAGTTTTTTTTTTTAATTTTAAATTATAATATTGTAATAATATTTATATAAATAAAAATTATTCAAAAACATATATATATAATATTTTTAATTAATTCAATTTGATGGAAATATTTTTTTTTATCTTGGATTTGCTCTGTCGTCTAGTATTCATAATTTTTCTCCAACTATTCTAAGTCGAATCGCGATTAGATTCTCATTTGGAGGAGACTCTTTCAATTTTTTTTTTTTTACTTTCAAAACTTGAATCAGAATATTTAATGTGAGATTTTAATATTTTTCTCATTAAATCAATTAATAATTGATTGATCGAAATAAAAATTATTAAAATTAATAATAATTCAACTAAATCAAATTAAATTTCCATAAAATCTATTAAATGACTTAAAATGCAAATAAATGATGCGATGAAATCTGTTTTTTCGGTTTTAACGGAATAATACCGAATAATGCTCACCCCATAAAATTGATCTCTGGCCCGATATAGAGAGAGAGAGAGAGAGAGAGAGAATGAGGAGCGACAGCAGCGACGAAGACGAAACTTTCTACTACCGCTACTCGACCACCTCCTCCACCTCAAACCCTAACCCTAACAACACTTCAAAAGACCATAAACCTAACACTAAATCATCCTCCGGCAGCGGCGGTTTAGTCCCCTCCAAATCCACTGTTTACGTCTCCAACCTCCCCTACAATCTCACCAACTCCGATCTCTTCACAATCTTCTCCACCTTCGGGCGCGTCGCTAAAGTCACAGTTGTCAAGCACAGGAACACTCGTCAGAGCCGTGGCATCGCATTCATCCTCTTCATCTCCCAAAACGACGCCGTTTCTGCCGCCAAGCAAATGCACGGAAAAGTCCTCAACGGCCGAACCCTAACCGCCTCGATCGCCGCCGACAACGGCCGCGCCTCCGAGTTTATACGTAAGAGAGTGTACAAGGACAAAAGTAGGTGTTATGAGTGCGGAGAAGAGGGGCATTTGTCGTACGAGTGTCCGAGGAATCAGCTCGGGCCACGAGAGCAGCCTGTGCCAAAGCGGCGACGTGGTGGTAGTGGTGGAGGCGGTGTAGGAGAGACAAAATATGGACGAGAGAGAGGGGATGAGATGGAGGAGGAGGAAAGAGAGAGTGTGTTTGAAGATGATAATTGGGCGTCGGTGGTGGATGATGGAGCGGATGAGAGGCTAATGATGAGAGAGATAAGTGAGAGAGGGGAGAAGATAAAGGGGAAGAATAAGGAGAAGAGGTTGAGTTATTTTAGTGACGAGAGTGATGATGATGACTGAATTCAAACTGCGGTTTTGCATTTAAAGGTAGCACTCTTTTCCCCATTCTTCTTTGTGTAGGTTTTCTTGTTGTAGTTGTTGATGGATTACATTGATTGATTTGGCTTGTGATTGTTGATGAATTATACTCGAGTCCTCTAAAATGTATTTGCTGTTTATTACTTGATTGTTATCTATTCGGTATCATTTGTTCTACTAATTGAGAAAGAAAGTGGAAACTTTTGAAGGTGCTTGCTGTTTGGATAGGGTGTGTCTTGATAGGTAATATTTGTAATAGTAATGAACTTTGATGTTTGTCTAACAATTATCCTCGTTGAGAAGACGAGGAGGCCCAAACCCTTCCATTGCCTACTTGTTTGGATGGAGGGGATTGAGAGGGGAGGCGAGGGGGTTAAGTACCGTCCTATCGAGTAACATCCTGACATTTCGTGTACTCTGGAGATTTCGCCCTCAGGGGGAGGTTAATTACACACAGAGAAGGGGTTAAGTGCTTCTTGATCTCTATCACTTATCTTTTTAATGGTGTTTTTTTCTTTGAGTTGCGCTGTTTTATTGCTGATTTTTTCCACTTTTGGATATGCTGAGATCTTAGTGAGGTACATCATTTATTTGTTCTTTGAGCTTTCATGCTAAACTTGGGAAACATACTATGGCTTCTTCATTGAGAAATCTTTTTCATAATCTGCCCTATTTCGTGGAACTTCTTATGCATGTTAATCATGCTTTAAATCTATGTTTATGTTGATATGCCATGTATGGTTGATTTCTCACTGAACGTATGGTGCTCACCCAATTTGCCTTTCTTTCAAACTCAAGAAAGTGTGAAGAAAAAGAACTGATCATGTTGTGGTGAGGCCTAGTTAGTTGTATGGTCTACTACTTGCTTATTGCTGGGATTGTAGAGATTCTTTTTGAGTGATACTTGTAGGGGAGATTTACTATGTATAACTTAATTGTGGTCTTTTAACATCTAGAGGCTTCACTTTTGTTATGGATAGTGCTTTCAGAAAAGGTCTTTTGAGATATGGCGTGACCTTTAGACATTCTCTTCCTTTGTTAGTGCATTGTACAGGATGAGTTTTCTTTGAGCATAAGAATCTTATTCCTTAGGATTCATTTCCACTGTAAGAGTCATACATAACTGGTTGTTATTCAGGTATATATTCTGTTTGGAATTGTTTACTAGTGACATATTGTTTGGGAGTTTTGAGCGCTTGGGTAGGGGATGCAGGTTCAAACTTCAAAATATTATTGACAGGGAAGGGGTGGGTGAAGTTTTGTGGCTTTCTAATATTTAATCAAGTTATAAACCCGTTGGCTTTTCTATCAGAAAAAATAATAATAATAATAATAATAAAGCGTTCATGTCTGAACCCCCCCCCCCCCCAAAATCACAATGGAGAATTTTATCCCCTCCCATCTTGGCCCCTCCCCTTCAAACCCCTCCCAAATAATACATAATGATGGGAAAGGATCTGAGGAGAGGAGATGAAATTTATAGTAAAAAGTTAAAAACTAATGTAAGTAATTGATTTCCCCTTTAGTAATTGTTTACATCATGATCCAAATAGTACTTCCTGAGCTGCATTAAATTGTGCTTGAAAATCTGTAAACAATTCAGTAACTATAAGACTACTATTTGGCTTAACCAAACAATTCATAATCGATTTTTTTGCAAGAGGCTTCCTTGTATATGCCCTCCAAGTGCAATCCAGTAATAGGGCATTAGAAGAGTGCAAATCAAATCTGGGCCGACAATTAGAACCAGATTTGATGATCATTGTTCCTACATATCAAGATGCCTTAATTAGTTACTAGATTCTAAATCATGCTCGTGTCAATTTAGAATTGTTGGTATACTATTATTGTATACATGTTTGTGAAACTCTCTAGACATCGTCTTACAATGTTTGGGCAGGATTCAAAAAGTTTTGTTTGCCAAGAAGCGAGTCAGTCACATGGCTGAGTTTTGATAATCATGTGTCTTCTGATGCTTGCTTCCTAAAAGGTCCATGAGTTCTTGGAATAAAGTACTTGACATAACAATCAAATCATGCATCTGGTTCTCAATGATGTGATCTCTGCTATGCTAGTTGAGGGAGGCGAGATTTGTACGGTTTTGACCTCATTGGGTAAAAGAATTCTTAAAATAACCCTTTCAGCAAACGTATTCCAAAATTGACTTAGGTTGGTCGAGTTTTGAAAACTCCACTAATACTATTCATATGTTAATTGAGTTTTGAACACTCGACCAACTTGTGAATAATACGTGAATAGTATTGATCGAGTTTTCAAAATGCGAACTTCTTGGGTTAGAAACTGAATTTTTTTCTTTTGAAGGTTATTTTAATTTTTTTTAAAAAAAAAAAATCGGGTTAAATCCGTACAAATCTCAAGGGAGGTATCAATGGTTTTAATTCAACATGCAGCATCTGGAGACCTAACACATTCAATTTTTCATCAGCTTGAGTTTGGTTCTTGAACAAAGTGATCATAGTTACTTGGTTTGGTTGCTGCAGCAGCTTGCCATGAGATTGAGATTTCTGAAGATATCAGTTTAAAGATGTTCTAGGTCAGCTACTTCGCCCATAACCGGAAGGCAAAATGCAGTGGAGCTTGCGTTGCTTTTGAAGATCAATCTTACCCTCCTTGAGGACCTTACTGTTGTATTTAGATCGAGTTTTCTTCTGATCTTCGACATTTCTTTTGCCTCCCCAGAACAGGTTGTATTTTGTTTATTTGAATAAATTTCAATAGGCAGGGCACTGAGCCCATTCATATGAAACTAAGCTTTCCATTGATTTATTGTCTGTGTTGCTAAGAATGGATTCACAAGAAATTAAAAAGGAACGTTGTTGTGATTTCCATTGCCCAAGTTGCATTTACTATTTTTTGGGCAGACTGTATGACAGATTCTAAAGCTGTCACATGAGATTGTTCAACAAGGAAATCCCTGGATTGCCAATGACCTTTTGTACACCAAAAAGGCGAAAATAAATCATGAAAAGCTGAATTGTCTTTTTTTTTTTTTTGGGGGGGGGGGGGGGGATTGGGATTCCCAAGGTGCCAATCTCCTGTCTGCTGGATTCATGCGGAACTTGATTGCTTTCCGGACGAGAAATATGAACCATTATAATATTAAAAATTAAAAATTAAAAATAATTTTAAAACGATATTGTATGAAAAAAATTTAATTTCTAACAACCGTATATCGTGTTTTAAAAACGCGATATATACTATTTATGTAAACAATGCATATCACGTATTCAAAACACGATATGAACGACACTGTTAATCTCTTTCTAATGTCGGATTTTGAACATTCGACATACACTGTTTACGTGAACAGTGTATATCACGTTTTCAAAACACGACATACGAGTGTTAGAAATGAATTTTTTTTCATGTGGTGTTGTTTTAAATTTTTTTTTAATTTTTTAAGTTATAATGGTATATTTCTCCTTGAACTACATTAAAGTCAAAAGACATCTTACGAGTCAGGACTTTTTACCAAAATAATATTTTTTTTATTCAAAATTAAATAAATAAAGTTTTTTTTTTTTAATTTTTCGAACTAGTAATATTACGATCTAAGATTGCGACATCTATATCGCTTTTAAGAATCACGATATCACCATCTTTGTCTGTCCATACTCATTCTGGCACTTGTCTTTTCTGCACTCTCCTTCCCCAATATCATCACTTCTTTTATGCCTTTTAGGTTTTTTGTTTTTGCTACTTATATTTCTATCAAAAAAATCATGAGAAAATCTGTGACAGAAAACACAAGCAAGCAATTAATAAGAACCCAAGCCCCAATTGAGAGAGAGAAAGAGAGACATTAGAAGTGAAGATGCTGGGAGACATGGCTTGACTAGATTCGGACATGGGAGAAACAATTCCCACCAATTCTCTCAACTGCTGCTCTCAGGTGGAAGAACCCATTCTCATTGATTTCCTTCGAGACATGTAATTGAACTTAGAGAGAGAGAGAGACGGTGAGTGAAAGGAAAAACAAACCCAAAAGGCATAGAAAAAACATTTTTAAATCTTATGAAAATTGGAGTTGGAGGAGGAAAGACAGCAAAGGAAAAAAAAAAAAAAAACTCTTATAAATGGTGCATGTCGTGGCCTAAGACCGCGACATCATTTTTTTTAATAAAATTTATCATAAACAGTGAATGTCGCGATTTGGAATCACGACATCACTAATTTGGGAAAAAAAACGGCCATATTTTTTTAATTTTGAATAAAAAAATATTATTTTGATAAAAACCCCTTACAAGTCACAAGGTTGATTTTTAAGGACTCGCTCAAGCATGCTCAACAATAAAAGACCAGCATGCCAGCATTTCACGATCCCCCAGAGTCTCTTATATCAATTCTTCTAGAGCACTGTTAGGAACAAGGGCTGCAAATACTGCTGTTTCTAGAGCTGCAAATATCGGATGCATTACGATAAGTCTTTATGAAATCATTCATACATTTCATACAGAATGTTGTGCTGCATCAAGCTTTATATTTTAGCCCTTGCAGTGTTTTATTGGCATTATTAGAGTAGTCGTCAAATATCATACATACTGGTTCGCAGGCCATACACATTCATTACCATATTGATTCTGACCTCCACAGCCTCCCACAAGAAGCTTAAGGAATAAGAGGATTATGAAATATGGTTTTGTTATCTTCTTTAAAACTTTTTAGCCTTTTCTGCCAAGATTTTGCATAGACATAGCCAGACTAAACAGTTATAAATATTTTGAACTGGGTTCAGTGGTAGTAAAAGATAAGTCTGAAAATTACCAGTTTCAGCAAAAAGCATCCACGAAGATTATCATTTTCTCTCCCCTCAGACCAGATAAAAAGCAAATCCGTGGCAATGACTTGGCAATCTGCAGGGTGTGGCAAAGGTATGACTCAACAAGCATAAAAACTGAGGGGTTTCATAGAGATGTATAGAATATCGATTTGTAAGGCCTCAAAAACAGTGTTTTTAAACCCGGACCAGATTGGCCGGTCCGACCGGTTAAACCGAAAACCGAAAACCGGACCGGTAGCCGGTCTAAGTTAATGTGCAAAACCGGTTTTTGAAAAAACCAACCCGGTTGAACCAAAAAAAACGGGTTGACTAGTCCGGTTCAACCCGAGTTTTCCTTATTATCACAAAAAATGTGAGAAAATTACACCCTTCCAAAATCGAACCTGTGTCCTGTGATAAAAAAACAAAGAGACTTCACCATCATTCCACTGTGAGTTATTGTTC
Organism: Dillenia turbinata; assembly: GCA_037126225.1. NCBI lineage: Eukaryota > Viridiplantae > Streptophyta > Magnoliopsida > Dilleniales > Dilleniaceae > Dillenia > Dillenia turbinata. The sequence continues at coordinate 22,419,916 of JBAMMX010000013.1, forward strand.
TAGGGTATTAAATTTTATATTTATTTATGATTTCATGATGACATCATTCTAGTCTTTCGTCCGGTCTAACCGGTTTGACCCTTGACGCAACCGGTTTGCATTTCGGTCCGGGTTTAAAAATACTGCTCAAAAACTGAGGTTCCCAAACCATGAAGTCTGTGGTTTCCCTCTTGTGTGGTGCTCTATGGTAAATCACATTTTCCATTAGTTTGTGGTAGTTCAGTCAAAGCAGCAACCATGTAGTTCTAGCAGAAAAATGTGTGATACAGGTTACTCCAGTGAAAACGGAGGCAGAATTAGTAGTCTGCTTAGTGAGAGTGAGCAAACTATCCTCCCAAGGTTATCAAGCAGCAAGAAGGTATTTCCATTAAAAAGCTGAGTGGTTTCTTTCTGTTGTCTAATGAGAAATGCTGACCATACACAAACAGAAGCATGGGAAAAAATGATACAACCACCACGATATTGAAAAGATACCTTTAGTGATTCCAAATTGCATTGTTTGGTATTCACTGCTTCCCACAATGAACGTGTAATCATGTCTTCTGTGCAATATACAACCTACAACAAGAGTATGTCAGATGCAAAGTCTAGGATCTAACTACAAGAATGATTTTGATCCTGCAAAGTGTAGGTTAAAAAAATTTAGGCTATTTTAAGATACAGCAAAAATGCTTAAGAGGTCAATTTCAATTTATTTCACAACTCCTACCCATAAGAAATTTAGTCCTGTACATACACAACAAATCTGTATGCCTGTTGATCCTAAATTTGAGCAACACCCACCTTGAATTTTGGGGTCACTTAGAGACAACCCTACCTTTCAACCATTGTGGTCAGGCAACCAGTGGTTCTTTTCTCCTTCGAAATAAGATCATCTTTTATGCTTCTTTGTGGGCTCATGCCTCAGATATTTATAAAGATTATAGCTTACATGTGTTGGGGATTATAGAGGGACAAGAGAGCAGTTTTTCATTAGCGTTTATGTATTACTCATTTTACTCACTTCTGAAGATTTCTCATCTTTAAAATTTTTCTTGTATTCCCTATTGCATCTAATGGAATTTATTTTCTATCTAAAAACACTACATTAGTTTATGTATTTTCAATCTAAAAAAACTTCTGAGCATCAGCCATCACATAGCCTTGGAGAAAATATAGGAACTAAATTTCAACTAGTGTTTTGTGCCATAACTTGGTGTGAAAATCTGTTTTCGAGGAACTTTACTATAGGAACACTGCTCCATGTAGGTCATATGGTGGGATGAGTCACAAATTCCTAAAAATCAAGACATTGATTTCTTCAAAGCCTACTGAGGTGTTAACGAATGACCAAGGCATAGAGCTCTAATTGAAACTTGCACTTCAAAGAAATATGGCTTATTGACAGTTTATATACACAAATTAGAATCTAGTTTAAATTGACCAGTGCACAGACTGAGACACAGGTTTTGGCAGCTACCTCCATAAATTCACCATCCATATCCTTCAGAAGTTGTCTGATCTGCACTGACGAAAAAAAGGATAGAAAGTGTAAATCTGACCTCTACTAAACATCACTGAACACTGCATTGCTGAACTAATGTGGGAAAAAAAGGATAGAAATCTGACCTCTACTAAACATCACTGAATACTGCATTGCTGAACTAATAAGGCAAATATAAATCATAAATGCAATTCCTTCGAAGACCAACCAAAGAGAAGGAACTCAATCTTAAGGGAAGCTTTTGACTTTAAAGATGTGGAAACCCCAAAGGAAGGAAGAAAAAATAAATAAATAAAAACAACAACAACAACAACAAATCCTTCTGTTACTTGTTAATGCCAGATTAATTAAATAATCGATGGAATTGCTAAACCTCTAGCTTCTCCAATCATGGTACAAGATCCTATATAAGGAACACATGTGAGTGTTTCAAAACCAAGTCACGGATGTAGAAGTTGTGAAATAACCAATTTTCCCAAAGAAGTATGTTTTTCATTTTTATATCTGGGATGAAATGATTTATTAGAGGGTCCAAAGCACGTGAAATAGTGAATGGGGCTAGAGGGGCCTGCCAACTTTTGAACTCAAAACCCAGAGCTATGTTATCGTGTCAAACAACCAACTAACAAAAAAAAAAAAAAAAAAATCATACAAGTCATAACCACACAGTATGCCATGCGGCATGCAGTTGATGCAAGAAATGCTTTTCAAGAATGGGATCTCTTGAACTGATTCATACCAATTAAAATTTTACTCAATAGCCAACAGAAGGAAAACTAGAGTTTACCTTCGCATCCTCCTCCAGTTCAAAACCCAGCAACAATAAAGCCTGCAAGAAAGAAATGTAAACTTTAACTCAAAAGAACAAACACATATGCACATTTGAAAATGACCTAAAATATTTTAGTCACAAAACTAAAGAAGAAAATTGCAAACTATAGCAGATAACATGTCCTCACATTCGGCATAGATGGTGAAGATAAGGGATCATGCCTACTAGAACATAAAAGGAAGAATTCTGCAACTCAAGACAGACTTTATAACAACTTACAGTAGGATCATCAGCATTCAATGGAACAAATTTTGAATCTTCAACCAGCTCCATGGGAAGTCCTTGAAGACAAATCAATCAAGTTAGCTTTTGCACAAAACTTCTCACAGATGCTGAGCAGATTTTCAAGAAATAATTGTGAAACAAATGGCACAACATTTTTAAATGTACACCCAAACAAAGAACGGCCTTGCAATGACATTTTAGAGGCAATCAGAGACTCAATCCTAAATTCTAAGGCCACAAGGTCTTGATAAAGCTTGGTCATAGAGCTCTGAAATGATTGAAGTAGCTTTAGCTCGACACATTCAATTCATCAAAAACTTGGTCTGGCTTAGGTCACCATATTGAAAGAATTGAGCTCAAACTCAATTTTGGAGCTTGTAAATGGAAACAAGAAAGTGGACTTTGAGCATCATATTATGGGCTCGTCCTCGTCCTTGAAACAAGTTAGAGCTAAACATGTATGATAAAAGAGCTGGTCTTATACAACGGGCGAGCAACACACACACATCCCCACATTGTCTCTTCTTAGTTCTCATCCCTTCATCTCATTGTTGTGTTTGGTGCATACCTCTAGCATCTACTAAACCCCATCACAATGAAAAAGGTCCCCGCTTCAGCTTGGCTTTCATTTCCACTGTGAATTCCCTCTTGGGGAATTTTATTTTATATGCACAGTTAAAAAGACCCAAATGCACAATTGTGCAATACATGCACATATTTATGATAAATAGAATAAAAAATAAGGAACAGATAAAACTTGTGCAAGGTATCCACATCTGTATACCAAATCGTTATTCTTTCCCCTTAAAGCACCATAAAAACATTCTGCAAAATTGTACCAATAACACATGTAAACCACTTATATAGCTGAACACTGTAACCATCTCTCAAAACTATTCAACAGCGCAGACTCATCCTTTCAACTCTCTGATTCCATGAAAAAAGCAATGTTTTTGGAAACTTTTTCTGAAAGATAACAAGTAATGCTGATAAATATAGGGGATAAGTCCAAATTCAACAATATTTAACTATACCTATATGAGAAAGCCAAAACAAAAAGAAAAGAAAAAGAATCCATCAATACCCATAAAACAGCTCCGTCGACCAATTTAAAATATACCCATTTTTTGGATACCATAAATTTTCTATTCTAAGAAAATATAAGTCCAAAAAAGGAAAATGCAAAGAAGAGAGAGGAGAAGACAAACCCCTCAGAAGAGGCTCTCATTGACTTAAACTGACTGCATTGTATAGGTGAAGAAACTGCCAGCATGCGAAAAACCATAAACGAACAAAGCGGAACTGAATAGACCGGAAGCGTTAGACGTTTATATGGATGGGGATAAACAAAAGTGGAAGTTTCCCAGAGGTGAGGATAGAAGCCATGACACACGTCCCCCCCGCCCCCCGGCCCTCTTTTCCTTCTGTGGGCTAACATTTAGGAAAGCCCAACCCAATCCAATAATGAGACCAATATTTATCCACTATTTGTTATGTAAATATTTTTTAAACCTTGGTTTTTCATAAAAGTTGGATTGGATCTTTGCCAAAAATCTCTTACATCATGCTTCTATGTTTTTATGTTTGTTTGTTTTTTTTCAAAATTTACTGGACCATATGTTTTTAGCTTGTCTGTTTTGTTGATAGTAGGAAGAAATCAATATCTTGTTAAATTATGGTAAAAATATTATATTTTTTAATCAAATTATTAAATTTAAATTTGAAAAATAAAAAAATAGATTTTGAGAGAGTTCATTTCTTAATAAATCTAATAGTTAACTGATGTTGGATTAGTGGAGATCGATAAATTAATTATAGGTATAGGTGGGTCAAGAAAAAAAAATGAAAGGGAGGAAATAAGGTTGACTTTTAAAATTAATTTAATACAATAATATTTTTATTAAAAAAATAAGTAAATTAGAAAGACATGAATTCATATCTTAGGCTTATTATTTTAATTAGTTTTATCGATATGAATCTTTTTTAATAATTTTTTATTTTTCTTCAAATTTTACAAAAATAATAATATTATATAAAACTTATGACAGTTTTAAAATATCAATTGATTTATAAAACTCTCGAATTTTTTAAGAGAATTAGTAATTAACATAGGATGAAGATGATGCTTTTTTAATAATGAAAGTTTACTCTATTATTAAAAAAAAAAAATACTAACTTAGCCCATAAATAACAACCTGTAAAAAAAGATAATAAATAAGAGAAAATCTCTCTCTCTCTCTCTCTCTGTGGTGCTGCAGAGGTGCCCAAAATCCAAATACCAAACCCACTGTATAATCGTAAGGTTCTGGTAAAAGAAGGAAAGGGGTTATGGTGGGACCGTTGAAGAAGCAAATTTTATTTCGCGAATTCCCTTCTTCTCTAGCTCTCTCTCTCTCTCTCCATTCGTGTCTTTTATACAAGAAGAGGAGTATTCAAGAAGAAAATAATTGTGGATATTGCTTTCGAACCAGCTGAGGAGCAGTCGAACAATTATCCCTCGAAGTTTTCGACTGCTTAATTTTTCTATCACAATCTTCCATTTTTGCGCTTTTAATCGAACCCAGAGCCCCAATTTCGAATTCTCAGCTTCTTCGGGTTTTCTAGGGTTTCCTGTAAGTGCTTTCAAACCCAACTCTTTTCCTCCTTTTTTTTTTTTGATTTCTTGAATGTAAAATCAGATTTTGGGATTTGGGTTCTTGTATTTTTTCTTATGGCCATTGAATTCGATTAAAAAATGATCATTTCTGATTCGCGTTCTTTAAGATTCACTTGTATTACTTTTGTGAGTAAGCCCGTTTATTAGAAGAAACTATTTGATATTAGCTTTGCTTGTTGAGGCATGGAATTGAGTTGAGAGTATTTGACTTCAGTTGAAGAGGAAAATTTTACTTAGAATTTTGGTGGACACTGAAATGATTTAGATTTGAGATAAAGTACTTTGTGATCAGGGAATTTGAAAATGGGTTAAACCCATTTTTATCTCACTTGGTTGTGTGTATTAAAATATGCAATGCAACTTTTTCGGCTGATGCATAGGTCTTCAGTAAAGAGTCCTTTTGAGCAGTGAAAAGGAAGAAGTAATTGTTGGGTTTGCTGTTCGAATATGGTTAAGTCTATCTGGCAATTGATGGCAGTGGGTGAAATTGTTGATTGCTTTGGAGAGCAACCGTTCTAGTTATTTCACAAATTGAAAGAGCCATTAGTAAATTTGTAAAAGAATGTATGTCCTTGATTATATAATGGAGTGAGCCAAAACTTGTAGGGTGCTCTAGCTGAACTAAGGGCATACAGTTGCCTTGCCTAATCATGCATATCACCTCTCAGTCATGGCAATTTTACTTTTGAACCAGATGACTGTTTGTGAGTTCTTCTCTGGATCGTTGTTGCTTTAAAAGGCATTGGATTGTAAGTATAGATCTTAGATATGCGCATCATCTTCTGGGGGGATTGTACTAGTATCTTTTGGTCGTTTCCTCTTTACGATTATTAAATACAAGATATTACTAACTAGCGAATTTAGTCACTTTAAATAAATTATCCTACAGGATACAATTCAATCTGTTTCACCTTCCATGCGGTAAAGGTTAAGCTCATCACAAATAAGTTATGTTCCCTAAATCATCATACATAATGCCAATTGTGTATGAGAGTGTCATTCCTTTAGTAGAATGGTTAGCAGGGTCCTTAAGATAACTAGCTATGAGATCTAGTAGCCTGTTAATATGGGAAGACTTCAAATTGTAAAATTTTCCTATTTTTGTTGCTTAAAAAGGAATCTTTTTAGAATTGGAACTTCATTGGCAAAGAGGAGATTGGGATTTTTTTTAATGTTACACATGTTAGGCATTTGCAAGGAGCACGAAATCCAAATAGCCCCCATTAAACAGTTAATTTCTCCTGTCTTTTCTTCTTCACACAGATATGGTGGGTATTGCCTTTATTAACCATAAATCTCTGCTGCTTAGTTTAAGATAACATTTGACTCCAGATCTACAATACAACAATCAAGACAGGTGGTATCCTAAAAGGATTGCTTTTCAAACCTTTACATTATAGCTTAAAGTGAGCCAATTTTGTTGGTGAGCCTATATCTCCAATTTTGTTGGTGAGCCTATATCTGAGAAACCATAAATAAGAATGTTGTTTGGAGTGTTGATATTGTTTGAAGATCCGGCTTGGGAAGTTGAGGAGTTTGTGCCTTCTGTGAGGATTTTCATTTGCATGGTTTTCATCCAAGAAGACTAATGTGGTAGTAAGGAAGCATTTAATCTTAGAGTCTTTTAAGATTTGATCTTTTGATGACTTAGCAAGCCAATACAATGAGGATGCTTAGGCTGATCATCTGATTCCTGGATACGCTTTGTAAGTCTTCAACAATGCATGAATTGGATCACTCTTCTTGGGAAGTGGCTTGGTGTAGATTTTTTTCTGCTAGATAAGCTGCAAAACAGAGTGTTGGTGCTATCAATTTGGCATCATTTATATAAGAGAGGGATAAGAAGGCAGTCATTTGCTGATTCGGTGTGTCTCAGGCAGGAAGCTTTACTAGATTATTAGTATTTTTCTTGGTTGTTTAACATTCTCGGTTGTGGAGGAATAATCTAGTGAACTTTGCGGGGGCTTTTAGGGGTCATTCTCTCTTGAACAAGTTTGGCACCCTTTTCCAACTTTATTTCCTCTGGTGTTTCCTATGTCTTAGTAAGTTCTTAGTTTTATTGAGTGGATGCCTTGCCCTCTCAAGTATTCTCTCATACATAAAAGATTGGGGAAAAAAATAAGTAAAATGATGTAGAGAACAAGGATTTGAAATGAACAAATTTATACTAAAAAGGATCTATTTTATTATCTACTATGAGAGAGACAGAGACCAAGAACTTAATTTTTCTCCTTTTTTTGTGTTAATATCAAGGAGAGAAGTGGAAGATTTTTTTTCTTTTCTTTTTTTGTTCTTTTTAATCAGAGAGAAATGGAAGTCTTTGAGGGGGGCCGAGGTATGTGACTCACTTATATTGCTAGTTTGCTAAAAATTCTGTTTTTGGTGGTCTTTTCGTTATTCTGTAGATTATCTTAGTTGCATCTAGATTGTGAGGGATGCGATTTGTCGGGGTTCTTCGGTTTTATTATAGTTTAATTTATTAAAAGAAAAGGATAAGTAAACTAAGAACTTCTTAGTGTAAGAAGGAAAATTAGTTTCTGAAAGCAACAACAAATCAGGGATTTTTTTCTTTGCAGTATACACAAATCAACATCGAAGAGACATAGCATCCAAAGCACATTGAAACTCCTAGTGCAGGAAAAAATTAAAAAATTACATTGTTTCTTCACCCTCAGGTCATTAAGAACCTTAGATATTAACCAGACGTTGATGTAGACATATATGTTGTAGCAGATCAGTTTGCATATTAAAGAAAAACTAACAAAATCATGGAGTTAACTGCAAGGAATCAGCTGTTAGTATGAGTTTACTATATTCTTTATCTTTCTTATCTTGTTGCACCTTTTGTTTCTTGTAGAGCTATCAAGGTTATCCGAATTCTGAAATACACTTATTCCTCAGTGATGCTTGACTGCAAATGGAAGTAAAGCATATCAGTTGGATATGCATTAGAGCCACAGAATGAAAATATACAATTACCCTTTGAGAACTGCTACATCAGCTAGATGTTTGGGTATGCTTTGTTTATTTTATGCGCCAAAAGTTTTTTTCTTCAAATTACATATAAATATAAGATTTTTTTTTTTTTTTTGGTCATTTAATCTGAAGTAATCATTTTGTTCCCATTTTTTCTACTTTCTGTCGGACAGAACTAGGAAAAATTTTCCCTCACAGATCTTTGTTATTCTTTCCTTGAGCTGTATTTGACCGTGCACCTTTTGACAATTCAGCGATGACTTTCCATTCGGCTTCCAGAAGATTCATGATTTCTCCACTGTTGATGGCTTTGTGGAGATAACTGAGAGTTTGGCAGAGATGATAAAATATGTGGCAAATGAACCCTCGGTGGGGCTTTTCTATGTCCAGCAGCACACACAGAATGCCGTGCCCAACCTTGTCAGCCTCAAGAATAGTGTTGCCGAGAAGTCCCGTGAAACAGTTTTGCACACTGAAGACTCTGAAGATTCTATAACTATGGTGAGGTCAATGAAAGAATGTGGCTTCCCTATTGCTGATGTGATGATTAAAGATATTAAGGCGTCTCTAGCCGTTATGTCAACAAAACAACCTAAACGAGGATTGGTCCATAGCTCATCTTCAAGCTTCCTCAGGAGTAAAACAAAATCCTGGGGACCAACATCATGGGGTCGAAATGCTACTCATATGCAGCAAGAGAATTTCCCGACGGATAGTTATTTTAAAAATGTTTTGAAGTCAGCAAGACAAAAGGCAAGTAATATCAAGTGGCCGCAACTTGATCCAATAGAATTGAGGCAAGCCAAAGGTGATAAGCTGCAAGTGGAACCCAGTTCTGCTTTCTCAGTCACAGCTACAGGTGTGGTTTCAGCTCGTCCTGATACAGAAGCTGATGAATTGCCCTTGTCAAGCCAAATGACAGATGAAGCACCAGAGGAAGATGCAGTAGGTGGTGAAAGGCCACTTGATGGGGATGTGCCAACACATAGCTTGTCACCAGCATCAGAAAACTATGATGACTTTAGGGCAACTCGAGAAGCTAAACTAGAAGAGTGGTTGGAAGAGGGTAAGAATCTAAATGATTACGAGAGGAGCAAGAAGGTGCAAGAGCATTAGCCTGGCATTTGGACAAGCACTAAACATTGACGAGTAAGTACCGGGCTTTATACATGGTTTTCTCTGTTGAAAGACTCGATTGCTTAGAATTCACAATGTTGAACACATACTCATAATGAGGGCGTTGATAAGGTTGGATTCTTCAGAGTAATGGTTATTCAGAGCGATTCTTCTTTAAAGAAGAGTATACCATATAATAACATGCCTCTCAATTTGTCTAATTTGCAATAAGACCCCCCATGTGTGCAGCTCTTGCTAGAAACACACACAGCTTTCTCATAGCCATCACCAATGTTTTTACAGGTCTGGAACCTTTAGTAAAAGGAGCAGCCAGCACCTCTGAAGTGAAGTGAATCAATTAGCTCCTGATATTATTGGAGACATTCAGAAAACTAGTCTGGTCATGCATCCTGTTCATCCTGCTTTTTGTGGTTTTCTGGTGATTTCAAGGTTCTGCATGATACGCGCAGATGGGAAAGAAATGACGTTTCTTTACTGGATATGAAGGCTGCTAATCTAATATATGGCACAGATGAAGAAAGTTCCATCGAGTTCTGTAAAATTCTGTAACATTCTTTTTTATTCCATTGATGTATTGAACCACTTTTTTAATTTGCAATTTCCGACATTTGCCCTTTTCCTGTTGGCTATTTTGTAACTCAACATTGTTAACTTACTGTACAATTTTCCCAAAATATTTATTGCCCGGATTAGAACGAAAGGCATTGGAATTCTTATGGGTTATTTGTGTTGCTCTTCAAGGTTTAGATAAGTACATAGCTCTTTTATCCGTTTTTCCTCTGAGACATTCAAGACACTCCTAAAACTCTGATACTGCGACCTGAATTAAATTTTACTGCACAATTCCTGTAAGTCGGATCGTTCTGAAAAGTTGGGGCTCCTGGGGCTTGGACTAAAATTCTAAGGATTTTACCCTTTTGCTTGTCAACAAGGAAGCGGACAGGGCGGATCCCTAGACATTTACAAGCAAATAGGTGAGTATTACAAGTAAGCCACCAACGTACATCTAGTGATATTAGATCTCTTGTTAAGTTTCAGATTCAAAATTTGAAAATAGAAAAGACTATATTATGAGAATTTTCTCTAAATTGAACCCGATAATACTTGAATCACATTGATCAAAATATGATTTTGAATACCAATTTGTTAAGAAAAAAAAAGACTATTACAAGTGTGCGTATGTGAAACACAACAACGTGTGTTATATATAATGTAGCACATGCCGCTGGCATTGTCCTTGGATGTTCGAAGCGAATGGCCCAATTTAAACTTGGGGCTTCGATTGAATAGTAATAATATGTTTGAGAGTTTTAGAGATAAAATAAAAGATTAATTAGGAGAGAAAAGAAAATAAGAGAAAATTATAATTTTCTCTCTATCTTGTTTGAGAGTTTTATGAAAGAAAAAAAAAAGAAATTGGATTCATTGTGAAAAAAAAATTATTTTCAGCTTTTAAAGGGTATTTTTGAAATATTAAAATGTTTTAACTTTAACATTTTTTTTTCTTTTCATTTCTTTCCACTTTTTAGGGAGAAAAAAATTTAAATTAAAATCCCTCCAAATTCCTTATTTTCTTTCTTTTTCTCTCGTATTAAAACTCTCAAATGAAAGAAAATCTCCTAATTTTTTCTTTTCTTTCCAAATCTTTTCATCCAAACAATCTATAAAAGTCCAAACTTAATATGTGATTTTACAATTTCAAACTTGGATACAAGTACCAGTGTCACTTGGCCATGTCTGCGGCCACCTTCTCTCAATGCAAAACCATTTTGTCCTCATTTTTTGCTCTCTTTTTTTTCACCCTTTCTAAAAGTGTTTTGGTCGTTATGAAAGATATTGCTTTAATCAATAATATGCCACTCTCTTCATTTTACCCTTTTCACACACATTTTTTTTTTTTTGTCCTCAAAGCAAAAATTGCACACTCATTCATACTCAAAACTCTCATATTATACCGAGAGCATTTGTTTCCTCTTGTAATAAGTGGTTATGGCATATTTTTTCTAATTCCAAATGTTATATTTGTTAACTAGAGCCAAAAAAAAAAAAAAGTTTAAAAATCGTACAATAATGCATAACAAATAATAAATTTTCAATAAAACCCTTAAACTGATTATTAGAAAAAAACTATTTCAGTCATAAAATTGATAATTTACTCAAAAATTCAATAACCACCTTTTAGAAATGCATCCAGAAGCTCCGTTAAACACCATGACCCTCTAGTACTGTACCAAGAGGTAGAAGCCAACTTGGACAAAAGCTAATAGATTTCATCCAACCTACAACAATTTACACAAACATTTACAAAAATCTATGCACATCTTGCACGGGCCAGTGACCTGTTTCCTGCCTGATCACATGATAATGATACACTGTTTGAAACAGATCATATCAGGGAGCAAACTCATATGAACTAACCAAGAGGAAGTAGAGGCTTAAGAAATCAAATTCCACCAAGCATGAAATGGTTTGGCAGCAAACAAATTACTCAGCAGGGCTTTCAGGCCATGAGCATTAACCATATGTTCTTCAGGAAAGAACGGAACCTGAAATTTAGTATGCACGCAGGAGAAGACTAATGCTGTCCTGTAATATAATTCAACCCCAGCTGCTCAAATCTGATGGCAGCAGATCTTGGAGGGGATTGCAGCACCTATTGTAGAGTCACCCACTTTTTTTTTTTTTTCCTCGCTTCCGACCAATCACACAAAGTCATTACAGCAGAAAGCAGTACAAGTAACCAGTGCAATATTACAAAATGCTAAACCAGCTGCATAACTGAAATATATGCCCTTTTCTTTGTTTCTGCTTGCTCCTCAGGTCTAGGAAGCCACCACCTGTTTTCTTTAACCATCCCACCCCCCCCACCGGGGGGGCGCGGGGGCCAAAGAAAGGATCCTACCATCAGAATGCTTCCACATGATGTGAACCCATCATTGAACTCCTCCTTGGTCAGTTAATAGCTAAATGAAACAGCAGCCTGCTGGATTCTGTTAGTGCTTCATCACTCAAGGTCCTTTTCATTGTCCAACATAGCAGGCTCCAATGTGGCTCCTGGCCATAAATAAGTTTTTCATGGAACACTTCGTCATTCAAAATCAACATTAGCAAATATCAATAAGTATCTGGCCCATGTGTGGGAACACATGAAATGTTTAATTAAAACACCATTTTCTCTCCTCAACACCTTCAACATACCAAAATTAATAACCCTAAACAGTGAAGTAAAACTGATTGATCAACAAACCGCGAAAAATCCAAGAATGATCATTTTCCTAATTGCACCTCTGTATACGCAATTGAATGATTAATGATCGTTCCACCAAATTTCCACAAAAAAAGAAGAGAGAAGAAAAGAAAGTATCCACATATGACCCCACAAAACAAATAATGAATCTAAAAAGACTAATCAGGCCACAATTTAGCATTTTACAGTTTGTACATACTGCTTCACGGAATTGCGTCACAAAGATAAACTGGGTAATTATTATTATTGGAAAGCGAAAGAAGAAAGAAGAAAGAAGAAAGAAGAAAGAAGAAGAAGAAGAAGAAGTTATATAGGCGATCAAAAAAGTCATACTAGTCACCAAGAACTATGTTTTTCATCATCAGCATCATTAACTAATCAGTTCAGACAGAGATTTACTAAAATTTTCAAGTACCAACAGACCCCAGTAATGGCTCATAAAGCCTCACCTGAGATATCTCAAGACAAAGATGTTTTTCTAATCATTCTTTCACCAGCTTTGCAGCATCAATTGGAGATTTTCCTAGTCATAATAAATTGATCATTATATATGAAGACATCAACGAAATGTTCTCTTAATACTTAGAGATGACTACATTAGGGGGACAGAGAATGAAGCCTTTCGGTAACATTTCCACGCATATAAAGAGGCTAATACGGATTTGGAAAATAAGCAGTAACAAAATCGATCACACCGAGTGGTAACAATTTTAGTTTGCCAAATGGATTTCAGTTGGAGTTTTCATATATAATCCAGTCACTCACTGTACACTCGCTCCAGATATAAAATTCACCCTACCCAGGACAGGTCAATTACCGCATAAATGCACCTTTGACACAATTCATGTCCCATGCACAACAAATGAAAAATGTCAAAGTCAGCTTATGCACATGAACATAGTATTCAACCAGTGCAAAAATTATTCGTACCTCACCAAAGAGTGGTAAATTCATCATCCTGCATTTCATCTGACAGGTTACTGCCAAACATCTCTCCCATGGGAAGAGGTATTAAGTTATCAACCAAATAAGGCACCAAGTTGTTTCCAACTTCGTTAGGTGCCAAATCATTGCTGTTACCAAATGATGAAGGCAACAATCCCTCGACACCATCTGCAAAGTTAGCCATGTCATAAATGTTGCCTAAATGTGTAGGCATTACAGCATCACTATGGCCCCCCACATTTGTTAACAAGTTTTCATTGTTGTCCACTACATTAGACATTGAACCATCGTTGCTTGCCGACACTTTAGGCTCAAAAGGATTGCTGTTCTCGGCTACTATAGGCATTGAGACAGGGCCTCCATTATTGTCCCCTACATTCAACACTGAGCTATCATAGCTTGCTGCTACCTTAAGCTCGAAACAGTTTCTGTTCCCTGCTAACATTGGCACTGATCCAGAGCCACCATCTTTGCACAATGCATTCGACATTGAGCTATCATAGTTTGATGCTGCTTTGGGCTCAAAACAGCTGCTGTTCCCAGCTACTATAGGCACTGATCCAGAGCCACTATTTTGGCCCACTACCTCTGGCACAAAGATGTCCGTGTTAAGAATTCCGGGTGTTGCAAAATCAGCATTAGGAGTAACATCATTATTTTCAGCTATTCTAGGCACTGAATCATAATTGTCCACAATTTCATGCATTGTACTCTTGCTGCCTGCTGGTTGAGACATGGTGTCATCTACACTGCCCAACATCTTAGGCGCTGAGGCATTCCCATTGGCAATCACTTTAGGAGTAAGAAAATTGTTTTCATTCACTTGAGCCACTGTTTTATCATTGTCCCCTGCTAATTTAGGCGCTGAACCATCATTCTTATCCACAATCTTAGGCAATTGGCTAGTGCTGCCTACTGCTTTAGAAATCAAGCCATCTCTTGTGTCCAGGGTTTTAGGAGGTGGGGCAATCCCGTTGGCAACAACTTTAGCAATCCTGAATAATTTGAAAACCAGAGAGAGAGAGAGAGAGAGAGAGAGAGGGGTTTAGATTGTTATTGTAAGAGATAGCAAAATAAATAATATTGAAGTTGGAAGATAGCTTTAGCTCATACTTGATCGGCTTTTTCTTCAAAGAGTCCATTTTCATCCTTGATGTTCCTGTTGAGAGCCACACAATGGTTAATTCAAGTTCAACCAATACAGAGGAAATGGGAATCCTCCAGAAGCACAAACCTGGTTTGACAGCTACAGAGGTTGATGCAGGTTTGCGCTTTCCCCTTTCTGCCTTTATGGAAGCGATAACAGAATTTGCAGCAGGGCCCAAACCTTTTCTCCCCACCAGCTTCACTCCCAATTTCTCAGAAAGATAGTTTAACCTCATCTCGTCACCCCCTCTGACCTCCCTCAGCTCATGTGCCTGTTGTCTTGATAATAATGTGTACACATGAAGCTCTTGCTGCAGATTAAAATGTGACTGGAGCTGCTGGAAGAGTACCTTCTTTGAATGCTGTTGGTCACCATCTATACTCTTCTTTCGAGACCCATTGAAGGCCACCCTTAAGATGGCTGTTGACTTCAGGTCCACATTTTTCCTACCAAAAATGACAGAGAAGCTCCCAAATTCCAAATCAGGCTACCGAAATAAATCAGCAAGCATGGTAGCACAAGAATGAGCATCATTTGATGGGCTCCTCTCAACTTTTATGCCTGAGGATCTAGCCTGTGCATAGTGCGCCATATTTGCTGCCTCCCTTAGCCCACTCAAAAAGGCTCCATGCATGGTGGCAGGGTATCTCCTATTGGTAGCCTCCCCTGCAAAGAACAGCCTCCCATCACCTACATTTTCGGCTAAGATATCATAGTCATCGCCTGATGCTCCTACTGCAACATTGGAGTAAGATCCTAAACAAAAAGGATCACTTCCCCATCTGGTACAGACTGTCTGGATAGGCTCTGGAACAACAATCCCCTGTGGTTCATAGATACCTGAGGAAATAGTGTCAAATCTGTGTTATTGTCATTCTATAATAAACTATATTCACAGTACAAAAACTAATATGCAAAAGAAACACAATAACATGGATTTGACAAGTGGGTCAAAGGGAACAAAAAAAAATCATATACAAGGTCCAGGTTGAGAAAAACACAAGAATGCGAAACAATGAAAACGAGGCCTTTACAAGGAGATGCATGTTGCCGACGCAGATTCTTGGAGAAAATCATTAGTTAGCTTCTCAGAGATTACTATTCATTGGTAAATAGAGCTGCGTGTTTTTTTCCCTATTAAATTGTGAAGTGATCAGAACCCAAACAAACCAAGTCAAGGGCCATTTCTCAATTTATAGCCAAAGGTTTCGGAAGTTAGTTTGCATACAGGAAGAGAGAGATATACCCTTTAAAATCTGAATAACTTGGCTCACAGCATCCGTTGGGGGCATAGTCTCAAACTTGTGTGCAGCTTCACCAGCCACCAGGGCTAGTAATAGAGGACCACCAGCAACTGTAGCATAACTATAAAACAGAAAAAATTCCCCTCGACAACATGGATCATCAACAAGATGCCCAAAAGTATCCAGATCTGTGCCCCAAAACACATGTGGAAAAAGCATTGCAACCTTGTTCAGCAGACCAAATCCCAACCTCTTGATTCCATCAAGCTTTCTTTGAGGCAACTCTGGAATAAATTTTATTGAACCACTCTTTAGAACTCCAAGTGGAACAGTACACAATGCCATGTCACCCTCAAAGACCTGGCTCCCAGCGACAACCTGAACTCCATCACTGCCATAACGAATAGTGTGAACAGTTTTCTCATAGAGTATTGAGACGTTCTCAGACAAAGCTTGAACTAGCCTTCCATTCCCTCCAGGCAAGAAGCAATGGTCCCCTCCCATGTCATATGGGTCATCTTGGTCCCAAAATGCAAGAGACAGGTTAGAAGTTAAACCTGCATTTGCATATTCCAAATTCGCGAGATGCCAATTGAACAAATTCATCTCCTCTGCAGTCACAGCATCCCCATAAGCATATCTGAAAGTCTCCAGGGCTGCCCCAAGTGATACATCGACCGAGACCTCTCCCATTAACTGCCTAAGCCTACTGGCCTTATCCAAAAGCCGGTTAAATGCAGTTTCAACCTTGGAATCCATATCAGGGTCAACAGGTTTTCCATCAACACCATAAAGAGGGCACTTATCCCTAATCTTATGCAGTGGAGAGGACAATTGTCGTGCCATAATCCCAAGTGGATTTCCTAAAGTACCCGTCAAAACACTCCCTCCTAAATCTGCAGCCGCAAGCCTATTTGAACCCTCCATTCTCTTTGTATACACCCTCCCACCCGCACGCTTTCTTCCTTCTAAAACAGTCGCTTTGAACCCGAAACTCATCAATTGTCTCGCAGCACCTAAACCTGCAAGCCCAGCCCCAATTATAATAACATGTCCCTTGCTCAGTTCACCCAATATCTTTTCTCTAATCGCCGGTGCAACCCCAAAATTTATATAGCCACGAGAAACCAAATAATTATAAGCTGAATCCAAAAGGGTCTTACAATGTGGAGGTACAACATTAATAAACATTTCCTTAGTCACCCAATTCGACACATTCTCACGCCATTTCGTTATAATATGATTCCTAATAAGAATGTAATTAACCTGTTCGATGCCACCTACAACCCTAACAACCCCAGCATCGATTTCCTCATCAGTTAGCGAATCGGCTGGAAAACCAGCCGTTAAAGCTAGCAAAGCCTCCGCGGTGGCCTCTTTGTTAATCACGATAATCTCATCAGATACATCGGGAACTTTATTAGGTACAGACAAAATAGGGTTTCCAATACTAGGATTTACAACGGAAGCTGAATTTGAAGTTGAATGAACAATTTGATTATTAAAGAAAGCGGGGAAAGAAAATGCATGAGTCTGGGATTGTGCAGACGACGTCGGATTGCGTTGTGCTCGGCCTCGCCTTCGCTTTCTTGGAACTGGAAGAGAAATAAATTGATTGAGATTAAGATTAGGGTTAGGGTTTGGTTGGGATGTAAAAGGAGTGAATTGAAGAGGGTTTTGTTCAAAAGATTGAAGAGACGAGAATTGATGCTGCGGGCTTTGATTTGATTGATTCATCTCTGATTTCTGGGTGTTTGTCCAAGATGGTGATTTTGATGGAGTTTTTGTTTGGTCGTTCGATCAGAAAACGACGAAGAAGGTCGTGTGTGGCCGTTGGTTTAGGTAGTTTGCGGAGGACCCTGCTAAAAACCTAGCACCCACGTTGCTCAATCCATACTAACTAGGTGGAGGACATCGCGCGTTTCGCGGTGCAGACGTGGAAGTTTTGGTATAAGAACTGCGGTGATCTGCCCGGTGAGAAATTTGGACGCGCGATTGATCATCGTTATGTTAGGATTTGGACTCAATTACGGGAAGAGGTTCAATGATTGAAGCAGAAGACATATATACAGTTAAAACTTGAGAAGTGACTGAATCTGACATACAATTACCAAAATCTAATATTCGCAATGCGGGCTTCATTTAGTAATATCCAAAGACAATGTCATTTGTGTGGGTCTTATACTCTGGTAGAATCTACATGACGATTCCAATTTTTCTCCTTGACGTTGCGGTGTTCCAATATGGGGAGAGAAGAAGGATGATCCGATAGGGCAATACTTGGAACGGTAGGATTTTTTTTTTTCTTCCCCCTCTTTTTTTTTTTTTTTTTTTTTTTTTTTTTCTTTTTTTTTTTTTTTTTTTTTTTTTTCTTTTTTTTTTTTTTTTTTTTTTTTTTTTCTTTTTTTTTTTTTTTTCTTTTTTTTTTTTTTTTTTTTTTTTTCTCTTTTTTTCCTTTTTATATATATTTTTTCTTTTTGTTTTTTTTTTTTTTTTTTTATAATAAAATTATATTAAAATATATTATTTATTTTAAATAAATTTTTTTTTTTTTTTTTTTTTTATTTTTTATATATATAAAAATAAAAAAAAAAAAAAAATAATTTTTTTTTTTTTTTTTTTTTTTTTTTTTTTTTTTTTTTTTTTTTTTTTTTTTTTTTAATTTTTTTTTTTTTTTTATTTTTTTAAAAAAAAATTTTTTTTTTTTTTTTTTTTTTTTTTTTTTTTTTTTTTTTTTTTAATTTTTTTTTTTTTTTCTCTTCAAAAAAAAAGGTGGCTTTCTTTTTTAAGCCGTCTTGAAACCCGGAAACCCTGTTTCACCAAAAGGACACACATCATACAGCATTCTCTCTATCAAAATCTCCTCCGACACAGATTTTAGGCTGTCACCCTACTACCAAAGAAGAAAAATAAAGATATAGAGAAAAATGAAAGAAAGAAGGAAAACCCAAAATAGAGAGAGAAAACATATCAGCAAAATAGATGTCTCATGGACAAGATCAGGATGCATGCTGGCAACATAGTTCAAGCTCAGAAGGACCACCACTCAGAAGTACCACTCATCCAGGTGATGAGGTAGCCGAATGAAATGTTAAAAACATGGTTCTTGATAATTGAGAAGTGTGAGATCAGAGAGAAATTTCATTATAGACATGTCACCACCATTTAATTTAGCGCATTCTCCTCTTTCTCAGTTTGATTCACACAGGATGCACCCTTTTACTTTTTTTTTGTGTAACTCGGAACAAAGACATCTTATGTAATAAACAATCTTAGAAAGAAAAAGGCAAACCATGCAAACTACCTAGAAGAGTAAATGAACTACGAATGTTGAATTTGTTCAAAATTTTCACAAAGGTTGGGAAACAGGAATTGAAAGATTGAGTGGTTTTTTTTTTCTTCAAGTACTGATCGCATTGCAACGCAACCCTGGGCACATAATTGTGATCGATTTTTCTTCTAGTCTTATTTTTTACCACTGCCACTACAAAACAATTCAGGGTTTAAGTGTTAAGAAAATGGTGTTCTTAAAAAGGGTCAATACAATATTTTCAATGAAGCTATCAGGCATCAAACTTCACAGTTTAGTCAACTGAACTTTGGACTTGGGCATTTTAATTTACCAAAGATAGTGTTTTAGTCCAGTAAAATTATTTAGTTGACTATAGAAGTTATTTAGTCGACTAAAGAACTATAGTCAACTAAAAGAGATCTTTAGTTGACTAAACTTTTAGTATAGCGGACTGTTTTTTTTTTTTTTTTTTTTTTAACTATATAGAGTTTTAGTCCAAGGTTTTTTTTGTTAGTTAAAATATTTAGTTGAACAAAGTTGTTTTTTTAGTCGATGATTTTTTTTTTCAATTCAACCAAATCTTTTTATTCAATATTTTTTTAGTTGGCCAAGGTTTATTTAAATTTAATCACTTATAATAGAGAAAACATAACATTTAAATATAAATAAAAACAAAACCTAAATAAGCTTAGTTGTTTATAACACACAAAATATAACATTTAAACATGAAATATTGAATAGTAGAGCACAAGGAAGAAAAAAAAAAAAGGTACACTAAATGTTAAAGTTCTTCCGAATTTGAAAAGTTAAATATTTCATTAGTTTTTCACCTTTGTTCTGACTTTTCGTTTTCTCTTTTCTTTCTCGAAGGATGTTGATGGAGGAGGAGCAGTAGAAGATGTCATGAAGCAATCATGCCGTATTTTTGTCTTGATCTCTCTGAGTCTGCAATCAAAACTACGATTGGTTTGATCGACATCTATTTTCCATATATCAAAATGATTGTGCCAAGCATCAAATCGGGAATCTTACTTATTTATGATTCTTGTCTCCATGGCTTGCATTCTGTCGAAGAATTCATTCAATGGAGGAGAAGGTTGTGGAGTGGTTCTTTCAGCCATGTTCATTTGATTTTCATCAATCTCATGAACATTTTTTGCAGCCATATTTTCTTCATTGGCATGGTCTTCTCTCTCATAAATATGTGTTCTCTCGTTTCCTTGAAAGATCCAATTGGCTCTCCTTATACAAGCTGCGTTGATACTGTTTTTATTACTGAGTTCAATTCTGATTTCCCTAAGCAAAAAAAATTCCACGACTTTGCAGAATATTAGTAATCATGTTAGCATAGGATAAATTCGGTCTCCTTTGTGACTTAGAAGTGGAAATCATAAAATAAAGAATTAGAAAATGCAAGCCGGAAGTATATCATCTCATAATACATGACATTAACAAAAAATCTTCAGGTAAGATTGTTCCGTGATTTCCTCCCCTGGGTTTGATCACATGCATGATCAACAAATAAAGAATACGTTCATGAAATCCTAAATTTGCAGCATTTGTTTTTACTATGGTCGTTTGTTGATCGTGAAAGACGATTTTTGCATTCTCCAGGCAAGTATGATTCATAATCTTCATAAGGAATGAATCGTAAATTATTTTCTTCGCAGATGATATTAGGACTGATTGCTGTGAATTTATCATAAAGATAGGTAATAAATGCATATGGTACCTCAACGCCATTAATGTTAAAAGAAGCTACACAATTCTGTCCCTCTTCTCCGGGTTCTCCGTGTCGGCTTTGAATGTCTTCCATATTATTATAGAAGAGTCTAACCGTATGCTCATGAATGTACTTAATTTGACCGTATAATCCATTTGAGACATATTCGGTGTAAGTATTCTCCGTATCTAAATCCAATACTATCCAAATAGTCCCAATCTATTAGACGGCCATGGTTGATGCCTCTATTAGAGAAAAATTCTTCGAAGAGCTTATTTTTTTCCTTGGATGGAAACTCATTGTAGTCGAATGGTAAATGTTGTGTTGCGGTGATGTCTTTTCCTTTACTTCTGAAAAATTCCGTTTTAGGG
The DNA here is from genome assembly GCA_037126225.1 of Dillenia turbinata. Taxonomy (NCBI): domain Eukaryota; kingdom Viridiplantae; phylum Streptophyta; class Magnoliopsida; order Dilleniales; family Dilleniaceae; genus Dillenia; species Dillenia turbinata. Next base: position 22,441,194 of record JBAMMX010000013.1, read on the forward strand.
GCCATCTTTGTAGTTGGAAAACGGTTGAGGTGTATGAAGAACTTGTAGGATGGTTGAATGAAAAGGAGAAAAGAGCGATGATGGATTTATTGGGAGTGTAGTATGAAAGGGGATTCGTGGATTCCGGGATATTGTGTGCGTTGCTCGGCAAAGAAAAGGGAAAGAGAATTTTAAAAAAGTGATTCACGGGCTGTGTAAGAAGTGTTGATTATATGCTTGGGAAGGGATGGCTTGATGGGTAAACAATTGTCTTGTTCTGAAGAAAAAAAGAAAGCAAACAATTGTGATGTTTTTGGGTTGAGTGAAAACAGAAAAGGTTTTCACGTGAGCACTACTGAATTTTTTTTTTTTTTTTTTTTTTTGGTCTAGTTTTTGTTCTTTAGTTGTTTGTAATTTAGTAAGAAAATTGGTTATGAATTGTTTCTAATTCATTACATTTGTTTAGTAAATAGCACCATCTAGTAAATAGTTACTGAATTTGTTATGAATTGTAGTAACCCGTGACTCACGACCTACAAAATTGGTCCATGTTATGTCCTTGTGTGTTCTGATTCACAAGTTCTACAGTAGCATCTGATGAGACCAATGAAATTGAATATATGTGAACACAAGTGATGGGTGCAGAGATAAATGAAAGAGAAAAATAGTAAATTATCACCTTGGGACCTTTAAGTCCATTCCTGTGCAAAGAGGGGTTTTAGTTGGCATGCAATCCATGCAAACGGTAATTAGCAGGTTATCATTGTCGATGGAGCTATTAGTATCAATTCTGGTAAGGGAATGTTGATGATAATCCTCAACCTTCGTTGTGACCAAGGGTGGTCTCTCAGCATGATGTTGATCAAATATTTACACTCAGGAGATCAATCCATCATTTTTATTTCTCTTTGTTCATCGGCTGTATAAAATGTAGACTTTTTTTTTTGGTTGGTTCGAAGCTCCTTGGCAATCTAACGCATATTTTTTGAAAGTTGAGACAACCACGTTGTCAATTCAATCTTCATGGAGACAGGAATGTGAATTTAATTTTTAAATCATGAAAATTTTCTGATCTTATTTTGCTAGAATGGTGCACAAAGGCGTGTTTGATGTCCCTTTAAAAAGGAATCTATAAGGCTGTTTGTTTATTGGGAAGCTTTTTCAGTCTACAGGGAAGGGAAGGGAAGGTTTTTTGTGTGTCGAGAGTTCTCTTTGTGTGCCCAAAGAGTTTAGTTTTCTTGGAGAGTATTTTTGTTTGATTACGGAGGAGCCTTTTCGGTGCCATCCAACCACTTCAAGGACTCAAGTCAAAGCCCCCCTATATGAAAGCTTCTCGGCACAAAGCACCTTATTCTGTCAAAACTGCCCTTAAAAAAACAGAACGTGAAAGCTCTAAAGGCTCCCCCCGTAAAAAAAAAAACTCTACAATACATAAAAAAAGCTCACCGGTTTAAAAACCATGAATGTGAGGAGATAAAAAAACTCCTCCTAAAAAGCTCCCCGATACCCACCGAGAAAAACAAAAAAATATCCCTTTTCCTTCTCTCTCTCGCCATGGAACGATAATTTATCATAAAAATATTTTAGTCGACATAAGAATCCTCCACCTGACTAAAATAAATCCTTCACTTTAAAAAAATTAGTCGACCAAAGGAATTGTTTTAGTTCATCAAACACTTTTTAGTCAAGTCTTAATAAACAGGGCAATCTCTATGTCAATTTCCAATCATAAAATGTTTCTTGTAAAAATTGTTAAAATGTGAAATCGCCGCAGTACATCAAAGCCCCCTTACATGAAAACTTGCTTCTCATCACAGAATAATTTCCTCTCATAAATCGTTAAAAAGCTCCATGCTAAAAAAAAAAAAAAAAAAAAAAAAAAAAAACAAGGAATATGAAAACTCCTTGCCAAAAAAGCTTCCCGGTACATTTAAACTTAAACTCCCCATGAACGTTCTCCCCACAAAGCTGCCTGGCAAAAAGCTCCCCCCAACTCCCTGTTAAAAATATTAAGAAATCCGAGAGTTCCTTGATATAAAGCTCCCGCGAAAAAGATTTCACAGCATACGAAAGCCTCCTCTACCATTCCATTATCATTTCACATTGTTAAACAATCCATACTTCATTACCAACAGGCATCAAATATTATGGAGAGCGGACTCCATTGTTTGTCACAGTAGTAGTTATTAAATTCAGTAATATTGTATTTATAATAGGTTCTTCATATCCTATTCCCATCATGCATGAATTATGAATTTAGGACTTTGTTCAATTATTTCATTAGAAATATTTATTGCAGTCGTTTTTCTCCTTCAGGTTGATTCAATACCATCAATTTTTGGTGTTACAAGAGCTCCTTTCATAGCTTTTTACATCGAATTTTTGTGTCATCTCTGGTATTTGTTCTATATTCCTCAAGCACATCCACTGATGTTCTGTAGCCTTTCAATTTTTCTTCGTTTGCTTATTAACGCGATCTTTGTTGGGAAAGAAAGCAAGAAATCAAGGACCATGTTGCTTCATTTCCCATTCAACCACTTCAAGCACTCAAGCCAAAGCTCCCCTACATGAAATGTTCTCGGTGCATAGGACCTTGTTCTCTCAAAACTTTTTGTAAAAAAAGCAGAGTGCGGAAGCTCATCGGTAAAGGCCCCTCGGCAAAAAGAAGCTTCTCGATACATACAAAAGCTTTCCGGTTTAAAAACCATGAATGTGAAGAGGTAAAAAGCTCCTCCTAAAAAGCTCCCCGATACCTGCCCAAAAAGATTAAAAAAAAAAAAAAAATCTTCAGTTATCTATACAAAGTTTGAGATGCTTTGTACATTGTAAGTTGCCTGCACAAGAAATCTTGTTTTTTGAACCTCTTCAGCTAACGTAATCGGCTCTAAACAATCAGCACATATGAAACCTCAGCAACTTGGGTGCAAATACTGTTACTTTCCCTTTTTGTTTGGCAACTTTATTTTCCAAGCTAAATGATTGTTCAAAGTTAGCTCATATCATTCAAATTCATGAATGCAGTCTTCTGGTTTTCTGGAACAAGCACAACAATAATCCAAACAACTTTAAAAATAGGAAAAAAAATAAAACCAAAAGGAAATCCATCGAACTCACCATCCATCCAACCTACCAACAAAATACTTGCATGACTTCCAGTGCTCATGAGAAACAACTTAATCCAATGTACCTTATCATTCCTACCTCTCATCCAATTTTTGGTCAAAGCCATCGGTTTCTTTTTTTTTTTGTGTTCCAGCATTTCCAAGAAGCTAATCCACTATATTTCACATCACAACGGATAACAAATCAACAAATAAACAAATCGATGATGTGTCCAAAAACTATCTCTGTTGCCATAGTAAGAAATAAGAGAATGTTTAAGTGAGACCACTATGAACGATTATCATCGCACACTGAGAAGAAAGAGAAGAAAAAATATCTCATCCCTCATTAGCCTACCCTCGCAACAAGAACTTAATCACCAGGTGAGTGTAGTCAGCTAAGAGATTTTCTCGTTTAAGCTTCACAATAGTTCCTGCCCAAAAAAGACCAAACCATAATTAAACAGATAAGAAAAGAATACAATACGAAGAAGAATTAAGATAATCAAGTTAGAAATAGTTCTTGCCTGAAAAAGATCAAAACATAAATAAATAGATAAGGAAAGAGTAGAACAAGAAGAAGAATTGAGATAACGAAGTCGGGAAAAATTTTTAAACACAAAAGAGTGAAAAAGCTTCCAAACACATGATCGGATAAAATAGAACACGCAGACGAATAAGACAATGAATTTCGAAATAATCTCTAACCACTAAATAAGCGAAAAAACCTGTAAACACACCTTCATAATAGCGAGAGAAAGACAAAGAGAACACAGAGGCATGGTGCACACACACTGCCCTTATCAGTATCATGGCACACCACACCGCAAATCTCCACATCAACGACCCATCACCAAACATCAACGACGCCTCGCCTAAAAAAAAAAAAAACCTAAAAAAGCCACTAATGAGATCAATAAAGCACAATAATAACCCAAACAACATTTAAAACAAAATAAAAAAAATAAACAACAACTCATTGTCCAACTCACCATCAATCCAACCAACCAACTAATAGGATGGAAACATCATGCTTTTGAAAAGTCATAAAATTTATATGAAAACTCATCACTAATCTGATTAATTTTGGCATTAGTTCAACCTTTAATACATGATAAATCGCATGCAAACAATTATGTTCTTTTCCATGGTTATGATAAAGTGACTAATTTTTTCTTCTTCTCATTTTCAGTTGCTGAATCAAACTGTAAATCACCACTACGGAGGTAAAAGGCGATGCTTGAGAACGATTGTAACACACCCTTCGTAGCACAAACTTAAGGTTCCAAGGTATATACTAAAATCTTGAGGTGCACAAGACTTGCTGTTAATCAGCGTGCAAAATGGTTATTTATTTGGGATAATGAACGAGGGAAAATTAAATAGCCTATACAAAGTAAATTATAAAAATGAACTCATTGTCATGTCAAGGCCAAAAAATAATTTTCAAAACTCATCGAATTCTGATAAAACAAAAATCATAAAAGGGAAGAAGTCAATCTCAGCCTAAACTAAGTAAATTCGTTCCTCTGCTTCTAATATTACTTCTTTACTTCTATCATGGCAGAAGCTCATAGTTAACTGTATAAATTGTTATTCCTATACGAGAAGTTTGGTATAATGGCTCATAGTTGACAATATGGTCTTATACGAGAACCACTCGGTACACAACACATTGTTCTCTCAAAACTCCCTATAAAAAAGCAGAATGCGAAAACTCCTTGATAAAGGCTCTCCGATACATAAAAAGGCTCCTCGGTTAAAAAACCATGAATGTGAAGAGTGAAGATAACTCATTGGGATTGAAATCCAAGGTGGCAAGGGAATAATGAAGCGGACAATCACTACAAAGAACTTTTCTTTCTCGTGATTAAGTCCGGTTATCAATCACATTTAAAAGTTCATAATAATCAAAGAAAATACAACCATTTCAGGTACACAACACCCCGTACAAAACTTCCCAGTAATCGGAATACCTTTGTCTCTCAAAGCTCCCCGGTATAAAAAAAAAAGAGAAACTAAAAATGTGAAAGTTCTTCGATAAAAAGCTCCCCGATCCTCAATATATGAAAACTTCCCGGTACACAACACATTCCTCTCTCAAAACTTTCAAGTAAAAAACTTTCCTGTACAAAAATCCCAGATAAAAAAACAAAAAATATGAAAACTCTACGGTAAAAAGCTTCCAGATCCCCGATACATGAAAGCTCTCCGGTGAAATTATATTCTTTTAAAATTTCATTGAAAGAAAAAACAAAAAAAAAAAGACAAAAAGAAAAAGAAAAAACAAGATAAAAAGATAAAAAAAGAAAATAAAAAGAAAAACAAGATCATTAGTTCTAAAGAAATGCTTTAGTCAACTAAAGTTTCTTTTCTTTTTTTTGTGTTTTTGATTCGTTTTAGCTTATTTTTCTTTTTTTTCTTTTTGTTTCCTTTCTTTAAAAAATATCAAAAAAATATTATAAATAATTTTTAAAAAAATATTTTGTAAAAACAAATAATTTTAAAAAACATTATTTTTTAAAAATTTGTAAAAATACCTTTTATATTTTGCGATAGTTTTTATAAAATATCTTAGATGTTTTACAAATATCATGATGACTTAGTTTTTATATTTTACGATATTTTTAAAAATATTTTGATCGACTAAAGTTTTTTGCTCCATCCCACAAAATATTTTTTTTTAAAAAAATATGTTATAAGTTTTAGTAGTCGACTAAAAGGCACTCTTAGCTGGCTAAAGTGTATAGTCGACTAAAATTATTTTTCTAGTCGACCAAAGATTTTAGCGGACCAAATTTTTTTTATAGTCGACTAAAGTTTTTTTTTTTAATTATTGTTTTAGTCGACCAAAGACAATTTTCGTTGGCTAAAATTAAGAGCGAAGATAACTCATTGGATTGAAATCTACGATGACAGAAGAATAATGAAGGGGACAATCACTGCAAAGAACTTTTCTTTCCTGTGATTAAGTCTGGTTAACAATCACATTTAAAAGTTCATAATAATCAAAGAAGATACAACCATTTCATTTTTCTAAACCGAAAGCATGTGATATAAACTAATATTTTTTCCTGACTTTATTGCTTTATGGCGGTCAACATCTACTCCTCCATCTATTGTTGACTTTGCAAAAATGTATAACACCCAACATGCAAAACTAAGAACTGCATCAACTAAAGTCACAAGAACTGCATTAACCAAAACTATTAAATATGAACAGAACTATGTTGTTCTGTTACCACACTGAACAAGCACTCAATAAGAACATGGATGGAGCAGTTCAGTACATTATGCAGCTCTACAAACTATGTCGTTCTTATCGAACATACAAATATACAAAAATCATAACGGTTAACACCACACCAGTTTTGCATGCTCAGATGCAGAAAAGGCAAACATAAGTTTTTACAACAGAGAAATGACTTCCATATGTCACGGTCATCATCAACTGCATTATTCTCCTCAATAGGAATTGGAAAAAGAAAAAAAAAAACTTTCAGAATCAGCAATAAATATAAAAAGCAACAAAATAAATGTTAAGCAAAGTAAATCTTCAGAAACATAACCCTTTGTAACAGAAGAATCGCTTCCATATACCATGATCATCATCAGGCATACCACTCTCGCCAACCCAAATAAATAAAAAAATATATATTCAAAATTAACAATAGATACGAAGAGCAACAGAACAATTTCAAACAAAACAAATATTTAAAAGTAAAAAAAACAAACACAAACTTCATTTGTCTACTTAGAGAGAGCGAAAGAGACGGAGAGAGCATTGTGTATATTTGTCCTGCTTATATAGAGAGAAAGCTCACTTAGAGAGGGAGAGATAGACAGAGAGAGCATTGTCTCCATAGACAGAGACACAAGGAGCATAAAGGAATGGCTCACATAAACCATCATTATTAAGATCATGGCACACCACTCTCCTCAATCGCTTTCCCCAACCATTCTGTACGACAATGGATTTCGTGTCCATTTATTGATAAAAATAACTGATTTTATTATTTTCGTAACAAAGAAAGAGACAGAAAGATCAATTCGCTCCACCCACTCCGATCGAGAGAGAGAAAGATCACTTCACTCCATCCACTCCAACCGACAAAAAAAAAAAAAATTACACATCAACTTCCAGATCAGCAATAACAAATCACCTCTTGCCAAATGGAGGACAACGAATCCGAGGTGGCGGGAGATCATTCACGCTTATAACTATATTGTTAATGAGTTGGTCGTAATAAATGTTGATACTTATATGTAATCTAAGCAAATAGTATTTTATATAACTCCTAGTTGGTGTGATGGTTGCCACCCACACTTCTTAATCAAAAAATTAACTTAATTATTGAATATAGAGAGTGTTGGAGGTATTTTTGACCCTACAGATAACTGTCATTTTCAACTTGAATGGGAAGCCTGAGCCGATATGTTCGTCGGGTCTCCTCAGATAGAAAAACCTGTAAAAACCCTACCAGGATTAGTCCGGCAGGGGGACTCCGACGCTCAAGTCAAGAAGGGTAATAACAAAAGAAAAACTAAATTCAACCGAGAGAAATATGGCCCTGTAGCCTCTGTCATGTGATGTATCGGTCGAGCGGATGTCGGAACTCCCGTGCGTGTGTGTAGTATGCATGTGTATTGCATAGTAAGCATTATGTATGTTGCATATGTGAAGCCATGTGATGCAATATAAAAAGCATACGTATAGAGTCATACCTCTGATAGTGTGTAGAATTGGTGTAAAAACCATACCTCTGGTGGAATATGTTTGGGTATGAAACCCCCCTCTGAATGATATATAGAACTGACTATCGAATCATCTAGAATTGGGCATAGAACCCTACCTTCGTTGATGTATGGAATCGGGTATAGAACCCTACCTTGAACGGCATATAGAATTGTCTCCCTCTGGTGTGTAAAAACTGAGTTCCTTCTGAGGATTGCCTATAATCTGTATTTATAGCTTTCTCAGGGGTATAGAAAACCCTAGTTTTCTTTTGCTTCCAGGCTTTCAAGATGATAAGGATTGTAATTAGAGTCTTCTGAAAGATTTAGAATTCCTCAAGAGATATGGAAAGATTTGACCTTGATGGTGATTATTTTCCTTATTAGATAACCATGCATGATTTTGGAGAACTATTAAATAGGGTACCATCATTTGCCCTCACTGCTAATTGCATTTTGAAAAAATGGTATTAGGAGTAGAATATATTGTAAGAGGTCTTCCAAAAGATCGAAAAGTCAAGAGATCAGTAGGCCAGTAGACTGAGAGATCAAATGGTCGAGAAATCGAGTCATCGAGAGACCGAGTCATCAGGTGATCGAGAGATTGACAGATCGACAGGTTGAGTGATCGTGAGATCAAGAGGTCGAATGATCGAGCAAAATACCAGACCGACAGGTCGAACGATCGAGAGAATACTAGACCGACAGGTCAAATGATCGAAAGAATACCAGACTGTCAGGTCGAAAGATCGAGAGAATACCAGACCAACAAGTCGAACGATCTAGAGAATACCAGACCTACAGGTCGAATGATCGAGAGAATACCAGATCGACAGATCGAACGATCTAGAGAATACCGGATCAATGGGTTGAACGATTGAGAGAATACCATATCTACGGGTCGAACGATCGAGAGAATACCAGATCGACAGGTTGAACGATCTAGAGAATAACGGATCGACGAGTCGAATGATTGAGAGAATACCAGACCGACAAGTCGAACGATCGAGAGAATCCCCACCCCCAAGTCGAACGATCGAGGGATATGGGCCCCCGGGTAAAACGATCGAGAGGATACCAAACCGACAGGTCGAACGATTGAGAGAATACCAGACCGACAGGTCGAATGATTGAGAGGATACCAGATCGACAGGTCGAACGATTTAGAGAATACCATACCAACGGGTTGAACAGTAGATCAGGGCGTCATAGGCCCGTTCGGGGAGTTCCATCCCTTATTGACGACACGTATGAATGATAGGTGCTGGGCGAGTGAGAGTCTCCGAGCAATAGGAAATCTTTAGATTGTTGGACCGTATCCACCCATTTGGGGAGTTACATCCCTTATTGATAACACGTACGAACGATAGGAACTGGGCGATTGAGGCCCTCCGAGCAATAGGAAATCTTTAGATTGTTGGGTCGCATCCACCGGTTCGAGGAGTTACATCCCTTATTGACAACGTGTACGAATGATAGGAACTGTGCGACTGAGACCTTCCGAACAATAAGAAATCTTTAGATTGTTGGGCCGCATTCACCCGTTCTGGGAGTTACATCACTTATTGACGACGCATATAAATCATAGGAACTGGATGACTGATGCCCTCCGAGCAATAGGAAATCTTTAGATTGTTGGACCGCGTCCACCCGTTCAGGGAGTTATATCCTTTATTGACGACGCGTACGAATGATAGGTGACCACAGGCCCTCGCCCCCCCCCCCGGAGGGGTGGTCGAGACCCTCCGAACGAGAGGAGCAGGATGACTGAGGTCCTCCGAATGACAGGAGCTGGGTGACTGAAGCCCTCCGAACGAGAAGAGCTGGGCGACTGAGATCCTCCAAATGACAGGAGATGGGCGATTGAGGCCCTACGAATCAAGGATAGGAGTTGGGCGACTAAGGCCCTCCGAACGATATGAGCTGGGTGACGAAGGCCCTCCAAACGATAAGAACTGGGCGACTCAGACCCTCCGAATGATAGGAAACTTTAGATAAATGTGCCAACAGGCCGAACGATGGAGAGACCGATAGGTCGAAAAATCAAATGATTCGGGAATCAAGAAACGTAGGGGGTCGAATGATCGAGAAGTCAAGGGATCATGAGGTCGGTTGATCAACAAGTGGAACAATGGAGAGACTAACAAGTCGAAAGATTCGAATGATTAGGGGGTCTAGGGACCAACGGGTCGTTAAAGATCAATGGATTGAATGATTGTGAGACCAATAGGTTGAACAATTAGGGTGATTAGGAGGTCTAGGGACCAACGGATCGTTAGAGACTATCAAGTTGAGAGATTTAAACAAAAGTGTTTGGCTAAGCAATGACCAGGAGTATAGAGTGCGTGTGTTACGAAGAGTAAAATATCTGAAAGCTAACCTGGAGTCTGTGTCTGGCAATACGAAAGGCTAGTGGTTGAAACAAGAGAAAATAGGGTCGGGCCACAAGTTATCGAATCGATAACAGTATCATCTCGTTACAAAGAGTTTGCTTCTTCCGCTGTGATAAGTACAACCTTGTATGAAAAGAAGCTTGCTCGTCATCCTTGCATTCTTGCGATTAGACTAGGCGACGATGGTCTGACATTCTGCAGGAGTAGGGCGATGTTTGATAGAATCAGGGCGACTCAGACCCAACGTTCGGTAAGGACAAGGCGACACTGGCTCATTCATTTGATAGAATTAGGGCGACTCAGGCCCGGTGTTCGGTAAGAGCATAGTGAATTCGATAGAATCAGGGCTACTTAGGCCCGGTGTTCGGTAAGAACAAAGTGAATTCAATAGAATCAGGGCGACTCAGACCCGACGTTCGGTAAGAGCAGGGCGACACTAACCCATTCGTTTGATAGAATTAGGGCGACTCAGGACCGGGGTTCGGTAAGAACAGTGTGAATTTGATAGAATCAGGGCGATTCAGACCCGACGTTCGGTAAGAGCAGGGGGACACTAGCCCATTCATTTGATAAAATTAGGGTGACTCAGGCCCGACGTTCGGTGGGGGGTCGTAGAATCGGGGTGACCGGACCGCGTTCGGTAAGAGCAGGGTGACACTAGCCCATTCGTTTGATAGAATCAGGGCGACTTAGACCTGATGTTCGATAGAATCAGGACGACTCAGGCCCGACGTTCGATAGGAGCAGGGCGACTCTAGCCCATTCGTTTGATAAAATCAGGGCGACTTAGACCCGACGCTCGGTAGAATCAGGACGACTCAGACCCGACATTTGATAGAATTAGGACGACTCAAGCCCAATGTACGGTAGGAGCAGGGCGACTCAGACCCGACGTTCAGTAAGATTAGGGTGACTCAGGCCTAGCGCTCGATAGGAGCAAGGCGACTCAGGCCCGTTCGTTCAATAGGAGCAAGACGACTCAAGCCCAACATTCGCCCGGGGAGTCAGATCCCTTCGTTCGATAGAGTCGGGTCGTAAATATTTTTTTGTTTATCAGTTAGTCGTTCCCACAGACGGCCCCAATCTGTTGGAGATATTTTTGACCCCACAGAAAATTGTCATTTTCGACTCGAATAGGAAACCTGAGCCAATATGTTTGTCCGATCTCCTCGGATAAAAAACCTGCAAAAACCTCACCGGGACTGGTCCGACGGGGGGACTCCGACGCTCAAGTCAAGAAAGATAATAACAAAAGGAAAACTGAATACAGCCGAGAGAAATATGGCCCTGTGACCTCTGTCATGTGATGTATTGGTCGAGCGGATGTCGAAACCCCCGTGCGTGTGTGTAGCATGCATGCGTATTGCACAGTAAGCATTATGTATGTTGCATATGTGAAACCATGTGATGTAATATAAAAGCATACGTATAGAGTCATACCTCTGATCGTGTGTAAAATCGGTGTAAAAATCATACATCTGGTGGAATGTGTTTGGGTATGAAACCTCCCGCTGAATGATATGTAGAACTGACTATCGAATCATCTAGAATTGGGCATAGAGCTCTATCTTCGTTGATGTATGGAATCGGGTATAGAATCCTACCTTGAACGGCATATAGAATTGTCTCCTTCTGGTGTGTAAAAACTGAGTCACCTCTGAGAGTTGTCTATACTATGTATTTATAGCTTTCCCAGTAGTATAGAAAACCCTAGTTTCCTTTTTCTTTCAGTCTTTCAAGATAGTAAGAATTGTAATTAGAGTTTTCTGAAAGATTTAGAATTCCTCAAAAGATATGGAAAGATTTGACCTTGATGGTAATTGTCTTCCTTATCGGATAACCATGCATGATTTTGGAGAACTATTAAATAGGGTACCATAAGAGAGAATGCACATCGTAAGAATTTTGTCCTATAAATATCTAATTTAATTCGAATTAAATTTATTTGAATGTAAAATAATTATCAGTTATCGATAATTTATTAAAAAAATAAATATTATTTTATACCGAAAAGAGAAAAAAAAAAGTGAGAAATTTTTGTGCTACTAATTCTTTTCTTTTTTTTTTTTTTGGAACAAAGGCCAAAGTTTTTTTTTTATTTTTTATTTTAAATAACCATGAGAGGCCAGGATATGTCTGGATTTTAACACCTTTTCAAGTCCTTAATAACGAAAACTCTAAGAAGCAACATTGGAAAACCAAACAAGTTAAGGTCTCTACCACATCGGTGATCATTGGGGAGCCAATTCACACAAATGTTATGGCCGAGCTTGAAAACAATGTGGGGGCAAAAGGCAACTTCCGCCTAAACCAACTTTCAATTCAGTTGAGCTCGATGACGGTATACAACAAGAATGATGTGCTTGATGAAGCTATAACTCTCTCTCTCTCTCTCTCTCTCTCGCTCTCCCTCTCTCTCCCCACGCATGTTTTTGGTTTGTGACAATAAATTAAGGTTATTAACTCTTTTATTTTTAATTTTGGTTAGAAAAGTACTCTATGTGCATCTTCATTTTGTGCATAGCTACACAATTACAATCATTTTTTTTAAAAAAAAAAAAATTCCACTAGGGTATAAAGGCAGCGAAAACTAAAAAATTATATTTAGAATAAAATAAAATATACATTTAGAATTATAATTTTTAGGATTATAATTTTAAAATATTGTTTTATAACTTTTAATAGTACAAATAATATCAAGGGATATAAATTTTAAAATTATATTGTATTTTTTTCTTAAGCTACCCTTGCCCCCTCTCGACGCCCTTGGTCTAAACTAAAGACTTTAAAATTTTGTGACTATGTTAATAGGAATATGCTACTTCAGCTTTGATTCTATTATTGTTAATTTTTTAAAATTTGTGTTCGATGTCCTTTTACGGTACCTTATATTATAAATTTCTATTATTGACATATATTAGAAAAGTTAATTTATAGTTCTTAAATATTCATGATTTATAAATAATGTCATAAAAAGAAAAGTGTTTGGTGTTGTTAAACTAAATAAAATATTAAAAGAAGGAAAAGATAAAGAGAGAGAAAGGGAGAGATTTCTTATTCTTTTGAATATATTATATATAAAATGAGAATACAGAGGGGATATCTATGTTATATAATTGAAAGGTTTCAAATTCAAATATTTTTTTAAATATGTGATGTTTTCATATTGTAGTATTGACATATGAAAAATACTATTAATGACAATGTTGTATCTTTCTAAAATATTCACCTTCCATATTTTTTACATCCATCCATATTCCTTAGGGTTTATAACACTCTCTCTTGGATGCCCATTATATAGAGAATAGATATCGTTAAAACCTTATTAGGAAAAAACTCTGTCAAAAAAAAAATCTTAATGAAGAAAAAAGAGTACGTTATTCAAAATGTTTGATAATATATTTACTCCCCCCATTGAAAATACCTTTGAAATCTTTGAGTCAATACATTTCAATACCTTTCACTAATTTTGTAAAGGTGGTAGTTGACAGTAATTTCGTAAATAAATTTGTTAAATTCTCACTTGATCGAATTTATTAAACATTTATATCACCATTTTTCTGAAGTTCATGGGTGAAAAAGAATTTTGGTGAAATGTGTTTTGTTTTGTCGTTTTTTATATATTATTTCTTAAGTTAGGCAATACACGCTGTATTATCCTTATATAAGACCGTTGGTATTTCTTTTCTTGAATATAAATCATAAGATTTTTGTATGTGTCGAATCACAGACCTTAACCATACACATTCATGATTAGTTTCATAGATTGCTAAAATTTCAGTGTAATAAGAGGATGTAGGTACTATTGTTTGTTTCATAGAATGCCAAGAAATGACGGTTCCACCATATGTGAACACATATCCAATTTATGATTGAGCAGTATGAGGATCAGATAGGTAAGCTGCATCTGTAAAATTAAACAAATCTCTTTTGGATAATTTAGGAAAATATAGACCCATGCCTTTCATACTTTGTAGGTAACGAAATATATGTTTAACTCCATTCCAATGTTTTCGGGTTGGATAAGAATTATATTTTACTAATAAATTTACAGAAAATAATATATCAGATTGCGTATGACTAGCGAGATACATAAGTGTTCCAATTACACTTAAGTATGGTGCTTCAAGACCAAAAATCTCCTCATTATTTTCTCGAGATCGGAAAAGGTCTCTATTTACATCAAATGATCTCACAACCATTAGGGTGCTCAACAGATGTACTTTGTTCATATAAAATCGTTTTAACACTTATTCTGTATAAGTTGATTGATGCATAAGAATTTCATTTTTTAAATTTTATATCTGTAATCCAATACATAATTTTGTCTTTCCAAGATCTTTCATCTCAAATTCATTTTTCAAGCATTCTACTGTTTTTGAGAGCTCTTAAGAAATCTCAATGATATTCAAATCATCAATATACATTGTAATAATAGAAAAATCACATCTAGATTTTTTTATAAAAATCCATCGGCAAATATGATCATTCTTATATCCATCTTTTAACTATGGGTGTTCACTATTCGGGTGAATTCATTCACCCACCCAATCCAAATTAAATTCGGGTTATTTGGTTTGGGTAAATAAAAATCGGATTGGGTGAATGGTTTCACCAGATAAAAATTTGGATAAATGATTCAGGTATAAAAATGAAGATTTTTATTCAGGGTCCGCCCGAAACCCGAATAACATATTCTCACATAACATGTCATCCCAATCCGATTAAAATCCAAACCATTTAACCCAAATTACTAAAGGAATTTTTTATGTTATGTGGTTATTCGGATAAATGAAATCCAAATAACCTAAACCGAATAACCCGAATTTAATTCGGGTAAATTGATTCGAGTTACATTTTATTCACTTCAGTTTTCGGTTGGATTAAACACCCCCAAAACTCGAATAATCCGAAAAACCATTAACCCGCCCGAATGAACACCCCTACCTTTAACAGATACTCACTAAGTCGATTATATCACATGAGACCAGATTGTTTTAATCTATATAAGGATTTGTTTATAAGGATTTGTTCAATTTGATTGAGTAATATTCTCGAAAACTGGAATTACATGCTTCTCGCAGTTTAAATCATTCTAGAAGTTTCATATAGATTTCGTTATCTAATAGGCGATACAAATAATCTGTAAAGACATTGATTAATCGTAAATCGAGTCCCTTTTGTATTGTCATACTAATTAGAAATAAAAAAGTAGTCACATCTACCATAGGAGAGTATGTTACATTATAATCAATACCGGATCTTTATGAAAATTCTTGTGCAACTAAACATGTTTTATATCTCATAATTTCATCTTTCTCATTTTGTTTTCGCACAAAAACCAATTTGTATCTCACTAGTTTTACACCAATAATTGTACGAACTACTGGTCTAAAAATATTTTTTTTTTTTGTCAAGAGATTTCAATTCTGCTTCAATTGCATCTTTCCATTTTGGTCAATCGAGTCTATGTTTACATTCCTCAATAGACTTTGGTTTAGAATCCTCATTTTCATTTTCAATACTTATTGCTATGTGGTATGCAAAAATGTTATCAATATTGACATTATTTTGGTTCAATATTTTTCCAGTCATAACATAATTTATTGAGATCTCATAATTATTAATATTTTCAGTTATCTGTTGTTATTCTGGAATATTATTAATGGCTGGTACATTTTGGTACAGGCAATATCTTCGTTCAGACCATCTAATTTCTTTGCTCCTTTTCTATTTCGAGATTTTTATATTTGAAATCAATAGATCTACCATATTTTGTGCGCGCTTTAAACTCATGAGCAATGTTATGTTATCTTTCAGGGACATCAATTCTAATAGAAATATTAACAGTCACTCTTTTATGGTTAGTAAATACGTTTGACAACTGATTTGCTAAATTTTGTAAATGAATCATTTTTTAAACTTTCAGTTCATATTGTTTTATTCGAAAATCAAGATAAGATAATGATAACTCATTATAAATAATTTTATCTTCAAATCATTTATTCTTTTCTCCCTTAATATTGGGAAAACAAATTTGTCAAAAGGACAATGGCAAAACGAGTCGTAAATAAATCTCTTGTTATGAGTTTAATATATTTAATAATTGATAGAGATTCAAACCCAACATATATTCTCAATCTCTTTTGAGATCTTATCTTAATTCGTTGTGGTGGAACAATATGGACATATATTATATACCAAAAAATCCTCAAATGAGAGATATTTGATTCCTGATCATAAACCAAATGTAATGGAGAGAAATCATTATTATTTGTTGGCCGGATACGAATAGGTGTTGTTGCATGTAAAACAACATATCTCTAAGCAGAAACTGGTAATTTTGCTCTGATAAACAATGGTCTTACAATCAACCGAATACGTTTAATGAGCAATTCTGTTAGATCATTTTGAGTGTGAACGTGTTATAGAATTTTTTACACTTATCCCAATTGACATACAATATTCTTCAAAATTTTGGGATGTAAATTCACCAGTATTATCAAGACAAATTTTTTTAATTAGATAATCTATAAAATATACTCCTAATTTAATTAATTGAGCAAATAATATCGCAAACGTCAGGTTGCGAGTTGATAATCATGATACATGTAACCATCTAGTTGATATATCAATTAAAACCATAAAATACTTGAATGGTCCACATGGTGAGTATATTGGCTTACAAATATTTTCATATATTCATTCTAGAGAATCGTAATTTATTTTAGTTGTGATGGTTTCACAATTAATTTGTCTTGAGAACAAGCAATATAAGTAAATCTATTGGATTGAAAAATCTTCTAATTCTTTAAAAAGTGTCAACATGAATCATTTATAATTTTTCGCATTATCATTGACCCGGGATGGTCCAATCGGTCACGGCAAATAATAAAATCATTCAATTTAGTAAACTTCTGGTTTACTATTGCATATGTTTCTCTTGCATTAATGTATGTGTAATACAAATCGGAAGAATATACTGATAATTTTTCTAATATTTTTTTCTCAGTTAGAATTATACTTGTGATGTGAAGATATTTAATATTTCCTTCACTTGTTATTTTAATATGATATCCATATCTGTGGATATTTTTAAAATTCAATAAATTTCTTTAAGATCTGATAGAGTACAATGAGTTATCAATTTCAAATTTAGTTCCTCTAGGCAAGAATATGTTTGCTCTTCCAGACTTCTATCAATTTTGTACTCTCAGATATTATATTAATATTGATCTCTTGCATTATTAAATAAAAAAATATTTCTTATCTTTTAAAATAGTATGTATAGTGGCATTATTTGCGAGACATATATCTCCATCTTTCATCATAAATCAAACCAAAAGAGTATCTATATTTTTCAATTAAACAAACAACTATTTTTGGACACTCTCGTTGCCAATCTAGTGGTCAATTTTCCTTCAGGGATACATATTTGTTCTCTACTGGAGCTTTCAATTAATTTTGTACTACCATTTAAGATATTAACAGTTATTTCTCCTAACTTCAGGCAGAAAGAATAATTCATATTATTTTTTTTTAGTAATAGTTGTTTTCTCCCAACTTCAGGCAGGAGGAGTAGCACTTGTTACAACACTATTAATGAAGCATTCTTATTTCTTGCCTTAGAATATTTTCAAAACTTTTGAGAACTTATCTTGTCTTTTCTTATCATTATTATCTCACTTCTGGTGGTGATAAATTTGCATGATCACTTTTGATGGTTTGATAAATTTACATAATCATGACAATCATTATAATCACGATCTCTTTTATATAACAATACTTAATTATATTCACTTCAGGGAATAGATTAAAACCAATATTTCGAGTTTCAAGATTTCCATCAATAATATTTTTTTCAGACATAATGGGAGATAAAATTAATTCAAAATATTTTGAATCCCTTTTTCCAATATTACTATTGCAGGAGCAATATTTGAGACATGCAAATTAAAGAATTTTCTAACATATATTTCCCAATAATTTTTTCTTCACAAAACTTTTCCATCATAAAAACAACCATCTTCAAGTGGTTATATTTTTCCACCATTATTATTTTTTCAAATTATTTTAATGGTATTTTTAAGGCCAATTACATTTGGATGCATTTCAGCATCTAACAAATAATTATTTCTCATAATGTCAAGAGCCATAAATTCAAATTTTATAATATTCAACATTATCAACTATAACAAATAAGGAGAAAATAAATAACGCATCTATAATATGTGTGTGTGTATGTATATATATATATATATATATATATGATAATGAAAGTTTATTGATTAGATATTTGGTGTTGTTACACCAAATCTATATCTTATGAAAGACTTTCAGATCAGTAACCTGCAAAATTTGATTTCCAGCTTATATACATAATCAATAATAAGGTTAGAAAATAATAAATACAATAAAACTATGGTAGTTCATTTTTTGATGTGGAGGATCAGACTAAACTACAACTCCAGAACATTCTTTGGAAAAACTATAATATTTAATAAAATCTTTATAAAATAATAAATAAAAATCATAGATAATTCATACCGAATAAAGCTTATTCTTCATTGATGAGAATTTCGTGTTCAATTGAACAAAATCTCATGCTGATAACGTGTTGTAAAATTAAAGAAAATATTAAAAGAAAAAAAAATAAAGAGAAAAGAGAGAGATTTCTTATTCTCTTGAATATATTGTGTATAGAATGGGAATACAAAGAGAGTATTTATACAACTTGAGATGTGTACGTAATTAGAAATCCCAAAATTCAAATATTCTCTCAAATATGTGATGTTTCTATATTATAGTGTTGATATATAAAAAATACTATTAATGATAATATTATACATATATTTTTTAAATATTTACTTTCCATATTTTGGATATTCACCCATATTTCTTAGGATTTATAACATTTGGCTAATTTAAGTGTTTAGTTATCATTTTTTTCTATGATAAAAGATTTTAAAATGATCTGAAATTCAAAATGTGCGACAACTGGATACCCTATCAAATAGAAAATGGTTTGTGTGATAACAAATATTTGACCATCACATTTATCTCAAGCACACTAAGTTTTTTGATAATATGGTTAAGGCTCGTATCAAACTTTAAAGAGTGTATTGATTTCAAGAATAAATTAGAATTAAACTAAACTTGATGAATTCTATAAAATTTAAAATCAAACCGAACGATGATATTAACCAAACTAATTAAACCAAATTATATAAAATTAGATGGATTTAGTTTGGTTCATTAATTTTTTTATTTAAAGTATTTTATGATATAATTTTATCATAATCCATAATTGAATAATCTCATTTAGAAAAAGGGCAATTGAGACAAGCAGGGTGGAGAAACTAAAGAGGTTGGTAGATTATAATAAAAGAAATGAATTGATTGAAATTAATTGTACAGATATGAAAAATAAAAATATATTAGGATAAATCAGAATGGGTGGGTGATAGAAAAGTAATGACATTTAAAAATTTTGATTTAATTTATATAGTTTATTTTTTGTTTTAATTTTTGAATCAAACAAATAAAAAAATGTAATAAATAATTTATACCAAACTGTACTTATAACTAAGGTTGACAATGGGGTGGGTAGGGATAGTTTCTTTTAAAACCTACTCGTCCATCTATCTTAAAACTTTATACTCATCCACGATTCTCTATCCATGGCGTCTAAGACAATTTATATCCAACTTTCCATCTATCCCTACCTACAGGTTTATCCTCTCACACGTTAAATTGATTTGTTGCATTCACAAGTTTATTTATTCTTCACTTAGTTTTACTTAACATTTACTTTTATTAGTATTTCAGTTTAATTGTATCTCTTAATCAAAATACAAATAATAAAAATTTAAAATTAATTTCAACTATATCAAAATAAAGACAATAACTACATTCAAATCATTTGATTTCAAACTAGTACTAGAATAATATATCAAAAATATAGTTATAATTCAAATTATCAATAAACATTTTTTCTAATATGCTGACTCTCGTCAAGCATATCTTCATGATCTTCATCATCCATAAATATAATCAAATAAGGTATAATTTACAGTAAAAACATCTATATCATTTAGGAGGATTGAACCTAATACATAAATTCAAAAATTTTATAACTTTACCTACGCTTTACCCACCTCCACCGGATAAGGTAGGGGTGGGTATCGTTTAGGTTGGTTATAAATAGCCATCCCTGCTCATAACCTTTTCGGTTCAACCCTTTTGGCTTGTTTTTGTGCACATCCCATTCTTCAGTTAAGTATTGATGAAAGCTTTAGAATGTCTTTCTGGATCCAACCCGACTCATCTAAACCCGACCCGACCGACTCTTGCTCATTCCTCACAACCCAAGTTTTGCAAATACTTTTCTTTAACTGTGAGAGACAAAATCATTTCTACCGGTTCTCTCTCTCTCTCTCTCTCTCGATCTCGCGTGCTTGCTCGCTCTCCCTCTCTCCCTGAACTGACGTTGATTGTCTTCAAGCTCTGTTCAACTAGGGATCTAAAAGCCTCGACACACAACTCTGGGGGTCAAAGAACACACATCTACAGCTACAGAGGCCTCGTCCGTCAATTTTGTCACGAGTTAATCTTTCATAACCTTTCCGCTGGATCTGGAGGTAAAAGTTTACCTTCTTTGGTATAATTAATTGCTTTTCAATTGAATTGGGATTGCAATTCTTGATTTTCCCTGAATGGGTTTTCCCAATTGTCATTGCTCTTGTCTAGTTCTTGTTTGAATTTGAACTGGGCTACTTCGACTCACTTTCAAGGGGCTAAATCAAGTCAAGAGTGCTTTCTCAAGGGGTTAGATCCAGCTATCTATGATTAAGTTCTTCCTTAGATCGAGTGAAAGCCAGGGCTGGGGCTAATCTTTCCTGGGTGAGCATGCCCAGCATACCTCGTGGTTTTTTTTTTTTTTTTTGGAATTCAGGAACTTGTTATGTAAATTACATTGGGGTTTTGAATTTTTGGACATTTTTATTATATTTCAAAATCTGGGCTCCTTCATGTTTGAAGAAACCAACCAAAAATTCAGTTATTCTGCTCCTGCAATCAAACAATATAGAATGGAATATTCAAATGAGTACCCCATCATACAACACAAGACTTCTCTTACATACAAGAATTATTATAACTGGAGAATGAGGCTATAATTTTAACTTCACTGCGGAGGAGGATGGGGATTGGGGATGATTCATGGCTTTTCTTGTTGGTGGTGATATTGGGAAAGAGGAAGCCAAGTTGAAAAAAACCTCAAAACATAAAATAAAATAAAATAAAAAACAAAGGCCTCCCTTCCGTACCGAGAAAGAAAAATTGCAAAACACATTTATATTGCATCTCATGGCCGGAAATAAGATTCTAAATTTGGGGCAAATCCTTTTTTTTTTTATTTTTAAATTCTAGAATTTGTTGTGTAATTAATTACATTGTGGTTTTGAATTTTTATTTTTTATTTTTGACAATTTGTGCTACTTCTAGGATCTATAAGGAGGTGAAGTGACTTGGCAGTGATCTCCAAATGGGTCTTTTTGATGGACTCCCCATTCCTTTGGATAAAGCTGTAGGTGCATTGTTTTTTTTTTTTTTTTAATTTTTTCCCTTCCATTTTTTATGCATCCAATGCTTGTTTATTTATAGTTGGCAAATGGAAAATCAAACACTGAATGGATTGCGTGCTAAATTTTGAAGTACCAAAAAATAAGTGTGGTGAGTGTGTTGTGTGTGTATGTATGTATATTAAGCTAGCTTTTTGTAATAAGCCAGCCATTAAACACCCCGAAGGTTCATGTCCCAACATTATGGGATGTCATTGTTTCACTTGATTCCATGTGTTGGATTTTCTTTTCCCTGTATGCACGCAACTTGTAAGTTCACATGGGCCAAGTACAATTAAGTATTGCCATTTTAAGAATATTTGGAAATAACTAGTTCAAATTTCAGGATTCAAAAGATGAATGCTTGAATATAGTAAGTTTGATTGGATGGTTCTTATGGAGATATATTTCAAGGGATTACCAAGAGCCTATTTGTGGACATTATTAATGGATTATCTCTCACTTGATTATCACGATGGCATTTCTTAATGTCATTTGTAGATGATATTATACTGATTGATAAGAGTAAGCGAGATGTGCATATACATTGAAAAAAATGAATTAGTGCAATAGAGTCAAAAGGTCTTTGAATCAGTAGAAAAAACCAATATATCAAATACAACTTTAGTATGCATTATGAGTTTGGATGAAAACATAGCAAAAGTTGAGGAAAAGAAGTGCGCAAGAGGGATAATTTTTGTTAGTAAGGATCTATTATTTAGAAAGATGGAAATATTAATGAAAGCTTCTCACATGAATGAGGTCAACAAAATATAGAGTACATCTGGACTTTATGTATTCATAACATTCTGCCTAGGCAAGTTTTATAGAATTGTAATAACACCATCAGTGTTTAATGATACAGCATATTGCGATATTCAAAGTCAACATACACAAGAGATGAGTGTGGTGGATATAAGGTTATTAAAGTGCATAAGTGGGGTAAAGATAGAATATATGGAATTTAAGTTTAACAATACTAGCATTAGTGAGGCAATGGTTAAGATAGAAGATAATGAATTATCTTTAAGTTAGAGTTTTAAGTAATTAGGATCAATTTTACAAAAAAGACGGAGGGATTGACAGAGATGTATCACATAGAATAAAAGCAGGATGGTTGAAATGAAGATGTGTATCGGGTATTCTATGTGATCGAAAGGTACCTCTAAAAGTTGGGAAGTTTTATAGGATGGCGATTAGACTTGTGTTGTTGTATGGATCTGAATGTTGGGTGGTGAACCAAAAGCACGAACAGAAGATGAGAGTTGCGAGGATGAAAATGTTAAAGTGGATGTGCGGACATACAAAGAGACAAGATAAGAAATGAGTGTATTAGGAAGAAAGTTGGGGTTGTGCCTATTGAGGAAAAATTGAGAAAAACACGATTAAAATGGTATGGACACGAACGTAGGCAATCGATAGAGACTTAAGTTAGGCGGTGCGAGATTATGACAAGTACTCATATTAACCGTGGGAGAGGGAGACCAAAGAAGATTTGAATCATGATAATAGCACATGATATGAATAATCTAAATATAAATGAAAATATGATACATGATGGAGTACAATGGCATAAAAATATCTATATTACTGATCCCACTTGGTGGAATAAAGCATGAGTATTATTGTCGTATAGAGAAAATAATCATGTATGTGAACATGTGAAATGAAATAGAGTATAACGGCGTAGAAGGATCCATATAACTGACTCCACTTAGTGGGATAAAGGCTTGGTTAGTGTTATTGTTGTTAATAAGTGGGGTAATATGAAAATATAAAATTAGAAATGAGCTTCAAAGGGCATGGTGGAGTTCAAAGTGAGTAATGGGTCAAGAATTTCCCTTTGGCATCACGAGTGATATGGTCTTTGTTCCACTAAAGAGTCGGTTCCCTACTTTATATGAATTGTCGATGACCAAGGAGGCACTTGGGGGCTTTTTTGTCTCTCTCTAAGGAGATCGTTGCTTTTAGAATGTGAACATTTAGCAGACAAGAAAGTGACTTAGATCGGAAGAGTTTCTTGAACATCTTTGAGGCACTAGAGGGTGGAAATTAATTGGGAAGCGAAGACTTTGTTATGAAGGGGTTGATGGATATGGTTTTTTGAGGTCAAAAGATACTATATCATGCTTAGATTGAATTGCATGTATGAGGAGAGGGTTCCTTCCTTGGAAGTTTATTGGGAATTCCACTTTGCCCCTAAGACACTTTCTTTTTTTTTTGTGTGTGTATGGGGGGGGGGGAAGCAGCTTGTTGGAGAATTTTGACAACATAAAATCTTCAAGGAGAGGAATGTTTTGGTAAATAGTCATGTGTTATACAAAAGAGAACTTCAGTCCGTGGATCAGATGCTTCCTTTTGTGGGCTAAAATTGTCTCTCTTTTGCACTTATGTCGGGTAACTTTAAGTTCTTTACACAATGAGATGTAGCCTTGGAGTGGAATGAGGGTTTGTACGGGGAAGAGTGGAAGAGGGGAGAGGTTAATATGTTTCCCTAGCCGTGTTTTGGTTGGTGCCAAGAAAAAGCAGTAGAAGAATTTTTGAGAGGTGGAGAATTCCTGATGGCTTTTGCAAATAATCTCATGAAGTGTTAGGGCTTTTGGTCGAGTTCAAAGTCTTCTGAATCATTTGTAGATGTCTCTTTCGATTTACACAGGTGGATGAGCACCTCCCAGGTGTTCAAATTCTTTTTCTGGGATAAAAAAAGAAATCGGCATGTTAAATTTATGAGTAGTCCCAATGGTAGATAACATGAGAAAAAATACATTAAGATGGCATATTGGAAGTTGACCACCTAATGCTCTTGTTAGAGCATGTGAGAGTATGCAAGTTGAAAGTGCGCCATGTACAAAAGGAAGATTTAAGAAAACTCTAGAAAAGTTGATAGAACATGGTATAATTACTGCTCACTTAACTATTAACATGGCTTTCAATTGTTAAATAGAACAAACAAATTGATATAGCCGACCTTGACTATGTTGGGATAAAGGTATGGTTAAGTTGAGTTGAATTGTATATTTCAAGGGGTTTGGATCTCATGCTGGTGCCAATATTCTTTGGAGCCATGCCGAATGGGTGGTTTTTTGGTGTGTTTGGCCAGAAAGAACACCTGGATTTTCACAAATTAATGTCATCTATCTCCATTCGTTGGAGAAAATTGTACTCATAACCTTTTTATTGGCTTCAGCTGGAGGACCTTTCAAAGGAGTTCCTATAGAAATAGTGAGAGGGATTGAGGAACTGTACAAGCACGATGCTCTCATGTTTTGGTTTTTGTTTAAGTTTAGTTGCTTCCCATTTCATTTCATTTTTTTTTTCATTTTCTTCTTTATCTCAAGAAGATATCCTATCCTCCTGAGGTCATGTGCGTTCTTCTCTCTTAATATGATTTTTTTAATTATTTTTTCTTAGTCTTTTTGGGTTAAAAAAAATTTGCTTTAGGTACAAAACAATGCTTGCAGTTGAAACTTACAACCTAACACTCTGGTAATAATACAAGCTTCAATCGTCTTTGATGCATCTCTTGTCATGAATTGCCTGCCTATGGTATATAAGTGATTGCCTGGCGCTCCTCATCTTTATTTACTTATTTTGTTTTAATTTTCTTGGTAGCGTTAATATATTCAAGCTGTAGTTATCTTTCCTAGTGCTTACTAGATGTGCTGTACAATTGGCATAAGATATATTTAGAATGAGAAGTCAAGTAGTAGCTTATATTTCAAAATTCAAAAGAAATGGTAGCTTTATCTTCTTTTACCAGCTATGCTGTTGAAGGGTTATTTTCTTACAGATATGCACTCTCATCCATTGCAGTACTTAAAAGAGGACCTATCAAGAATAGATGAGAGTTGGGCTGCAGCACGTTTTGATTCATTGCCTCATGTTGTCCATATATTGACCTCTAGAGATCGTGATGGTGAAGTTCAACTGTTGAAGGAGCAGAGTGATGTCATCGAGGAAGTTGTAGATGAAGTCGTGCATTCATATCACAGTGGCTTCAATAAAGCTATTCAGAATTATTCCCAGGTTTCTTCAACTTATTACACTTGATATGTGTCACTGTTTACCTGGTCATGGAGTTACCTCCTTTAAAATTAAAGACAAAATGAGTAAATTACTTTTGTTTCAGTTATTTGGTTGATGCGGTAGCTATAGTCTTTTCTTTTTCTCCGGGGCATATGTTAAACTTATCTTGGCCAACTAGTTGGCTTCAAATAGCAAGGATTATGGCTATAAAGCAGATTTGATAATTATTTATTATGTATTTGGTTGGCGAACCATCTGTCATGTGAATTGACCAATTAGTGTTTTATTGAGATCCATGGTTGGATAATGTGCTTAAGCTTTTAATTCATTTTTGTTGCTGGTTATGGCTCATGTTCTAGTGATGGGCATGAGTGGATGCATGCATGTTTCTTTTATTACTAGTTTCAGGGTATAACTCTATTAAAAACTATACACAATAACTAGAAACCTCTTACTTTTTCTGCCCTTGTAAGCTGCAATTCACAATAATAGAAAATGTTAGCTTTTATTGTTTTGGGTGCATTCTTGTCTTTTTATTGGGAGGCACATAGTCAACCTTTGAGAAGATGAATCTTTTGAAGTCTAACCAAGTGCTGGTTATGATTATAAGCAATTTGCAATTAAACTTGGTCTATTGCTTCATTATATTCCATTATTATTTCTGTGCTGCAGATCTTGCGATTGTTCAGTGAATCTACTGAAAGTATTAAAGTTCTTAAAGTTGATTTGGCGGAGGCAAAGAGGCTTCTTGGTGCCCGCAATAAACAATTGCATCAGTTATGGTACCGGTCGGTTACTTTGCGTCATATAATCTCTCTTCTAGATCAAATTGAGGGTATAGCCAAGGTTTATCCCCTTTCTTTACTTAGTCTTTCGTGCATCTTTTAATGGCATATATGTTTTCTACATTTAACTTTCAGTAAATGTTTGATAATGTTCTAGTGGCCTGTGGATTTATATTGTCACTATCGTCTTGTAAAGTTGCTGTTAGGTTAATTTGACTATTTTTTAACAGAGAAGAATTTACATGATATTAGAAGAAGGATAAATTAAATGATGGAGGTCATGCACAATCCATTTCCCAAAATTTGTGGCCAATGCTAACAACCACCGACATAATTATCAATGTGGTCTTCTGGAGTTCTGTCTCACTTATCTTTAGCATACTTTGACAAGCTCCCATCCTTGCTATAGTATTTTGCAACCAGAAAGATAAATATTGTTTGAAGAGATCAGAAGAAGAAACAATGAGAGATGAGGCATCCTTGCCAAAGCAGAAGGAAGAAATCATATAAGTAGAAATATCTTTAACTAGAACAACTTTCTAATCTTCTTGAATATGTTGAAGAGATGGCTCCTTAAGAGCTTGCCACCATAGAGATGCGGAGAAGATAATCTTGGTGTCGCTTCTAATATTGAGAGACTTGAAATTTTCTTTGGTTGGGCATCAGATGTGAGAAAAAGGGGTTACCTGGCATATTTAGAATTAGCCTGTGGACAGTTTGAGGGGTTGTAGATTTGTTGTCTAAGAGCACCACATTAATGGGAGTATTGCAGGAATCTGACGCCTTATGGCAAGAGGCGATCAAGAGAAAGTTCTGATGAAAATGAAAAACAGGTCATCAAGAGCAAGTTAGACTTCTCAACAATGGGTGGGTTGCCAAGATAGGTGAGAATCTTTTCAGAATCTTCTTTGAGAACTTTAGAGCATGCCAAGGATCTTGGCATCCTTCCTTCTATCAAATTGTTAAAACTTTGTTTCTAGACATGAATCAAATTCTTACAATTTATGATTTGAATGTTAGGACTTGATTCAGATGGAAAAAGATCGAGTTCAAACAGATAAATCTTAAATATATAAGAATCTTATGATTCGAATCTGATTTGCACTTCGTATCATACGATTTAAATTGATTTAGACATAAATAGATTTGGTCCTCACCATTGTATTTGCTTGACAAATATGGAATCCGATGATAAGTTGATTCGCGAATGTGAAGATCCTTATCTTCGAAATGATGACTCATGGATATACATCCATGAATGCTTGAATGATGATGAAGAACTCCTGGGAAAAATAGAAAGAGATGTGTAACTTAAATATTTTACTTTTGTAAGTATATAATTTAGAATAGAATACTGTTTTCGTAAACTCCTCATGATTATTTTTAATAGGTCCAAGAAATTTGAATGTCGATGGAAAGGAAAACGAAACGCAACTGAAAATGAAGATAAAGAAGTGAATGAAGATGGTGGTGATAATGATATGGATCTGGGTGATGATAATGATTTTAATAAATCTTGAAGATTTAGTATTTAGATTAGTTAAATATTAGCTTTCGAGTGTATGATATGATTTTGAGGACATTAAGTATCATGAATTATATCTTGAATTTTTAAAGTTTTTAATTTTTGGAGTATTTTGAACATCACAGCTTAGATTAAGTTTGTACTAATTAGTGGTTACTTATTTGAACTCAAAATTCGAATCATGTTATTTGATAAATTATGAATACATTATTTTAATGTACTGTGTACATAGGTTCTATAATGTACTTATATGCATAATACTGAATTTTACAATTCACGATTCAAAAAATTAGCTTTCTGATTCACAATTCCAATCTTGATTTGATGGGTATGTTTCTAGATTCATTACAGTAGTGGCATTTAATACAATTATCTAGCTAAATAGCTTTGGAGGGCCTTTTTTGTTGCAATACTTTTGTATTAATCCTATTGAGATTTATAGCCTAGTTATCCAGTTCAACACTGAAGGTGGTTTGCTTTCTAGATGATGATACATAAGGGAAAGGGCAAGGCATTAATCACTGAATAAGATGGTTAAAAAAGTCACAGAGAGTAAAAATGCCTGTGCTGTTAAGAGATTCAAGACACCATGGCCTTTTGTCAAAATTTAAGGGTGAAGGATCAAACACTTGCGGCATGGTAAGAAAGTTAGAATTCAGAGTTTCCATTTTTGTTATGAGTAATGAAGCTTTGAGAGTTCCAAGATAGGGCATTCATTTTAGGGGTACAAAACTAAGAAATGTGTCTATTCTAGAAGAATTTTTATTTTGATAGAAAATAATTGTATTAGGTACAATAGTGAATATATGAAAACTTTAACGATGAGAATGCCTCCAAAATGAGTGGAAAAAAGAATAATACATAGACTAACGAAGGACTACTCTCCGATCCTTCTTCGACTCCTTCAGACCATAATCTTATAAATCCCCGAAGCATAACCCGCTAGAGAATCATAGAACACAATCTTGTCCCAAAGGGGAGAAAAACGATATTGTGATTTCTAAAAATTTTAGCATTCCGCACACTTCATATACACAAAGAAATAGCCACAAAGACATGTCGCCAAAGTGAAGGGGTATCCTTCTTCCCTCCAAAATATCTAAATTTTGTGAGAAATGGATCATGGAGGCTCTTGGGACAAATCCACTCCTTACAATACATAGAAAAAAGATGATTCCACAATTACTGTGCAATAGAATAATGCAAAAACATGCGATATCTAGTTTTAGAATTATTGTAATACAAACATCCGGAAAGGTAGCTTTATAAGTCTTCTCTTTTGTAGCAAATCATTGGTATTGATCTTGTTAAGCACCATAGACCATGTAAAAACTTTAACTTTGGCAGTGTCCTTTGCCTACCAAATAAAATTGGTTACAGGAAAAGGAGAAGACTGGGGAATGCAAATAGGATATTGAAAAAGAGATTTGCAAAGAAAACATTGTGACTATCAAGACTCCAAACTTTAGTAACATAATGAAAAAGGTTTATTTTCTTGTAAAAGGGAGATTACTGGATAAAACTGTACAACTTCTTTATCGTTAAGATTCCTTAAGAATAAAATTCTCAAGAGATCGAACATCCCTCCAATTATAAAAGTTTTGATAGGAGCCGAGTGAAGCATACACAACTGATAGAGTTGAGAAAAAGTAATGAACAAGGGAGAATCCTTGATCCAGAAATTTTCCAAATAGAACACGAGAACCATCACCCACTTTAAATGGCACAAGAGGAGGGAAAGTCTGATAAAATTGGGAGATGAATTTCCAAGGATTATAATGAGAAACTCTCACTCATTATGAAAGGACTTGACATTTATGTGGGCATCTTCTCATTTGGAATTCCTAGAGGCATAGTTAGAAAATGAAGTACACAACATGGCATTATCAGACATGTTAGATGTCCTTATGTGATTAGATTCTTAGATATGAAATGAATTTCTTTGTTAGAGCAAGTCCAATCTTAGAAACTCTCTTTTATTTTATGCAAACATCATGTCATGCTACTAGTACAATATTTCTCCCCTTCTTGATTTGTATTTTTAGCAAAATTCTGCAAATATGTGAATTGTTGGGTCCAAAATATGACTGTCAATTGTCAGACAAGTGTCCTAGAAGTTTGAATAAGTATGTGTTTGAATGAAATATGGATGATTTTGGATCTTGAGACTTCCCACTTTGTGTCTTCTCCTTCCATGAAAGTTGTGTCATGGCTTTAGCTTCTGGGTATTAGTGCCAGTGCAACATAAGATCCTGGAAGTTGAATCTGAGTTTTAGTCCAAGCCTATTATAAATGAACAAAATCTAGCGTATTCTGCTTGCTGTAGGTGATTTTTGCACCCATATCAATGAATCTATTTGTTCTTTAATGCTCTGCTTATCTATCTTGGGCTTCGAAATGCAGAAAATTCTCAAGAAAAACTTATGAGTGTTGCTGGATGAGTTTTCTTGTTAAGGTTGTAAAATGTTTTAAGATCTTCTCAATCCGTTGCACTGTGGTCATAAACAGGTGACAAAATTCTTAAAAGGTGGTATCTCAAGGGTTCATATCTCCAATTGGCGTATTCTACTAAAAATACTAAAATTAGAAGTTTTGACATACAACTCTGCACTGTGTAATCCTCGAGGAATAGTTTTTTGTATTTAGACAGTCCTTTATAATGGCCTTAGCTTATTTCAGAAAATTCTTTTGCATGTTTGTGCTTTTGGTTAGGTATGTTATTCTGAACTTTTGTCTTGATATTTTTTTCAAATGTGTTAAGGTTCCAGCTCGCATTGAGAAGCTAGTTGCTGATAAGCAGTTTTATGCTGCGATTCAACTGCACGTCCAGTCAACTTTGATGCTGGAGAGAGAAGGCCTTCAGACGGTTTGCATTCTTTATTTGTATACCTGTTTAAATTTGTTGTTCATTCCTTTTTGGCCAATTGTTTTGCTTGTACTTTGTTATCCCAGACATAAAGAAAGCATATGCACATAGTCCATTGTTTGTTTGGGGGGAGCAGAATCATAATCAATTAATCTTTCTTGTCCTTGCTCCAAGTTCTAAATTGCATCTCCTACAGCCAATCCTAATTAGATTTAGTGTTACTTCTTTGTATTTAGAGTGTTAAAGAGCCTTATCCTGTAGAATTAAAATTATGCTGCGTCCTTAATTTGGTTATATAAGCTGGTTGTTCATTGTTCATGTGACTCTGGAACATAAAGCAGCCATTTCAAGGGTCACACACTTAGAAAAGCCATATTCATCGTCTTGCAATTGTCTTTTTAGTGCATCAACACCTTCATGCTTTAAAGTGTTAAGTTTGTTCAGCAGACATATACTCTGTAAGGTGTTGCCCAGAGGTAATAAAAACTTGTGATTTTTAAAAATTAGAATTTGACGCTTTGAAATATATTTTCGGACCTTCTTGTGTGAGAAAAAGTTCTTTTAGTTATTAAAGAGACACATTCTTTTTGGGTTCACTTTTATTTTATTTTCCGTGTCATCCAGGTGGGTGCTCTTCAAGACGTTCGATCCGAGCTATCAAAGTTGCGGGGAATTCTCTTTTATAAAATTTTGGAGGATTTGCATGCCCATTTATATAATAGGGGTGAATACAGGTATCTCCATCCTTGTTTGTTATTATTTATTTATTTTTTCTTGCATCTCCATTATTCAGCTTTTGTCTTTTCCTTTTAGTCCTTTTCTGCATAACTTTTACTTTGCCTTTCACACTTATTCTGCTGCAATGAATTATTTGGAAATATAAGAAAGTTCCAAACCTTTTTTCGGGGGGGGGGGTAAAAATTGTTGCTGTCGCTCAAGATATTTGCTTTGAAGAATTGATCATTATTTTTGTTATCCACTTAATTTGGCCCTTTAAGTAATTGTGCACTGAGATCCCCTATGGAATCAATCATCACTAGTGAAAATTTTGGCAGCAAATCTAAGTGGACATCATGAGGTAGAAGAGTTGGGAGTTTGATGTTTTAAGTATTTTCCTTCTTGTTAATTTTCTCTGAGACCGTTTTCTTTTCTGGAGGATTTCTCATTTTCTATTCTTTGCCCCTGAATAAAATATTCTTCCGGTGTTCAACAAATTTTGAGAATCAAAAGTTGCAAGAGAGGATAGTGGCATGTAGGGTTGAAGAACCATTCGAAAGGAGGGAGGTGTTTTAGTTTCTTTGTAGTGTTCATTCAGAGGCCGACCCCAAATTTTGGGATAGAAGGGTTAGGTTGTTGTAGTGTTCATTCAGAACTTCTCTGTGTAAGAAATGCCCGGGTGAATTGAAGAATTACCTTGTACCTGTTTGAGATTTTTTAATGATGAAGAAAAATGACTGGCTCAACAAGATTCGAAAAAGCTTCTTGAAGAATGCAAGTCAACTACTTTCTTAGGTGTCCCCTCAATGGTCTTTATGTGCTGGTGCAGATAGAGAACATTCAAACCTCTTGATGTTTTTATGTTTTCCTGTATTTTCCTTTTGTTATTATTGATGCGCTTGGGAAGATGCTTCTCTTGCCATTCTTTGTATTTCTTTCTCCCATCTCTATCTCATTATACCTTTGTTTTGCTAACGGCAAAAGAAAGAAGTAGTGAATCGACTAAGATAAGCATGAGCTAGACATAGCCTTATGACTAAAGCATGCTCAATATTTCAGTTATCTTCTGGATCGGT
Source organism: Dillenia turbinata (assembly GCA_037126225.1). NCBI lineage: Eukaryota > Viridiplantae > Streptophyta > Magnoliopsida > Dilleniales > Dilleniaceae > Dillenia > Dillenia turbinata. The sequence continues at coordinate 22,474,017 of JBAMMX010000013.1, forward strand.
TGGCCATCCTCCAATTATTGTTTGAAAGGAAAGAGCCCTCTGTCCGGGAAACAATCTCGTTGGGATTCAAATGATTTGGGAACTCAATATTTCAGTTATCTTCTGGATCGGTTGGCCATCCTCCAACTATTGTTTGAAAGTAAAGAGCATCACTTCATGTCACTGAGGAAACAATCTGGTTGGGATTCAAATGATTTGAGAAATCATTTTGACCTTTTTTTTTTCTTTTTTTGCTGGAGGTGTTCATTCTGGTAGACAGGGTCATCTTAGAGATGATTGGAAGCTGAGTTCATAGAAGGCTGGAGGAGAGTTGTTAGGTCTGATTTCTTTCTTTGGACTAGCTTTGTTTAGTTTTTAGGTGTTTTACAGGTCAAATACAAAAAATGCTTCGGATTTAACCTGCTTGGGGTACTGAATTCATATAAGGTTTTGGTGAGAGAAAAAAATAGGAGGATGTGTGGGACAAATATGATTATAGAATCAAGACATTAATTAGTTTACCTACCCCCAGGCTATAGCAGAGTTGCAATGCCCAACAAATCATGGTCATTGACTCTTAAATTGCTATATGAATACAGCTTTATGTTAACTGAAACAAGTTCATGGTTCTATTTTTGGAATTTATTCTCCTTAAAATATACTATTCCTGGTTTCAATTGTAATTGCATTACATGCTGGTTGTCTTCTCATGGAATTTGTGGTACAATATTAAGCTTTATGTATACATATTTATCCTCAGTGCTGTTGCCTTAAACTATAACGAGAGAGATGATGAGGTGCCAACCACCACGGCAACTGCATTTGCAGTGAGCAATTCACAGCCGCTCTCTCGAAGAACCCGCTTGTTAAAGGTCGACAATCATTTTGGTGGTTATGGGCTTGGAGATGGAACCTATAGGCTGGGTTCTATTGATGGAAGGTTAGTGAGCTTGCTAATTTTATCTTCCCATGATAGCTGTTTAGTAGTTTATTAGTTACCATCTCATATAAAATTTCATCTGTACCTTTGTTTTATGTCTTGTATAGTTCCATGAATGAATTCACAATTAATGGCGAGTTTGTACAATTGAGGTTGTTCCCTGTGTGAAGTTATGGTCTCACTGACTTGAACTTTTTCCACTTGTCAGTTTCTCACGGTGAATCATTATGCCAAGACTTCTTGTTATTGTCAGTTAATAGCTAGAACTTTTGTTTGCAAGCCCTTTGAGTTTCTGAAGTTGTAATACTTGATTAGAGCATTTACGAACTCTAGTGGTTGGGTTTTTTACTACTAGACTTGTGCCCTTTTTTTTCTTTGCTCTTATGTTATTTGCTGGTAATTGACAGTGTCAACCAACTGTTGAACCACTGGACTGTGAGATGCTGGAAACATAATAAGTTTGCTTTAAAATTTTTCCTACTAAGAATTGGTTGAAACCTTTTTTCCTTTTTTTATTGTAGTTAATTGTGTGCTATCAGAATGGGTAATATACCCCGATTAAGGTATGCTAGGAATGGTTTACCTGTCTTCAAGGTTTTGTAGATGAGCTGATGTAGGCAGCTTATCATTATATTATAGATGTTATTCGGCCTTCTATTTTCTATTAGTTTTGCTGATTTATTGAATGTCTATGTTCCTTGATATATACTAGTTCATCATTTGATGGCCATGATGATGATGCTGAATTCCATGATGAAGTCAACTCAGATGGTTATACAGCATCAATGAGGGCGAATGGTGATGCCAAACCTATATCTCGTCAAGTTCCAACATGGCTTTCATCTGCCACTCCAGATGAATTTCTTGTGAGGCTGCCATAAGAGCTCATATTGTTGCCTTCTCTCAAACTCAATCTTCTTCTTTATGTTATGGGATCAAGTCTAAACGATATATTATTCTGGATGTAGGAAGCAATAAAGAAGAGCGATGCTCCCCTTTATGTTAAGTATTTGAGAACCATGGTTGAGTGCCTTTGCAAGCTTGGCAAGGTTGCAGCTGCTGGTGCTATGATATGGTATGTCTCCTCAAGACTAACCCTTTTTCTTTGGTTTGAGAATGGTTTTTGTTGATTCAATTTCTGTTAAGGGGATTGTGGTCCATTTAAGTCCTAAAGGGAGGCCTCTTGGTGCAAATAGCCAAGTTGAACTATCCATTAACCTCTGATGTGATGTAGATGCACGCCATACAAAATGCAAGCATTTTGCCTCTTTTGCTTTTGTAATCTTTCTTGTTTACTAATTCGTAAGGAAAATGAGTTGGAAAGAGCTAGTCTCTTAAGGTCTATGCGACTCTCATCTTGTCTCAAGCTGTGGTAGGCATATTCTGAATCAATATTAGGATGTGGTGAGAAACTTCTTGAAGCAATGCTATAGAGAAATCTCTCTCTCTCTCTCTCTCTCTAGGAGTATATTCTGGAAATTTTTTACTTATGTAAAAACCTTCGAAGATAATGAATTTAGGGGAATCAAATGGTGTCAATGTGCGAAAGCTTATCTGAGAAGTGAGAGAAAATGGATTCAGTTGATTGTTTGTTATTGATTGTAATGGTGTAGGTTTGGAAAGTATATTTGAATGGTGGTTATGAGATGGCTTCATATACCGCCGAAAAATGGCTGCATGCTCTCATCATAAAAAGCTCAATGAGTCACTTTTTCCGGGATAGTTACTTACAGATGCCACTTCCTGGTGGTATATGGAATTAGATTGATCCATGTTTACAAGTGGAAGGTTTTTAATATACCTGAAACAAGAGCCAGTCAACTCCAACTTTGTGGTATTGGTTGGTTAACATAATTATTAACCTCTGGCTAAGAAGGTTGTGCATTTCTTGTTAAAACTGCATCTCACTCTATCAATTGCTTACATGCTGGTTTTCCGTTTGACTTCTGGAGTAATGTTTGCTGTTATTTGTGTCCCTTTATTGTGAACCTTTTGGGTCTTATATCTATCTCGATATGATATTTTACTTTCTTGAATCTTGTTTGCAACAGCCAAAGACTCAGACCTACCATTCATGAGATTATAACGTCTAAAATTAAAGCTCATGTGGAGCTTGCCAATTCTTCAAGGCTCCACTTCAGTCCCACTGCCCAAACTGCTAATAAAGCTGGATATTACATAAAAGCACAATTAGAAAGCTATTATTTACCAAAGAAAAAGCATGAGAATGGTGTATCAGTGACTGGAGCACTGCTGGCTGTTAGCCCTGTCTCTTCTGCAATGGCTCCCTCAGGAACAGCACAGGCTGCAGCTAAACAACTTCTTGATTCGATTTTGGATTCTCTTGTTCGGATATTTGGTAAATATACTCAACTTTTTTGCGTTTGTTTATTTTGGAATTTGCAACTAACAACTGTAATCTTTAGAGAACCATGTCGTTATTGGAGAGCTTCTGGAATCCAAATCGGCTGAGCATACTGACATGAACACACCAAAGTCAATGCCCACAGATGTGAATTGGAATCCTGATTCTGAAGCTTCCCAAATTACTGGAGGCTACAGCATTGGCTATTCATTGACTGTTCTGCAGGTATTATTTGTGCACTGGTGGTTATTATCTTATAGCATGGATGTAGCTTGAGTATTTACTAAACAAGTGTCGCATATGTTTCTAGGAATCTATAACCTGTGTTCTTTTAATCTTTTCCTAAAATTATTTTCTGACACTTTCCATGAAATCTGGCTAAGAGTGAATGCCAGCAACTAATATGTGAAATTCTTCGAGCAACTCCTGAGGCTGCATCTGCTGACGCAGCTGTACAGACAGCTCGGCTCGCAAGCAAGAATCCTACCAAAGAAAAGAGGTACTACCAATATAGTTTCCCTAAATCTGCCATTCCCGTTTTAGCAACTCATTAGGGTTAACTGCTTTGCACATCCTTTTCTAGTTTGCCATTTTTTTTAAAAAAATTTTTGCTCGTCACAGTCAAAAGAATTTTTTTTTTTTTTTTTGGTTCTCCTTCTTAGATTGGAGAAGAATGACTCTAGTAGGAAAGAAGTATACTAGAACAAAAAGGAGAATACATTTTTTTATTTTTTATTTTATTTTATTTTTTTTGGTTCAATAGGAGGCCTGTAGACTTAGGGCTACACGGTGGGGGTAACCCTGCCCCACAGAACCATTATGTAAACGAAAGACTCAAACTTGTTCCAGTAAGTAACCCATTGGTGCATGACTATTCCTGCTTGTACCGAAAAAGGATAATACATTCTCACTTATAAATGGAATGATTTCCCCGTATTGAATGGTGAAATTCTATTTTTTGGACAGCCTAGCTTTTCCCACAAGTTAGACACATGAAGTATGCACTTAGACATGACAAACCTAGAATGCTAGCCAACTTTTGCCATGCGGAAACATATTTGTTATGTGGTGCCTTGAGTATAAAGAGAATGGGTGACACAATAGTAAGTAAAAATAAAGGAGCAATGTATGATTGAAGGCAACAATAAGTTTATTAAGTAGTAAGAAGAATTACAACTTGCTAGTGAGGGAACTCTTGATAAGTTTCACCAAAAGTCAAGGAGTCTCTTTCTTTAAGTTGCAATAGGTCAAGCAGGAGGGAACATTGAAATGTTCAAGGAGCTGTACCAGGGTTTTTCGAAGTTGGGTATTTTTCTTTTCCAAACTTTATACACTATTACAATAGGTTGTGAGATATCTTATGCTATTTTTCTCATATTTTTACAAACTCTCTGAAGCCCTCAAAAAATTTCCAAGAATAAAATACATCAAAAAATAGAAAGTAGCCGAACACTTGGCTTTATTAAAAAGTAAGCCTACTACTACAAAGAGCTACTTCTAAATAGATTAAGTTCAGAGTTTCAGGATGAAACTCGTTGTGGTTGAGGCATAGCAGCTTGCCAAATTTGGTGTAGAAATGCCGGCTTGTGACACAGTGCAAGCGCATCCTTTTTCTTTGGGGATAGAGAAGTGCAAGTGCATCCATTTTGAACTGTCATTCTGTGTTTTGTCACTGCTAGAGAACTCTGTTGCCAACTTTAGTAACAATGGCTTCATATTTGGGCTCCGTAATAGGTGTATTTGAATTGTTACTAATGCACATTCTAAATTTCAATGGAAGCATAAACTCTAGGCATCTTAAGATATTATTTATTTTTTGCTAGACAAGCTTTTTTTTTGGGGGGGGGGGGGTTGGACTGAAACTTGGTTTGGGCTTAAGGTAGGCTATTCATGTAGATGAACAATTTTTTTTTTCACTATTTGTGCTTGTGTATAGACATAAATGTCTTGTTTTATATATGCATACGAACACACACCCACAATTTGTTTCCCTGCCCTAATCTAATACTAATTCCTTTATACGGTATAGTGCCACTGTCACTTCGAGTATAGCGTGTATGTTGGGAGTTATCCACTCATACGAGGTTGAAGGCTAGCTAGCATTCACTGGCCTTTTGTTCCTGAATCATTGTCAATATATTTCCCTTTTGGGTGCTGCCTTTCTCATGGATCTTCTCTGCTATCATGTTATTGTTGCTATTGAATTGCAGGGATGGTTCAGAAGATGGCCTTACATTTGCTTTTCGTTTCACAGATGCTAGTGTCTCTCTTTCTAACCAAGGTGTGCTGGAGGTTTACGCATGTCCACTTGCTTAAATTTTTTTATTCTCAGTAGTAAATGCGGATGGGATCTTTTTAAGTATGATAACAGTGTCAGTTTATCATTTAATATGCTCACCTTGTGTTGCTGACATCTTTTATCTTCCGCTTAGTGAGATCAAATATTTATGCTTAAATGCATGTTTTTATTGCAAAGTCATGCATTGAATTGGCTCCAAGCTCATCATTGCAATCCCCTTAATTTAATATTTAGGTCTACAGGCCATTGATGTGATTAAGACAAAATAGATACATTTTACATCACCTGACCAAATTAATGGATAATTCTATGATTTGAAAATTCATGGAGTAATTTGAAATTGCAGTTTGATTTTTCAAATCACTGGGGATCCCTTTTTCTGGCTCAGCCTACAATCTTACTATATGAAAGCCACCAAACAGTTTATAAAGTAAGAACTGAAAGTTTTGTGTTATAGTTTGCAAGGGCAGAGTGCATACTGGTGTTTAGCTTGCCGAGCATTATGTAGGCTTGTATTCGATTATTCTTTTGGCTCGTAAAACATTAATAATCTTAATTTGCTCAGGAGCTGATCTTGTTCGCCAAGGATGGAGCAGGAGAGGTTCAAATGTGCTAAAAGAAGGTTATGGTTCTGCGGCTGTCTTACCAGAACAAGGCATTTACTTAGCAGCGTCACTTTATCGACCTGTTCTTCAGGTTTGAATTGTTCAGTACCCGTATGCTAGTTATGGTGAATATTATTCCTGGTGTTATTTGGCCTGTCTTTACTTTGTGCTGACATATGCCGCAGTTTACAGATAAGGTTGCATTGATGCTCCCAACAAAGTATTCCCAGTTGGGGTAAGCTTTGCTTCTGCTGTACTCTTTTAATTCTTCTGGATTTTTATTTGTATCATTAGCTTAAGCACTGTCAGGCATTTTCAGTTGCAAAACATCAGAACTGATCTATGCACTGATGATTTACGGGCCACATCACTTTTAATTCAGCTAATCTTGCACTTCTCTTTATATCTGGGCATATGTGTCTTTTGTAGTGCCTTATAGAATATTTAGAGAAGCTTGTCAATATTTAGCATAGATGTTCTTCAGTATCTCCTTTCTCAAGAAATATAATGGTTTTAAGACTTTGTTATCCACATTGGTCTTTTAATGTGTGCATGTGCGTGTGTATTTAATATCATTTGCCATCTTTATACGACATATCTCGAGAATTGGGAAATTACTAGAGAATGACAATTCACCTTCAGCTTATCTCTCCAAAATCCATTTGCTTTTTGTTTAATATGTTAAATAATCAAATGCAGAGGACAATTTGTTATCTAGAGTGAACAATTCTTCACTGTTAATGTCAAGCTGACCCTTATAACTTTGTTGAATCTATTGCTTCTCCTAATTAGTTCATTTGTTAATTTCCTGAAAATGAAGGGGGAAATATGATTTGTTTACCTGCATGACTGAAGATAGTTTCTGCCTGCCAAGAAAGAGTATGCGGTGGAAACCAAATCTTGAGCTAATCAAAGATCATTTGCGGAAACTTCGTTCTCAATGCTTAAATGATTCTGATACTTAATTATTTTGGCGTTTAATTTTGAGATGTTATTGAAGTAGCCTTTGGCCAATTATCTAGCTTTTGACGAAATTCTGATACTTGTATACAGCTCCCTTTTTTTTTAAAAAAACAAAAAAAATTATATATAGTTTGAATAATAGGTACTGTTTTGTCACAGCGGAACATGTACATTGGCAAGCTGCAAGGCTTTTACTCATTATTATTCTGCTCCTCCAGTTTTGTCCTGTTTCACTTGTCATTTGGAATAGCTACCGTGTGTACCGCTTGTTTCAAATTCTCTCATGTTCTTTAGATTAAATGCTATGTTGTGTGCTTGTATATGGTTTACAGGAATGATGGATTGCTGTCCTTCGTGGAGAACTTCGTGAAGGACCATTTGTTACCAACAATGTTTGTGGATTATCGGAAAGGCGTGCAGCAGGCTATATCAAGTAGGTTTTGTTTATGTTTTTGTTGACCTTTTCCACTCAATCATATCTTGCCGATTAGTTGGATTCCTCGACTTGGGTTCTTATAAATTGGGATTAAAAGACCATCTTTTTGGGAACCCAGAAAAAAAAAAAAAAAGAGATTATTTTTTGTCATGTATATTTTTTCATTTGTTTATTTCTTTTGTTGTTTTGAGAGGATTTCTTCTCACTTTTCCATGTACAGTTCTTTATCTTTCTAATAAATTCTTTTTTCCATTAAGAAGAAATCTAGATGTGCTTGATTTCTACATCTTAAAGGTTTGTTCTTTATCAATTTTTGTTATGGAGTTCAGATTGTATGTAAGACATGTTTTTGGAGACTGACAGTCATGATAATAAAGGTGATTATTGGTCTAAAAATTATGTCGAGCACTGACTTAGCTCTGCTCCTTATTCCATGGGTTCTGTAATTTCTTGAGGAATATTATGACAGGTCCAGCTGCATTTCGGCCTCGGGCACATGTTGCCGCAACTTATACTCCATCCGTTGAGAAAGGTAGACCAGTTTTACAAGGACTATTGGCCATAGATTTGCTAGCAAAAGAGGTACCGGCTTGTTTCTTAGCTAATTCTTTTGTGAGAAGCTACTTGTCATATTTTAAAATTTTAGTTTTCTTTTCTCATGCGACTGGAAGATGCTATACATCTTGTTTGATGTCTGCTATGTCTGATAGTCTGTATTTTTACATGTTACCCTTGATCGTTATTGTAGGTGCTTGGTTGGGCTCAAGCAATGCCAAAATTTGCTGGGGACCTTGTGAAGTTTGTGCAATCACTCCTTGAACGAACATATGAAAGATGTCGGACTGCCTACATGGAGGCACGGTTATTTCCCTGTTGCCTTACTAAATTACTTGAAATTTCAACCGTTATGATATTTTTGCCTTCATACCACTGTTAAAGCTTATTACTTGGTCATGCAAACCTTTTTTGCTTGACATAAAAGTATTTTTCTGTTCCATTCCTTTTTCCTGTTCAAGGCTTCTTGCCTTTCTGGGCTTAAAAACCTATAATTTCTATATCATTGGTTCCTGTTGACTCTCCAACTAATTCAATTTTCTAACTTCGTTGTATTTTTTTTTTCAAGCCAATAATTTTCCTCTTCATGAGACGTGTAGAGAGCAAGATGAGAGTAATAAGAAGGATTCTACATTCTTCCTTTGGACCCACACTAATGTTATACTAGTGAACAAAGTAGATAATCAATAGACGCCCTCTTATACGTCAGTCAATATATTGCCTTGGGATGGTGCATGTGGCTGTTATGCCCATTTGCAAAGATCTGGATCTGGATATCATGCCTTTTTTCTCCAGGAAATATTAATCTTTAGAGCTTTGCTTAGCACCATGTGCATCCTGATTGATGAGATGCTTAACATGTGCATCATTATCACCTAGTTTTAACAGATCCTCTTTCTTTTTTCTTGGTAAAAATTGATGTACATGAACACCAGATAGGCTGACCTATAGTTCGGAACGCGTGGGATCTCTGAGTAGATCTTTCAAGGTCAAGGTATATATGAGCTTAGTCTAAGCTTAAACATCAGATGGAAATTTTAGAGATCAAGTTTCTATTGTGAATTACATCGCACTTTTGCTTTAAATATTTTCTACTAGCCATGGCTTATCCACTTTCTTTTAGGTCCTCTCTTTGAACCTAGGTCATGTGTCTTGGTGTAGTTTGTGTCGTTGTCTTCTTGAGAAATCATCTGCACATGGCTTCATTATACATATCAAGATATCTGAATACAATGGGAGTCCATGCAATTACCTATTGCTATTCTTTGATATCCATCATAATGTTTCAGGCAGTTCTTGAGATGCAAAGTTACATGCTAATTGGGAGGCATGACATTGAGAGTTTGATGCGACGTGATCCTGCTAGTGCATGTTTACCAGATGCTCATGGCCAGTTGAAAATCGATAGTAATCTGGCTTATGCTGATAATGTTGAGGTTGAAATTGAGATGAGTGATCTATTACTAAACTTACGGCCAATCAAGCAGGTATGTGCTTTTTGGAAGGGCCAACATGTCATTGCCTTATGAGAATTCCCCCCCCCCCCCAAAAAAAAGGAAGTAAAAGAAAATAAATTGAATATGGTTTAATGTCGCATTTGTGTGATTAACTTAAGGTGATAGAATTTTGTTCTGTATAAGATAAAGAGCTTGCACAGTTGCAGAGATGTACTGATACATAGTATATCAAATATGTTATTGTAGAGATGCTAAAGTTCATGTAAATTTTACCTTTTTTTTTGGGTGCTCTTTTACAGGATAATCTAATTCGTGATGATAACAAGCTTATATTATTGGCATCCCTCGGTGATTCATTAGAGTATGTTGCAGATTCTATTGAAAGGCAAGTTCTTTGACCTAATAAAGTGCTGGTCAATTTATTGTGCTCTGTGCTGTCATCTGAGCTAACTTCTGGTTCGTGCAAGTACCAGTTTTTGTATGATAGAGCAAGTTCATTTTTTCTCAAAGTTGCTCCGTATTTGCAAGGCAGATCTTAAGTTACACAAGCTGCAAACTCAAGCTATAGCTATATCAACCATGTTAACGTCCACAACACTGTAATAATCAGAAATAGTCTTAATCAACTGCAAAACCCTCTGCAACTTTCAAATGAACATGCTTTGAGTATAAGCCCTCTTTCCTAAAGAAAAAATTATTACAATAATCTGTAACCAGCCTCTCCGTCACTAGGTCTGGGTAATGCATGAAATGAATTGTGATGATGTCTGCACTAATGCACATGGGATTAGTATATCTCTGCCCAAATGACCTTTAAACTAGTAAGTGGCTTGCCTTCTTCAACGTGTATGTTGTCTTCACAGGCTTATTCCAAGTTGTACAACCTCCTCATCTGTGATCCATAGTTCTGCAGCTAAATGAAAATCCTGTGTAGACAGCTATATCAGTTCATGAAAATCTTTTTGGAAAGCTTAATGAACCTTTTGCTTCCTCTTAATCATTTTTGTGGAATGCAAAAACATAATTCTGTTCTGAAACAAAAATCTCATGAGCGAGCCACTTCCTCTCAGGAAATACCATAAACTCCAAGAACTTGATTTTTTATTTATTATTATTTTTTTAAAACCCTTATTTAAGAAACCTTTTCTGGCTGTTGAGCCATAAGTGAGTTTGTCATGACACCAACTTCTAATGCTTTTTCAAACCCAAAATTATGCATGTCATGTTGTCAGGATTGTAAATGATGCCACCCTTTGTCTTGTCTTCACTCAGATCTTTTTTGTATATAATGAGATTTCAACTCAGGGGATCCTTGTAACTCAACGGCTGATTACATGAATTTGCTCCATTTTGTTTGAGCAAATTACGTTTTGATATTAATTGTTACATTAATATGTTGTCTGTTGCAAATATTTGTTCAATTGCTCATCTGGCACTATTTGTCATGCAAGAAGGCTTGGGAAAACACCACTTGGAGCATGTGATCAATCTGAAGACAACAGCAAGCAAAATACTCACAGGCTTAGTCAAATAAGCAGTGCAGTACCTTCTAGGAGTCTGGCATCATTTGCTGATGAATACAGAAAATTATCCATTGATTGCTTGAAAGTGTTGCGCATAGAGATGCAGTTGGAGACAATTTTCCATATGCAAGTTAGTGCATTACATGTTTTTATTGACATCTAGCATAGGAGATGTCAAAAATGCTCAGCCATGGAGCTTGTTTATATTATACAACAAATTTTACATTTTAACAGGAAATGGGAAGTAGGGAATACTTGGACGATCAAGATGCAGAGGAGCCAGATGATTTTGTCATCTCACTGACTGCACAGGTTTGTTAAGTTGGATTTTACTTCAGTAATTGCTGTCATCATGGTTGTACTGCTTTCCAAGTTTTGATCAGTGTATACAATAGTTATGCTATTGCTAACTTCTAACGCATTCAGTCTCAAATTAGCTGCATCTCTTTTATATATTTTGGATATTAGTTATGTCCTAGGCCCATGACAGTTTATTCCACACTGTAAATTTCTCTATGGGACAATTTCACATTGGATTTCTTATTCATTATTTTCCTCTCATGGTGTATATCTGATGCATACAGTAACCGGTGTCTCAGAAAAACATGACAAGTTTTTCGTAAATTGTTTTACTACTGCATGCTCATGCTTATAAATGTCTATACTCATTGTATTTACTTCATGCGCAGCATGAAGCCACAAGATTTGTTCTTCTTTGTATGACTTGAGCACATTTAACATGTATATTACCTCTACGTGAGTCTAGATTACACGTCGAGATGAGGAAATGGCACCTTTTGTTGCTGGAGTAAAGAGGAATTATATTTTTGGTGGAATATGCAGCGTTGCAGCAAACATAACGATCAAGGTTTGTGTATTTGTAGTGCTATCTGACTTTTGGTTAGCTATGGAATTATGTTGTAGTTCATTTTCTGTGCTTGAAGACTCTGTTTCCGTTCTTCACTATGTTGGGAACTACAATATGCCTCTTAAAAGTTTTCAATGGTAGAGTGCTTTTTAACCTTTTACCTTTTACCTTTTAAATTTCTTTCGGCAGGCCTTGTCTGAAATGAAATCCATTAACCTTTTTGGAGTTCAGCAGATATGTCGGAACTCTATAGCTCTGGAACAGGTAGTTCTCCCTTTTTCTTATGCAGTCGAATTGTGTAAGAGTTCACTTTCCTTGGAGAACTTGTTAGACCATGTCTGCAATTATGTGTTATTTTTCTATGTTTGCTCATGTTTTCTGCAACATTATTTCATGCTTTGGGTTCACGAATAGGGTACATCCCCAGTGCAATGAGGTATGAACCCTTCAACCAAGGTTCAAGAATGGGCCTAGCTTGGCCAAGAGGCCTATGACTTCTGCAACCTTAGTTCAGTAAGCAATTATAGGGGTTCAAAATCCTAGGAAAAGATAAGCAGGAGCTTGAGAAATGTCTAATTTGCTTTGCTTTCAACCCAAAAAATGCATATGTTAGTCCTCTGGTTCCCTGTTTTACATACAATACGTTTCACCATCACAATTGAGAAATTTTTAGGCCATTTGTTTGATCTGGAATTAAAAATTTGAAATCCCTCTTATTTTGGATGATTCTTGTATCCATCATCCAAAAACACCCAAATGGATTGGCAAAACAGAATTGCTATTTCCAACCTGAATCATTGGAAGTTGAAGTTACAGCATTTGATGAATTGAGTTTGTAAAGCCATGACTCAGTTCTTGGAAAAGAGACATTTTTTTTCTCTTTGGACATTGCACGGTTCAACTAACGGCTAGATTTGGAATATAATGTTTTTATTTTGGCTTCCAAAATTAAACTAATTTCCAAATTTCCTTGATTCACAGGCCCTGGCAGCTATCCCATCTATTGAGAGTGATGCTGTACAACAAAGACTAGACCGCGTGCGGACTTATTATGAACTCTTGAACATGCCATTTGAGGCAAGTCATATACCTTTCTTTTTGTTGTGTCTCAACATTCTGCCGGTCTGAGATTCACTATTATATCACAAATTGCAGGCCTTACTTGCTTTCATCACAGAGCATGAGCACTTGTTTACTGGCCCAGAGTAAGTTGATTTGAATCTCCTATCAACCTTTTAGAGTTAAAACTTTTTTAACTTGTGCTTTAACTCTTCATTTCCCAATTCTTTGACAGGTATGCTAATCTTCTGAAGGTCCAGGTTCCTGGGAGGGAGATCCCTCCTGATGCCCTGGACCGGGTATCAGAGGTTTTACGCTGCTAGCTTTCTCAAAGAGTCTAGCTTCCATTTTTCTGCAGCAAAACTGTGTCATCGCAAGTGAACCGGTGGTGCTTTTCTATGTATCAAAAAAAGAAAAAAAGAAGAGGCACATGAAAATGCTATCCATGGAGTCTGCATTGGAAATAGTATGTTGTATATTTTTGTTTTAAATTGTTACTGCGCCTAGTTTGATGGTTCTTCTATCCTTGTTTATTCATTTGTAAATCAATTTTTGTGTACTTGTTAAATTTTTAGGTGAGATTTTTGTTGAGGGTGTTTAAACTGATGAACAGATGACATGCTTTGTAAACTTCCATATGTAAAAGTTTGCATATTCAATTTTCTGAGGAAACTTTATCTGGAACCCTAGCTCCAAAAGATGGATTGCAGATAGCAAAATATGTTAAACAAAAAATGTTCATAATAAAATTTTGAAAAATTGTGCAGTAATCTATTGTTGCCCACAGACGGGTTTCACTCTGGCTAAATGATATTCAAATGAATGATCTATTTTCAGTTGAGAAATCGAGGTGATGCAGCAAGGAGAATTTATATCCATGTCTAACAAATTATTTGCCAACCCTCTTCAACTCATCAATTAAGTTGGTCAACATAAGTTGATCTTAACTATTTGTTTGAAAAACATTATTTGACTATAACAAAATTATTCTTGTTGCAGTTGTTTGGAGTACAAAGAATTGAACCTTGGCCATAAGGTTCCCACCACAGTTTCTATCGTTAGACCCAGTGTTTCAGTGTGACTTGAATAACGAACGGATTTTCACTCTAATGAGATGAGGTACTAAATCTCTTAATCAAATTTCAGATTCAAAACTTGTGAATAGAAAAGACTTACGCCGAGAGAACGCCCCCTAACACACCCCGCAGACATTCAAACCAGCAACATTAGATTCGAAACTTGGATATACTTATTCATACCACCAGCATCATTAGGGTGATTGCCCGGGCGATAATGTGCATTCTACAGATTTAATAATTTTTCTACTTATGTTACTCAAAATGTCTGAAAATGTGCATGATACTCATTAACACACATGGCAAAATTATGGTTTTTGAGAACATGTATAACTCATTGATAATTACATGTGTTCTAAAATACCTAAAAAGATGTTTAATGCTACCTATTGCAAGATGTATAATGCTACCTATTGCAATATGGCATATTCATGGAAATATTTTCCCAAACTTAAAATTACGAGGAGGTATTCGGAATATACACTGTGCATCCCAGATTCTCAATTTGCTTACCAAATCTAATAAACAAGAAAGATGACTCCGGCCAAAATTCTTCGTTCTCCTTCTCCTTAATGGAACAGACGAATTTTGTATGCTAGAGATTTTCTGCAAGCATCTCAGCACGAAATATGCGACTTGCATTCAGAGTCTTCTTCGCTAAGTTACGAATGTCTTCCCTACTTGATTCAGATGATATTCGAATCAGTTCTTTCAAGGCACCACTACTTATGAAATCCTGAGAATTTTCCTCTGCAGTGGTCAATTTTTATGCCAGGTTAGACTTTGTAAACCCTTAAGTTTTGAAGAACATAGTATTTCATAATACATAGCTTACCATTTTGTCCTAAATGGCAAAGTGCGAGCTCAATGTGACGTTTAGTTGAAGTTGAGCTCGTATTAGAGCTTGCAACCAACCATACGAGTGTACCATCATCAATTAAAAGCGAATGACCCTTTCTATGCCCTGCAGTGAATAAAATGACCTGTGCCTTTGTCAAGTATGGAAATATAAAGAGATGTGTGTACCCTATCGAAGGATAAAGTTCACAAACCTTGAATGATTGCTCGAGATTCACATTTTGCGAAGTTTGCAATTCCTCGGGCGA
Organism: Dillenia turbinata; assembly: GCA_037126225.1. Lineage (NCBI taxonomy): Eukaryota > Viridiplantae > Streptophyta > Magnoliopsida > Dilleniales > Dilleniaceae > Dillenia > Dillenia turbinata. Next base: position 22,489,248 of record JBAMMX010000013.1, read on the forward strand.
CTTGTGCAATGACATCAGTATTTCCAGTTCTGACCATTCGAAGGAGTGCCTTAATGCCTCCATCTTCTTTCAGCATAGTATGTAAACTCTCTGCAATGAAAAGAAACTTCGGTGCTTAGCATGCAAGTATCTTTATTTACTGCAAATATGTTAGTGCTTGGAACTTGCAAAAAGGTACCGTGAGAGGTGCCGAAAACACTAGGGTAGAGAATAGGGAAGAGATGACTAGTAGCAAAACCAGAGAGAGGCAGATAGGGGGGGGGAAGGTAAAGAAAACCAGACTTGGAGGGGGGGGGAGAGAGAGAGAGCCATTGCAATCTTTTGGTTAGTCAACAAAACAACATTTGCTATTTCTCATTATCTTTCAAAGAATGAAGCATCTTTAACTTACCGTTTCCACATAGATTTGCCAGTGCGCCAGCTACCATTCTCAGAGTTTGCGGATCATCTGTTTTTGATGCCGTTGTTGCTAGTAGCTGAGCACCTCCTTTGCTGATTATTAAGCCTTGATTCAAATCTATGAAGATTGAAAAATAATGAACATAAGAGAACATAAGAGAACCAGGTAACATATAAATTGTGATAAAGTAAATGGCGCAATCGTGCAGGATGGAAGCATCATTGCTAGCATCTGAGAAAGAGAGGGGGCGAGATGCTTATGTCCAGCACCAAGATGAGCATTATCAAATATTTAATTGCCAATAACCATGTTTAAAATAAAAATAACCCTGAAGACATCAATAGCACAAGTAATCTAGTCTTCAGGGCAAGTTGATAACAAAGCACAGGGCATAGTAATCTAGAGTCAACTTTGGGCCAACAACTGCTTACAACCCTTACACTATCAAATCAAGATGTAAGCAAAGAAAAGAGACAAAATGCAGGGTTGGTGTAAGTTGGCTTTTGCGGAGCCATGCAAAATGAAAGACCATACTTTTCTCTAAAAGCAATATTTCTGGAGGAATCAATTTTTTAGTTTGCAGGCCAGGAGATTGGGAGATTGGCATGGAGCAGCTCATTGATCGAATTCCTGTTTTTTTTTTGTTGGGGGGCGGGGGCAGGGGTTTCTTAGGTATTATGATAAGGTATTGCTTTCCACCCTTGCATGGCATTTTTTCATGGGCGGACATTTTGCTAATAACAGAAACAAGAAGGCCTATATGGAGGTCAACTACTTTGTACAAAAGTCTGCTTTCTGTTTAGAAATGAAGAAAAACACCAAACAATCTGCTGGTCAAGCATCTTCAGAAGAGACATCATGACAGATGAGCTACTGCTAATGCTATTCATCATGTAAGAGGTTTGATTTGACGTGGGATGAAGATTGTTCCAAGATGGGGGTTCTCATAAATCATTTTTGTAAAATGTGCTATTCTCAGGCCTAATATCTGCTATTAATATCTATTCTTATAGATGCAATGGAATTCATTGACATTATAATTCAAAGAGAAGGATTCACTCGGTCTAGCAATAGAATCTCCAAATCCATGGCCAGGATTAATAGATTCCATGTATCTCCTGAAGCTATAGATATGTTGTCAAATTGTGCAATCTGAAGTCCATGTTCCAGCAACGCCGTCCAAGTGAAATATCTGGTTCTGTTCAGTATTCAGTTACTTTATTTCTGTTGAAATTAAACTCTGTGGCATAATATTACAAAGATAATCTGCCCTTTGAACCATTCAATGCATGCCCATTAATTTGATTTTGGATAGCCACAAGGAAACCAGGAAAAAGAAAAAAAAAAATTCAGAAACATAACTACAAGAAAAAGAATTAAGATCTACCTAAAATATGATTAAACAACGAAGAATAGGTTTCAGAATACCATTCATTGCCAAGTTTGCAATGGCCCCAGAAGCCACTCTAAGAATAGTTGCATTGGAAGATGATCGAACCAGCATGAGCAGAGCATCCAGGCCTCCCTCCTCAACTATCTTTTCTTGGTTGATATCTGCCACATACAGGAAACAAATTAGACTGAGCCAATACAAGACAAATATGACTGACATGTTCCTGTGGCCAAACCAGAAACCTTAACAGTGAGAGAATGATTTTGCAAATAAAGGCTAGATGCAAAGGCAAGAGCATATACCAGACTTCAATTTAAAAATTTAAGAAAGAAACAAGCAGGATTCATTATAATAGAGGATTTACAAGCACCACACTTCTTTAGCTTAAAAAGGGAAGAGGCAGGTTTTTTTTTTTTTTTTGGGTAATGTGCAATACAAATGCAGGACCAGATGCTGACATTTACGTTGAAGTTAACTCTGAATAATCAACCACAACTAAAGCTCCAAAGGTTGTACATTTCCATAGAAGAATTTTTGAACTACAAGCCATTACCTTCAGCAGCAAGATTTGCTACCACCTTCACTGCATGGATTTGGGTGTCTAATTCTTCAGATTTTAATAATGTAATTATCTTTTGAAGCCCAACTGGATTGTAAAGCCAAAAAACAAGTTAATGGAGAAAACTACTCAAAAGGAATAAATGTATCGCTCCCTTTATCAGTATGACAAATATAATCTTGCCTTCTTCACATATTTTGGCAATAGTGGCCCTCTGACCAAATACCATGTCCTTTGCTTGGTTTGGCTTATGCTTAGCCAATGGGTTTCCAAATGCTGCAGAAGGTCCTTTATCAAAAATTTCTTTCATCTGTGATTTCCTATCCTGTAGAACATTCACTATACAAGGATTAGACATGTTTGATGCTGAGGGAATCAAAAGTAAGAATAACGCACCTCAATGTCTATACTATTTTCAGCAACAAGCCTCTTTAGCTTAAACATCTCATTTTCAACAGCCTTTCTCTCCTTTTCTTCATCTACCAGTTTTTTCCTCAGTGCTTTAAGTTCCATACTTAGTGTTGCCTTAACAAAACCAAAAGTGCAAGAGTAGGTCAGCAGCAATCACATAAGAGCAGTTCTAGATCCTTTGTTTCTTTATAAGTTACAAAAAACAACTAACAGAAAATACACGTCATTTTTCAAACAAACCTTCTCTGATGATAGTTTTTCACATTCTGATTTCACAGACTGCAAATCTTGTACAGTCCCTTCATGCAGATGAGACATTTCTTGTAGCTTTTGTTTAAGCTCCTCAACTTCTTTTTGTGCTTCAATCTAAAGAAGAAACAGATTTGGGTGAACAAACAGTTTTTGAAGGCGTGAAACCCATCCATGAAAATGACAGATTGTCAGAACAGAATCAGCATAACTGTTGTATATCCTCGAATTTCTACTCTGAGCAAATCTGGAAAAAACTGACAGCAAATGGATACCATCTCTCATACACGCCTTTTCTACTGACAACTTTTTGCATTCTGATTTTGCTGACTGCAAATCATTTACTGTCCTTTCATGCAGATGAGACATTTCATGTGACTCTTCTTTGAGCATCAACTTCTTTCTGCTCTTGAATCTTAAAGCAGAAACCAGTTTTATGGTAAATGAATAAAATAGTATTTACAATGCAGAGAATCGTCCACAATAGAATCTCTTAAGAATATAATTTTGGTTCTAGAATTTCTATTTCAAAAACTAGGACAATAATGCTTCAAACTACTTTTAACTTCAATTTTGGCATGGAAAAAGGTGTACAAAGAGAGTCCTAAAATAATTAACAAGTAGGCAAAACTTGACATCTACCCTAACACACAAACAAATGATTGGGCAGGAATGCCCCTTTTACTGGGTACTATAACGACAAATAATGCTCACCAAATCAGAAGACGGGTGTCACAAATTATGATGCTAGGTTTCTGACTTTCGGGTACTTATCACAGAAAAAGGCGCTGAAGTAAGCAATAAGTCATGCATATGCTGCCAGAAGATATCAATATATGATGATTGTGGCAGGATGTATAAGGCTTTATTCTTGTATCTATACAGAGGGTGTTACCAAATTTCAGAGATCTGCGAAATATCAATGTATGACATCACATCTTATTCTAGTAAAGTAAATACATAAACATGTAGTACACTACACATTTCAAAGATAATCAGGCATCAACATGACTACGCATGGAACCCCAGGAATACAGCCCACAGGGCTGATATTTGGCAACAACAGCGACTAATAGTCCAGATGTCCAAATCTGTCTCATAATCATCATGATCTCTACCAGATCTTGAGGAAATTTAATACAGAAAATTAGTTCCAGTGTTTATTCGAATTTATCCACTAAGATGCAATGTTAACCAGCCATGAGTTTCATTGCGCAATCTGGAATCTTACCAATTCCAACTGTTTTGTAGCTCCTGCATGTGCATGCTCATTCTCTTGCTCCTTAGTCAACTTTTCTACTTTCTCCTCGTACATCTGAGTGGTGTCTGCAAGTGCCTTCTGATATCTCAACTTATCTGCCTGATGTTGCTACTAAGAACAAAAAAATAAAAATTAGATTCCTCAAATTGCATAAAAATTTGTGCCAGACAAACTGAACTCAGCACACATTAATGACATGCAGCTCAAAGGGTGAAAGATGCACCAGTTTAATGACTGCGAATAGTAACTTTGGTTAGAAGTATAACACAGAAGAAATTCTAAATTATAGATCAGGAATGAAGTCAGGATCAGATAGATAAAACTCTATTTTCACCATATTTGAATTGTTGAATTACCTGAATCAACTTTTGATGGTCTTTCGAGAGCTTATTCAATACATCAACTTGTTCTTGAGCACTTTTGGATTGAACTCGTTCACCTTCTAGTTGTTTGCTCATTTCAGCTATTTTCCGCTCATACATCTGAGTGGTGTCTGCTAGAACTTTCTGATAAGTTGAACTTTCAAGTTGGTGTTGCTACTAACAGCCAAAATAGCAGCGTCAGCAATCATTTTATTGAGGCAAAAAAAAAAACATGCACAAAACAAGAACTTTCAATGTAGCATAGCTTTCATGAGAGAGGGGGGAGAGGGAGGGAGGGAGGGAGAGAGACAGAGACAGAGAGAGAGGGGGGGAGAGAGAGAGAGAGAGAGAGAGAGAGAGGTACCTTGCTATTTTTCAAACTTATTTCTAGTTGCAGAAATTCATCACGCATTAATTCATTATGATCTTTCTGTTGCTTCAATTGTTTTAAGATATCTTTCATCTCAAGTTCTAGACGGATATTCTCCTTCTCTAAAAACTGCATGCAAGTTGAAAGGAAAGGCATAAAATTACTGCATATAACTGAAACAACAAATTGCTAGTAAAAGGAAAAAGTTGCAAAGGCAGGCAAGCCATTATGCATAGGCCATAATGTTCGATGAGAAATGAAAATGTTGGTGGCAGGAAAGAAAACTACCTCAGACCTTGTAAGTAGACTCTTTTCAGCTTCAGCAAAGGAGATCTGACAATCTTGGATAATCTTATTCAATTCTTCTCTCTCATTTATTCTCAGTTTTTCTTGTCGCTCAATCTCAGCTGTTAGATGGTCAACCCTGTTCTCCAGTTTCCGACATTGGCTTTGATAATCAAATTCTTCCTTGAGCTTTAATGAGTTTACAATTTTCATAGCCTGGAAAATTTAAATTATTTAGACTATGTTTCAAAGGGAAATCTCTCAACGATATGTAAATCTGAAGCACTACAGAAAAACAGAAGTCCACAGGCCACCAAGAACTATAGCTATATTGATTAACCCATCCCATTTGTGTAAGGTAAATAATGTGAAGTACTTAACACCACTGACATTCTGCCTCAAACTAGCCAAATGTGCTGCCTGTTACGGAAAAATAAAAAAAAAAAGAAGAATAACAGAAGCTTCAAACATAGTAACTTCGCTCTTCGGCTGATTGCTGTTCTTCAGGGTTACTCACTTGGTTGGACTCTTGGAAGTAATTTAGGATGAAGCAAGGTTTAGATTTTAGCAGCACCCTGATGTGGTCTTACACATAATTAGCTGTGTTCTATCGCGTTACTGGACAGCATAACTTTCCACAACTGGAGAATAACTTTTGAAGATTTATACTCCAGAGTCAAACATCCAGTAAATGTCAACTCAAATCCAATGTATAATCCCTCAAGTCAAATCTGAGACTGCAGTTAACATCATTCTGTCTACATTATCATACTCACCATCAAACAGTAAAAAGATTGTCTAGTGAAAATGTTTTCACAAAATCGCAAAGACCATTACATAATACTTAACAAAGTAAAGGCTCCTTGAATGTTGATTTGATTATGACCTTAACCTAAAAACTTTTGCAGGGTCTAAAGACTCAAACCTTCTAACCAAGTATGCATCAAATATTCAGTCTCTCTCTACCTAACTACAATGTTTTTTCAAAAAATTGTGCAGTCCAAAGACTCAAACAACCATTTTATGATTTTTATTCAGACAAAGGAATATAAGAGCTTGCAGAGACCTCAAATGACAATATTGTGGATTCCAATAAACCCAATAAAAAACTTTCAAATATATAGAACATCATGAAATAGTTTTAAGTCAAACATTTCTTAGGTAAACTACATTCCACGCCATCCATGAATCATAAACCAACAAGATATATCAATAAAGGGAGATTTAGGAGCATTCAAAAACAAATATAATTAATGGATTCTGACAAATTTTGCGATCAAAGTCCATCAGACTAACCCGTTGACCAAACATGATAGTGCTGCTAGTTTCTGCAAGAAATCGTGCCGATGGTCCAATGGTTATTATCAGTGAGGTCCTAGCTGAACCTGTTGAATTGTTGAATTGTTGAACTTTCTAATTAGTACCCATAAATACAACATAAAAGCTATACAGCTAAACCAACTACCTGTATACAGTACAAAAAAATAAAACCTTCGCAAAGGTAAATGAATTTTATTAAAATGATTTAAAAAATTTGAGCTTCTGAATGGAATATTTGTTCCCTAATCTTTATGGAGGATTGTAATACTGTCTGAATTTAACCTGATCAAAGGCATGCAAATGACATGACAGCATTGGGGAAGTATTTTATATTAACAATATCAACCTACTTAAGGATATTTATAATGTCTCACTTGCAAAGGTAAATCAAGAGGTGTCCAGGGAATTTTTGATTGCACACCAATGATTAGCAATAACTCCTTATTACTACCCGATGAAAGTTACCTGTCATGCACATCCAATTGAATTCTTATGGGCAACTACCTAATTCATTGATCTAAAGTATCTATTAGCAAAACTCTGTCTTCAATCATTAGGTCTATTATGCATCCTCTTTTTGCCCGAGCTTCTTAACTAGCATCCAGCTGGGTCATTGGCTAAGATTGGAGTACTTACGTGTATCAATTGAGAAAACTCAGGTCCTTAAGGGGTCTAGGAGGTGTAAAATTTTCACATTGATCTTACTACATTGATCAGTTGGTTTGAATCATTACTTGCATCTTCAGCGCTAGCAGCATCTAAATGAATATACCAAATGCCAACGGCAAGTAACAGCAAATCTTCAATAGCATATTAGAGAAGTAGTGTGACAGAGATTTCATTTGAGCTGGAATCTCCAACTAAGGTTTATGGAAGAAATCTTAAAAGCTTCCACATGGAGGCCATGTTCTTGAAAGATATTTGGAATGATACACCTTTACAAGAATGTAGCATATGATGCACTAGTGTCATTGGGAACTACACAATTTTAACAAACTGGGAACAAAATTATTGCTAAAATAGTTATCTGCATCAGAAAAAAAAATGAAAAAAGAAATGACCTCTCAGGCTCATACAACCATAAATAGTAGGAAAAAAAATTGCAATAGTCAAGAAGTTGCTCCACTAGATATAAAATTGAGACTGACAACCACAAAACTATGGATTACCTCCAAAAGAATCACGGAGCAATCTTGTCAGTTTTGAATCTCTGGTTGGTATATGTGGACAGTTCTCGGCCAATGCATTTATGCATTTTCCCAGGGAAGTGAGAGACAGATTTATAAATTTGGCCTCTTCCAGCGAGTGGCCTTCACTGCCTGCAACATGGAAGAAATGTAAGTTAATCTTTGAGTGATAATTTGAAATTCAACTTTAACAACAACACAGAGCAAAAAACTTTTGACCCACCAAGATTTACAATTTGAAAGCTACATGCTAATACCTTGTCCCAGAAAATAATAACAATAACAATAATAATAATAATAACAACAACAACAACAACAATAATAATAATATACATAGTTTTGAAAAGAGAAAAAAATTGTAGAGAGTCGTCATTTTTTGAGAGCAAGAAGGAGAGATTGATTTTTTGAAAAGAGAAAGAGACATAAAAAATAGTTTTTCAGAGAGAAAGAATAATTATTTTTTGTATAAACAAAAAGAGGAGAGGAAAGGTGAAATTTAGAGAGAGGCTTTGACTTTTTGTTAGTGTATAAATTTTTAGAAAAGGTGTAATTTTTTATAAAGGGAAAAAAGGAAAAGGATGAATTTTTTAAATAGAAAGCCTACTAAGAGTGGATTTAATGCTCAAGCTTTAGTTTGGCATATGTGAGATTATGATTAGCTTAGTTGTGAGCTTCAATAAGTCATATTGAGTCTTTATTTTATGTTAAAAAGTTGCAAAATTTTTTATTTTTTAAAAGTTTATTGTTTAAGTTAATTTCTATTTTTTGCGTGTCTATTAATTTAGTAACTTATTTCTATTTAATCATTGTAGAGTCATTACTAGAACTATTTAAAAATTCCTAAATTTTATCTTAATAATAGTTTCTATTTTTTAAACCAATTCTCTATTTAAAAACTTGTAACCTTATAATGAGTAACGAAAAATAAAATTTTAAATTTATGTTTTTAGTTATCTCAAACCCTTGCCCTGAGTGTGATGCCTAAGGATCAACTGGTGTAATGCTAGTAAACCTATCTTCTTTCTTCTCATCTATTGCTTTCTTTTCTTTTTTTTTTCAATTTAATTATTAGATTTTTATATATTCTCTACAAACCTAATAATCTCTTCAAGAATAACAGCTTGTTTAGATTAAACTTTCCTATGGTAAACCCTAATTCTCTACACCTAAACCTTTATCCTAATTTTCAACATTAATCCCTCCATCAATCCATAGTAGACAGCTTTCTTCATTGTCCTGCATCAAAGTGATTATACCACAATGCATAAAAAAATAATAGAAGTCATTTCCATGTGCAGAGCATGTACTTTTTATAAGTCATACAAAAAAAGGAACCAAAAAAAAATTACAAGAACAGAACATTCCCGGAATAAATCACATGTTAGGCAAGCCAAAATAACAAGACAACCAGAGAGATAAAGAATTAATCCCAGGTCTAAAAGTAGAAAGGGCTTGGGCAATGGTCAAAGCTATCACAAATGGATGGACTTTGTCTAGGCATTATGTGGCCTAAGGTCAACACAATCCTGTAATTTATTTCTTAACCCGTTCATCGTTTTTTCTATCACCCTACGATGTCTGATGATGAGCCTTAAATATGCTTTTGTCCACGGTTGTGCCAACTACACTAAGTACAGTTGAAAAACCTTCTAGGAAGCACAGTTGTCAGATGCCATTTGGCTTTCAGATGTAATGGCATATGGAAATGAAAAAGAAACACAGTGCACTTACCAGATTTGTCTACTCTTTCAGATCCAGCAAGATCCACCATTAGAAGCTTGCTTTTCCTTACAGTAGGTACAGAAGGCGAAGCACTTCTTGTGTTGCTATCTTTATTATCGGTTTCCTTCTCTTCTTGTACACGAGACGATCTCCGGATACTAACCTATAGAAGTCAATCCTCCAACATAAGAATTGTGTGACTTCAATAAATATTTTAGGACAATAATCCGATCAAAAGATATCAAAATCTAGAATACAAATGGAGATGCCCACCATAAGAATTGCATGACTACGTGAAGATTCTGTATTCAGCTTTGTATTTGCTGCATGACGATTTGCCTCTCCAACTTGCAGCAACTGTGGAAATTGTTCAAGATCACAAATCTTAACAACTGCAGCACCAGGCAACAATATTTCTCCATTCTTGGGGTCCTCAACAATAGGGATATTCACTTTCTCTGGTGCTAGCAAGTCTTGAATAGATTCCAGGTATAACTGAAACAACATAATATAAAAAACCTCCCAAAAAAGCCAATGCAAAAATAGGGGAATTTATTCTAATAATAATATATAATCCCACTTGAAGCATATTGGCCACATGACAACTTAGCTTAATACCTTTGTCCATGCTAAAATCATCAATGAAGAAAAATTGGAAAAGTCATGAAAATGAACTTATCAAGGCCACAAGTGCCAAAATGGTTATGATAAGTTCACTCAAATTGCAGAAAGAATTAATTGCATTTGCAACTCATGGACAAGTCACCTTTTACTTGGGTTTAGAATATTTCACCTATCATATTATAATATTTACTACTAGACCCAAAATGAAATAGCAGAAATCAAATTGTCTGAAGGCAAGAAAAATGCAATGCTCGTGACAATACACCACCAAACATGCTAGGCTTTTCCAGCTCTGACTTAATTAATGGAATGCATAATCAAAAGATAAAAGTTCTGAAGCATCTCATAATACCTGCAAATAGGACACTTCCACACAATCAACATCAGGAGATGTATTGGCAAATATGTCCTCCAAAGCTCTCACCATAATGCCGCGCTCAGACACATCATCACTGCCAAGTCTGCCAATGGTATATGTTTTACCGGTACCTGTTTGACCATAGGCCATAACTGTGCCGTTGTACCCATCCAACACACTCTGCAAAAGTGAGTTAAACCTGTATTTATTAAATGATATGCCATCCTTGGATTTCATAAATCACCCTCTTAGCAAACCACAAAAGAAGAAAAATGCAAGCTTCACTAATCCAAAAGAAGCCATTAGAGGACTAACTGAACCAGATACACACAAGAAGTCGTCTATAACGCATTTCTACTTTTCATTTTGTCATCATAAATTGAAACGTCTCAGATTTGCAACATAAGAATTTGTATGGTTCTTAGAGCCTCAAAAAGCTACACACCCACTTACCTCTACTACCGGTTTTGCAACAGCCTCATACACGCGTTTCTGGGATGCACTTTCTGGAAATACTTCATCAAACATATAAGATTCAGAACTCCAATTGTTTTTTCTCAGTTTTAACCTCTTCATCTATAAAAGATGCGAAGACAAAATCAGAACTCCATATCTGGCAAAATAATTCATTTTCTAGGACCATGATTAGACAATCATTAACAAATAGAGAGAAAAACAGAGCAATTTGTTTTGTAAATCCAGCATTGCAACTGTTATCATCATGGGTAATGTGACTTGTAGTACATATGTGCACAAAGAATAACAACCTCAGGTTGCAGCTCAATGCAATCAGCAAAATCAGCATCTGGACAATCCTCGGCATTCTTTGGCCGCAACCTAACTGCAACTCTCACTCTTCCAGGTTCTGAGAGGAAGACATGTTATTATAAATTGATGATCCATATAGAAAGATGCCAAGCTTTTCTTGATTGCATTCAGTAAAGTAGACAACCACTTACACCCGCAAATTAATATCTTAAAAAGCAAAATATGGACATCCAAAAGCTGAAAGACCAAAAAATCTTAAATTTCCTTGAATTCCCAGAATTACACTAAGATAAACATAAAAAATGAAATAAAGAATACCTAATTCACAAATAAAATTGTGGATTATCAGAGCAACCATAAAATCACTGGAAATCATGAAAACTAGTAACAAGGCACAGTTACATTCCAAAGATAAAAAGTGTTAATACAAATTGGGGAAAACGAGAGAGAGAGACCTTGGTCGGAATCATGAGAGCGGAGAGTAGGAGTGACAGAACGTCTGGAAGAAGGAGGAACTTTGGAGCGAACTGAGACATTATGATTTTGCTGTTCACTACCACTGCCATGTGCAACGCTTCTCGACGAAGAAGACGAAGAAGGTCTCTCAGATCGAACTGATACTCTGCTCGACGCCATCACCATTCACAAGAATTCTACCCTGAGAGAGAGAGTAAGAGGAAGAAGAACAAAAAGAAGAAACATTCAGCACTGCAAAAATGGAAGGTGAGAGAAAGAGGCCTTCACGTGTAGAATAATAAAAATCATAGAGAGAGAGAGAGAGAGAGATTTGGATGTGGTGGCCGGCACGATTAGAGAGAGAGAGAGAGAAAGAGAGAGAGGGAGAGATTAAACGAAACAGAGAGAAAAGGACCAAACGGTTCCCGCGTTCCTATTTGTTTGTTTACTTTCGACGTTTTGTGAGCGTGGGGACGGCAATGGGCTCTGCCCCTTAATTTTACCAACTTCTTCAAATCCCAAACGCCGTCGTGATAGGCATAATTCCGATTGCCAACGCCACCTACAAATTAATTTCCATTAGAGATGGAAAAATTTTCCCAATCTCGGAATGTAATTTTTTCAATGTGAAAAAAAAAAAAACTTCATTTTCACTCTCTCCTTTTTTCCTCTCTTATCTTTTTCTATCTCTCTATCCTTGTAGGGATATCGAAAGTTTTTATTCAAATGTCTTTCTTAAAATTTTATATTTGAATATTTATGAATGTTTATATTTTTATGATTTTTGTAAATTTTTTATTCATTTTCTCTTGAATCAATCAATTTTTTATTTTCTTTTTCTTTTCTCTATTTTTGTCAATAAAAATAGATATAGATAAAATTCTCATTATTTTTACTTTCTTCTTTTATTTTTATTTTTTGTAGCAACAATAGAGAAAGAAAAAGAAAAACAGATACATCTAATAGTAAAAAAAGAAAAATACTAAGGGCAAGAGAAGAGAAAAAAAGAGAGAGAAAAACCATTCCATCAAAAGTGAGAAAATGGGTAAAAATGATCTTTCCACATTGACGAATAATTAAATTTTACTCGTCCGAAGATAAATTGTAGGTGGGATTTTTTTTTCATACCTAATAAAATTTAATTCACATTTGCCATTAGGAAATGAAATTTCAACATTTTAATTCAACATAACGAGCTATGATGTATGAAAATAAAAATAGAGAAATAGAAATATATATAAAATGATACGATGAAATAGTACTTTATAAGAATATAAAAAAAGAAACGTGAACAAATATATAAATATAAAAAATATAAGAATTTTTATATAAATATTAATTATTTTATAAAAATAATATAATAATCATATGTTATAATAAAAATTAAAATCATTAGATAATTAATATAAAAATAAAATTATAAATAAATAAATAAATAATTTATTAAATATAAAATATATGTAATTATAAAAAATTTTAAAATTTTTATATAAATATAAATTAATTTAATATATTAAAATACGTATTTAAAATTAAAAATGATTTTAAAATAAAAAAAATATTAATATTAAGAAATTTCTGTTCATCGCAATGAGTGCATCCGTGCCTTGGAAAAGGTAAGAGAACAAAAGGGGCTTTTGGATCTTTTGTCTTTTTCTTATCTTAGGTTATTTTTCCGAGAATGAATTGAATTGGTCCTACGTTGGACAAAATAGTACTTCTTTGGCATTTGTTTTTAATAATGATGAGAAATTTGGACGATATTTTCTACATGTGCACGAAAAACTTACTAATAATTTTATAGGTAATAAATAATTTTTAAATTAAATGGATAAAATATCTATGTGGTAATTCACGTAGACAATTTTTTCAGGTTTTTCAAATCAATAAAAAAAAATTTGATAATTATTATTTTTAAATCTAAATTTTTCTTTTTTCCACTTATTCAATATTCAATTCCTTTTTTGTTCTTAAATTGATTTCTCCTAAGAAGTTCATTTTTTTTTTATTTGTGCTAACATCTATTTTGCCGAAGAGCAATTTTTTTTTTTTTTTGGGTAAGCAATGGACTCTAGTACAAATATAGGGTATGAATTCGTAACAAATCCTAATGAACTAAAATAAAAATCTCTTTAAATTATTTTTAGATAAACTATCGATATTCAATAATTATTTTAAATTTGATTAAATATAGTTTGATCAAAAAAGATTTTTTTTTTGGCTCTTGCAAAAAAGTTTTATATTTGAATAAATAGAAAAATTTTAACTGGTTATAATTAAAATTTATTTCTATGACTTTTACAAAAAATATTGCTCCAATATTAAGGAGTCGCTGTTAAAAAAAAAGAAAATTGAATACAAAAGGAGTCTAAAAAGGAAAATTGGAAAAAGGAAAAAAACTGGATTTAAAGATAATATTAATAAATAGAATATTTTCTTTTTATTGATTTGAGGAATTAGTCAAACATAGCATACATTGATTGTCACAGAGGCATTTTAATTTAGAATTCATTTGATTCATATAATATTACTTGAAAAAAATATATTTAGGAATAAATATTAGTTTCCTGATAATATATTTTTCGGTAGCAATCACTCTGATATAATATTCTATACTGTGAAATAAAATTTATCAAAAAAAAATTACCCATTTTACTATAATTTACTTGATTTAAGCAAGATTTTTTATTTTTTGGGAAAAAGGTAACTTTTTTACAAATTAAATAAGCTATAAATACTTTTAAGAATAATAACCACATACACTAGAAGGCAAGTATTTTTTTTTTTTTTGGGATGCCCTTGGATTTACTCTAGTACTTGGTATCCATATTTTCGTTCTGATTAATCTAGATCAAGTCGATTGATATTTCATTTGGGATAAGTCTCTCCTAATATATTTTGCTCCATTCTCAAAATTTGAATTCAAATTTTTTAATTAAGGAACGAAGTGATCTATCCATCACATCAATCAACTGTTGTTATTGGAAGGCAAATATTATAGTATTTTATGTGAGGCTGAGGAATTGGTTTTCTTTAAATTCCTTTATCATCTCACAGTCAAGCTCAAAAGTATTGTGAAAAAGACAAGTATGCCAACAATGCAAAGAAAAGAGAAAAATAGAAAAAGAGTTTTTGTTGATCAAGGGTACCCTTGACCCAGCTAGGGCTAATGACTTATGTGAGATGGGGACAACACAGAGAGGAAGATGTACCCTACTAGGGTTACTATAACCATGTGATTCCTCACATGACACATGCACCCTTCAGCTTAGCTGAGCTATACGCAAATCATAGGGTAAACCAATTATTTGCCCTAAATAATTTTGTACATCAGATCTTTTCATGATATAATGAGATTCCAACAACTGGGCATGAAAATTGGACTATACCCACTATATAATCCTGTTCATTGCTCAATGATGTTTGAAATTATAGAGAAGACAAGTTGCAGAGGTTCCACCCCATCACTTCACAATCAGATGAAGGTGCAAACATCAAATCACTGATAATTGAAATTCAAAACTTAATTAATGATCCCTTAAAAAAAATTATTATTATAAATTAAAAGAAAGAATTTTCAACTAACTCTTAATTAATTAAATTAATTAGTTTATAGAGAAATTTGCTAATGCATTTAAAAAGGAGAAGGAAAAAAAAAAGGTCCATCATGATAGGTCGGACCATGAAGATTAAAAACCAAGGAAAAATCCACCACGTATTTGTTAATGTATTTAAATCGGTATAATAGCTAAAAATATTAAATTTTTTAATTAAAATTTAAATTCAAACTAATAAATTGTAGTTTAACTGGCACCATCCCACTCTCCTTTCTTATAGGTCTCAAGTTAAAACTTTTCAAATGTATACAAAAAAAATCTTGAATTCAAAATTTAAAAATAAAAATATTCTACTAGAAGAGTTTTTCTTAAATTGAATTTGACAATATTTGAATCAAATTAATTAAAATATAATTTTAGATAGAAATTGATTATTAAAAAGGAATATCAAATACAATTTGATCAGTTTTGGATTGAATTAATCAAAATATGATTTTAGATATCAGTTAATTATTAACAAAAAAAATATCAAAATAAAATAATTTTGATATTTGATCAGATTAATCGAATATAATTTTTACCGTGAAAAAAAAAAAATAGCGTAGTTTGGGTTGGGAGTTGAGAGGATTTAATATTCAAGGGTTGGTGTTGTGGCATTGATCTTGACTGTCGGTATCTCCTCTCCTGGGACCGTCCCGTTGGGGTTTGTCTAGTTGTGATGTGATTACATTGAGCTGGCAATTCATGTTTTATAATTTCAAAGGCAAACGTGGGAGAATAGAACCATTGTGAAATTATCTAATTATTTTCATAATTCTTTTTTATTATTTTATAGAATTATCCAATTTTATCAAAATTAAAAGATTTTAGGCTTGGAATAGTAAAAAATTATCATGTTATGTTATAAATGTGTAGGACATAGGTTAAGAAAATTAAAATAGTATTATATGAATAATTTCTTATATTAAAATTCTTAACTAATTCTAATAAAGTCTAACTTTTAACTAAACCGAACATTTCATGTTTGTGCAATCCTAACCCATCTCAATTGTTGGAGGTGGGTTACGACTTAATAAATATTGACTTTTTGTAAACTTGAATGGTCGCCGTCAGAAATGATGTAATACCTGCAAAAATCGCGGAAGGATGTTCCGGTGGGGAGATTGCGACACTCAAATCAGAAAGAGAAATTTTCGAATGAAAGATAAACAGACTGAGAGCTCAAGAAAATGATTCTCTGTAATTAGAATGTCCAATGTGTGAGGCCAAGAGAATGTACCTGCCTTGAAAGGTTTTAGGATATCTTATACCTGCGAGAATCATGTGCTGTCGGGATGCTTCAACTCTACTTTTCTTATCGAGCCGATCCGAAAATTTCGGGGATTCAATACTCCGAATTGATTGTGATTCTCAACCTTTGGAAAACTTCCGTTTTCTGAAGAGATTGTTTCCTTAATTGAAAGATCTTAAAAATGTTGTTTTAAAATAGGAAATCAGATTCATTGGGTTGTTTTGACATTCCTTGGAATCGGTAGAGTTGTTGACTATCGATCGATCGTTCGACTAATGAAGGGTTTTCAAAACTCGTTCGATTAAGGGGCCGACGATTGAATACCCGATCGGGGCGATTACCTTTGCTTGATGAACCACGGTCGGCTAGCGGGGCGACTAAGCCCATATCGTTCAGGAGATCTAGGCGACTGAGATCCTATCGTTTGGGAGATTCAGGCGGCTGAGACCCTTCATTCGTGAGATCTAGGCGACGGAGACCTTTCAGTGAATAATCATAATATTTGGACATTGATCGGTAGCTGTCCTTCATGGACTTTCCAAAAGCTGACCTTTCTGGCTGACTTTTGGACCATATCCAATTATTTGCCCTCAACTCATGACCTTTTTGGTAAAGAGACGTCATGAGTAATGATTATTTGAAAAGGAACGAAACTTTTTAATATAACTTCTGTCATTTCGGTTTTCATGAATCATCTTTTGTACGCTTCGTAAAGATTCACGCTCGTTAGAGGATCCCGTATCCTGGCTTTCTTACTCATTTCCCCCTTTTAATCCTTTTTTGAAACCTGTTAGAGAAGTCATTTTCAAAAACAATGGCGAAAGCATCTGCTTCTCAGACCATTCCGGGCATTGGTGATATTGTAAGTACTATGTCCCTGAAGGAACTCCAGGAGGTGCAAACTGATATACTGATGAGAGATGATTATACCTTGGTGTATGCCGTGGAAGCAGATAGGGTTAATACGGCACCAGAGGGTTGCATACCAATGTACTTGCAATCAGTTAGGTATGAGTTAAAAGTTCCATACATGGGTCCTTTCATGGAGGTACTACGCCGTTGGAACATATTTCCAACTCTTCTAATCCCAAGTGCCTGGCGTCTGGTAGTTGTTGTGGCTTCCTTGTTAGAGTTTTATCACCTTCGCTTTGATTTCGACATCTTGTCATCCATTTTTATTTTGATGAGATGTGGAAATAGCGGCTTGACCAAGGGTTGGTACAATTTACAAACCCGACCTGAGTCCAGCTGTAGGTTATACTATAAGGAGTTAATTGACAAGAACTGGATGCAGAAGTTCTTTTATGTTGAGTTCTCGAATAAAGATCGCATGCCCCTGCTGCCCGAAGCCGATGAGGTGCCTTCTTTGGGGCTGAAGCCCCAGCCACATCAAAGCATAGTCATTTCATTCAGTCGGTCGGTGGTTATTACAAGTCCACCGGTCGAAATATAGAGGTTGAGTCCTATTGAATTATCAGATGTTGTCCTTGGCCAGTCTGCTGATTGGGGAGAAAAGAAAAATCGACATGCCCATTCTGTTGGAAAGGGGGAAGATTGAACTGGTTGATTTCTTGGATTCCCTTAACGACATTGTGCTGGAGAATGTTACTGTGGATAAGTTGGTTCGACCAGGTGTGAGAAGGTTCCTTCAGGAGGATATCGGGCGTCTAAGACCCTCCTAGGATCTTCTACCGGGGCGTTTAAGGCCCTCCTAGAGTCGTCATCTCCTTCGGTGAAGAGGAGGGCGATTTCTTCTCCCTCATTTGCATTAGTGATTTTGCCTGATTGTTCGGCCCCGGCAGCAGTTACACCAAGAGAGACTACCGTTCTGGACGAAGGTAGTCCGTTAGGTGAAGTGAGTGCTGGTGTGGACAAATTAGGAGGATCGGGAAACTATCCTTCGTCTGGTGCCACGGCAAGAGCGAATGTTTCCAGGGTCGCAAGAGGTAAGATGGTAGGACCCTCTTCTACTATTTCGGTTTGACCTATGCGTAAGGGAAAGAGCAAGATTTTCGAAGGGGCGGCTTCTTCGCCGGTCATCCCTGTTCGGTCCTTTGATGGGAAGAAGGGTTCAAAAGAATGGGGGATCGTCGCTATTTATGCTGGGGATATACAATATAGTTATATAGACATAGCTGAAGCGGATCGCATCGCCAACCGGTTTGATTTTCATCGGTACGAGTTCAACTTCCATAGGATGTCTTACGAGCAAGTCAGCGGGATTCTTAAGTTCTTAGACTTAATGGTAGCGCTTTCTTTATACTTGTTGTATTCTTTCTCATTTTTGCTTTTGTTGACTCAATTTTCCTTTCAGACAATGGCTCTCGCCCAATTCCAAGAACAGCAGGAGAGGTAGGTGATAAGTCACTTAGAGGGGTGCCTCGCTGGGTTAACTCGTCTGACTCAAGCGTAGGAAGAAGTTCCTGTTCGGGAGGAAGAGGCTGCAAAGACCGAGAGTACTTCCGGTGCGTTGCTCGATCAGAGGGAGGAAGAACTGAGAAGACTTCGATCAGAGTTGGCCCAATACCAAGGGCAATGTGAACGGTTGAAATCGGAAACTACAGTGTGCGAGGCACGTTTTCAATCAATCGAGAAGTTGGTCCAACTTCGTAAGGAGTCTTTTTGAATGGCGAAACGCAGAATAGCTGAGTTTGAGGAGTCTCACACGAAGGATGTCATTTTCTTCAAAGATTTCCAACACAAATTGTCTGAGAGATTAAAGTGCGCCAAAAAGATAATCCGCTGTATGGGTTCAAGCGATGTTCTGCCCCCGGTCGAAGAAGCGGCAAACACTCAGAACCTGGCTATATAACTTTCGTTTGAAATTTTGTATCCAGTGACTTTTACTTGTTCAATAAGAAACTTTCGCTTTTTCATCGATAAAGGTCAACTGGTTACTTTCAGTTGTAATCCTTGTTGCGTCAACCCGACAGAATCAGAGTGACTTAGACCCTCCGTTCAGTAGGAAATCTTTAAATAGAGGGGTTGCGTTTATCCGTTTGGGGAGTTCCATTCTTTATTGTCGACGGGTTCGAATGATAGGAACTGAGCGATTTAGGCCATCCGAGTAATAGGAAATCTTTAGATAGAGGGGTTGCGTCCACCCGTCCAGAAAGTTCCATCCCTTATTGATGACGCGTTCGAACGATAGGAGTTGGGCGATTTAGACCCTCCGAGCAATAGAAAATCTTTAGATAGATGGGTCGCATCCACTCGTTCGGGAAGTTCCATCCCTTATTGACGACACGTTCGAACGATAGAAGTTGAGCGACTTAGACTCTTCAAGCAATAGGAAATCTTTAGATAAAGGGGTCGTGTTCACCCTTCCGAAAAGTTTCATCCCTTATTGACGACGCGTTCGAACGATAGGAGATTGGCGACTTAGACCCTCCAAGCAATAGGAAATCTTTAGATAGAGGGGTCGGTCCACCCATCCGGAGAGTTCCATCCCTTAATGACTATGCGTTTGAACGATAAGAGCTGTGTGACTTAGGTCCTCCGAACAATAGGAAATCTTTAAATAGAAGGGCCGCGTCCACCCATCTAGGGAGTTCCATTCCTTATTGACGACGCGTTCGAACGATATGAGTTGGGCAATTTAGACCCTCCGAACAATAGGAATAAAAAGTGTGTTTGTAGAAAATCCATTAAGTCGGTGTTTCAATAGTTTAAAAAAAAATACCCCTGCAGTCCGGAAGGAGACCCATTGGCAGTAGAGCATGATAATCACTTAGCAGCGGAAGTCGAGGGATCCAAATCGCATGACAATGTTTCGATCCCTAGCG
Organism: Dillenia turbinata; assembly: GCA_037126225.1. NCBI lineage: Eukaryota > Viridiplantae > Streptophyta > Magnoliopsida > Dilleniales > Dilleniaceae > Dillenia > Dillenia turbinata. Next base: position 22,509,606 of record JBAMMX010000013.1, read on the forward strand.
GCGTTCTAAACTTGACCTTCACATGCTTAGTACTGGACAAAGTTTCCAGGGCGTTCAGGCCGGGTCTGCCCAGGATGACATTGTAAAGCGAAGGAAAATCCACCATATTGAATACGACGGAAGTTGTCGCATAGTTAAGGGGCACTCTGAGGGTAATCGGAAGTGAAATAATACTTTCAGGATATATCCATTCCCCTGAAATCCATTTGACTGGGTTTGAATGGAATTGGAGGTGGGCAGAAGTAAACCTCATTCGTCTGAAGGCATTCCGGTATAGGAGATTACAGTCTGCCCCCTGATCGATAAATATTCTTTTAATTTCATGTTGCCCAATCTTGACGGTTATCATGGGGGGATCATGTCGGCTTGAGTCTATTCCGACTAGGTTTTCGTCTGTAAAACCAATGACAGACCTCTCTCACCCCTCCAAAAAAATAACAGAGGTTGCTCTAGTCTGTTCCCACAGACGGTGCCAATCTGTTGGAGGTGGGTTGTAACTCCACAGATACCGGCTCCTTATAAACTTGAACGGTTGTCTTCGGAAAGGATGTAATACCTACAAAAACCGTCGGAAGGTGTTCTGGCGAGGAAACTCCGACGTTCAAGTTAGAAATAGGGGTTTTCGAATGAAAGAGAAACAGACTGAGAGTTCAAGAGAGTGGTTCTCTGTGATTAGAGTGCCTAATGTGTGAGACCAAGAGAGCGTACCTGGTTTGAAGGGTTTTAGAATATGTTATACCTGCGAGAATCGTGTGCCATCGGGGTGTTTCAACCCTACTTTCCTTATCGAGTCGATTCGAAAATCTCGGGGATTCAATACTCTGAATTAATTGCGATTCTTATCCTTTGGAAAACTTTCATTTTCTGAATAGATGCTTTTCTTAACTGAAAAATCCTAAAAATGCTACCCTGAAATAGGAAATCGGATCCATTAGGATGTTTTGACATTCCTTGGAATCGTTAGATCTGTTGACTATCGATCGGTCGTTCGACCAATGAAGGATTTTTAGAGTTCATTCGATTGAGTGGCCGACGATTGAATATCCGATCGGGGCGATTACCTTTGCTCGATGAAACACGTTCGGTTAACGAGGCGACTGAGACCCTATCATTCGGGAGATATGGGCGACTGACGCCCTATCATTCAGGAGACCTGAGCGGCGAGGCCCTTCATTCGTGAGATTTGGGTGACGAAGACTCTTCGGTGAATAATTATAATATTTGGACATCGATCAGTAACTGTCTTTCATGAGCTTTCTAAAAGCTAACCTTTCTGGCTAAACTTTGGACAATGGTCCCATCACCAATATATATACAAGAGTTGCATTGATCTAGTATGGATATTTCCCTTTTGTTAATCCTAGGCTTTGAATCATGAAGGCGAAATCCCAATTTTAGCATAGATTACTAATTAAAAGTTTTTGGGATTGAGCTATAACAATAAATAGTCAAAAGATTTTCGGGAAGCTTGACCATGACCATTAGAGCGAGAATAATGCCTAATGTTCGAGTTTGAAGGACGGAACGGGAAACAAGCTTAGTTCCATAATGTAAATTTTTTTAATGAGTAGAATTGTCGATTTCACGAAAACTAGACAAATTTTACTTTGTTAATTTTGATTTATTTAATTATTAAAGATGATTAAATAATTTTTGAATGAGGAAAAAAGAAATAAAAAAAAAAAACTAAAATATGGGCCTTTACTCAAAGAAGGTGGATGAAGGACATACTTCACCTGGTTTTATTGTGACGACTCTTAATGCAACAATAATGGTCGCATCAGCTTTCACAATTCTAGGAGGTAATGACCAAAATGAAAGATTTGTGTTGTTTCTCAAACATAGATCATATTAGTGGAGTAATATTATGAGATGCCCATGGTAAAAGGAGTATAGGATGATCTATTAAAATAAACAAAAATATCACTTACAATCGTGAAGTGGATCATTTGTCAGTTCACTGATTGATTTTCCTTCACCCATTTGTTGAAAGCGATCTCTAATCTTGTTGGAAGGCTTAAACCTGGGTTTTGATTTGCCCTTGTCTAGGAAAAAAAATTTAAGGCAGGATTTATTTTTTCTGCCATTAACGTCCCTTTAGTCACTTCCTTCTCTTTATTCTTTTTCTTGTCTGGGTTGGAGGTGGAAGGATACTTAGCATGCAGCAAGTATTTTATAAGTTGCCTGGTTGACTATTATAGACATGTTCGGAAAAAAGAAAAAAATAAAAAAGAAAAAAGGAAAAGAGAAGTTTGGTGACCAAATAGTCAATTGAGAAGTTCAGGAACCAATTCCAATCATATACAAGAGAGGGAAAGTAATGGTATCTGGCTTGATAGCCTATAATCATTCATGATTTTCTGATAAGAAAGAAATTTCCGTGATAACAAAGACTTTCTTTATTTTCTTAATATTCCAATTCTCTTTTACCTCGATAAAAAAGGTAATCTTTCTAAAATTTTAATTTTTTTTTTAAATCTCAAATGATTCTAAATCAAATTCTTGTCATTTCAGAAGACAATTTCTCTACAAGATAAGTAGAGTTTTTCATGCATCTTGACACATAAAAGACTATATATACAGAGCAACCGCAACCCATCAGAAGAGAGGCAACTCAGTTCTCCATAAGATACGTATAGTTTCATAACTAATTCTATACCATTAGAGGTACGACTTCATATTCAATTCTATGTACGATCAGCGGTATGATTTCATACACATGTACAGATTACATCACATGACATTCTATATGCAAACATACAATATGTTCTTATATACAGAGCAAACGCAACCCATCAGAAGAGAGGCAACTCGGTTCTCCATAAGATACGTATAGTTTCATAACTAATTCTATACCATTAGAGGTACGACTTCATATTCAATTCTATGTACGATCAGAGGTATGATTTCATACACATGTACAGATTACATCACATGACATTCCATATGCAAACATACAATATGTTCTTATATACAGAGCAAACGCAACCCATCAGAAGAGAGGCAACTCAGTTCTCCATAAGATACGTATAGTTTCATAACTAATTCTATACCACTAGAGGTACGACTTCATATTCAATTCTATGTATGATCAGAGGTATGATTTCATACACATGTACAGATTACATCACATGACATTCCATATGCAAACATACAATATATTCTTATATACAGTACTCATTGTATAATACTTTACGCATAGTACACATGAGGCAACATAGAACAAAAGATACATGCTACCCTCAATCTTTCTTTTATTACTCTTTCTGACTTGAGTGCCTGAATCCCCCCACCGGGGGTACAGGTTTCCCATCTAGGAAGATCCGACGAACATCTTGACATTGGTTTTCCGTTTGAGTCGGAAGAGTAGTTATCTGTGGAGTAAAAATTAGATTTCAACAAATTGGTGTCATCTGTGGAAAACAATTGATTGATAAGTTGAAGAGATTTCAAGCCTTGTTTCGCTTCGTCTCTCCTATCGCCATGCCTCCATCATCCATGCACGACATCAGGCAATGCTACTGACCATCCTCGGGATGCCTTTTGGCATCGGAGTGCTGAACTATGATCCGGATCCATTTGAGTAACCCGGTTTAATAATTTCTACCTGTCACTTGTTATTACTTTGCTAATGTTTTTGTATTGCTAACTAGTTGTTCCGACCTGAAATTTTGTCTTATACTTCTTATGACAATAATATCTATATGTTACATGCTCTAACACTTTTTCGTTTTGATCGTGTTGACCATGCAACAATCAAAAATGACTTTTGGCTGGTGATAAATTAGTTAGAGGTATCCCTCCGTTGAGCAATCCTCTCAGCTCTATGTCTCGAAACGCGTCACCAATATGGGGCCTAACACCCAACTAGGTTCTATGTCTCAAAATGCATCATTAATACGGATCAATACGGCTTTATCTTTCTCGCCTCTACATCTCATACAGGTTCCGCATCCACTCTCTTGGCTCTATGCCATATATGGGTTCTACACCCATTCTCTTGGCTTCACACCACATACGGGTCTACACCCATTTTCTCAGCTCTACGCCTCTCTAATTGCCAATATATGAGATGTAATTCTTGACCAAGTGGCTCCTCCATCCTCTCAGCTCCGCGTCGTATATGGGTTTCGCACCCACTCTCTCGGTTTTCTGTTTATATATGGACTCCGGCCTCGAATGGAATTCAACTCATTTTCTCTTGATTTTATGTTTATACATGGGCTCCGATACCTGGATGGGATTCAACTCTTTTTCTCTCAGTTTTTGTTTAATATAGCTACTACTGCATCGAACGGAATCTAACTCTCTTTCTCTCGGCACTGCAACGTACCAGTTGTAACATTGCTTCAGTATATATGTATTCTCTTGACTCTAACACCTAATATTTTCTCGCAGTTACAATACCTCTCAAGACAACTTAACATTCAAATTATTTTATCTTAACACAATTTACTTTTTCATTCATAAAATTTTTATATATTATGCAAGCACAGGATGTAAGAAGGACATGATGGTGACCAGCGAACATCTTCCCCACATACACACGAGGTTCGAAGAGCTTCCTTAGCCAGCCACAACAACCTCACTTCATTCTCTTTCGTTCCCACCTCCAACCTCTTGTACTTACTGAGAGTCTTGTCGCACTGACAAAACACAGACTCCAGGTTAGTCTTTAACACCCTATCTCTCAATCTTTATTGCTCAAGGTAGCCTCTACTATCCTCCCTTATTCGATTCCCTCAAACACATAACCAGGACATTACCCGAAACTTGACTAAGTGCAGCTGGCTTTCATTTTCATAACACAAACACTCTACATCAAGCACTTTAAAATCGAGGGTTTCTCTGCAATTTCTACCAGTTTCTATTAGAGGCACCCCTCTAGCGCTTCGTTCGCCCACTCATTCTTTATCAATAACATCAACCAGAAATTATCACCTAGTCCAATCTCCTCCATCACTTCCGGTAACTCTTTTTCAGTCATCACACTCTTAATTTAGCATATATCAAGGTGAACTTGCGGTTAAAACCCTTCACAAACCTCAGAATCAAAATTTTTAATCAAGCCTATCTGACCACAATCATGAAACCTACAAATTGTTGAGCAACCTTTTGGTTGTCTAACCTCTCAGTTAGTCCTTTATCTCTCTCGATACACTTTATTTGGCCATCTTCTCTCAGTATATTTCAGTTATTTAACCTCCCAGTTACTCAACTTCTCGGTCACCCGACCTTTCAGTCATCCAAATTCTCAAACATTCGATCCCTTGGTCACAAACCCTAGAATCAAAACTTTTTTCAAATAGTTCTCACAGTCCATCACAAAAAACATACAGAATACAATTCATCCAATATGAAAATTCTTTCTAAAGAAACACAAAAGCCTAATCGACACCTTCCGCACTTAATACTTTACTTTCGTACCTCCTACGATTCTCTAATTCACTTTGCTGCTAATACTATTTTTTCAAAATGATATTAGGATTGTGGGACAAATGATGGTATTCAATTTAATAGCCTATAATCATTCAGGGTTATCTGATAAGGAATGGAATCTCCACGATTGCAAAAACTTTCCTTATTCCTTTAAAATTCCAATTCTCTTATTCCCCGATAAGAAAGGTAATTTTTCTAAAATATTAAACCTTCTTTAATCTTGAGTTATTTTAAATCAAAACCCTACCATTTCGGAAGACAGGTTCTCTATAAGATAAGTAAGGTTTTGTATGCATCTTGACATATAGAAGACTATATATATAGAGGAAAGGCAACCCATTAGAAGGGAGGTAATTCTCCATAAGAGAGATACGTCTTCATAGCCAATGCTATACCATTAGAGGTACAATGTTGTACTCAGTTCTACGAACGATCAGAGGTGCGACTTCATATATATACACACAAATTATATCACATGACATTATATACACAACATATAATATGTTCTTATACACAGTACTCACTGTACAATACTCTACACACAATACACACGGGGTAACACAGGGCAAAAGCTATAGGTTATCCTCAGTTTTTCTTTTATTGCTTTTTTTGACTTTGTTGGAGTTTCCCTACCGGCCACCCCCGATAGAGTTTTTGTAGGTTTCCTATCTAGGAAGATCCAGTGAATACTTCGGCACCATTTTTCAAAATTTCAAATTTAAGACTTGATCAAGAGATTTACTATCTTTACTTACTAGGCCAACTATCTATCGGTAAGATAATGAATTTAGGGTGAGAATATCGTTCATGTACTAGTACATGAGATGCTGCAAAAAAATAGTGGTATGAAGTGGTGATTAGAGGGTTTGAAGCTACAAAATAGAATACTAATTATTGTCCCGTACAAATGCACGGAATGCCTACAAGATATAGATTATATTGTTTCGCTATAGAAACATTTGTTAAATTTATAATTAATTCAATATTCAAACTAAATTATTGTATATATATTAACAATAGAAAAAAAAAAACAAAGTCTAATCACTGGAATTTTAAAAAAGATTAACTATTAAGGTAAAAAAAAAAGTAATAAGTAGAGTAAAAAAGTAATAGAAATAAAGGGATAACCATTCGTAGATGAAAAAAAACTAAAGGAGAAAACTTATGTTAAAGAAAAAAAAAACCGAAGGACTAAAGAGGAAAAAAGGATAAAAAAATAAAAAATTGTGATTTAAAAATAAATCGACGATAATTCGTGAATCCAAAGAAAAAACAAAAAGGGAAAAACTTATGTTCAAAAAATAAAAATGATTAAAGTAAAAAAAAACTGGGTCAAAAAAATAGTAAGAATCTAAATGGAGAAATCAGATTAAAAAAAAGAGAGAAAAGTTAATGTTTAAAAACCATGAATGACTTCATATAATAAATTAAAAGTTAATTCTTTAAAATAAATTAAAAGTTATTAAAAAATATTAAAAAAGAAATAAAAAATCAAAAGATTTGATCTCATTTTATATAATAAAAAATTATATTTTTAAAATCAAAAGTTCTTTTAATATCTTTAAAAAAAAAGTATATTATTTTAATATAGATATTAAAAAATTATATTATTTTAATATAAAAAATAATATTAGTATTAAAATATTATATTAGATTATCTTATATAAATATAATATAATATTATTTAAATGCTATATTAATATAAAACATAAATAATTATATTATTTCATATTAAAATATATAAATTATAAAGTCTATACAGAATGAATATAAATTATTATTATATAAAATGTTAAAATAATATTAAATTTAATAAAATCTTTCGGTTATATAAGATGAGATCAAATTCTTTTGAATTTATATTCTTCTTTTAATATTTTTAAATGACTTGTAAAAGTTTTTAAAAAATTTTATATTCTTTCTAATATTTTTATCTCATTATTTTGTATATTATTTTTATTATAAAAAATATATAACTTAAAATTTATTATTTATAATGTAATTTTTTTTAATTTATTGATTTTATAAAAACATTTTAATTTTTTTAATGATTTTGTAAATTTTTATTTAATTTGTTAATTTATTAAATTAAAATTATATTTTAGATATACATTTTATATCTAAAATATATTATTTATTTTTTATATATTATTTAATTCCACATTATTTACTATGATATAAAGAACTATAATGTTATCAATTTTATACAAATTTTTGAAAGAATATTAAAAAAACTAAAAATATTAAAAAATGAGATAAAAAAGTTTAAAGATTATAAATTATTTCAATTTTTCAATTTCTTTCAATTCTAAAATATTAAAATAAATATTTTGATTTTATATTCTTTTTCTTAATATTTTTCATTGACTTTTAAATTTTTATTTTAAAATTTTATATTATGGATGCTTTGATGCTTTGAAAAATATTTTTTAATACATTTATATTATAGATGTTTTAATACTATAGGTGTTTTCTAATCACATTTTAATTTTTTTTATTTTTTTCTGATTAATATGAAAAAATGCTCAAAACTTAAAAAATTAACAAATTAAATAAAAATTTATAAAATCAATAAAAAATTAAAATTTGATAAAATCAATAAATTAAAATAAATTACATTATAAACAATAAATTCAAAGTTATATCCTTTTTATAATAAGAAATTATATAAAAAATGAGATTAGAAAATATTTAAAAAGAATATAAAATTTTAAAAAAAAAAAATTTAAAAGTTATCAAAAAGTATAAAAATACAAAATCAAAAGATTTTGATTTCATTTTATATAATCAAAATAATTACATTTTAAAAATAAAAAGTTTTTTAATATTTAAAATAATATATTAATTTAATATAAATATTAAAAAATTATATTATTTTAATATTAAAAAATTATATAATTTTTAAAATATTATATTATATTTTATAAATATAATATAATATTATTTTAATGCTATATTAGTATAGAATATTAAAAAAATATTTTATTTTCAAATTAAAATATAAATTACAAAGTTTTAATAAAAGGAATATAAATTATTATTTTATAAAATATTACAATAATGTTAAATTTACTAAATCCTTTGACTCTATAAAATGAGATTTAAATCTTTTGATTTTATATTCTTTTTAGAATATTTTTTAGTGACTTTTAAAAGCTCTTTGAAGATTTTATATATTTTTTTAATATTCTTTGATATTATTCTTTGTACATATTATTTTTATTACAAAAAAGGATCCAACTTTAAAATTTATCATTTATAATGTAATTTATTTTAAATTTTACAAAAATATATGAATTTTTTATTGATTTTATAATTTTTTATTTAGTTTATTAATTTATTAAATGAAAATTAAATTATAGATATACTTTTCATATTTCGAATGCATTATTTATTTTATATACATTATTTAATTTTTCATTATTTATGATAATATATAAAATTATAATTCTATTGAATTTAGATGAAGTATTGAAATAATAACAACTTATATCTTTTACAAAAAAAACTTTCTAATTTATATTTTATTACTAAAATAATATAATTTTTAAGTATTTTATATTAATATAAAATTAAAATAAAGATATATTATATTTATATAATTTAATATTATATTTTAAACCAATATTATTTTTTATTATTAAAATAGTAATTTTTTAATATTTATATTAAAATAATACAATTTTTAAAAAAAATATTAAAAAGCTTTTGATTTATTAAAAATATTTTTTTTGGTAATATAAAATGAGATCAAAATCTTTTTATATTTTTTTTGTTTTTTAAATATTTTTTAATGACTTCTAAAACTTTTTTTTTAAAAACAATTTTACATTCTTTTTTTATATTTTTTATCTTATTTTTATATAAATTTTATTATAAAAATGGATATTACATAAAATTTTTTGTTTATGAAGTAATTAAATTTTATTCATT